>JASDDO010000022.1:118821128-120021128 GCA_030015575.1 Agapanthus africanus | reverse complement strand
AGCACTCACTTTCTCTGGTTTCCTGGGTCTCAAGAGAATTGATCCCGCTTAAATCTATATTTACTAAAGTCCTTAAATATTATTTTTATATAACTCGAGGGGGTTTTATGAAAAAAATATTTTAATAAAGTTTAAAAGTAAACCTCGAGGGTGATTACTATTACTTAGGGTTATCATGAGTGTGGATTTTAAGTACTGGGTATTTTAGTGATAATTACTTAGCTTGGAAAGTTCATGGTATTTTATTGTAAAACTTGCCTTTTTGGTATCTTGATGGTATTTTATTAATATTGTATCTTTTCATTTTCAAACAGTTGTATGTAAATAAGAATGTAAATAAAGTTGCTGTTATTTTATATCATTTGTCATTCTTTTTCATTTTATATATTGCTTAATTACGCTTAACGTATTTATTTCTTAGTAAATACATTGCGGCCTGCCACGTCACCGTATCCGTCTACTAGGAAGTGGGCCGTGCCAGATTTTGTTGGTGGCCCATGCAGGTCCATCGGTAGTAGGTCTGTGGTTCGAGGACGAACTATTGTTCAAAGGTGGGGAGAATGTCAGGACCCGGTTCTTGCTGACGGAAAAAAGTGCCACACGGAATAAAGTGTCACGCCAATTGTCATTCCAAGGGGGCGGGGGCCACCTCTTGAATCCGTGGGGGCCACCTCTTGATTCTGTGGGACCCACTGTAGAACAATGGGGAATCTTCGGAACACATTCCGAAAGAGGACCGAACTGCATTATAAATGTAATGATACCGCCCTCAATTACAGAGGCGTCTTTTAAGTGAATCGGCACTGCATAAGCTTGAGAACTCCGTAGTTGAGCATGCTCGGTCCAGGGAAGTCTTGGGATGGGTGAACTCCTGGGAAGTGGCATCTGGTTGGGTCCGGTTCGCTCTAAAGGGCAAAACCGTGCGGTTTCGGCTAGAGCAGACAATACCATCTGTACTGGGGCGTGGGGCGTTACACTTCCAATATACTACTCCTCATAAGAGTGTAAACTAGTGACTTGCGACGGATACTCTGTCATCCTTGTCACCTCGGAAGCTGGAATCGGTAATCGCCTCCCGAAGGAGGCTGCCATTAGCATACACCAAGAACATCTCATATATTCTTCACTTCTTCCTATGTCTCTCCAGGATTGAACTAATATTTACTTACTACACCAAGTGTAAAAGCATTATCTGGTTTGATATATAACATCACATGATTGACCTCACTGTTGAATCATATCAAATGTTATTTACGCGAGTCTCTCTCATCATCAGTCCCGAAAGACATCTTTTTAGAGAGGTAGCCCCACTACTTGCGGGTACACTACCACGCTAGGTGTCATCCATTATAAACCACTTTAGAATGGTGTCAAGATATCTGAATTGGGAAAATCCCAAAACCCTTACTAGATCTATCCCTATAGACCCCGTCACCAGAATCAATGATGTATATATAATCTATAAAAGAGAAACAAATGTGACAACATATTTTACCGAATCGTAGTATAGAAATATCAGTTTCTATCAAGAGTATGTCATCCACATCAGTATGAGGAACCTGACACTACTCCCTATAACCTTCTTACAAATACAGGTTCATCTCTTATTTTGATGAATCAAAAACTTTGACCGCAACATCAAAACATATGATCCATCTCCGCTATGCCTGCTTTGGTCTACAAATAGACTTAAGCAAGTTGCACACCGTCCGCTGCTCCCACTGATTAAGACAACCCTCTGGTAGAGTTATATACACGTACACTTCTAAATCCAATTTAGAAAGACGTTATAGTCATACTTATACCAGATATGATAGTCATGAAAATAGCAGTGGCAAGTTATATCTATATGGACTTCAGCACAGACACTGAACTAACAGTATCGTCACAATCCACATCAGGTATTTGATGAATACATGTTTGCTAAAAGTCTAGCCTTATTAGATTAATACCCTCTCCATTTTACCGATCTCGAAAGATCTGCTTTCTCCTTATGGGTTTTACTCTTTTCTGGAGCACACAACAAAGTCTATAATTTGTTGTAGTGTATAGAGTCCAACTTGGATAACTTGGCATCCAGCCATCAGTCGGAAGTCACCACTTTCTATGGCCTGCTGATAACTAGTAGGGTCATCATCATATGACGCAAGCCTCCTTATCACCGTCTGCGAGAAAACCAAAATATCTCTCGGGTGGCTAAGGTCACCTACTAAATCTGCGGAGAAACTATGGTCTGTCAGGGTCAATTGGATCATCAGGATCCACAAAACTTTCAATAACCGTTTGCGATTCTGGAATCACTTCTAGTTCTACTATACCCCCACTAATTTTTTTTGCAAGAAATTCCTTTACCAAGGAGGTGGCGAATCAAGAACAAAACACATTTGATTTTGAAAATGGTAGAAACTATCCCTCGTGAAATCTTGGGATAACCCACAAACTGGTATTACCGAAATGTGCCCCGAGTTTGTCCGGATTATGTTTTTAACCACAAACCGGATAACTCAACATTTTAACAACTTTAAGATGAACAACATTCTATATCTCATATAGAAAAGTGGCACTTGTTTAGGTGGAACCAACATCCATTGATATGCATCTATAGTGCATCCTCATAATTGAAAAAGATGATTCATCATCACTTATCATAGAGCACACTCACTGATGAGCAATCTGAGAGAATTGTATTCTTAATACAGAATACCTGGTACCAATCCCTTGTCCATATGGATATCGGATAGCACACATCAATATGTATAAGTCCCTAGAGTTTACTAAGTTAATTTCCGTGAGCTGTTAATTGAAAAATATTCTTTTGGTTAAAAGAAACCAAAAGTTTGGCGGTTAGGCAAAACCTGATGATTTTCCTCAATAGCAACAATTGCTCCGAAAACCGACATTGAGGATAAAATTGTCCATTCTCAATTCTCTGCTCCTTCTCAGTATCTGTAACGCCCTACAGATGTGGGATTCTAATCCGGTATCTATATACCCAGGAGTAGAGTTTATTGAGAATCGATTTTCCAAAACACAGACACACAGGATATCCGAAACATCAAAATGTTTCAGCGGGTTTAGTTGGGTATTCATAGTATTGCCTTTTTCATTGCCCAGGCTCATGACAGTAGTCACAATTTCCTTTCTTCACTTCAATCCATTTTGATGTCTCTCCATCTTGCCTTTCTGTATACCGAACTTATGCTGGTTGGTTTTCTTCTTACCATAGCATCAGCTTCGGGATTGGAAGAAGACTATCCAATAAGCATAACTGGTATACTCTCCTTACATATAAGGAGCTCTCGTACTTGAGATAAGATAGGAGGGAGAGACAAACGAACAATTCATCTAATTCGGAACCAGTGGCCATTCTCGGATTGAAACAATTTCTTCGAGTTCATACTAACTATACGATGGCCTTCCAAACAATATGGATCTCTGTACCGAATACAGAGGGTTCTGGAGTTAGCAGAAGGGGAAGTAGGATAGATAAGGACATATGCGACTATGTCGTGGATTAGGGCAATCTAGATATTCCAAAGCTATCGATTGTAAAAAGGTTGGTCAACATGGTTAACGAGTCTTAGTTTAAAATCAGTCCAAGGTCGCTGCTAGAGAGAGAGAAGAAATACTCAGCGTGCACTCTAATCTTGATTAGTTTGGTATATTTATCTAATCAGGATGACTCCTACTGTTTCGTCGAATTCTCCTTCAAATCCTGAAAGGAGAACTAGTCAGGATTTCGTATAGAAAATTTTTCAGGAGTAACTATTACTCACAGTAGGAATTGGGACCCAAACTATCATGGCGTGGTAATCTTGACACGGTCAACAAGTCACCCCACTCCATAAAAGGTATGCAATCTCATTAAGAGTTTCAATACTTGAAACTTCTGATATTAGTTTTTACCCCTACCGGCTTATGAACTTGAAACGGTCAACAAACCATAAGCTACTAGTCAAGTTTAACCCGTCATTGCATGTTTGATTTACACCCACCAGCATAACCCTTGACACAGTCAACAAGGTAGTGAACAAGGTTACACGACTGTCCTAACCTATCGCATCAACATGCAAGCAGGAAGACATCACTTAGCAACCGTACACTACGCCTTGACACAGTCAACAAACGCAGCACGAATACGAAGTATTCTACTTTCTGAAATGACAGAGGGCTACGATTGGTTTTGAAGAAAACCATCAACGTAATGAACTTGATATCATCGTATTAACCGAGTGGTTTTGAAAGTTTATAGTCATGTAGACCCTTGCTTAAGAGTGAACTCCCTATGAAGGGATCTAGACTGTTTTTTCATCGAATGAGGTGCAAGATATTCCTAACCGAATACCACGATACAAAGCAAAAGAATACGGCTATAGAAACAATTTTAGTGACACAAACTTTTGCTCAAGGGAGGACTCCCAGTGACGGGATCAAGGCTCTTTCCTCATCGAATGAGGTGCAGGACATTCGTAACCAAATGCTATGATGCCCAAAAGAATCGACTAGAATTTCCCTTTTATAAAAGTGGTTCCTACAACGTAAAAGTTTGTTTTACCTTGCATTAATCCTATTAACGCAATCCCATCATTTAGATAATCATATTATCGAGCAATTTTCTCCTCACACAATCATTACAGAAAAAAGTATGAAAAAAATAGAATGCACATATATACCATCCGTATTCACCACGGAGCCCTGGGTCTTCACCATAAGATTACTTAACTTACGGCAGGACGGGGGCAGGTCTAGCGCTGATGAAAAATGTATATAGCATTTATATATACACACACCATATATCATATATATCAATATATATCATCACACGCAAATAATCATATTACAGCATGCGAGATAACAACATCACAGAGTTGGAATGGTCGGATCACTTAGAAATCTCGTGTTTCGTTCAAGCCACAAACGATACACGAAATTCCCTGGTCGCGTGAATAGCCCGTGCGTAGCCAAAAGCAGACCCTTACGAGTGCGGCAAGTCATCCGCCAATCCAAGAAACGAGGCAACCCGACATCATCACCATGATTGGGCCACCCAGCACTTTCTCGAATCCGATGACTTGAACACTCCTCCGCGGGTCTATCCTAACCCTCTACAAGCACGACAAGCAGCCCGCCAATTCTAGAATCGAGTGACCCGGTCTCAACTCCTTAAGATGGCCACCCACTGCAATTTAGAATCTAGCTGCCCGTGCACTTCTCCGCAGGGTAATCCTAACACTTGTATTAATACAACGGTAACATCGATCGCAACCTGATCGAGTCCCGATAAATAGTAATACAAAAAGCGGAAACGACAGCCACATGTCGACCGCTCGTCCTGAATAAAAGAATATAAATTTGGCTGCAACATGAATGGAAATGAAACACATCATTACAATGCTCAAATACGCACAGGGATATTCATTTTGTGACAATTCAATCCAGACCAAGTAAACTTAAACATAGAACGTATCAAACTCACAAATACATATCAACAAGTATGTATCATCCCATTTACTGGGTTAAACACTTTAATCTCATCAATACGGAAACCTACGATGTAATAGTTTCAATCAGTAACTTTCTAAAACAAAACAAGATCAAATCTCAATACAGGGAAAAATCAAATAATACAAAAAATCCTATTTCTAAAAGTTTAAGCCCCCATAGAAAACTGGAGGCATAAAGAGAAAAAACTAGTCGCTACTTTACCACTCCTGGTGGCCATAACATGGCCAAATGCCTCCATGCCACCTCATTTTCACACTAAAAACATCATTCTGCAGCACTTTAAAAAAATTTAAAATACTTTTGAAAAATGAACAGCGAGGGGGTTTAAACTTAGAAATCAGAACGGAAAATTGTTGATCAAAACTAAAACACAACTTAATGCTAGTCCTAGTTCTTGGTTGGCTCTGATACCACTGTAAGGTCGGATGCGCTCCGTGTATATGCGCAGTGGAAGCGGAACTGATCGGATAACCAAAATTCCTCAGAGCACGATCGACCATCCAACAAGAAATCGTCAAAACACTAGCTTAGCAAACATAAATAACATAGAAAGAGTAGAGAGTGTGCTACAAACTTTGTAGCGTATCTGGATGATCCCGGAAGACCCTGTCTAAACTCCGTAAGCTCTCGGACGCATAAGAACGCTGACCGCCTCGCCGTAGATGATCCGCGTTGAAAGTGGGCTGCCCAAACTCTAACTCTGTTACCGGTCGGAGAAACTTCCTCCAGAGGATTGCTATGTATAGAAGATGTAGGGTTCCTAGGCACTCATACAAGGGTCTATAAGGCATCAACCATGTCCGATTTAAAATTTAGACGTGCCGAACAACCCAAAGCTAGGATCTTTGCTAGATTATTAGGGTTAAACATGCAAGTAAACATCTTTACAACTAAGATGAGGGATTACAACCTTTGTAGTCCGCTCCTTCCTTTCATAAGCTCCGAGTAGAAGTCTCTTCGCCGCGATCCACGATCTCCTGGACTCAAGAGAGGCTCCACAACTCTAATGATCCATGCTAGCTTGTAGTCTTCCTTTTCTCCAATGATCTACCTCGAAGTTTCTTTAACTCAAGCTCTCACTCACTAATGAGGTGAACACCCTAATCTAATTGGCTAGATTAGATGAGGATGATGAAGTAGGATTTATGCTCTCTTTTATTATCAAATTCTCACTCTAATTCATCACAAATATCAAAGCTAGAAAGCTTTGCAAGGAGGAGGAAGAAGAAGATGAATGAATAATCCTTTTGTGATGAATAATGAAAAAGATTATATGATTACAAATGCAACCATGGTCAAAGATGACAAGGCAAACCATTGTAGAGAGTTAACTAGGGTTAAGGGTGTGGTTTGGGTTTACATATATCTCACAAAAATATCAACCATAATATCTTTGCAAGAAACAAAAGAAAACCTTCTAGAAGGTTCATGAAAGAACTAACCCAAATCAAACCCTAACCATGTTTAATCTCCACTAATCACGTTGCATTAGTAATTATAATATGTTGCAATATTATATATCACATATATAATATATTTTGTAAAAAAAGAAAATAATACAATTAACATATATCGCATATATATCAATGTATTATCCGGTGAGAAGATGAAATAATAAAGCGAGCCAATATTAGATAATGTAATGAAATATATCATATATATAATCATACATTAAATTATCGAATCAACTCTTGATCCGACTATCCGGCTATATCGAATATAACCGACTAATATATCATGTACCGATTCATCGAATCAACACTTGATCCGATGACCCGGCTCATTTCTAAATATCGCGAGAATATAATACGGTATCTCATATCGCATTATTCTCGTGTCATGCACATATCACATATGTGCCCCTACTCCGTTTTTCCTGAGTCAAGAAACCTCTGTGTAGGACTCTAAAGAATCGTCAATACGCCGGTAGCAGGTGATGATCATATCAAACACCCACAAGCTACAAGCGGTCAACTAAACGTAACAGCCATCTAGGTATTGAGCGATTAGAAGATCAACAAGCAAGCATGTACATTCTCCTGTGAATCCAATCAGTAACACTCCCGTACAGTCTGGTCTCTTCGTTTGATATGTCGCATATCTAGTCTAGGGGTGGTATACGTCAGACCCCAGTAACCGATAAGTCGTGTCGATATGAGGCTCATAACGGGTCAAGAAACTACTAGTAACACTTACCAGTAAATCTCTATATCAGCCCTGGCCAGGGACTTCCAGTTATAGCCAATCGAACACAGCACAACATCAACTCCCTATACCGGGAGAGATGAATCCCCTCCTATCGCTCATTGCCTCCATGCGAATCGGGACTACATCCAAAAGCCACCGTTTTGCACGCCCTCTTGGACGTGGTAAGGTATAAATCAAAGCACAGTGGGAATCACAGAAGACTCTATGACGATCTCGGGTCAACAGACTACCCTGTACCAGTGTCACCGGAGAACTGCCATCTGACGTGGGGTATAATACCATCTGTGAGTTCTCGGCAAGTCCTTCCAGTGTACCCAGTCTCCACTGAGCACCCGTACACCATCCTTGATGTCAAACACCGATGGATATGGGATCATCCATCGCCCATCATATGGGTCAAGATGCGTATACGCTAGTCTACTCCGGTGTATCGATGCCCTGTCTCGATACACCCTCGACTAGGAACAGTTATAGGATGTACTCATCGACTACTCTGGCCCCACTAGTATGATCTCATCATAGTCCCAGTAGTCGAGTACACATCCTAAGGGCTTTATCAACATGTGAGAGTAAGACAGTAAACTAATATAAGTCAACATGTTAAGATAAAGGGAAACCAAATAGCATACTATTATGACGAGCAAGAAAGTCCTCTCTATATATATCCAAGCATCCATTATAATATACATCATATGTACAGCAATGGCCTCTAGGGCATATACATAACTAACAGAAGAAGGCGATGTGGTTTTTGGGTACTCTCTCTTTTTCTCTTCCTCACCATAGCAACATTTTCCATTAAGCTAGAGAGATTAATCTTTCATGAATAAGGAAGAAGAAGATGTTTTTGATGGCTTGAAAAAAAATGAACTCCTTATTCCTTTTTTCAACCATGTCATATTAATATGACACATATTACTTTTCCACTCTCTCTCTCTCTCTCATGTGTGTGTATCCCATACACATACACATCATGTATCACATACACAAAATGCCATCAATATCTTCTCAGTATCATATACTGTAAAGAGTGCGTGTATCATATACACTATACTAGAAACCGCATCATAAATATGGTTATCAAGTCAACACTTGCCTTGATATTCCGGCTCTTAAATCGGCTAGTATAACTATCGTCCGATTAAATGCGTATATCTAATATACATGTCTAATTAAACTCATGCACGTATCCCTATACACACGTCACATCGCGTTTTGCCCAAGTAGGCACTTTCGTTGCGGGACTATAAAGACCTGTCAATACGCTGGCAGTAAGTTATACAAGATCGCATCCGATTGAATCTGAAACACTTTCAGATTCAACCCCCTTTCGAATTAACCCATAAGTTCGTCAGTAGCACTAACTTTACGTAACGGCTATCCAGGTATGAGCAAGATATAGGTAGGTCGACGAGCGAACTCATCCGGACCCGACAAAGTCTATATGTGACAGTCATCGTAAAGTCCGGTCTCTTCTTCAAGTAGTATCGCATACCGGGTCTTGTGAGTGGAATCTGTCAGACCCCAATAACCCAATAAGTAGTGCTGACATAGCACTCATAACCAAAAAGATACAACTGGTAACACTTACCAGTTTATCTCTACTGCTATGGCCACAGACTTCTGGTTATAGTCGTGTCCTGCATAGCACGATATCGACTCCCAATACCGGGAGTGACGAGATCCCTCAACCGCTCACTGCCTCCATGTGCTTCGGGACTGTATCCAACTAAAACCTATTTGCATGACTCGGTAGAGCCATGGTAGGGTAGTAATCTAAGAATGGTGGGAACACACAAGACATTATGGCGATCTCAAGTCTAGAGACAACCATGTACTCATGTCACCAGAGAACTGCTATCTGACATTTGGTATAATACCATCTATGAGTTCTCGACGAGTCCGTCCAGTGTAACTCATCCAATGAGCACCCGTATACAATCATCGGTGTCAAACATAATTGGCTATGGGATCATCCATCGTCCCGTACAGGGTCATGAAACGTATACACTAGTCTAAACTAGAATACTGATGCCCAGTCTAAATATTCCTACGATTAGGGACTTTTAAGATGAGCTTATAGACTACCCAGGCCCTACTAGTATGATCCCTATCATAATTCTGGTAGTCAAGCAAAGATTCTATGGGCTTTATCTCATGTATTAGTAATTCATGATAACTAGTAAAACGTATACATGTGACAGATAAAGACAAACCAAATAGTATACTATCATCTCGAGTAAGATTGTTCTATGTATAGGTCCTCTTAAATTCAGTAATTGCATTCCTACAATTACGATAATTGTCTTGAGGACACCTATATCCAACAAACGTCTGACCAAGCCTGTTGCAGATGTCTGTCAACCAGTTTTCTGTGCGAACCAAATATTTCAGATTTGGGTTTATCTCTTATTTTAAATAGGATTAGGGTTTGCCTATATATAGAGATCTCTCCTATGTTATATGTACTACCAATATGAGAGATTTGAGAGAAATCTCTTAGGATTGCTTGGTGTAAACTTGATTCAAAATCTAATAGTAGTTTGCAGATTCCGTTCTGCTAGAGACTAGCCATACAGTGGGTGAATCTCGTTAACAAATCCTTTGTTTCTGGTTTGATTTATTCTTGTTCTCTCTTTATTGTTTGTTTTATCTTTTCGTTGGTATTGCGTGATTGTTCGTAAGTATCGTTCTTTGTGTTTTGTTGCGTATAAGATGATCATAAAGTACAAACCAAACGATATAGAGAAAACCAAACGATATAGAGAAGAGAACAAATTACAGGAAAGATAGAAATACGAGAACTTACTAATTAGGCGAAGACGAAACTTTATTAATAATCAAATATCGGAGGAGCACAAATCGATGGAGAATATAAATCCCTCTCAAATAAACCCTATCTCTCCCAAAATAATAGTAGGTTCTCTCAAATTAACAAAAGGTTATCAGATCTAGTTCTAAAATAAACTATCATATATATAGGATACAAAAGATTTCCTCAAAAAACTAATTTCCTAACTAAGGAAATATCTGGCCCAGACATACTGTAGATGTCTGCTAAAGGAATCGGCAGAAGTCTGGTATTTAGTCATGAACTAACAGAGCGTAAACCAGATGATTGATGTGATAATTTATGTTTTTATTATATTCTTAAATACCGCAATCAACACAATGTCGCATAAGCTAGCCGCGATGAGTACGGGCCGTCCACGGAGAGAAGATAGGTTAGAAAACTTGTTTTAGATGAGTTAAAAAGACTGGTATGATTTTGTTTGTTTTGATCTAAGTGATTTGGAAAAAATTATAAAAAATAACTCATTAGGGTTATGATTAGATAGTTTAAGTGATGTATTTAAAATTCTCTTCCTGTAGCCTCATATTGAATTGAATCTAGGATAATAGCAAACAATGTGGATTAGGGTTCTTAAAGGGGTACTAACGAGTTCTCTCTATTTATCTTTATCATTCCATTCTTTGTTCTTATCTCAAGCTTTCGGCAAAGTTAATTGCAACTTGTCTCGAATTTAGGTTGCAGCTATCATATAGGGATAGAGCGTCCAAAAGGGGAGAGATGTGATTATCTTTGCAAAAGTTCAATTTCATATGATGGGCAATGCGAAAATGTAAGAGATTTTTCCATCCCTCAAACTATCCTTTCCTAAACACCAGAGAGAGAGAGAGAAATTACTCACCCATTAAAATGAATTAAAATAAAAATGAAAAATAAGAGAAGAAAGATCGAGAAAATAATAACCAAGCTAACTACAAGGGCCTTCACAATAACGAGGAGCAACCATCGAGTATCATCACTTAGAAAATAAATCGAAGAGAAAGGAGAAGATTAAAATCAATAAAGCTAGCTATTTGGGCCCTCACGATAGCGAGGAGCAACCATTGAGCAGCATTGCTCTGAAAATAATTAGATCAAAGAATAAAAGAGAAAGAAGATCAATAAAACTATCATCTATAATCTATATAATAAAATTAAAATGCAAGAAAATAAAATTGCATGACAGTAAGAAGACAAAAATGAAAAGAACAATCCTTTAATTATTAATACTCAAAGCTTTTACAGGAATTTTAATGGCTAAAAAGAAGAAGAGATACAAAAATTCTAATTTATTTTTTTAACCTAAAACTAAAACCATAGATACCTCTTCTTGGCTGCTGCTCTGTGATTTATATAGACGCTGAAAGAAAAAACCATAGGGCTGATATCGACGTATACGAAAAAACTAAACTGCCCCAAAAACCCTAACTTGTGCGGCGCCTACTCAGCCGCGAAGTCGCGGTAAATTGCATTGCAGTGACCGTGATGTCGCAGCCATGTTGTGGGTTGGGCCTCTAGGATTTTTGTGTGTTCTTGTCGCTATTTTAGGGGGTCTTTTAGCACATCATAACTCGATTTTGCTAATATCGAAATTTGCAGGTTTGACTTGTTGACTTTGACTGGGTTTGAATCGGTCCGGTTTAAGCTTGAAAAGTCCGTCATCCGCTCCAATACCTGTTTCCCTACACTTATGTAGAAAACACGGATTAAAAGCACCGATTTATAGGCAATATTATTAAGAGTGAGTGGTATTGATATGCAGTTTTAGCATATGAACACCAGACGTCGGAACAAGAGATGGCCAGACGTCTGGATTTGTCTCCCAAAAGAACAGAGCGCTCGGCAGACGCTGAACCTCATTGAAGAAGACGTCTGCATAAAGTATGCTCGTGAATACGGAGCAGATGCAGACATCTAGCGCTGAGACTGCCAGACGTCTGACATGTAGATGACATCAAATCTCCATGTAGGTTCGTGATAACTCCAGATCTTCGAGTAGGAAATCTTTGGGGATCTAATGCACATCTAACTCTCCACCTTGCCTCGTATTCCACAAACTCCACCATCAAAAAAATAACAGCTCCACCTTCACCACAAAACCCCTCAAGGGCTCAAATTAGTGCGACACATTCCAATTAATTTTAAGTAGTGCTCAAACTTAATAACTGAAAGAAACTTTGTCAACATGTCGGCTGGATTGTTCATTATGCCCACATTCTTCACAATAATCTTTTCTTTCTCAACGACTTCCTGCATGAACCAATACCTCACGTCAATGTGCTTCGTCCTATCAAGATGCATCTGATCTTTCATCAAGTGAATCGCTCTTTGGCTATCACAGTAAACTATTATGGTATCCTTTAGAATTCCAAGTTCTGAAAATATTCATTTAACAAGATTGCTTCCTTAACGGCCCCAACAACGGCCATATACTTCGCCTCCGTCGTAGAAAACGTTACCGTAGGCTGTAACGACGCACACCAACTGATGGCACATCCTTCCAATGAGAACACATAACCGGCGATCGACCTTTGTCTACCAAGATCACCCGCATAATCGGAATCACTGAATCCAACCAAATTGTCGACATTCCTTCCAAACACCAACCTCACGTCAAACGTACCTCGTAGGTATCGTAATATCTATTTCACTGCATGCCAATGGCTCTTACCAGAAGAAGCCATATAGCGACTAACAACACTAACATCATGTGAAATGTCGGGTCGTGTACAAACCATGGCATATATAACGCTACCCACGGTACTCGCATATGGAACATTCGATAAATATCTAATCGCATCCTTTGTTTGCAGTGATGAACGAACTGAAAGTTTAAAATGAGCTGTCAATGGAGAACTTACAGATTTAGCTTCTGCCATGCCAAAAGGCTCCAAAACTTTCTCAACGTATTATTGTTGAGACAAGTATAGATTTCCTCCTTTGCGATCTCGCATGATCTCCATACCAAGTATTTTCTTGGTCACTCCCAAATCCTTGGTCTCAAACTTGTCTTTCAATTGTTCTTTCAAAATCTTAATATCTTGCTACTATCAACATTATCATCAACATAAAGTGGTAAATATATAAAAGAACCATCGGAGAGCTTCTTCGAATATACACAACTATCGCCCATACTTCTTGTAAACCCTGTTTTTATCATGAAGGAGTCGAACTTCTTATACCAATGTCTTAGTGACTGCTTCAAAACGTAAAGAGACTTCTCTAATAAGCAAATGTGGTCTTCTTTAACTTCGAATTCAAAACCTTCAGGCTGTTGCATGTAGATTTTCTCTACCAAATCACCGTGCAAGAATGTGGTCTTCACATCGAGCTTCTCAAGCTCCAAATCTTGCATAGCTACCAAACCGAGCAAGATACGTATATAGGTGTGTTTAACAACCGGAGAAAATACCTCAGTGAAGTCAACTCCCCGCACTTGCGAATATCCTTTAGCTACCAACCGCTCCTTATATCTCGTATCAACCGCCTCTTGATCACCTTCTTTCTTATTGAAAACCTACGTGCAACCAACTATCTTCTTTCCTCCTTCGAGCCTCACAAGATTCTAAGTTTGGTTCTTGTGAAGAGACTCAATCTATTCATTCATAGTAACTAGACAACGAGTTGTTTCATTGGATGATCTGACTTATTTATAGCTTGTCAGCTGGCTACTATCAACTGTCTCTGCAACAGATGGCGCATACACCACTAGGTCATCATAGCTATAATGTCCATTCTCTGTCGGTCACGAGCGAGCAAATACTCCTCATCATAGGACTGCTCATCTTAAGCTTCTTCAAACGATGGTGAAGGAGAGATCTCCTGCGAGCCCGAGCTATTACCGACCTCAATATCAACTCTCGGCTCATGCCTCTTCGAATCGTCTTCAACTGGAGATTCCTTATTGTTCGGCTTTGTAACGATCCTAAAATTTCTATACCTTCGCATATAATTTCTTTAATAAAATATTGCGATTATTTGTTTTTGGTATATTTTGTTTTCTAATAAATATATTATTTTATCACTTCATCTATTTTATCCATTTTATAATTTTTCAAGGCTCAAACCCAAGCCAAGACAAATCCATTTGATTTCTTTCTTTTCTTTTTCCTTAGCCCACTTTCTTTTCAAACAATAGCATTTATTTAATTCTTGTTAAATATGTGCATGAACAATATTGTAGCTTGTTGGTTGAGTCCTTGCATTGTTATTCCATAGGCCACATGTTCGAACCTTGGGATTTGTAATTATTTTTATCTATTTTTGTAAATCTCTCTCAAATGACCTTTCATTTCATGTTCCATTTAACTCTCAAAATGAATGCATAAAATAATTAGTATGGTTATGATTATGAATTAGTATAATGACCATATTAATATTGTTTTATATGTTCTCTCCTTCATTGTTCATCCTCCTTCAAAAAAATTATTTCAAATCTTCATCCTTAGAGCTCTCAAAGTTTCGGCGCCACCGGAGCTCACTTCGTCCCTAGGAATTCAAGACCGAAGTATTGTACCATTCACAAACTTCGTAAGTATCGCTTTACATTTCTTTTCTTTCCTCTCAAAATCTACATAGAGAATATTTTTAGAAACTAATTTGATCCTTGTCTTGGTTGCTCGAGCCTAAATTACCTAGACTTGTTTTTGCCGCTAGAATCGAATCGGTGAACCGGTTGTTATACCGACTCACACAACCCGTAAGTCCCCTCTCCTCCTCCTTTTCTCTACTTGAAATTCATCCCCTTTCTATGCCTCCATCATGCCGAATCTTAATATAACTAGTTAGTCTCATGATAAAGTTTTTTGTTAAATTAAAAAATGGCTAAAATAAAGCATATATGTTTAGTTATAAAATCTTGCATACAATGGTTGATAACATATTAAGTATTATTGTTTTAGACAGTTAATCATGACCGGATCATATGTTTGCTTCACATATGTTAATTCATATTATTTATCGCTGAAATTTTAATTATTTATATTTATTTTTTCATACAAGAAAACAAAATTATAAATAAATACCATAGATTTATCATTTTCAAATACGATCTTACAAAACCTTTATCTTTACAATAATTTTTATAAATTAATTTCCACTTCTATAAATTATTGGAACATTAGGATAAAATAATAGATATAATTCAAAATCTACAGTAAAAATTTCATATCAAGCCGAATAACGGTTTAGAAGTTACGTAGTTTTTATTTACTGTTTTTAAAACCCGAAAACTGCCAATAAGGGTATTCTTCGAGAGACTATAACTCTATAATTTTTTATCCAAATTAAGTGTTTTCAGATGTTTTGAATATTTACATCGAAAGATCTAGATTTTCTTAGTTTTAAGGTTTTACTGAAAATCGACATAAAATATAGAAAACTGCGTTACAATATTAAGCGACGAATCTGGACAGAATCTGTCCTGATTCGCACACTGTTTTTAAATAGGACATAACTCGAACTCCCGATATCCGTTCGTAAAAAACTTTAGATGTGTAAATGCACAATTGATATAACTATAATTTCCTATATATTATATTTCTTAGAAACGCATGAAACAACTCGATATAGGCTTTGCAATATAACATATAGTTGCTGTCCAGAAATCTGAATTTCTGTTTTAAATGCTGATATTAAAATGATCATAACTAGAGTTTTAGAAATCCAAATCACGTGAATCTTGGTGTATTAGATAATTATATCGAAATACCTACAATTTTCTATTAATCTTCGTAACCTGAAACCTGATGAAAATTAACCCAAACTGCGTTTTAAAAATATATGACGGTGCTGAACAGATTCTGGTCTGTTTTGCTCGACGATACAACAATGGGTATATCTCCCAAACCGGTAGTCGTATTTAGGCGAGACTAGAACTCACGTGTGCATAACACTTAAGGCTATTTTTCCGTTTATATTCTGACTTCAAATGACTTGATTAACTAGCCGTACATATCATATATTTACAGCATTGTTTTTGGACATTTCTTGTATACTTATCTCATATCATGTTCTGTGATTGCTTATTTATTTTTATCTATATGACTTGTGATTAAACCATTATATGCTAGAATTGACTTGATCGTGACATGACTCAATCATGAATACTTGAACCCGATATGTACACTTGACTCGACTTGACCCGAACCATGAATACGTAATGACTTGACATGAACACTTGACATGAATATATGAACAATTGACTTGATACTTGAACTCGACTCGATACTTGAATTGCACTCTCTTATATATTCATGGATTTGGACAAGACTTGTAACTTTAATCACAAACTAATATACGCGGGTTGTTAGAGTAGTTTGAGTATGAATCCAACGGAATCTCAGGAGTCCCATTACTAAAATAACGCTGCTGTGGTACCGGACTGAAACGGTACAAATAACGTTGTTGTGGTACCGGGCTGAAACGGTATATCACAATTCATTAATGAGGGCCCGTTTTTCCAAAAAACTGAATAATAGCCTGTTGGGTTTGCGAATACTTCAATGACAATTGAAGTCCCGTTACTTTTGGGCCCGTGATTCCTTGCCCCTGGACGATAGCCTTAGGTTCGAGAATACTCTTGAGATAGGTTGATATTCACACTTAAACTGATATTAAGATATATTACCTTGTAGAGACCTTTTAGGACACAGACATCCACTTCATGTTCATTATACCTACACTCCATGGCCATGTTATATTTGTTTGCCATGCTGACATAATTGCCATATCTATTAACATACTTGTTCACATATTACAATTTCCATTTATATTATATTACATGTCATCTTGCACTCAATCTATATATTACACATCTTTTTGGGACTTACCGAGCGCAAGTTCGCTGACGGGCATTCCACCCATCTTTTGTTTCTTGGAATGTTCGTCAGGTGACTTAGGATCAGAGGAGGTAGAATCCACTGCAGAGAATTACAATATGTTCGCACCTGAAGCAGATCATTAGTTTTCTTTCGTGCTTTTCTTCTTCAGTAAGCCACATGTTTAGACACTTTCTTTTTATGTTCAGACTTCTTGCATCAGTTAAACACTGTAAAGTTAAGAATGTAAATAAATAAAGTGGTTGGATTTTATTTTCACTTGTCTATTCTTGTGTCATTTTTATGTTGCTTATAGACGCTTAACGTATTCTTATAATAAATACGTTGCAGGCTTTCCACATCACCGTTTCCGTCTACTGGGAAGCGGGGCGTGACAGGATTCAATATAGCAGATTCATCAAACGTCACATCTCTGATAATCATAAATTTATGCGACTTTGGATCCGAACACCACAATCTATAACCCTTAACGTTGGTAGCATAACCGAGAAATACACATTTCTTCTCTCGGGGATCCAACCTGCCTTCATAATAATGTGCATAAGCGGGGCAACCAAACATCTTAAGTGTTGAATAATCAGCGTGTTTTCTCGACCATATCTTCTTCGGTGTCTTACAACCTAGCGATGTATGAGATGACCGATTTACAATAAAACACATTGTATTTGCCGCTTCTGTCCAAAACTCTTTTCCGAGCCCCGCGTTGGACAACATGCACCGTGCTTTCTCCAAAAGAGTCCAGTTCATTCGCTCTGCAACTCCATTCTGCTGTGGTATATGGAAAACGGTATGATGCCGAACTATGCCTTCATTTTTGCAGAAATTGTTGAAATCTCCACCAAAAAACTCTAACCCGTTGTCTGTCCTCAGTCTCTTGATCTGCTTCCTTGTCTGCTTCTCAAGTAACGTCTTCCATTTCTTGAATATAGTAAACACATCACTTTTGTTCTTTAAGAAGTAACCCAAACCTTCCTCGAAAAATCATCAATGAAGGTAATCAGATATTTGGCACCGATTCATTTAGAAGCAATCGGAGAGGTTCCCCAAAAATCTGAATGGATATAATCTACAGTACCTTTCGTGTTGTGCACCGCTGAACTAAAGCTAACGCGTTTTCCCCCCAAAGACGCAATGTTCAAAAAACTCCAGCTTCGTTGTACTCTTCTCATCTAATAAACCATGCTTCGATAACTCAGCCAAACCTCTCTCACTCATATGCCCGAGCCTCATGTGCCATAATCTGGTAGTTTCTGAATCCATCATAGATTTGGATGATGAAATAGCCGCCAATCCGGAAGTCGTCAAACCATGCAATAATTATAAGGACCCTTTTTTCAAGCCTTTCATCACAACGAAAGTACATTTGGTTACCTTCAAAACTCCACCTTCAGCGGAAAATTTGTAACCCTTATCGTCGAGTGCACCTAAAGAGACGAGATTCTTTTTCAAGTCAGGTACATGTATAGGGTGTTTTTCGTCACCCCGTTGAGATGGGAATACGCGCGCGCTTGTCAAGCGCACTACAGATTCCCCCATGCCTAGGATAGGCGGGGGTTTATTGATTGTAGGGATCCAAATCTCCGGCAGCCGCGGACTAAGTTGTCGTTAATTACCCCTCGCCTTTAGAGTGAGGGAACCTCCGATTGACGGGTCAACTGGTCATGCGAACTCAATGTGCAGCGTGCGTATATTTTGAAAGGGTTTTGGATATATCGGGGGGCCCGCAGAGTTTTACGGGGGGTCCCACTACCCGGATAGCGGGCTGGGGGTTAAGGGGGCTAGCAGCCCCCTTGCGGGGTGCGGGGCAGCGCCCCGTTAGAATTTTTTTCTAACGGGGGATGGTGTTTAGTTTGGAGTGCATATAAAATAGGGGGAGGAGTGTCTTAAAGACGCGTGCATGGCACGTGAGCACTGGCGCCCGCGGGTCACGTGCCTAACGCGTGGGCTCCGGCGCCCGCGAGTCACATGCCTGGCGCATCCGCGCTTGGTGCCCACAGGTCACGTGCGCAGCACGCGACCGCTAGACGCTGAGCGCCCACAGGTCACATGCGCAGCACGCGACCGCTAGACGCTGAGCGCCCATGGGTCTCGTGAGGCGCACGCGGGCGCTTAGCGCCCGCAGGCCACGTGCCTTGCACGCGACCGTGGGGCGCCCGAGGGTCACGTACGCTGCGCGCGACCGCTTTAGCGCCCATGGGTCACCTTCCATGCACGCGACCGCTGGACGCCCACAGGTTACGTGCCCTGACGCGACCGCTGAGCGCCCGCAGGTCACGTGCGCGGCACATGACCGCTGGGAACACCAGCGGAAAAGGGGCTTAGCCCCTGGGTTAGGAGTTAAACTCCCAAAATGGGTTTGATTTATGGAGTTAAACTCCAACAGATCTTGAATGGAGTTAAACTCCTAGAGATCTTTGGATATTCTTTTGAGCCTGGGATCCTCCCGGAATGGGATTTTTAGAGATGGGTCTCCTTCTTCCTCCTCTTCGTTGGCTGGATCTTGAAGAAAAATGGGGTGAGATTCAGAATCTCCCCTTTAGAGATCTGATGGGAGATCAGAGCTCCCCTTTGTGGGTTTTATGGTGAAAACTATTTCTTTTTGAAAAAGGAAGAGTTAAACTCTTGATTTAATTCCAAAGGGGAGGAAGGTTCTAGAATCTTGAGGAAGGAGGCACATACCCTAGTTTTTTTTATTTTATTACCATGTTGCCTTTTATAGGCTTACAAATATACATATAGCCCATTGGGCTTTACAAAAATTTGGTTTTATTTCCATTTTTCTTACATTCAAGTATGAAAATTACATCAAAATTATTTACTACATAATTTTCATTTTGGCATGGGGGAGGCTGGCCGTGGGGCTCGACTTGGGCATGGGCCCACTTGATTTAGGCTTGGGCACGCTTGGCTTGGGGATGACTTTGACTTTGACTTGGTCAACCGGGGTGAAATTTTTTACCCCAACAACATGCCCGACTTTTGCCAATGTCCTCACAACACCATCGAATATCCTGATTTGGATTGTCTCTTTGCCAATAGCTTGGCACAAGCTATTGTTGCCCAGCAAAACGACTCTACCATCAACGGACTCGTACGTGGTGAACAAATCTCTATTGGGACATGTAACAACTCCAATTTTTGTATATATAAAATTGATTTAAATTTGAAGTATACTTGGGGTATTTAATGTTGCTGTTACCACTTTAAGTATTTATTCCCACAATAATTACAAGAAGGAGCTTGTAGCTCATTGGTAATACCTTGCACTGCTGAACCAAGCCACCAGAGTTCAAATCCCCTGCCCCACATTATTTTTAGATTGTTTTTGTTTTAAATCCTTTGGAAGCCCAACATTCCACAGACCATAACTCCCAAACTTTGAACTTCACCTAAAAATCTAAAAATACCAGGAGCGACATCTGACGGCCCCCCACCCACCGACCACCGGACTCGATTGGGATCGGCCAAGTCGGCCGGCGGACCGGCCGACTCTGGCCGGCGCAGCCTGCCGGACTCGCCGGACCGCCGAGTCCCTTGAATGAAAATTTCGCCTCTTCGCCTTCCTAACCCCCTGCACACTTTAAATGTTTGGATCGGTTCCCGAGAATTCAATATACCCTAATTACTATGATTTTTAATGTTTTTCCCACATTTTTACAATTTTTTTAATTAAAAACTCTTCACCTACCCTACCCTAGTCTACCCTATAAATACACCCCTTACCCTCTACCCTCTCATTCCAAAACCCTAAACTCACTCTCTCAAAATCTTCTCAAGAGTTATGTACTTTGAAAACAAGTTTGCGGCGAAGCTCCGACAAAATTCCGGCGGAAATTCCGGCGACGATTTTAGGAACAACCGGCGATGAAGCAATACCTCGGCAACCTCTCTAGCCCCCCCTTCACTCCTTTGCTTAATCGAAACCCGTAAGTCCCATTCTATCCCTCTTTCTATTTCTCTAAAATACGAAATTACAAAACCCGACGGAATCGGAACAAATCCGATTTCTGATTCGGTTTTCTATAAAATTTCACTTCTCCCTAATACATTCATGCCTAAACATCTTTATGTTGACTATTAAATATTTAACAATCAATTTGAATAAGTTTCATCACATGAAATGATAGCCTTTCCAATTTATCGTATTTTTCACTTAAATACCATAATGTTTCGATTTCACATTTAACCCCTGAACTTTGTTATACATTTAAAGTAGAGCACGGGGTAATGACCTACCTCCACACACACGCAAATACAACCTAAACGACATCATCAAAAACTTAGAATACGATAAAACAATACTTTCATTTAAGTACCATATTCTTAATAAAATCATTTCTAAAAGTTTTAGCTTTGATACACTTTTAAATAAATACCTCTTATTAGAAAAACACGATAAGTTGTGGACATCGATCGTTTATCTAAACCTGACTTTGTGGTGTCTAGGCTAGACAAGTGAGAAAAGGTAATTTTAAAAAGCCCGTCTCACGGTGATTCGTGAGCGGATCCCTCATTTCCTCATTTGTACTTACCTGGCCACAATTGGCGGTGAAGAGGCGATTTGAGGCTTCTAACGACCTGTCGTTTAGACCATTTAGAAATAGACTAGTTGACTTAGGAAACCCTAGAATCTAAAATACGGAAAATTTACACCTTTGCAAATAAATAATGTAACACCCGAGCCCATTAATACTAATTCTGGTACTAGTTGAGTGTTATACATTGCTTATTTCAATTATCTTGATTGTTTGGTGATTTTGCTAAATTTTAACCGGCTAAGTCATTTTGCCTATAACAAATTTTAACACCTAAAATGAAATTAAAAATATCCATGTTGGCCTACTCGTCGCCACTAGTCGCGTGGTAGCGTCCGCGCGTCGAGATTTCATCCCGTTCGGCGAAACGGGCAAGTTTGGACGGCTACGCGCGCGTGCAAGTGTCCGACTTGGGGGCATACATTTTAATCACAAAACATCTCTTTTTAAAATTTGGAACCCGCTTAAAATCCTATAATTTGAATTTTAAACATTTGGGCGCAACCCGGGCGCGATTTGGAAATGTTTCATTTGGCGCCGAAATGCCCATTTAATTAAATACTATAAAACTATAATATATACTAAAATCCCATGTTGTTACTATTATATCTTTTTTAATCTCTGTTAATCTTTTAAATTAACTGTTTCCTTCTCACTCCAGCCAATCACGAGGGATTTTATCCCTCGTGGGCCCCATCTCTGCAGCTCTATCTCTCTCTCTCTCTCTCTCTCTCTCTCTCTCATTTATATTTATATTCCTACGCTTCGTCTCCCTTCCCCAGTTACCGATCGCGAGAACCCACAACGAGCCTCGCCCGTTAGCCCTAGCCACCTCCACCATCGCCGCCGCGGCCCCGACGCCGGAGCCAACATCGCCGTCACCCTCGCCTCCGCCTCCTCCTCCTCTCCATCTCAACGTTGTTTCTCCCCGCACTGCAACCACTTGCAACCTTCGCTGCAGTCGCGTGAGTCACCGCCGGCGATCACCTGTGCCTCCGACCCACACCGTGCCGTGCTCCCCTCGCCTGAGTCCCCTTCTCCTCACCATCTCCTCTCTTTTCCTTGGTTGCCGAGCCTCCACCCTCGCAACAGTCACCGGCAGCACCTCGTCGTCGCCGCTCGCCGCCACCGCCGATCCCCTCGTCTCCATGTCCTCATTTTCATCACCTCCACCTCCAGCACCTCTCTCCTTTCCCGACTCAATCTATCCCTGCACCCCATTTACACCGAGGCTAACCCTAACCGAAACCCTAGCATCCAACATCTCTTGCCGGAGTTCCGTCGACCCCGTCGTCATCCCTCGCCTCGTCTCTGCCACGGAACCCCACAACAGTAAGTTCTCCTGACCACTCCCCTTTCCTTTTTCCTTCTTTGGTCGATTCTTGCTTTGTTATGCGTTTTGCTAACTTCGTCGCCATTTTGACATTTCGCCGGATTCCGGCCGTGCCGACGACTCGACCCGACTCTCCAGCGAAGTATTCTGGTCCGTGTGGTTCCGCAGTTCGTTGTTTGGACTCGATCCGTGGCCCGTGCATCCGTCGCGTGTTTTCCGCCGACGTTGCGTTCGTGTTTTCCGGTTTGCGAAACCGTCGAGGCAAGTATTACTTGCTACATGCTATGCTATACCAATTAGATATGGTTGATTCATAAAACTTGCAAATATTAACTAAGTATATTTACTTTTCTCATTTGGGCGAAATATGACATATATCATGATACTGTAACATAAACCGTAATATTCCGCTGTAACCCTAATAACAAACTACCAGTTAATCATTTTTCTATTTAATGGATGATAATCGTACACATATATCTTCATTACTTTCTGTCACTGATATTGCGCTACCCTGTGATTATTGCACCCCAAGGGTGCTCGAACATGTTAATATAATACAACTGCACCATATTCATGTACCATTGTGATTAAATGAACCGTTATTGTTATTTACTTTATTCCTGCTGTTGTTCCTTATTCGCTTCTATGCCTGTTGTGAGCACACCTTCGATTGCACTACATATTGATCTGACCTTGCTACACATATTTACATACCGATGCACCGGACATGGTACCCTATACATACCGACTCTTTCTGTTGTACCATGACATGACCTGTTACCTGATCTCATGCCTGATGCCAACAAACCTGACTTGGGGTCCTCATGGACCATTCCTGTTGTCTATCCAGACAGACCTGCTTTTACCTGATCCTGTGTTGGCATTAGTTCGTGATTACTGAATACCTGACCTGACCTACATAACTTGGGGGTATGGGGAAATCAAAGGTGAAACCGACTTGTAACTCAACAGTTCGCTACCTGTTCTGATCAGTCTTACGGGCTTGGCCAGTCCGGGAGTGATGATGCTGACATCACTCGTCCATCCTGCTACCTATTTACTGTCTAGCGGCACGTCTCGGATTCAGCCCCGAGGGTCTTGACCGTGGTCCCGGGCATGCACGGGATACTATTGAGTTACATCGACGAGTCACCAATTGATTTCAAAGACTTTAGAGTAGAAACCTGATAGGACAGTTTAGTTACCACTGCACATTACCCGGCACTGTTATTTCATAGTACTGCTTTATTCATGTTCATCCCTGCATTGCTTATTACCATGTTTATATTATATTATTGGTTGACATGACGCGCTGACGTCTGGGTTTTGCATGGCCCAGATTCCTTACCACTGTCGACGACCAAGCAGGAGTACTTCAGCCAGCAGGCTGATCTGTGAGTTCCTTAGTGATTAGTTCATTTATTTCATTTCATTTCCAGATATGAGCCCGCATTATGGGACGTACTATTTATTTATTGTATTGAATCATTTGCTTCCGCACTTATTGTTTATTGACTCTTGTTACTATGGAGTTGGACATGTGTTAGATTAGTTTATTTATCTTGTTCTTGATATCTCTACAACTGTAATGTGACTGTGGATGGATACTTCCTACCCACAGGTAGCATGGTTGGCTATGTCACGTATCCAATCTTGCGTACTCTGGGAAGCGGGGCGTGACATGGTTCTTTTGGTATCAGAGCCATAGGTTAGTTGGGTTGATTCTTTTGTAGTTGAGTATTGCACCCGATACACGAATCAGAATACCCGTGTTTAGGAAACATGTCCTGCCACCTTGACCGTTTTACCATTCTTGAATCACATTCTTCCTGATTATATCTTTTACGACGTGCGAACTTACTTTGCATGTCGACTCGGAAACCTGATTTCTTGTTATCCCTAGGACTTGGGCGACTTAGGTGGAGTTAAGTAATTGCGGCTATGATACCGCGGCATAGCTACAATGCGGTATTCTATTTAAGTATCTTGGAGTTCTAGCCTTGATCCACATTCAGAATCTATCATCATGCTAATATTGGGTGTTTTGAGTTCAGGATTATGACAGGTAAGAGGTTGAAGACGTACCGGAGGCGTGTGAACGAAGCCGCCATGCTTAGAGTGATAAGAAGAATGCTGGAAATCAAAGAGACAGACTGAGATGATTCAGCAACAGCAGATTCATTTCAGGAGGATTTGCAGGCCATTCGGCAGTCTGTAAACACCGCTGTAGCGAAGCCGGTTGACCGAGTAGGGACCGTGGCAGATTTCAGACGGTTGGGTCCTACTACTTTCACTGGTCTGGAGGAGCCGTTGCCAGCCGAGCAGTGGCTAGTGGACACGGAGAATTTACTGATTGCGGCACAGATCCCAGAAGACAAAAGAGTTGAGGTGGTGCGCATTCAGCTAGTGGATTACGCCCGAGAGTGGTGGCTTGTGGAAGAGACCCGCTTGCCCAAGCCGATCAGTTGGGCGGAGTTTTCTAAGAGTTTCCTGGAGAAATTCTTCCCGCAGACTGCGCGAAGGAAAGGGAAGAGAAATTTATCGGACTAAGGCAGAATGGAGCAACCGTGGACATGCATGCAGCAGAATGGAGGAGACTCAGTAGTCTCGCTGGACCTTTCACGGCCAACGATGTAGACAGCAGTTGCGGTAAGGAAGCAGTTCTGTCGGGCCAGTCGAGTTTAGGGCTAGGCCGACAAACAGTGTTCTTGCAGCTATAGAAGTTGATGGTAATGAAGAGCCGGCAGTTGTTCGTAATTTTATGGACGTATTTGAAGATATATCGGGCTTACCGCCGAAGCGAGACGTGGAGTTCGCGATCGACCTTAGTCCTGGTGCAGTGCCGTATCAAAATCTTTTATCCGATGGCACCAGTGGAATTGGAAGAATTTAAGAAACAGGTTGGTGAATTACTCGAGAAGGGTTGGATTCGAAGCAGCAACTCGCCTTTGGGAGCTCCAGTTCTTTTAGTAAAGAAGAAGGATGGCACGAGAAGGATGTGCATTGATTATCGAGAATTGAACTGGGTGACTATTAAGAACAAGTACCCGATCCCTCGCATTGGAGAACTTTTGAGCAGCTTAGTGGCGCGAGGATATTCTCGAAACTGGATTTGCGATCCGGATATCATCAGGTCCGAGTGAAAGCAGAAGATATTTGCAAGACGGCGTTTCGAACTCAGTATGGACACTACGAGTATCTAGTGATGCCCTTCGGAGTAACGAATGCGCCGGCAGTATTTATGGACTTGATGATCCGAATCTTTTCACCATTCTTGGACCAGTTTATTATGGTATTCATTGACGATATTCTGGTTTACTCGAAGAGTTCGGAGGAGCATGCTGAGCATTTGAAGATCGCACTGCAGACTTTAAGACAAGAGAAATTGTATGCAAAGATGAGTAAGTGCGAATTTTGGCTGGAAGAAGTGAAGTTTCTGGGGCATGTTGTGTCGGGCGATGGAATCGCCGTCGATCCCGAAAGGTTGCAGCAGTTCGAGATTGGCCTATTCCAAGAAGTGTGGCTGAGGTAAGAAGTTTCCTTGGTTTAGCCGGATACTACAGGAGATTTGTGGAGAACGTCGCTCGTTTGGCAGAACCGTTGACCAAGCTTACGCGCAAGGAAGTACCTTTTGTATGGACGGATAAATGTGCGTTGGCTTTCGAGACGTTGAAGCAGAAGTTGATAACCGCCCCTATCCTGACCGTACCAGATAATTCAGGAGGACTGGTGATTCACAGCGACGCATCTGGAAAAGGATTGGGCTGTGTTTTGATGCAGAATGGGAAGGTCGTAGCTTACGCATCGAGACAACTGAAGACTTATGAGAAGAATTATCCGACTCATGACTTGGAGCTTGCGGCTGTAATTTTCGCTTTGAAGATTTGGAGACACTACCTTTTGGAAGAAAGAGTCGGTGTTTTTACAGATCATAAGAGCTTGAAGTATGTGTTCACACAGAAGGAGCTTAACATGAGGCAGCGTAGATGGTTGGAGCTGATGGCCGACTACGATCTTGATCTTAAGTACCATCCGGGGAAGGTTAATGTTGTGCCGGATACGCTCAATCGGTTACCAGCAATTCAGGTGTTGACCGCACAGAGGGAGATCATTGCAGATTTTCGGAGATTTGACTTGGAGGTTGTGCTACCACATGCTACGGGACAGTTGATGCAGTTGCAAGTACAGTCGTCCTTAGTTGAGAAGATTAAAGCGGCACAATCGCAGGATCCTAGACTGCAAAAGTTTCGAGAGCAGGTTGAAGCCGGACTACGAACCGATTTACTGGTCCACGAAGATGGTTCGTTGAGGTATGGTAGCCGTTTGTGTGTGCCAAAGGGTGATGTACGTGAAGAGCTTATGAAGGAGGCACACAGTTCAGCTTACTCTGTACATCCGGGAGGTACAAAGATGTACCGATATATTCGACAGCATTTCTGGTGGGATGGTATGAAACGGGAGATCGCCCGCTTCATGGCTAAGTGCTTGGTATGTCAGCAAGTCAAGGCTGAACACCAAAGGGTTACTGGTTTGTTGCAACCACTTCCGATTCCTCAGTGGAAGTGGGAACATATAACCATGGATTTCGTGACGGCTTTACCGCGGAGTCCAAAGGGCAACAATGCAGTATGGGTGATTGTCGATCGGTTGACCAAGGCAGCTCACTTTATTCCTTTTCAGGTTGGTCAATCGACGGAGACTTGGGCAGAGCGGTACATGTAGGAGATTGTAGGTTTGCATGGAGTACCGGTAAGCATCGTGTCCGATCGGGACACTCGGTTCTTGTCGCACTTCTGGAGGAGTTTACAAGAAAGTTTGGGGACTCGATTGAAGTTTAGCACAGCTTATCATCCTCAAACTGATGGACAATCGGAGAGAACGATACAGACTCTTGAAGATATGTTGAGGGCATGCATGTTAGACTTCAAAGGTTCTTGGGAGGTTCATCTACACCTGGTGGAGTTTTCGTACAACAATAGCTTCCAAGCGGCTATTCAGATGGCTCCGTTTGAAGCGTTGTATGGTCGTAAGTGCCGTTCACCTGTTTGTTGGGATGATGTTGGTGAACGAAGGTTACTAGGACCAGATTTGGTGGTACAGACAGTCGAGAAGGTGAATACAATCAGGAAGCATATGAAGGCAGCTCAAGACAGACAGAAAAGTTGGGCTGACACGTCAAGAAGACCTCTAGAATTCGCAGTGGGTGATTTGGTATTCCTGAAGATATCACCGACTAGAGGAGTGATTCGCTTTGGGAGTCGGGGAAAGCTTAGTCCTCGATTCGTTGGACCCTTCGAGATATTGGAGCGCGTTGGAGAGGTAGCGTACCGTTTGGCGTTACCGCAGTCCTTAGCGGATGTGCATGACGTGTTTCACGTATCTCAACTACGAAGGTAAGCCCGAGATGGAACACACGTTTTGGATCGTTCGGAGCTAACAATACGTGAAGACCTAACTTTTGAGGAGCGACCGGTTGAAATCAAGGATCGATGGGAAAAGGTTCTTAAGAACAAAGTTATCCCTCTTGTGCTAGTTTCTTGGGATAATCGATCGCATGGAGAATCCACTTGGGAGCAAGAAGGCGAGATCCGGCAGAAGTTTCCTCACCTTTTCCTGTAGTTAGTTAACTTGTATTCTTGGAATTTCGAGGACGAAATTCTTTTTGTAGTTGGGTATGATGTAACACCCGAGCCCATTAATACTAATTCTGGTACTAGTTGAGTGTTATACATTGCTTATTTCAATTATCTTGATTGTTTGGTGATTTTGCAAAATTTTAACCGGCTAAGTCATTTTTCCTATAACAAATTTTAACACCTAAAATGAAATTAAAAATATCTATGTTGGCCTACTCGTCGCCACTAGTCACGTGGTAGCGTCCGCGCGTCGAGATTTCATCCCGTTCGGCGAAACGGGCAAGTTTGGACGGCTACGCGCGCGTGCAAGTGTCCGACTTGGGGGCATGAATTTTAATCACAAAACATCTCCTTTTAAAATTTGGAACCCGCTTAAAATCCTATAATTTGAATTTTAAACATTTGGACGCAACCCGGGCGCGATTTGGAAATGTTTCATTTAGCGCCGAAATGCCCATTTAATTAAATACTATAAAACTATAATATATACTAAAATCCTATGCTGTTTGTCACGCCCCGCTTCCCAGTGTACGGCGAAGTGGACGCGACGAGGTCCGCTACGTATGTACTCAGAAGTACATACGCTAAGCGTAGCTAAGCAATATAAAATATTACACAAGAGACAAGAGTATAAAAAGAACAGCAACTTTTATTTATTAACATTCTTTGTACAATACATGAAAGGAAATACAACTGAAATAAAAGATGCCTAAACAGTGGCATAACAGGAAATGAAAAGTACAGAAAGGAAAAGTGTACAATGAAACTAAAGTGCAGGGTCTTCGGCAAACTGCTCCAAGTCTTCTGCAGATGGCTCGATCTCTGCCGGGTCCGAATCACCTGACGACATTCAAAGAAGAAAGAAATAGAATGTCGTCAGCGAACAGGTCGCTCGGTAAGTCCCAAAGAAGAATGAAGAATAAGAGTGACCGAGTATGGTATTTTCTAAAGTTTTGTATTGTAGTATATTATGGAATATTGTTTAACGATATTGTTTGTAGCTTGGTACAGAAAGCTGCCAGTATATACGAGGGGAGTCTCTATATGCCAGAGACTAAGGGCACGTATAGTACAAGGAACCGTTTATGCCACGGTACAACAGCAACTGAATATAGGTTAGGTGTCTTAATCTGACCACCTCATTCCACTTTTAACATCTTCCGTACCAATCTACCCCTTTAAACCCCGCGATGTCATATTTGTATTGTTATCTTGTAAACTTGTAATGATTGTAAGATTGATTAACTGACTGACCGAAACCATGATATCAGGAAACGGTTATAACCATAGAGTCATGTAAATGGAATACTGGGAATCATGTAAAAGGAATATCCATGGTTCGGTTCGGTCAAGTTATATAGATTGTTAACTGGAATCTGGAATTCATGTATTCATCTTGAGTTGGAATATAAAAGAATATAGATTGACTTGAAACATATTCAAGTCAGAAATAGTCAGACTCTAACCCGAGTCAGACTAAAAGAAAGTGAGTTGAAGTTCAATAATTGTTAGGGGCCTTATTGTAATTTATAAAACTTGAGGGGGTTTATTATAAAAATACTATTGTATATTTTTCAAAATACAACTCAAGTATTTAATTATCGTCTTTATGTACATACAACAATTTAATGATCAAGATAAATATGTATACATGTTCGAATAGCATGAAATGGGTCAAGTATATTATTCGAGTAACTACCATAAACAATGCTGTAAAGAAATCTTATGTACGACTAATTAATCAAGTTGAACGAATGCGGAATATAAACAGAAATATGGCTCTAAATGTTTTGCATGCGTAAGTTCCAGTTTCACCTAAATACGACTACCGGTTTGAGAGATATATATGTTTTCGTATCGTCGCGCAAAACAGATCAGAATCTATTCGGCACCGTCACATATTTTTAAAATGCAGTTTGAGTTAATTTTTATCGGGTTTCAGGTTACAAAAATTATTATAAAATTGTAGGTATTTCGATGTACTTATCCAAAACACCAAGATTCACATGATTTGGATTTCTAAAGATCTAGTTATGATCATTTTAATATCAGCGTTTAAAACAGAAATTCAGATTTCTGGACAGCAACTATATATTCTATTGCAAAGCCTATATCAGGTTGTTTCATGCATTCCTAAGTAATATAATATACATAAAATTATAGTTCTATCAATTGTGCATCTACACATCTAAATTTTGTCACAAACGGACATCGGATGTTCGAGTTATGTCCAATTTAAAAACAGTGTGCGAATCGGAACAGATTCTGTCCAGATCCGTTACTTAATATTGTAATGCAGTTTTCTTTATCTTAGATATGTTTTCGGTAAAACTATAAAAATAAGAAAATCTAGATCATTCGATGTAGATATCAAAAACACCTGAGTTTGCTCAATTTTGATACCGGTATACCAAGTTATGTGTCCTAGAAATTGACCGATAGGTTCAGTTTTCTGTTTTACGATCAGTGAATAAATACGATGTAATTCCTAAACCGTTATGCGGATCGATCTAAAATTTTTACAGCGTGTACAAAATAATATATTCTATCATATGTAAATTTCCTGAAATTTTCAGAGTTAAAAATTAATTTATAAAAATTATTTTAAAACTAAAGGTATTGATATGTCATATGTGAGAAATGAGAAAACTAAGGTATTTAATCGTAACTTCATTTTTTTTTTTTTACAAACTTTAAATAAAGTGATTTAAAATAAAACAACAAACATTCAATCCTAATTGGTCACTATGAAATCTTAACATGTGAATTGGGAGTAATGAAAAAGACTTTACAAACAATATATGTGTGTATGTTTGTGTATTCATTATTTATATATGTATCCGTTTAATTAATTATTTAGGAACAATGATATGTCAATGGAAGTTTTTCATGGTAATATAAAACAAGAGAAATATAAAGAGAAAAAGAAAGAGATGGAGGAAGGAAAAAGTGAAGGGACTTACATGCACAAGCCGGTATTGTCACCGGGCTTGTCTATCCGCCGATAGCCTCGCGTTAGTAGCGAGACCTTCTTGAAGACTTCTTCATGTTCTTCTTCTTGGACTCTAGGTGAAGAGGAAGAAGTGAGAGATAAAAAATATGAGGAAGGAAAAGATGGAGGAGGACAATAAGGATGGTGTAATGGTGAATAATAATATATGCATTTAACATGAGAATTAAAAGAGAAATGAAAAGCCACCATTCATTTTGGAAATGAAAGGTCTTATTTGTAGGTTATGAGAAGAATAAAAAATGATAAAAAAATAATTGCAAGAATGGGGATTTGAACATGTGACTTATGGAATAACAATGCAAGGACTTAACCAATGAGCTATAAAGTTGTTCATGCATATATTTAATTAGAATTAAATATATGATGTTGCTTAAAAAGAAAATGGGCTTTTTAGATGGGCTGTAGAGAATAAGAATAATGGATTTGGGTTAAATATTTATGAAAAGAAAAATAAGAATGAGAAGTTAAAAACTTAAATATAAGAAAAAGAAATTGTACCTAGAAAAAAATACATAATAGATTGAGGAATAAAATAATAATAAATTTAATAGAAAAAGGAAAATACCAAGTACAAATAAATACGGTATATTATTGAAGAGGGATAATACAAATGTATAAAGATTTTGGGGTCATTACATTCTACCCTCCTTAAAAATAATTTCGTCCTCGAAATTACTCAAGAAGGATGATGTAACAGAGTAAGGAAACGGATTAGGATGATGTCTTCTTCGAGCTCTGTCGATTGATACTCTAACCAATTAAGCTAATAAGTCTACAAGATACAAATAGAAAGGATGAATAAGAATTAAGGATTCAAAAGTGGAGAGATGGACTTCAAGGAAACCGAAGGTGGAGTTCAAGATGGATTCAAGGAATATGTAATGTAAAGAATGTTTTCAGTTGCTGTTTCTTGTGTTTTATATTGCTTAGGTTGTTCACGCAGAACAGAACTGCATGATAGGGTTTCATACAGCTCTGACCTGCATGGGCCACCAACAAAACCTGTCACGCCCCGCTTCCCAGTGTACGGCGAAGTGGACGCGACGAGGTCCGCTACGTATGTACTCAGAAGTACATACGCTAAGCGTAGCTAAGCAATATAAAATATTACACAAGAGACAAGAGTATAAAAAGAACAGCAACTTTTATTTATCAACATTCTTTGTACAATACATGAAAGGAAATACAACTGAAATAAAAGATGCCTAAACAGTGGCATAACAGGAAATGAAAAGTACAGAAAGGAAAAGTGTACAATGAAACTAAAGTGCAGGGTCTTCGGCAAACTGCTCCAAGTCTTCTGCAGATGGCTCGATCTCTGCCGGGTCCGAATCACCTGACGACATTCAAAGAAGAAAGAAATAGAATGTCGTCAGCGAACAGGTCGCTCGGTAAGTCCCAAAGAAGAATGAAGAATAAGAGTGACCGAGTATGGTATTTTCTAAAGTTTTGTATTGTAGTATATTATGGAATATTGTTTAACGATATTGTTTGTAGCTTGGTACAGAAAGCTGCCAGTGTATACGAGGGGAGTCTCTATATGCCAGAGACTAAGGGCACGTATAGTACAAGGAACCGTTTATGCCACGGTACAACAGCAACTGAATATAGGTTAGGTGTCTTAATCTGACCACCTCATTCCACTTTTAACATCTTCCGTACCAATCTACCCCTTTAAACCCCGCGATGTCATATTTGTATTGTTATCTTGTAAACTTGTAATGATTGTAAGATTGATTAACTGACTGACCGAAACCATGATATCAGGAAACGGTTATAACCATAGAGTCATGTAAATGGAATACTGGGAATCATGTAAAAGGAATATCCATGGTTCGGTTCGGTCAAGTTATATAGATTGTTAACTGGAATCTGGAATTCATGTATTCATCTTGAGTTGGAATATAAAAGAATATAGATTGACTTGAAACATATTCAAGTCAGAAATAGTCAGACTCTAACCCGAGTCAGACTAAAAGAAAGTGAGTTGAAGTTCAATAATTGTTAGGGGCCTTATTGTAATTTATAAAACTTGAGGGGATTTATTGTAAAAATACTATTGTATATTTTTCAAAATACAACTCAAGTATTTAATTATCGTCTTTATGTACATACAACAATTTAATGATCAAGATAAATATGTATACATGTTCGAATAGCATGAAATGGGTCAAGTATATTATTCGAGTAACTACCATAAACAATGCTGTAAAGAAATCTTATGTACGACTAATTAATCAAGTTGAACGAATGCGGAATATAAACAGAAATATGGCTCTAAATGTTTTGCATGCGTAAGTTCCAGTTTCACCTAAATACGACTACCGGTTTGAGAGATATATATGTTTTCGTATCGTCGCGCAAAACAGATCAGAATCTATTCGGCACCGTCACATATTTTTAAAATGCAGTTTGAGTTAATTTTTATCGGGTTTCAGGTTACAAAAATTATTATAAAATTGTAGGTATTTCGATGTACTTATCCAAAACACCAAGATTCACATGATTTGGATTTCTAAAGATCTAGTTATGATCATTTTAATATCAGCGTATAAAACAGAAATTCAGATTTCTGGACAGCAACTATATATTCTATTGCAAAGCCTATATCAGGCTGTTTCATGCATTCCTAAGTAATATAATATACAGAAAATTATAGTTCTATCAATTGTGCATCTACACATCTAAATTTTGTCACAAACGGACATCGGATGTTCGAGTTATGTCCAATTTAAAAACAGTGTGCGAATCGGAACAGATTCTGTCCAGATCCGTTACTTAATATTGTAATGCAGTTTTCTTTATCTTAGATATGTTTTCGGTAAAACTATAAAACTAAGAAAATCTAGATCATTCGATGTAGATATCAAAAACACCTGAGTTTGCTCAATTTTGATACCGGTATACCAAGTTATGTGTCCTAGAAATTGACCGATAGGTTCAGTTTTCTGTTTTACGATCAGTGAATAAATACGATGTAATTCCTAAACCGTTATGCGGATCGATCTAAAATTTTTACAGCGTGTACAAAATAATATATTCTATCATATGTAAATTTCCTGAAATTTTCAGAGTTAAAAATTAATTTATAAAAATTATTTTAAAACTAAAGGTATTGATATGTCATATGTGAGAAATGAGAAAACTAAGGTATTTAATCATAACTTCATTTTTTTTTTTTACAAACTTTAAATAAAATGATTTAAAATAAAACAACAAACATTCAATCCTAATTGGTCACTATGAAATCTTAACATGTGAATTGGGAGTAATGAAAAAGACTTTACAAACAATATATGTGTGTATGTTTGTGTATTCATTATTTATATATGTATCCGTTTAATTAATTATTTAGGAACAATGATATGTCAATGGAAGTTTTTCATGGTAATATAAAACAAGAGAAATATAAAGAGAAAAAGAAAGAGATGGAGGAAGGAAAAAGTGAAGGGACTTACATGCACAAGCCGGTATTGTCACCGGGCTTGTCTATCCGCCGATAGCCTCGCGTTAGTAGCGAGACCTTCTTGAAGACTTCTTCATGTTCTTCTTCTTGGACTCTAGGTGAAGAGGAAGAAGTGAGAGATAAAAAATATGAGGAAGGAAAAGATGGAGGAGGACAATAAGGATGGTGTAATGGTGAATAATAATATATGCATTTAACATGAGAATTAAAAGAGAAATGAAAAGCCACCATTCATTTTGGAAATGAAAGGTCTCATTTGTAGGTTATGAGAAAAATAAAAAATGATAAAAAAATAATTGCAAGAATGGGGATTTGAACATGTGACTTATGGAATAACAATGCAAGGACTTAACCAATGAGCTATAAAGTTGTTCATGCATATATTTAATTAGAATTAAATATATGATGTTGCTTAAAAAGAAAATGGTCTTTTTAGATGGGCTGTAGAGAATAAGAATAATGGATTTGGGTTAAATATTTATGAAAAGAAAAATAAGAATGAGAAGTTAAAAACTTAAATATAAGAAAAAGAAATTGTACCTAGAAAAAAATACATAATAGATTGAGGAATAAAATAATAATAAATTTAATAGAAAAAGGAAAATACCAAGTACAAATAAATACGGTATATTATTGAAGAGGGATAATACAAATGTATAAAGATTTTGGGGTCATTACACTGTTACTATTATATCTTTTTTAATCTCTGTTAATCTTTTAAATTAACTGTTTCCTTCTCACTCCAGCCAATCACGAGGGATTTTATCCCTCGTGGGCCCCATCTCTGCAGCTCTATCTCTCTCTTTCTCTCTCATTTATATTTATATTCCTACGCTTCGTCTCCCTTCCCCAGTTACCGATCGCGAGAACCCACAACGAGCCTCGCCCGTTAGCCCTGGCCACCTCCACCATCGCCGCCGCGGCCCCGACGCCGGAGCCAACATCGCCGTCACCCTCGCCTCCGCCTCCTCCTCCTCTCCATCTCAACGTTGTTTCTCCCCGCACTGCAACCACTTGCAACCTTCGCTGCAGTCGCGTGAGTCGCCGCCGGCAATCACCTGCGCCTCCGACCCACACCGTGCCGTGCTCCCCTCGCCTGAGTCTCCCTCTCCTCACCATCTCCTCTCTTTTCCTTAGTTGCCGAGCCTCCACCCTCGCAACAGTCACCGGCAGCACCTCGTCGTCGCCGCTCGCCGCCACCGCCGATCCCCTCGTCTCCATGTCCTCGTTTTCATCACCTCCACCTCCAGCACCTCTCTCCTTTCCCGACTCAATCTATCCCTGCACCCCATTTACACCGAGGCTAACCCTAACCGAAACCCTAGCATCCAACATCTCTTGCCGGAGTTCCGTCGACCCCGTCGTCATCCCTCGCCTCGTCTCTGCCACGGAACCCCACAACAGTAAGTTCTCCTGACCACTCCCCTTTCCTTTTTCCTTCTTTGGTCGATTCTTGCTTTGTTATGCGTTTTGCTAACTTCATCGCCATTTTGACATTTCACCGGATTCCGGCCGTGCCGACGACTCGACCCGACTCTCCAGCGAAGTATTCTGGTCCGTGTGGTTCCGCAGTTCGTTGTTTGGACTCGATCCGTGGCCCGTGCATCCGTCGCGTGTTTTCCGCCGACGTTGCGTTCGTGTTTTCCGGTTTGCGAAACCGTCGAGGCAAGTATTACTTGCTACATGCTATGCTATACTAATTAGATATGGTTGATTCATAAAACTTGCAAATATTAACTAAGTATATTTACTTTTCTCATTTGGGCGAAATATGACATATATCATGATACTGTAACATAAACCGTAATATGCCGCTGTAACCCTAATAACAAACTACCAGTTAATCATTTTGCTATTTAAAGGATGATAATCGTACACATATATCTTCATTACTTTCTGTCACTGATATTGCGGTACCCTGTGATTATTGCACCCCAAGGGTGCTCGAACATGTTAATATAATACAACTGCACCATATTCATGTACCATTGTGATTAAATGAACCGTTATTGTTATTTACTTTATTCCTGCTGTTGTTCCTTATTCGCTTCTATGCCTGTTGTGAGCACACCTTCGATTGCACTACATATTGATCTGACCTTGCTACACATATTTACATACCGATGCACCGGACATGGTACCCTATACATACCGACTCTTTCTGTTGTACCATGACATGACCTGTTACCTGATCTCATGCCTGATGCCAACAAACCTGACTTGGGGTCCTCATGGACCATTCCTGCTGTCTATCCAGACAGACCTGCTTTTACCTGATCCTGTGTTGGCATTAGTTCGTGATTACTGAATACCTGACCTGACCTACATAACTTGGGGGTATGGGGAAATCAAAGGTGAAACCGACTTGTAACTCAACAGTTCGATACCTGTTCTGATCAGTCTTACGGGCTGGGCCAGTCCGGGAGTGATGATGCTGACATCACTCGTCCATCCTGCTACCTATTTACTGCCTAGCGGCACGTCTCGGATTCAGCCCCGAGGGTCTTGACCGTGGTCCCGGGCATGCACGGGATACTATTGAGTTACATCGACGAGTCACCAATTGATTTCAAAGACTTTAGAGTAGAAACCTGATAGGACAGTTTAGTTACCACTGCACATTAGCCGGCACTGTTATTTCATAGTACTGCTTTATTCATGTTCATCCCTGCATTGCTTATTACCATGTTTATATTATATTATTGGTTGACTTGACGCGCTGACGTCTGGGTTTTGCATGGCCCAGATTCCTTACCACTGTCGACGACCAAGCAGGAGTACTTCAGCCAGCAGGCTGATCTGTGAGTTCCTTAGTGATTAGTTCATTTATTTCATTTCATTTCCAGATGTAAGCCCGCATTATGGGACGTACTATTTATTTATTGTATTGGATCATTTGCTTCCGCACTTATTGTTTATTGACTCTTGTTACTATGGAGTTGGACATGTGTTAGATTAGTTTATTTATCTTGTTCTTGATATCTCTACAACCGTAATGTGACTGTGGATGGATACTTCCTACCCACAGGTAGCATGGTTGGCTATGTCACGTGCCCAATCTTGCGTACTCTGGGAAGCGGGGCGTGACAAATACCTTTTACTTTATAAAACCGTTTTCTAAAGGATTAGTATTTTACAATCTTTGCAAAGCGCCGCTACAACCCATTTTTGGGGAACCCGTTCGGGATGGTGCGGATTATCGCACATCCTCGGGCTTAGTAGTGCGAGATTCAGACCTCCGCAAGGAGCATTCGGTCTCGAAAGGTTTAAAATACGACATCTTAAGAAAATGATATTTTTGGAATATAAAATATTTATTAAAATTATTTTTGTATAAATATATGTATATTTATCATTTAAATATCTATTTTATTATAATATAAATTTTCCACCTTTTTCTAAAAAATCACAAGAATAAATTTTACATTAAAATACCATGAATTTCAAATAAATCAATATTACAGATAAATACCCTTATTTATAAAAACTAGGATATTTTCACTAGAAATGTCACAACATAAAACCCACCATCATTACAACTCTAAAGACGAACAATAAATACTTGAGGAGTATTTTGAAAAGTATATAAAAGTATTTTTACATAAAACCCCCTCAAGTTTTATAAATTACCATAAGGACCCTAGCAATTATAAAACCTCGATTCACAATTCTGATAAATCAATCTGACTTGAATATGATTCAAGTCAATCTATAATCTATAAGATTCCAATTCAATGTGAACAGATGAATCCATGAATACAATTATCAATTTATACAACTTGACTGAACCGAACCATGGATATATATTCCTTTTACATGATTCTCAGTATTCCATTTACATGACTCTACGGTTACAACCGTTTCCTGATATCATGGTTTCGGTTAGTCAGTAAGTCAATCATACAACCAATACAATTTACAAGATAACACTATAAACAAGACATCGTGGGGTTTAAGGGGTAGATTAGTACGGAAGATGTTAAAGGTGGCACGAGGTGGTCAGATTAAGATACCTAACCTATATTCCGTTGCTGTTGTACCGTGGCTTAACGGTTCCTTGTACATTCCGTTGCCCTGGTCTCTGGCATATAGAGACCCCCCTCGTATACACTGGCATCCTTCTGTACCAAGGTACAAACAACAGCGTTAACATAATATTACAACAATAGTATACACTTTAAAAGATATCTTCTTATTCTGTCTTTTCTACTTTCCTATCACCTTTGGGACTTATCGAGCGACCTGTTCGCTGACGACATTCTGTTTCTTTTTTCTTTGAATGTCGTCAGGTGATTTGGACCCGGCAGAGATCGAGCCATCGTAAGAAGACTTGGAGCAGTTTGCTGAAGACCCTGCACTTTAGTTTCCTTGTACAGTTTTCCTCTCTGTACTTTTCATTTCCTGTTATGCCACTGTTTAGGCATCTTTTTATTTCAGTTGTATTTCCTTTCATGTATTATACAAAAAATGTATATAAATAAAAGTTGCTGTTCTTTTTATTTCTTGTCTCTTGTGTATTTATTTTATATTGCTTAGATACGCTTAGCATATGTACTTCTGAGTATATACGTAGCGGGCCTCGTCGCGTCCCTTTCGCCGTACACTGGGAAGCGGGGCGTGACAGGACACGTGTGGTAAGAACAATCTTAATCCATGATCCACTCATCCTTGGATCGCTGTGTGTTGTCAAGGACCACAAGAAGATCTCCTTCTCCTTCCACTATACTCGCTTCAGCCGAAGACTTCTTCTTTGATTTGTCTTCCTGCTTTAGCTTGTTCTGTAACTTAAAGCAATTGACTTTGAAATGCCCCTTCTTCTTACAATAATTGCAGGTAACGTTTTTAGTCTTGGATTTTGACCGTGGCTTCTTCCTATTTGCTTCCGGATCTCTCGTCTCCGCTCGCCCTCGAACAAATAAGCTAGACAATGAACCATCCGATTCGGTAGAAGTCAACTCCTTGTTGATTTTCTCTTTGTTCATCAAATTCTTCATGACATCCTTGATTGAAATCGTATCTCGTCCATAAAACATGGTGTCACGGAAGTGCTTATATGAGGGCGGCAACGAACACAACAAGAGAAAATCCTAATCTTCATCATCAATCTTAATGTCAATCTTACCCAGATTCGTAATGATCGCATTAAACTCACAAACGTGAGATTTTATTGGAGAGCCTGTTGACATACGAAGTATGTAGAGACCATGCTTCAACAGGAGTCTATTCGTGAGAGATTTCCTAAAATATAACTTCTTCAATTTATTCCACAAATCAGCCGTTGTCTTCTCCACCAAAACCACTTGTAGAACTTCGTTTGTCATACAAAAATGGATAACCGTGAGGGACTTCTCGTCCATCTCCTCCCAAGCTTGCTCCTTTATAGTGGAAGGCCTTTTATCCTTCCCATGAATAGCCTCTTCAAATTGTTTTGAGTCAAAAAGGCAACCATACGGACTTGCTGTTAGTGTTTATGCCCTAGAAGGCCATTACTGTATCATACTAGTTTGTATATTACTTAATGGAAGCTTGGGATATTCACATGTATATAACAGTCTTGCTAAACATGGTAGTATGCTACTTGGTTATTCTATCTTAATATGTGAGTGTACGTATTGATAGAGCTCTTAGGATCTTGCTTGACTACCAGCGTTGTGATGGCAGTCACACTAGTGGGGGCTGGGTAGTCTACAAGCACATCCTTATTCAGGTCCCTAGTCATTGGATTATCGAGACAGAGCATCGATACTCCGGAGTAGACTAGTGTGTACGCTTCTCATCCCAGTTGGGGAGATGGTCTGTCCCACAGCCGTCAGTACGTCGTACTGGAGATAGTATACAGGTGCTCGTTGGGTTACGGGTACACCGGACAGGACTCACAGGGAACTGTTGGTTGGTTTTATACCAGTCGTCAGTGAACAGTTCCCAGGTGACATGAGTACAGCATAGTCCGCAGACTTGACACTGCTACTTCGCCTCGAGTGTGTCCCACTGTTCTTAGATCGCTACCCTACCACGGCTCAAAGGAGTCGTGCAAACAGGTAGCAGTTGGGTGCAGTCCCGAGCACTTGGAGGCAATGGCGGTTAGACAAGATTCGTCCCTCCCGGTATTGGGAGTAGATATCGCGCTGTGTCAGAGAGCCATTACGCAAAGTCCCTGGCCAGGGCAAGCGAGATTTGATGGTAGGTTCCAGTAGTTTCTCAGGGTGTAATGGGCTTCCCTCCGACACGACTTATACCGCTATTAGGGGACTGACGCTTGCCGCCCCCTAGGCCCGATATGCGATAGTCTTGGACGAACGGACCGGACTGTATGGAGATTGTCACAGCAGGCTCAGTAGGAGTTCAGATGGGTTTCCTCATCGGCCTTCTTATCGACAACTACCTGGGGACCGTTACGTACAGCTAGTGCCGCTTGCGGTCTGTGGTTAAACCCACTGCCAGCGTAGTAGTCGAGTCTCTAGAGTCCCACACAGAGAGTTTCCTGCTCCAGGCGAAACGATATAGAGGTCGTATGGTTTTACGACAAAGGGTTCGGACGCGTATGTGTGTTTACACACTTACATCGTTTGGACAGTTTTTACCAGTCGGCTTTGGTTTAAGCCAGTTACTGGTATCCGGTTATTGGATTTATACAGTCTAAAGTTTTTCCGTATTTTTGCGGATCGGAGGGGCGTTCTCGTAATTACGCGAGAAGCTTCTAGAAGATGGTGACTAAGGAGGTTTAGGTGTCATATGCATTAAATGGGTTTAGTGAGTCATGAGAGCGATTCATACATATCATTAATGCATGATAAATGCTTAATGAGTCATGGTTATGAATCACCATTAGATATTTGTGAAACTTGATTATTCATCATTTGTTTTCTTTTATTGATGAATTTTAAAGTTTCATATATATTATGATAACTTACTATTCTCACTTGATAATTATATTCACTTTCTCTCCCCTCAAGCTCTCTCTCTCTTCAAACCCTAATCCCCACCCCTCATGTGTTGAGAACAAGGATTAGTTAGACTAAACAATCCATAACCCTCACTCTATCTCACTCTATCTTCTTTGATTAGCAATCCAAGAAGGTTAGTTGCTTCAAGTTTAGAGGCTAAGCTTGGAGTTTTGCTCTCGGGTGGATCATCTACTACATCGAGAAGGCCGAGGAGGACGAGGAGATCGTAAAGCCGAAGGACTTGGTTTGAAAGGTATAATCCCTAAGCATAGTAGTTTAGAACAACTATGTGTTTGGTTAGTTATCGTTTAGCTTCGATTTAAGCGGTTAGTCGATGTTTGTTCACTAAACAAGTTCGTTTTTGAAAATTCCGCCTCCCCACAAGTATTGGGGTGTAGTACATCGACTTACAGTGGTATCAGAGCCTCGCTAAACAATAAATAACTTACTTGCAAATTTGTATGAATTTCGAACGGAAAAAACGAAACCGGAAAACCCTAAAATATCAAGTTTCTGTCGTTTTTAAAATGAAGTCCTAAAATTTTTCAGGGAAGTTCAGAAAGCTTAAAAAGACACCAGAAGAACACCCAAGAAATTTGGGCTCCTGAATCGGCAACGCGGCCGCGGAACCGCGGCGGATCCTACCGATCCACCGCGCTTCCGCCGCCGAGTTGCCGACTCAGGAACCCAAATTTCCTGTGTTGCTTCTCTGTGATATTTGGTGTTTTCTGGAATATTTTATTTTTGCTCAGGTTTCAGATTTACAGAGCAGTATTGGAGCAAAATTAAAAATGTTTAATCGATCGAAATTATACAGTATTTGCTTGTTGGATTATATCTGTGATTGTATAATGTGTTCGTAAACCTCCCCTAACTGCTAGTATGTCAGTTGGCAGGGGGTTGCACATTTCTGAAATGGATTTTATCTGTTTGTGCATATGAACTGTGTTAGACTGTTGTGGTGTATAGCCGGGGTTATGTGATGGGTTATCTTTTAATTCATTTGATGTAAATGTAATTTGTTGTAATATTATTTTGCGGGGCCCATCCAGGTTGCGGTTGTAGCCACCGTTGTATTATTTCATTTTACTGTTTTTGCTCCTAGGACAGACCCAAGGTGGGGTGCACAAACTGCCGGGTGGGTAGTTTGCCGCACCCGTAGGGGTCGTGGGTGGGGTAATGGCTATTCATCACAACTGTGTAATCCGTATTTTGTTGCAGGCTCAAAACAAACACGGATTGCTTGCAAATCCAATTAAGTTCATCTGTGATCTGGAATGAATATCATTGCATCAGACGAATGTAAAATATCTATATATATGATAGCTATTTAGACGTCACTTATGTTTTACACCCGCGCTAGCCCAGCCCCCGCTCTGTCGTTAGTTAAGTAACCTAACGGGTAATGACGGGACCCCGTGGCGAATGCGGATGGCATAAGAGGACGTTGTATTTTCGTTGTTTTCTGCAATGATAGGTTAACGATGGGACGCATTATCTATAATGCAAAGAAAATAAACCAATGTTTTAATCGTTGGAACAATTTAAAAGAAACTACTCGGTTAATTTTAAAAACAGATATTTTTAAATGCGGAGCTTTAACCACTCCTTTTAAAAGCTATCAGGTTCCTTCGGTTATATCAAGTTCACTACGATCACGGTTTCGCCAAAACCAGTCGTAGCCCTCCGTCATTTCTTATGGATGGTCAGTAGTATTCAAGCTATGCTTGTTGGCATACGTCAAGGCATAGTGTTTGGTAGCTGCTGGGGTATTCATTTGTTGCATAGATAGATGTGTTGGTTTGGGACAGTCGCATTACCTTGTTGGCATACGTCAAGGGTATATACGGGTGGGTTCAAATTAACAAGATAATGATGGGCAGAACTTGACATGTGGCTTATGATTTGTTGGCATACGTCAAGGTCATAAGCGCATAGGGCAAAAACTTATATCGGGAATTTCTAAAGAAACTGAAATTTGCAAAGAGATGCATACCATTTGGAGTTTGATGAATGTTGGTAGGATTCCTTCAACATTATCATACGATGATATTTGGATCCCGATCATACTGTGAGTATATGCTACTTATCAGGATATTCATCACTTAACGATCAATGCTATAAACCAAGTAGGTGTCCAGAAAAGTGTCAGCGGGGTTACGCCCCCAGAGAAAAGAGGTTATTTAATTAAGGAACTTCGTGAAAGCGTTGGAAAACCTCCCTCGAAGTATCGACACTGGCCTGGCTGAACGGTTAAGCAAGTATTGTACGGTGAGAATAGTCCTGGCTAATTCTTCTTTTATGGTTTGAGGAAGGATTCGAGAAACAGTGGGAGCCATCCAGTTTAGATAAATTAAAAACCACTCTAAACTTGCAAGAGCATCATGCTAAAGAGTTTTCTTCTCTCTCTCCTAATTGCAGCGACCCTGAAAATGACTGGACTTAAGTTACTTTTAGAGAAAAATATACTGACAGGGCCAAACTATAAAGATTGGCTGCGGAATGTCAAAATGGCTTTGACCTATGACAAACTGGGGTACGTCCTCAACGCTACGGCACCTGCTGTCCCTGGTCCCAAATCCAGCAATGCGGATAAGGAAATCCGCAAAACCTGGGATTTAGATTGCGCGAAAGCCAAGTGCATCGTGCTTGCCTCGATGAACAATGAACATCAGAGGAGGCACGAGGATATGGACCTTGATGGCATATTTCTCCATACAAAGGAACTTTATGGAGAGCAATCTCGTATAGCAAGATACGAGACCTCTAAGAACTTGTTTCGAGCGAGGTTGGCTGTCGGGTCATCGGTAGGAGAACATGTCCTAAAGATGATCGGCTATATAGAAGAGCTCGCAGACCTTGGGACGACTTTGGATAATGAGCTCTATACAGACCTTATTCTCCAGTCCCTTCCTTCCACCTACGCCCAGTTTATCCTGAACTTCAACATTCAAAGAAAAGAAGTTGAACTTCCGGAACTCCTGAACATGTTAAGGAGTGCAGAGGGCACCTTGAAGAATTCAAGGGAAACACCCGCTATGTTTGTTGGCGGTACATCTTCTTCCGGGTCCAAGGCAAGGGCCAAAGGAAGGAAGAAGAAGGCCGCACCCAGACCTAGAGGAGGTGTTAGTAAGGTGGGAGGGAAGGGAAAGAAAAAGTTTGCAGAACCGGTAGTTGGCAAGGATGAGTGCTTCCATTGTCACAGGAAAGGGCACTGGAAGAAGGATTGCAAGGCGTGGAACGCCAAGAACCAGGAACCGAAGCAAGCTGTGGCTTCGATTTCAGGTGTGTTTGTAATTGAGAATTGTCTGTCAATCAACTCTACTTCCTGGGTATTGGATACCGGATCAGGATCTCATATTTGCAATTCATTGCAGGCACTGAGAAACCGTAGAGTGCTGAAGGAAGGTGATATGACCCTAAAGGTTGCTAACGGAGCTAGCGTGGGAGCTGCGTCCGTCGGGGATTATCACCTAGGATTGACGAGTGGACACATTTTGGTTTTACATAACTGTTATTTTGTACCAAGCTTAACGTGTAATATCATATCAGTTTCCTTGTTATCAAATAAAGGTTATGATTTCACGTTTGTAAGAGATGTTGTCAACATCCACCTTAATCATGGTTTGATTGGGTCCGGTACACTAAATAGCGGTATATATGTTTTAAACCAACTCCAAATTTTCAATGTCCAGAACACAATAAAAAGAAAGTCTCCAGATTTAAATAAAGCTTTCTTATGGCATTGTAGACTGGGTCACATCAATGAGAGAAGGTTGACTAAGTTGCATAGAGAAGGATATTTGGACTCGTTCGAATATCAAACTTATGACACTTGTCAATCTTGTCTCAAAGGAAAGATGACAAAGACTCCATTTACTGGACAAGGAGTAAGAGCGAGCGAGCTCTTAGGACTCATACACAGCGATGTATGTGGTCCAATGTCTACACATGCGAGAGGTGGTTATTCCTACTTCATTACTTTTACGGATGATTTCTCTAGGTTTGGACATGTCTTCTTAATGAAGCATAAATCCGAGGCCTTTGAGAAATTCCAGGAATACAAGAGTGAAGTGGAAAACCAAACAGGCAAAAGTATTAAGACACTGAGATCTGATCGAGGTGGAGAATACTTAAGTGCCGAGTTCCTAGGTTACCTAAAAGAGAAAGGAATTCTCTCTCAGCTTACTCCTCCATACACTCCACAGCACAACGGTGTGTCGGAGAGACGGAATCGAACTCTATTGGATATGGTACGATCCATGATGAGTAATGCTGAGTTACCGCGATCTTTCTGGGGATATGCGCTAGAATCAGCGACACATCTTTTGAACAGGGTTCCAACCAAAACTGTGCCTACCACACCATATCAGATGTGGAGTGGGAAGAAACCCTATCTTCAGTACCTGAAGACATGGGGATGTCCAGCTTTTGTAAAAAAGCAGCATCCGGACAAGCTCGAGGCACGCTCAGTAGAGTGTAAGTTTGTGGGATATCTAAAGAACTCTACAGGATATTGTTTCTATTACGCAGAGGAACAAAAGGTTTTTGTTTCTCGTCATGCCCGCTTCTTAGAAACTGAATTTTTAGAAAATCAGAAGAGTGGGAGCGTAGTACAACTGGAAGAAATTCCAGAACCACAAACTGCTACCGAAAGTTTGGTAGAACCGGAAGTTCAAGAAGTACAGGACATTCCCGCACCCCTCCGCAGGAGTAGTAGGCCGTCTCATCCGCCTGAGAGATACTACGGTTTTCTCATAGATGGGGATAGAGAGGATTGCATCATAGATGATGATGAACTTACTGACTTCCAGCAGGCCATCCAGAGCGGCGACTCGGTACGATGGCTAGATGCAATGCGGACCGAAATGGAGTCCATGTACACCAACAAAGTATGGACTTTGGACTTTGCTCCAGATGGGGTAAAACCCATAGGATGCAAATGGATCTTCAAGAAAAAGATTGGTGTAGATGGACAGGTGGAAACCTATAAGGCTAGACTTGTTGCAAAGGGTTTTCGTCAAAGACCTGGTTTGGACTATGACGAAACTTTTTCTCCAGTGGCTATGCTCAAATCCATTCGGGTCCTTCTTGCTATTGCTGCCTTCCATGATTATGAAATCTGGCAGATGGACGTAAAGACGGATTTTCTGAATGGAAATTTAGAAGAGAGCGTCTATATGGATCAGCCAGAGGGTTTCAATCAGAGTGGGAGCAGCGAGAAAGTATGCAAGCTGCTTAAGTCCATTTATGGACTAAAGCAGGCATCGCGAAGTTGGAACATCTGTTTTGATGAGACAGTCAAAGAATACGACTTTATCAAAAATCCAGATGAACCGTGCATATATAGTAAAGTTGTAGCCAGAAGTGTCGTATTCCTCGTCTTATACGTGGATGACATTCTATTGATAGGAAATGACATTCCTATGCTACAATCTGTCAAAGGATTCTTGTCACACAGGTTCTCCATGAAAGACCTGGGTGATGCCTCTTACATTCTGGGGATCCGGATCTATCGTGATAGATCCAAGAGGATGTTGGGACTTTCGCAGTCCAGGTATATCGACACTGTACTGAAAAGATTCAGTATGGAAGATTCTAAGCGCGGTAATCTACCGGCTTGTCACGGAATCACCTTCTCCAAAGAGATGTCTCCCAAGACTGATTTGGAAAGGGAACGCATGTCTATTATACCATACGCTTCTGCGGTAGGCTCTATAATGTATGCGATGTTGTGCACCAGACCAGATGTAGCTTACGCACTAAGCATGGTAAGCCGGTATCAGTCAGACCCAGGGGAGAACCACTGGATAGCAGTAAAGAACATTCTCAAGTACCTGAGGAGGACTAAGGAGATGTTCTTGGTTTACGGCGGAAAAGACCTCAGGTTGGAGGCCTTTGCTGATTCCGGCTTCCAGAGTGATAAGGACGATTCCAAGTCCATGTCGGGTTATGTCTTTACCCTCAATAGAGGGGCGGTGTGCTGGAAGAGCTCCAAGCAGGACACCGTTGCTGACTCGACGATGGAAGCGGAGTATATAGCTGCTTGCGATGCCGCAAAAGAAGCAGTCTGGATGAAGAAGTTCCTAACAGAACTTCAGGTGGTTCCTACCATAGTTGATCCAATACCTCTGTATTGCGACAACAACGGAGCTATAGCTTTAGCGAAGGAACCAAGGTCCCATCAGAAGTCCAGACACATCTTGAGGCGGTATCACCTGATCAGGGAGATCATTGATCGTCAGGAGATCGAGGTTCGGAGAGTTGCTTCAGAAGAGAACATTACTGATCCATTCACGAAGGCCCTACCTCAGATTCAGTTCGAGAGGATACTCGAGATCATTGGTCTTCGATATGCCAGTACATGGCCCTAGTGCAAGTGGGAGATTGTTAGTGTTTATGCCCTAGAAGGCCATTACTGTATCATACTAGTTTGTATATTACTTAATGGAAGCTTGGGATATTCACATGTATATAACAGTCTTGCTAAACATGGTAGTATGCTACTTGGTTATTCTATCTTAATATGTGAGTGTACGTATTGATAGAGCTCTTAGGATCTTGCTTGACTACCAGCGTTGTGATGGCAGTCACACTAGTGGGGGCTGGGTAGTCTACAAGCACATCCTTATTCAGGTCCCTAGTTGTTGGATTATCGAGACAGAGCATCGATACTCCGGAGTAGACTAGTGTGTACGCTTCTCATCCCAGTTGGGGAGATGGTCTGTCCCACAGCCGTCAGTACGTCGTACTGGAGATAGTATACAGGTGCTCGTTGGGTTACGGGTACACCGGACAGGACTCACAGGGAACTGTTGGTTGGTTTTATACCAGTCGTCAGTGAACAGTTCCCAGGTGACATGAGTACAGCATAGTCCGCAGACTTGACACTGCTACTTAGCCTCGAGTGTGTCCCACTGTTCTTAGATCGCTACCCTACCACGGCTCAAAGGAGTCGTGCAAACAGGTAGCAGTTGGGTGCAGTCCCGAGCACTTGGAGGCAATGGCGGTTAGACAGGATTCGTCCCTCCCGGTATTGGGAGTAGATATCACGCTGTGTCAGAGAGCCATTACGCAAAGTCCCTGGCCAGGGCAAGCGAGATTTGCTGGTAGGTTCCAGTAGTTTCTCAGGGTGTAATGGGCTTCCCTCCGACACGACTTATACCGCTATTAGGGGACTGACGCTTGCCGCCCCCTAGGCCCGATATGCGATAGTCTTGGACGAACGGACCGGACTGTATGGAGATTGTCACAGCAGGCTCAATAGGAGTTCAGATGGGTTTCCTCATCGGCCTTCTTATCGACAACTACCTGGGGACCGTTACGTACAGCTAGTGCCGCTTGCGGTCTGTGGTTAAACCCACTGCCAGCGTAGTAGTCGAGTCTCTAGAGTCCCACACAGAGAGTTTCCTGCTCCAGGCAAAACGATATAGAGGTCGTATGGTTTTACGACAAAGGGTTCGGACGCGTATGTGTGTTTACACACTTACATCGTTTGGACAGTTTTTACCAGTCGGCTTTGGTTTAAGCCAGTTACTGGTATCCGGTTATTGGATTTATACAGTCTAAAGTTTTTCCGTATTTTTGCGGATCGGAGGGGCGTTCTCGTAATTACGCGAGAAGCTTCTAGACGATGGTGACTAAGGAGGTTTAGGTGTCATATGCATTAAATGGGTTTAGTGAGTCATGAGAGTGATTCATACATATCATTAATGCATGATAAATGCTTAATGAGTCATGGTTATGAATCACCATTAGATATTTGTGAAACTTGATTATTCATCATTTGTTTTCTTTTATTGATGAATTTTAAAGTTTCATATATATTATGATAACTTACTATTCTCACTTGATAATTATATTCACATTCTCTCTCCTCAAGCTCTCTCTCTTCAAACCCTAATCCTCACCCCTCATGTGTTGAGAACAAGGATTAGTTAGACTAAACAATCCATAACTCTCACTCTATCTCACTCTATCTTCTTTGATTAGCAATCCAAGAAGGTTAGTTGCCTCAAGTTTAGAGGCTAAGCTTGGAGTTTTGCTCTCGGGTGGATCATCTACTACATCGAGAAGGCCGAGGAGGACGAGGAGATCGTAAAGCCGAAGGACTTGGTTCGAAAGGTATAATCCCTAAGCATAGTAGTTTAGAACAACTATGTGTTTGGTTAGTTATCGTTTAGCTTCGATTTAAGCGGTTAGTCGATGTTTGTTCACTAAACAAGTTCGTTTTTGAAAAATTCCGCCTCCCCACAAGTATTAGGGTGTAGTACATCGACTTACACTTGCCACAAACAGAAACTCATATTTCCATCGAAGTTCTCAATATCGAACTTCATATTGTCGGAGACGTTATATGGGATCAAATCAAAATACCTTGAGTACTAACGAACCCTAAAACTTCAAAATCACGATCTAAGAAAGTGGGGAAAAGAACGCAGTTGTCGTTATCCACCGTTAACCTAGATCGCAAATTTAAAGACCTAGTGGTTCAACCAAAAAACCCCCACAACAACGCAATAATAACTCTGATACCAGTTTGTTGCGTATAAGACGGTCACAAAGTACAAATCAAACGATATAGAGAAGAGAACAAATCACAGGCAAGACAGAAATATGAGAACTTACTAATTAAGCGAAGGCGACGTTTTATTAATAATCAAATATCGAAGAAGTACAAATCAATGGAGAATACAAATCTCTCTTAAATAAACCCTAGCTCTCTTAAAGTAACAAAAAGGCTATCAGATCTAGGTCTAAAATAAGCTATCATATATATATATATATATATATATATATATATATATATATATATCATACAAAAGATTTCCTCAAGAAACTAATTTCCTAACTAAGGAAATATCCGGCTCAGACATACGGCAAACGTCTGCTGAAGGAATCGGCAGATATCTGATATTTAGTCACAAACTAACAGAGCGTAAACCAGACGTTTGAATATGAGATGGCCAGACGCCTGGATTTGTCTCCCAAAAGAACAGAGCACTCGACAAACGTCTGAACCGCATCAAAGCAGACGTCTGCCCAAAGTATGCTAGTGCATACAGAGCAAAGGCAGGCGAGATTGTCGGACTTCTGACCTATAGATGACATTAAATCTCCATGTAGGTTTGTGATAACTCCGGATCTTCGAGTAGGAAATCTTAAAGGATCGAATGTGAGACACATCTAACATGTTTCTTCTTCTCCGGTGGTTTATTTCCACAACAAAGGTATTTGGCTCTTAAAAAAGAATGGTTGTCTCGTGTTCATGGGAGTTTCGATGAGAAAGGCGAATTCAGATTTAGAGGCTTTCATGGTAATTATGTTGTGGAAGTTGTTACACGAGGAAGAAATTTTCTCAGGCATTTACTGTGGACAAGGGAGGTTCTCCTCTAGTGGTGAATATAAACTTATAAAATGTTACATGATTTGTAATAAGAGATTAATGGAGGAAAGAGGCCATAGGAGGGGATTTCCTCCTATGGCGTGGAAAAAATACAACCTCTACCATTTTTTCCGATGATCGGCACCCATCATCATCATCGTTATCATCTAAGATGTGCGTACACCAAATTTCATGTGATTCCACAACTTTTGCACCGTTGATTTAGTGGGTTCAAAATTAACGGTTTACCGACAATAGAACATTTTACATTGCTAAATCAACGATGAAAAAGTTGTAGAATCACATGAAATTTGGTGTACCCACATCTTAGATGATAACGATGAAAATGATGGGGGCCGATCGTCGAAAAAATTGGTGGAGCTTGTATTTTTCCACGCCATAGGAGGAAATTTCCTCCTATGGCCTATTTTCTCCATTATTCTCTTGTAATAATTTGTCTATATAATAAGTTGTGCATTATAGTTGATAATGTGTTTCATATGATGCAGTGAGGCTACAGTACATATTTATCTTCGGCAAAATACAGTGTATAATTATGGTCCAAAGGGATAAAACTAGAATGTCATGTATGTGTTTTAAAGTTGTATAAATAATTTGTTCTGTTGATCTCTAAAATTTTATTTATTTATGGTCATAACTCATAACTACTCTATAATCACAAGGAGTGCTAGTATAGCCTAATGGTTAAGCTTATTGCAGCTGCGCAAGAAGAGGTTTGAGATTCAGAGACCTAGCTTGCATTAGGTTACTACCTATAAAAATAAAATTTGTGATCAGAAAAGAATTACATAGTCCAAGCATATTATGATAGGAAGAAATATTTTACAGAAAATCCAATATATATTAACAGCAAGCGAGCAAATCCCACTACTACAATAATCACTTGTCCATGCGGATTTAGCCGTAGAGGCAAACCACTGCCCCTACGGATATAAGCCCCTACGGATTTAGCCATAGGGGTAAACCACTACCCCTACGGATATATATCCGTAGGGACATAAAATTCCTCCGTGGGTCCAAAGACCGCAGGTGCAAGTCTTCATCCTGAACATACTTCTACGGAGTAATAATTGCTCCTACGTCTTAATCCGTAGGGATATTTATCCCTACAGATTATTTCATAGGGACATAATCTTTATTTAATTTATCTGTTTATAAAATAAAATAATTATCCCTACGAAGTTATCTGTAAGGCCTGATAAATACCCCTACGGAGTTGCCCGTAGGGCCTAATAAATGCCCCTATGGTTTAAGCCGTAGGGGCAAGTTTAGCCCTTTTTACTGAATCCATAGGGACAACATATCATATATTCTGAAATTTTGTCCCTACGGAGAAATGTGAAGGGGCAAAATGTGCCCTTAAGGATTAATCCGTAGGGACAACTGTATCCCCTACGGATTAATCAGTAGGGACATTATATCAGGGTTTTTAAAAAAAAGGAGTTTCCCGATTTTTTCCCCGTCCTGTGCACAATAATATATATATCATATAACCAAATACAGAAATATTCATAAATAATATCTCACGCATAATATATAAAAGAAATAAACAAACAGAATACGAAATCAATTTAAAATCATCGTAAACATACAAACAACCATCAATATCGTCCAAAATATATACAATATGTATCAAATAAGTACATTCATCCTCAAAATATAAATAAAACTACCCTAGCTCGGTCCAGCTCCTCCACCTCTGATAATCGCCGTAATCTGGCGCATCTGCTTCTCGGTGCAACCCTGAGTCGTCAAAAACTCGACTAATGAAGGAGCGGACTGTGTGGGAGTCTGAGTGGGCTGTGAAGCTATAGGTGTGGTCTGCGCAACCGCAGTCGAGATAGTGGCAGCCGAACGAGATGCATATGGAGCCGCAGCCGAAATAGCCTGCCAAATCTGTAAGATTTTATGTTTGTGTAATAAACAAGTAAGAACGGTGTATTAGATTTTAATCGAATTCGTATCATTATCAGATTATTGCGAAACCGCGAATTTATATATGCTTTGTTAAGATTCCACACGTTCTGTTGAAATTCATATGTTATGTATGAGAATTTATACATATTGAAATTTCACACATTTAGGGCTGTGCTTTTATACCCCAATCTAAGAATACTCAGGGACTTAGGCCTAGTTTGGGTATCTAGTTTGGAAAACCGTAGTTTATTTTAATTAGAGGTAGAAATGATACTTACTCTAACTTGTAGGCCTATATCTCTCCTTAATTATTTAGCTTTGATTGGATGCTTGGTTTTAGAGTTATCTAATTTACAAAGAAATGTTTTATTTTCAAGTTTTGAATTTGGATGATCATAACTTTTTAAACTCCAAAATGAAGAAAGATATGGTATGGTTATGATTATAAAGTTCAGTTTAATTAGATAGTTTTATCTAAGTTAAGTCTGATTAATCAAACTTAAGTCTAAAACCAAATAAACTCATACTACTAATATTGCATATGTTACTATCTATAATGTGATATAATATTTTACTAATAAGTAATATACGTATCAACATTTCCTTCAACTCCTCGACGGTGGTCTTCAAGGCGGCAACATCATACTCTAAACGTCGTTCACGGGGGCTAGGGGAAGTAACCGTCGGAGTGGAGACCAACTTCAAATGGGCCCTGCTAAGACCCAGTCCCCGGCCTCTCTCCCAACCTCCGTGGTGCCCTCCGTATGCGACGTCTAGGACTGGGGTTAGTAGGATCGGAGTGGTATGTCCACTAAAATCGATCCCCGATGCCTCCGCCTGCTCCACCACCCGTTCCTACACCCACATTAACCATTAAAATATAAGTATATCATTTAAATTTAAACTTATCAAAACAAAAATTTCATTCGAATTAGAATAAATATTAACACTAATGCAATACTCCTAGGTAGCGGTGTCAGGGAATCGAAGCCCGTCCATCGCGGGATCTGTCGAGGTGTCGTTGACGACAAGATACGCGGTCAACATGCTCGGTGTACCACCCTGCACCAGGGTCTGAGCTCTCTTCAATTCGCCAAAATTTTACATATATTATAAAATAAATCTTAATATTGCATTATATCAAAATAGATCTATTGTAATTTACCGATACCTCCATAGAACGAGTAATGTTTCTCGAGCCACGTGTGTAAGTGGGGCGACCCCTCTTCGCCGACTTCCTATTCTCCTTATTTTGATCGGCATGTTTCTGCACAACACAATCAGATTTAGTTTTCTAATTAAGCAACACAAAAAAATAAATTATATACTAAATAATGAATTACATTTAAATTACAAACCTTTTTGCGCTCAGAATCATAATATTGGCATAAGAGAGGCATGTATCTACGTCGACTCTGACAAAGGCCGGAAAATGTAGGAGAGCCGCTTTCTTCGCCTCGAGGGTCGCCAACCATACCAAATAGCAATCGATCTTCAGCTCGTTCCTATTATATCGAATCTTAGATTGCATATTCTTCATGAGGCCCAGGTAAAGAGCATGAAGATCGAGCACTCTGTCAGGGTGATCAGGGTCGGGTACAGATTAAAAGTCGTAATCCAACTGCAAATACAAGAAAACAATGTATTTACATTATAAGTATTAAATAATAATAAATTTATTTGATAAGTCAAATAAAAATATATATTAATATCCGAGCCTGATCCCAGAAGAGGGCAAATGAGCGCCAGTGCTGATCGCCCCACTCAACGTGAAGTGGATACTTCTTTTGGATGCGGCTCTCATCCCCCATATACCGGCTGAATCTCTCGGCATAATCGCCAGTATAGCGATAATTTGGGGTAAAGAAGAAGGGGAATGGTGCCTCCCCCTAGCTCTATCAGGCCTTAGCCTGTGGGACTGATTCGGGCCTCGAGTCCCCCTCTCGGGGTGGGGCTGCCCTGCATCTATAAGAAATATCAAAACAAGCAATATCAAGACAAAACGGTATTTAGAAGTCAAGAATTAACAAAAATTGAAGTGCGATATATACCGCCGGCGACAGCGGCACGAGCCTGGGCCCGGGCAGCAGCACGAGCGGGACGATAGTTCTTCCGGTGAAGAACAGCCTGTGACCCGAACGTGGAAGCATCCCCTCCAACTAGAAAATAAATATTGACGATAAAATTACATGAAGTTCATGGTTATTCTTAGAGGATATGTAAAATGAAAAAATATTTTATATTTAAGAATACTAACCTGCAGACTGCGTGGAGGGTACGGAAGTGGCGGGGGTAGCCTCTACACCAGATGTGGAGGCACAACCTACAGCTAGAAAACAAAAATTGATTATCTAAGTAAGAGCAAAAAGAATGTGTGTATATTTATAATATAACATTCTAAATCAATATGCATACAATATAGAATATATAAATATACCTGCAGGTGCGGTGGTGGTCTCTGCCTGGGATGTGGAGACACCACCTACAGCTAGACAATAAAAAATTGATTATCTAAGTAAGAGCAAAAAGAATGTGTGTATATTTATAATATAACATTCTAAATTAATATGCATGTACTATACGATATATAAACATACCTGCAAGTGCGGTGGTGGCCTCTGCCTAGGATGTGAAGGCACCACCTACAGCTAGACAATCAAAAATTGATTATCTAAGTAAGAGCAAAAAGAATGTGTATATTTATAATATAATATTCTAAATCAATATGCATGCACTATAGAATATATAAATATACCTGCAGGTGCGGTAGTGGCCTCTGTCTCAGATGTGAACGCACCACCTACAGCTAGACAATTAAATATTGACTATATAAGTAATTTTAAAATAAATATGTGTTTATATCTATAATATTACATTCAAAATTAATATGCGTGCAATATACCTGGAGGTATGGCAAAGTCCACACGGAAAGAGTCATCCGGAGAGGATACGGATCGGGGTGCAAGACCAGCCCTCTGGAGCTCCCTACGCAGCTCCTTGGGCGGCAGAACCGCTCTGCCTCTGCCGCGGCTGGTGCTCCTGCCACCCCTCGCTGCTCCGGACGTCGTCGTCATACCTAGATAAGAGTACAATCATTATATATGCATGCAATATATGTATAAATCGTAGAAATGTGAAGTAATAATATAACATTACTGATAATCTTTTTCGTTTTGTAGACGCATTAGACATATCTACTTGGATTTCATCATCGATATCATTTCTAACCCACGTAACTTCACGATCAGCCAAAAGACAACCCGTCTTTGGAAACAGACGGTCGGAGCACTCTAAATCTTCTTTCTTCTTCATCCTCATCGCTATCCTCCATACGATCCTCGAATTCTGGGACATCGTAAACATCTATGGGTTTCCAACGGCATACGACACTCCATCCTGGATGCTTCAAGCACTGTGAGTAGTATACTTGAAACGCTTGTTGCAGAAAGTTAAATGGAACGTCCTGACCGTAAAATCAAAGTGTATTTATACTAGTCAATCCATATTTATTTTTCCAAGTCCCGAGATTGTTTCTCCACTTATCCATATCGGTTCGCGTATCGTACCAAATATACTGAAATATATAAAACGGTTCTTATCGTAAAGGATATTGGATACCAAGTATGCAATTTAAGTATCTATAATAAATCACACCATCCGATCTTACGGTTGCAATCCCACTATTCTAAGTGGTTCGAGATGTTTCTATGTCTTTAACTTCAAATTTGTATCCAAGAACACCGAATCTTTTGTAGTATACAACCTCCATGCTAGGAAACTGAGCTAAACATCTTGAATCTCTCTCTAATGGTGCAAACAAGTTTGGATCGTAGATGTGACAAAATTTTTTTTACGGAAAATACATAACGATATAAGTTTAGATTAAGACTGGTAGCAATAACATGTTATTCGATCAACTTACATGATCTGCGGCCCAATCGCAAAAATTATTCTGATGATATTTTTCTAATCGTTCATCATTCCAATCAGGATGCCCCTCACGCACCTCATCAATATGAATTATGTTCTCAACAATAAATTATGACATTAATATTATATCATTTCATACACACACAAATATAACAATTAATCCAAAAAAACTTACTCTCTAATTTCTTCAAGACATACGCTATTGAGGAGGATAAACCGATATATCTTGTTGATAAACATAGGGTCTACTCTCTTATAATCAGTTTTACCATATGACCCATCCTGAATTCTCCGAGACCGGTTAACCTTCGTCTCAATATTCTCATCCAAATAGCGGGAACAAAATGTGGTTATTTTATTTAGAAGATAATCTTGTATGATAGAACCCTCTGGTCGATTTCTATTGCGTGTATAATTTTTTAGAGTGTAGAGCTACCTAAAGAAAAATATGTTAAATAAATAAATACGGGCATATAAGACAATGTTCCCCTCCGAAAGGCGGCGCACAAGACCGCGATCTCCTGACACTGAGATTCGAGGCAGATGCTATTTGGTTTTATCCGTCGACCTCTCCGAAGATGCCAAGTTGATTTATGGCACCGTGTATCGGAGGTTTAGACGGATGCGGCCGATGTAGCAGACTTCGTCAGATTCCCCCTCGCTTGAGTGGTTTTTGATTGTGGGGACGCTCTTTCCTGCAGGCGCAAGCCCCTGCAGTTAATTACGCTACCGCATCGCGGTAACAACTTTCTCCTTCTCCAGAATTTCACTTCGTGTCGTGTGTGTTTGTTTTGTTTGTGGTTGCCCGTGGATTGTATACGGAGACTGAGTAATGCCGTCGCCCGTAGGACGTGGATTAGTCCAAATCCGTATTTACTTAGATTTGGGTTTGGTGCTTTTAGTTTAAGGATGCATTAGTCGTGTTGCGGCTAAGATCAACTTAAACGTTCGTTAAGGATACGTCAGTCCTGTTTGAGACTGAGATCAACTTAACGTAGTGATCCATTTAATATATGGCCGTCAGGACTCATCACCTCTCTGACGTCGTTGAAGGATTACAACGATAGGTGTCGGAGGAGTTCAGAGATGTACCCTTGAACCAAAGTTGATTTGGAGTTTTATCGTTCATTTAAATGTTTAAGGATACGTTAGCCATATTTGGGGCTAAGATCAACTTAAACGGGACCGTTTAGATCCGGCAAAAGAGCATTTGGAGGCTCTATTGTTCCAGTTTAGGGACGTAGTGGTCCATAGGTAGTTTAGGGACGTTGCGGTCCATGCTTCAGTTTAGGGACGTGGTGGTCGATATTCCAGTTTAAGGACGTGGTGGTCCATGTTCCAGTTTAGGGACGTGGTGGTCCATATTCCAGTTTAGAAACGTGGTGGTCCGTGTTCCAGTTCAGGGACGTGGGGGTCCGTATTCCAGTTTAGAGACGTGGTGGTCCGTGTTCCAGTTTAGGGACGTGGTGGTCCGTGTTCCAGTTTAGGGACGTGGTGGTCCGTGTTCCAGTTTAGGGATGTGGTGGTCCGACATTAGTTTAAGGACATTTCGGTCCATTACCAGTTTATGGACGTAGTGGTCCGTATTCCAGTTTAAAGACGTGGTGGTCCGTGTTCCAGTTTAGGGACGTAGTGGTCCATATTCCAGTTTAAAGACGTGGTGGTCCGTTATTAGTTTAAGGACGTTTCGGTCCGATATTAGTTTAGGGACGTTTCGATCCGATATTAGTTTAGGGACGTTTCGGTCCGATATTAGTTTAAGGACCCCGCAGTCCGTATTCATATGTGGTCGTCGGGACCCGTCACCTCTCTGACGTCGTTGAAGGATTACAACGACAGGTGTCAGAGGAGTTCGGAGATGTACCCTCGAATCGGAGGTAAATTGATTTGAGAGAGAGCAGCTGTGCTCAGTCAATTTAATTTGAGGACTTACGGCCATAATTGGGCTAAGTCCAGTTGAAAATGTTCAACACTTTTATTTATTTTTGGTCTATTAAACCTGTGCTAGGGCTTTGCCCACACTTAAATAATGCATTGCATTACTTTCTATTTTTGTTTGGGCTGGGCTCTGCCCTTTTATAAATGATGCAGAGGCATCAATTTTATTTAGGCTCTGCCCTTTATAAATGATGCAGAGCATCAATTTTATTTGGGCTTTGCCCTTTTATTGCTTTGCAATTTATTTTGGCCTGGTAGGTCTTTTTAACTTTGGCCTGGCCCTTTAGCAAAAGAAATGCATTGCATTTTCAGGCGCTTTGCGCCAATCAAAGAGCGCAAGCGTTTGTGGTGACGACACGTGTCATGCAAGCGCAGTGCGCTGCGCCAGTGCGCTACGCTTGCGCTGCTGACACGTGTCGCGTTCTGGTGAGTTGCGCCAATTCTAGAGAGCAAGGCTCTATCTTAAAGTGCATAGCGCAAGTGGTTCAGATACTGACACGTGGCGCTCTCTGGTGGCTTGCGCCGACCCAAGAGCGCAGCAGTGCAGATTTTCAAGTGCAGAGCACTATTGATTTGAGAATCTTTTAGATTCAAGAACTAATGGTTCATAAAGCAAGTGCAAAGCACTATTTTTATTTAGTTTTCTTTCTTATTGAAGATCATTGATCTTGTTCTTAGATCAATGATCTGTTTTTAAGAGAATTTTCTCTTTTTCTGAAGGTTTTTACCTTTTCTGTTCTTGAGGAGTTCTTCAGAGTTCTCTTTTTTTTTCAGAAAAATGTTGATGCCTTTGAATTGAGGTCTGGGGTCCTTTTTATAGTGCCCACAAATTAGTTAAAGTTTGTTAAAGAGATCATTCTCAGAGTGATTTGGGATTGAATTGAGGTCTGGGGTCCTTTTTATAGTGCCCACAAATTAGTTAAAGTTTGTTAAAGAGATCATTCTCAGAGTGATTTGGGGAATTTTTCCCACCGTTGGATCTTTGATCCAAGGGCTTCTGTTCTACAGAAGACGATCTTCTTGTTTTTAACAAGATTGAGAAAGATCTTTCAGAATTTTAATTCTGTTTGGCGCAAGCGCACCAGCTCGTGACACGTGTCGCGCAGTAGCATAGCGCAGCGCAACTGCGCTGACACGTGTCGCGCAGCGCACAGCGCAGCGCAACTGTGCTAGCGCAACCGCGCTGCCACGTGGCGCGCAGCGCAGAGCGCAGGCCAGCTGAAGCGTTGCTTCTTTAATTAAAGTTTGAATTTTAAACAGAGCCTTGCTCTGATTGGGTGCGCTGCCTTGGGCGCTGCGCCCCCCCTGCGCTAACGTGTCCGATTCTGACACGTGGCGCTCTGCGCGCAGCGCAGGGGATCTGAAGCGTTGCTTCATTAATTTTCACTTTAATTTTCAAGACAGAGTTTTGCTCTGATTGGAGGAAAACAGAAGCATTGCTTCTTTTCCCACCTTGGAATTTGAACAGAGCTTTGCTCTGATTGGGATAAACAAATGCCCCCCACCATTGCGCTTACGTGGCCTCCTAACGTGGGCGCAGCGGTGGCAGACTCTGTAAGTGCACGGCGGCGGCCCGGCCGTCAATCCGACGGACAAACGCGGAAACGGTGATAAACTTTAATTTTTTGCGGACTTGGCAAACCGGCACCCCCGCGCACTAAACCCCGGATCATGCCATTAAACTAGTCTAAGCTAACTAGAAGATGGGTTAGAGATATACCGACTGATCCGAGTCCTCCGGTCTTCATCTCCACTCCGATCTCCTCGCGGGAACTCCGGTCGTCGCCTCCTCACCGGAAGGGCACCACATCGCCTGCGTCTTTTACGGGCTCCCGCCTCGATACCGAAGCAACTCGGGCATGAAGCCGGCAACTCGACATGCTCAAGATTTGCTGTAGAATGTAGTGTAGATGATGCTAGTCTCATTTAGGGTTTGTAGTTGCCTTGATGGAGGAATGGGGTTAGGAAAAATGGTGCTTTCATTTTTCCGAAACAAGAAGAAGAAGGAGATGAAGAATTCCTCACAAATCAAAGATGAACTCTCTCATTCTTTTCTTTCTCTCTCAAATGTTTTTCAACCATCTCTCTTAGAATGAGAATGGTGGAGGAAGAATACTAATACAAAGGGAGGTGAGTGTAGGAGAATAGAAGAGGTGACCATATCCAAGACAAAGAAACATCAACCATGCTTAACCCTTACATCAAAACCATACCCTTTCTAATCTCATTTAATGCAAGTGATGGAGAGAATCAAAGATGCTATCATAATCTCTACAATTGCAAGAAACCCCCTCCACAAATGTTATTTGCACAATTGCAAATAACCCCCTCCATCGGAAAAGTCCGGCCGGGAAAGAACAAAGGAAAACCGGCCGGAACGGAATGCAAACTGGCAACTCCAGAAAACTGGTCCCGTAATAAATTACAGGAAAACCCCGACACGGTGCATACACACCCGCATCTGTATTCCTGACCGGATACAAATGCAATGAGACAAAATCTACACTGTACTAAACTAGGATCCGGCTTAAACCAAAGCCGGCTAGTAATATCCGTCCGATCCTGATCCGTGCAATACCGCACGTATCTGATCGAACGCTGCCATATAACCATACGGCCATTAGTACAAAACTGTCCGATCCTGATCCATGCAATACCGCACGTATCTGATCGGACGCTGCCATATCTCCATACGGCCTCTACAGCGTTTCGCCCGAAAGCTGAGTAACTGAAGGTGTGGTGGACTCTAAAGACTCGTCAATACTATGGCTGTGGATTTAACCACTAGCACGTCAGAGGTATAAGCCAATACGTGACGGGCCACCAGCTATTGACTAAAAGGGACGTCGATGAGCGAACTCATTCTGACACCCTACTGAGCCTGTCAGTGACAATATCCGTACAGTCCGGTCCGTTCGTCTATGAGCATCGCATGTCGGGCCTAGGGGTTGGTAAAAGTCAGACCCCCAAAAGCGGTACAAATCGTGTCGGAGTGTAGCCCAGAACACCCTGAGATACTACTGGAATACCTACCAGTAAATCTCCTGCCTTGGCCAAGGTCTTCGTGTAATGGCTCTCCTAGACACAGCGCGACCTCACCCCCAATACCGGGAGAGACGAACCCCCGAAGATCCGCTCACTGCCTCCATGTGGCTCGGGACTGTACCCAACTAAAACCTGTTTGCACGACTCCTTTGAGCCGTGGTAGGGTAGTAATCAAAGTACAGTGGGAACTCACACGAGACAAATGACGATCCCCAGGTCGATGAACTAACCTGTACACATGTCACCTGGGAACTGCTATCTGACGTCAGGTATAAGACCAACTAGCAGGTTCCCGGCGAGTCCTGTCCGGTGTACTCATAACCCAATGAGCACCTGTATACATCTTAGGTGATCCAACTGACACCAGTGGCTTGTGAGACCGGCCACCGTCCCTCGTCGGGGTCTCGACTGTATACACTAGTCTACTCTGGAGTATCGATGCCCTGTCTCGAAACTCCTACGACTAGGGACCTTTTAAGGATGTGCTTATAGACTCCAGCTCTCACTTATATGATCGCCCTCATACTGCTGGTAGTCAAGCAAGAATCCTAGGGGCTCTATCAACGTGCAATAGCGACATGTCAGGTCGCCTAAAGCAGTACACGATGATAAAGGTAAACCAGATAGCGTACTATCATCTCGAGTAAGACTGTTTTCCCGGGATAGGTCCTCCCTCAATCATTGCAATCACGTGCCTGTGACCCAATAATTGACTCTGAGGGCACTATCTCCAACAATCTCCCACTTGCACTCAAGGCTAATTATTGCGATGTCGCATACTCACAGCCCGTGTGATACCGAACACCCAACTCCTCTACTAGTCAGTCTCACAAAAACCGTTTGTGAAACTATTGCGTTCGAGGAATAGCCTCAGTGAGTGGATCCGCTCTGGTGTTTCTTTCTATGTCTCTCTATATCTCAAGTTCGAGGAGAAAGCCATCCCCCGAAATGAGCAATACCTGTCCTAGAATGTCTGGATACCTGACGGGACCTAGCTCATAAATGAACTCCAAATCCAAACTTCTTAGACTGTATCGTCAACTGAATCTAATCAGTATCCTGCGCCATGCCTCCCTCAGTATTGCCTTGGACCACCTGTCCAAAATACTGCCCCTCGTCAGAAGGAAAAATATAACTCTGACAACCTCCTTGTCGTCCATGTCACCTTGGAAGCCTGGAATGATAACCGTCTCCTAAAAGAGGCAGCCGTTATCATATCCCTAGAACAGCCACTTATGTTCTAAAACTGCTTCCGACTGTCCCTCCAGGATTGGATCAATATCATCTTATTGCATCTAGTGCAAGAACAACATCTGGTGTGGTACTTGACATCTCATGATTGACTCAATTGCCTAAGTAAGTGATCTGCCAATCATGCGCATCCCTCTCTACTTTAGTCTATAAGACACCTTTAGAGAGGGTGACTCCATTACCTGCAGGTACACCACCATGCCAGGAGTCGTCCATTCTAAATACTCATAGAATGCTGTCAAGGTACCCAGATTAGGAAACCACCTAAATCTAGATCTAAAACCATAGATCTAGTAACCAGTATGTCTGATATAATGTCCAAGTCCTATGTGGAGAAACCACTGTGTGACGACTAAAGTATAACCGATCGTAGTATAGGAATATCACTTCCTACTACCTTCTCAACAGATCCATTCCCTATTCTGATGACGTCAAACCTATGACTGTCACATCAGAAATAAATGATCTATCTCCGCTACATCTGCTTTAGTCTATAAATAGACATAAGCCTGATGTCCACCAATGCTTCCGCTGCTCCCACTGACTACGACAACCCTCTGGCAGAGTCATATAGGCGTGCACTTCTAAAGCAAGTTTAGAACGACGCTATACTCATCCTCCTGCCGGGTCTCGCAGCCTGGAACAACAACAATGGCAAGTGTGGGTAAACAAGAACTTCCCTATCACCGTCCTTGAGGCTACCGGAGTACCTCTCGGGTGCCTGAAGTTACCCACCATCCCTGCGGAGTGGCCAATGGAATGTCAAACCAGATTGAATCTTTAGGTTCCTTATCAAATCTTCAGTAATCGTTTGCGGTTCTGGAATCACTTCCAGTTCTACCATACTCCCACTACTGTTTTCTGAAAAAATCCATTTCTTTTAAAATTGTGGCGAGTGAAGAACAATATCACTATTGATCTTCCAGATGGTAGAAAATCAACCCTCGTCATAGCCTGGGTCAACCCACAAACAGCCATTACAGAAACGTGCCTATGAGTTATCCAGAGTCTGGTTTTAAGCATAAGCCGGACAACTCCCCGTACCTTAACATCGTTAAGATATGAACTGTTCTATATCCAATATAGAACCAGAGGCACTGATTTAATTGAACCAGATTCAAATCATGCAGCTATCTCCAGTGCATGTCAACTAAATGGAGAGAGGCCGATCAGCGTTACTCAACTTAGGAATGCTTCCAATTATGAGTAACCTGAAAGAGAAGTAATTTCTCTTTATCATTACTATTAACTGAATACCATACACAAGTATCTACATCTTCGATCACCTTGAAGAATCCTGATACTTGCTACACCTGGTTCTCTACTCTATTCAAATACCTATAACTCCTCAAAACTTAGACCCTGTGTTTCTACGAAACGCATGTCTAAGAACTAGAGAAGTTAAAAGTAAACAAAATATAGTATGAGGACCAACCCCTCTGTCCTAATGGACACTGGACAACATACAATAGTCTGTATGAGTCCGCTGAGTCTAACAACTCTTTCACTGTGTGTCGTAGGTTGAAAACTGTACTTATGGTTAAGAAGAATTACACCGTTGTTTAATGCTCCTTACCTAACCATCCACTGATATAGGTAAATGTCATCGACATAATATCAAAAAGGTACATCTCACTCTATGAAAATAGACGTACAGATATATCAATTTGAAATTGGTGCACAACAGCGGATATTCAAAACCAAATATTTGCCGACCGGCAAACAACCCAGGTGATTTCCTCAAATATCACCGATTACAACGAATCCCGATATAATAAGGATGGTCACATAATTCCCAATAACTTACTCCCACTCATCATCTGTTAAACCATACAGATGTGAGAATCATACCTGGTAAATACATACCCTGGAGCAAGTGTCTAATTGGGAAATCAGTTTTCTTTTAACAGTACACAGTGAACCTGAAACATTGAAATGTTTCGATGGGGTATACAGGTATTCCTAGTAATGCCTCTACCATTATTCAGATTCACAACTATAACCGTATAATTCTTTGCCACCTCTCCAAATCCCTTCATATGTCTTTAGTCATTACCTTCTGCACACCCCTTTAGGCCAATTGGTTTTCTTCCTTCCCTACCGTTCGGCACCAGCCTATGGTTTGGAAGAAGACTATCCAATAAGCATAAAGGGTGTACTGTCCTAATCCTAGGAGCACTCGCAACGCAAGAGAAGGTGAAGATAAAAGACACCTGAATGTACTTTATTCCTATTTCTCCTGAACCAGGATCCATCCCTGAACTGGAACAAGTTCCTTTCGAGTTCGTATATAACCATACGATGGATTATCCATTAAAATGGGATCTTCGTAGTGATACGGAGTGTCCTGGAGAAATACAAATGTGATTTAGGATTGGCGAAGAAATACTTGGTTTGGTCGTGAATAGCAGTCGCAATTTACTTTGCCCTCTTACTAATCCCTTGCTTTGTCTGAACTTAATACCTTCTGTACACCGTTTAGGCTAACTGGTTTTCTTCATTCCCTACCGGTCGGCACCAGCCTATGGTTTGGAAGAAGACTATCCAATTTGCGTAATAGGTGTACTACTCCTAAACCAAGGAGCACTCGCAACATGAGAGAGGGTGAAAAGAAAAGACAACTGAATAATCCTATCCGTTTTCTCCAGAACCGGAAACCATCCTCGAATAAATTCCTTCGAGTTCGTATCTAACCATACGATGGTTTTGTCCAATGGAAGTGGACGTTCGCAGTAATACGGGGTGTCCTGGAGAAAAGGGTAAAAGTAGGAGTGGCAATGAGGTCTGCAACTCTGACAATCCAAAAGTCAGTGTTAAGAAGGTTCGGTCAACTTGGTCTCTGAGTCGTAGTCTTAGGGTCGGGTCAATGGTCGCTGCCAGAGAGAGAGAGAAAAGAAACACTCAGCGTGCACTCTAACCTAGATCAGAATGGTTATCACTTTATCTAATCTGGAAACCTCCCACTGTACCTCAAATTCTCCTCCAAACCTGAAAGAAGAGTTAGTCGGGGTCACCCGAGGAGTAAACCAACTCATCAGTGGGAATCGGGATCCAACTATCATTGCATGATAACGTGACGGAATCCGCTCACGGTATCACACTCCAGAAGGTATGCGCATATCTGGCAAGTTTCAGTTCTTTTGAAACTCCCGATGTGATTTATGCCCCATGCTCTTATGACCTTGACGAAGGTCAACAAATCATAAGTCACATGTCAAGTTCCACCCGTCATTGTCCAAGGTTAATTTGAACCCACCCGTACAAGCCCTTGACGAATGTCAACAAGGCTATACGACTGTCCCAAACCAACGCATCTATCTATGCAGCAGAAAGGCAACAAGCAGCTACCATACACTATGCCTTGACGAAGGCCAACAAACATAGCATGAATACTACGTGCTACCCGTCTGAAACGAAGGAGGGCTACGAATGGTTTCTGGCGAAAACCTTTAACGTAATGAACTTGATATCGTTGAAGGAACGGATAGCTTTTTAGAAAATATAGTGACGAAAACCTTTACTAAAGAGGTCACTCCCGGTGAAGGGATCTCGGCTCTTTCCCCGTAGAATGGGGTGCAGGATATTCCAACTGAATACCACGGTGCAAAGCAAAAGTAATCGGCTATAGTGAAGTCAATGCCCTGACGCAAATTTCTGTCCAAGGGGTCACTCCCGGTGAAGGGATCTCGGCCCTTGCCTCGTCGACTGAGGAGCAGGATATTCCAAATGAATACCACGATGCAAAACAAAAGTGAACGTCCTTGCAATAACAGCTTTTTGAAAAGTGTTCCAACAACATCAGATTAGGTTTGTTTAACTTGCATTGATCCGAATCAATGCAGTCCCATCAATTGATCACACCACAAAGAACGAAAATATACTGACGTACGTATATGCCATCCGCATTCGCCACTGGGTCCCGTCATCACCCGTTAGGTTAGCTAACTAACGGCAGAGCGGGGACTGGACTAGCGCGGATGAAAAACATATACAACATCTACTAATATATATATCAATATATTATATTTCGCTCAAGGCGTGAATAAAATGCAACATCACAGAAATATACAGATATCTGGGATCCCCGGGTTTCACAGAGCCACTACTGAAACCCGACGTTCCCCTGGTCGTGTGGATAGCCTGTGCAATGAAATCCTAGACCCCTACGAGCGCGGCAAGTCACCCGCCAAAACCTGAAGCGAGGCAGCCCCCTTCAGCTCCGTGAATGGACCACCCAGCACTTCACGGAATCCGGTAACTTGGGCACCCCTCCTGGGTCAACCTGTACCCCCTACGAGTGCGGCGAATAGCCCGCCAATCCCAGAGTGAAGCCCCCTTCGTCCCAATGCCATGAGATGCGGGCTTGTTGCCCTCTAGAACCCGGTCATCCGTGCACCCCACCGCGGGGTAATCCTAGTACAGAAAGTAAAATATACATACACCGGGTACATCGACCGCAACCAGGTCGTGCCCCAAAAGAATAATACAATCAGGCAGTGACGGCAGTCCACATGTCGGACGCTCGCCCCGTAATATCAAATGTACATAATACAACAAAACTGTACTAGCATTGCATCCAGGCTATCCCCCACCACCGATCCGCAACATCACAGCATAAACATAGAACTTCAACGTGAAGGTCACGTTCGCAAATCCGTCTAACCGGGCTATAGCAGTCAGACCGGATTTACCGATCGAGTGACATTCACGGTCGCAGATATAATGTAAATACTGTGAAAAATGTGTTTAAAATATCTGATCGATCAAAAATTAACAAGTGGGCCCCCAATCAAAACTGTAGCACTCACAGAAATCCTGGGCCCAATTTTAATATTCCAAAACCCATATTTTAAGCCCAGAAGGCCTCTGTAAAAAATTGGTGAAGTGATCTCCACAGTGCGCGGCGGAAGGGCGGCGGGAAGGGGGTTTTCGCGGCGGTTCCGCGCTCCCACTGTGGAGTTACTTGGTCGAATTTTTACAGAGCTCTTAGATTTGCCAGTACATCAATATTTTACAACCTGAAAAATTTTTAGACGACAAAAAATTTCAACAGAAACTGATGTGAAGGAAAAAATACAGTTTTTGGAATTTTGGTCGATCGGAACTGAAAAACACATTACACAAAGATAGACTATGTTAATGGCGAGGCTCTGATACCACTGTAAGTGCACGGCGGCGCCCCGGCCGTCAATCCGACGGACAAACGCGGAAACGGTGATAAACTTTAATTTTTTGCGGACTTGGCAAACCGGCACCCCCGCGCACTAAACCCCGGATCATGCCATTAAACTAGTCTAAGCTAACTAGAAGATGGGTTAGAGATATACCGACTGATCCGAGTCCTCCGGTCTTCATCTCCACTCCGATCTCCTCGCGGGAACTCCGGTCGTCGCCTCCTCACCGGAAGGGCACCACATCGCCTGCGTCTTTTACGGGCTCCCGCCTCGATACCGAGGCAACTCGGGCATGAAGCCGGCAACTCGACATGCTCAAGATTTGCTGTAGAATGTAGTGTAGATGATGCTAGTCTCATTTGGGGTTTGTAGTTGCCTTGATGGAGGAATGGGGTTAGGAAAAATGGTGCTTTCATTTTTCCGAAACAAGAAGAAGAAGGAGATGAAGAATTCCTCACAAATCAAAGATGAACTCTCTCATTCTTTTCTTTCTCTCTCAAATGTTTTTCAACCATCTCTCTTAGAATGAGAATGGTGGAGGAAGAATACTAATACAAAGGGAGGTGAGTGTAGGAGAATAGAAGAGGTGACCATATCCAAGACAAAGAAACATCAACCATGCTTAACCCTTACATCAAAACCATACCCTTTCTAATCTCATTTAATGCAAGTGATGGAGAGAATCAAAGATGCTATCATAATCTCTACAATTGCAAGAAACCCCCTCCACAAATGTTATTTGCACAATTGCAAATAACCCCCTCCATCGGAAAAGTCCGGCCGGGAAAGAACAAAGGAAAACCGGCCGGAACGGAATGCAAACTGGCAACTCCAGAAAACTGGTCCCGTAATAAATTACAGGAAAACCCCGACACGGTGCATACACACCCGCATCTGTATTCCTGACCGGATACAAATGCAATGAGACAAAATCTACACTGTACTAAACTAGGATCCGGCTTAAACCAAAGCCGGCTAGTAATATCCGTCCGATCCTGATCCGTGCAATACCGCACGTATCTGATCGAACGCTGCCATATAACCATACGGCCATTAGTACAAAACTGTCCGATCCTGATCCATGCAATACCGCACGTATCTGATCGGACGCTGCCATATCTCCATACGGCCTCTACAGCGTTTCGCCCGAAAGCTGAGTAACTGAAGGTGTGGTGGACTCTAAAGACTCGTCAATACTATGGCTGTGGATTTAACCACTAGCACGTCAGAGGTATAAGCCAATACGTGACGGGCCACCAGCTATTGACTAAAAGGGACGTCGATGAGCGAACTCATTCTGACACCCTACTGAGCCTGTCAGTGACAATATCCGTACAGTCCGGTCCGTTCGTCTATGAGCATCGCATGTCGGGCCTAGGGGTTGGTAAAAGTCAGACCCCCAAAAGCGGTACAAATCGTGTCGGAGTGTAGCCCAGAACACCCTGAGATACTACTGGAATACCTACCAGTAAATCTCCTGCCTTGGCCAAGGTCTTCGTGTAATGGCTCTCCTAGACACAGCGCGACCTCACCCCCAATACCGGGAGAGACGAACCCCCGAAGATCCGCTCACTGCCTCCATGTGGCTCGGGACTGTACCCAACTAAAACCTGTTTGCACGACTCCTTTGAGCCGTGGTAGGGTAGTAATCAAAGTACAGTGGGAACTCACACGAGACAAATGACGATCCCCAGGTCGATGAACTAACCTGTACACATGTCACCTGGGAACTGCTATCTGACGTCAGGTATAAGACCAACTAGCAGGTTCCCGGCGAGTCCTGTCCGGTGTACTCATAACCCAATGAGCACCTGTATACATCTTAGGTGATCCAACTGACACCAGTGGCTTGTGAGACCGGCCACCGCCCCTCGTCGGGGTCTCGACTGTATACACTAGTCTACTCTGGAGTATCGATGCCCTGTCTCGAAACTCCTACGACTAGGGACCTTTTAAGGATGTACTTATAGACTCCAGCTCTCACTTATATGATCGCCCTCATACTGCTGGTAGTCAAGCAAGAATCCTAGGGGCTCTATCAACGTGCAATAGCGACATGTCAGGTCGCCTAAAGCAGTACACGATGATAAAGGTAAACCAAATAGCGTACTATCATCTCGAGTAAGACTGTTTTCCCGGGATAGGTCATCCCTCAATCATTGCAATCACGTGCCTGTGACCCAATAATTGACTCTGAGGGCACTATCTCCAACAGACTCCGAACCGTCGCGCCATCCCTTGGAAGCTGAAAAGGCACTTGATGCCTATAAATAGGACCTCTAGTCCCTTAGATGATTTTCATCTCTAAAATTTTACTTTCAGAACTCAGAGCCCTGCTCTTTATTTTCAAGAACCTCAAGAGTTAAACTCTTAAAACTTTTAGGTGAAAATTTTAATTTGGATTAAATTAAATTAAATTAATTTTCATTGATAGAGCCTCGCTCTCAATAGATCCCTGATCTAAAGGAAACCCATTTAGGGTTTCACTTAGCAGAGCTTTGCTCTACAGGTCTTAAAGGGATCTAAAGAGAACTAAAGGGGACCCTACTAGGGTTCCATAGAGCTCTGCTCTCTGAAAGATTTTCCTTGGATTTTCTTAATTCATTAATGGAGCTTTGCTCCTTCCAAATCATTCAACAGAACTCCTAGGAGTTTTTCATTGATCTTGGAGTTTAACGATGGCATTTTATTCCTCGGTGTATTATATCGTTTTGCTTAATCAGTCTTTCTGAAAATTCTGTTGATCCTCTTTCACAGGAACAATGGACGCCCACATGTATGCTCTTAACGAGATCATCTCTTACGGGGACATCCGCCGACTTGGCCGCTCTCAAAATCGAGAGTTCACAAACGAGGAGTGTGCTGAAATAATGAGCCGCTTCGACGCGTACAATGGTCCCCTGCTTCCCCGGCGTTCCTCCCTTCTTAAGCTTATCGTGGGAGCCATCTGGGAAGCGCTTCCCCTGTTCTGTTCCGGTGTGCCGCTTAGGGCGCTGGATGCCGCTGAGGATAAGGTGCACTCGGTGTACCTGTTGAACTTTATCTCAAAGAGACGGCGAGACAGTCTTATCGATCTCTTGCACGAGGTCTTTCAACAGTCTGCCATACTCGCTGCTTATCGGAGGGTGGAAGACATCAGGGGGGATCCTGACGCTTGCGCTCGCGAAAGAAAGCACACCAGGATGGTCCGCGAGGCCTGGAAAGTCATAGATAGGGTCGCTTTCGAGTTCCTCAATCCATGTCCTGGGTTCGAGGTTATACCTTTGTAATAATATTTCTCATTTATTGCTTTATGATTGTAAGAATTCTTGGCAATATTAATGGAAAAGTTTTATCCCAGCTTGTCTTATTTTTTGTTCTGAGTCTTTTGCCTATGCATGAATGAGTGTGTCTCGAACGCTTGATCAAACGTAAATCGGATGCTCTTTCTGTTGCTTTCTCCTTTCTCTTATTATTGGCATGCTGTCTTGATAAACATAATTGACAGATAATGGCGTAGGCATCTTAGTTTCTTCAAGAGATAGCGATGGCTTAGGCCGCAGGTTCAGATCTGCTGCCTAAGACTTTTCAACTCTATGAGCCGTGAGGGTCTCATAGAGATTTTTCTCCCTACGGATCGAGAGGATCTCGTAGGTGGATTTTTTCTCCTTAGGAATCGTGAGAATTCCTAAGTGTGATTTTCTCTTATAAGTCGTAAGGATCCTATAAGAGAATTTTTCCCTCTTACGAGTCGAGAGGACCTGTAAACGGTTGTTTCCCTCCTTGTTGAAACTCGAGTTTGGAGAGTGAGACCCATGAATAGTATGCAAGAGACCGTTTTGGGCCAACTTGCGGGGTCCCAGTGCTTAGGAAACAGGCTTCTTTTATGCCCACTGCCTAAGGCTTTATCTCACGAGTCGAGCCGCCTCAACAATTTTTTCACAAGTCGAGACGAATCGAGCGTTTCTCGCAAGAACATCTTAACGTCGCATTTAACCTCTGCTCTTTACGACAGAAGCCCGTTAAGGTTGGTGGTACTTAGGGTTTTGGCCATCGTACCGTCGCATAAGCTGATATAGTCGTCGATAGGCAATCGTGCTGTTCGAGTAGCCCTGCGACTGCCGTGTCTCTGATCTCTTCGGGGGCTGGACAAGACGTCTTCAAGCAATCCTCCTTGGCAGTTTGACCGTCGGAAGAGCAAGCGTTAGGAATTTGCCATGTCGCTTTTTACTTGAGGTTAGGCTTATTTTGGCGAGCCCCGATGAGTCATAACCACTCCGCGCTGGTGTGGGGATGATCTCCGATAGTCTTTCGGGCTTTATGTGAGTTGCCGTCAAGACCCTAAAGCTAGGAATTTGGCCTTTGCTTCGTTTTGCTGGCATCGCGTCTGCTGTATCGAGACGAATGTCGTGGTTGTTTTTAGTTTGCTGATGAACCGTCGAGGTTTGGAACTAGGGATTTTGTCGTGGCTCCGTTCGTTTGATTGTCGCGTCCGAATCCCGCTGGAGGAAGAACGCTGGGGTGACAACTCGTCTGCTGTATCGAAACGAACGTCGGGGTGGAGCTGGGATTTTTCCGTGGCTCCGTTTGTTTGATTGTCGCGTCCGAATCCCGCTGGAGGAAGAACGCTGAGGTGACAACTTATCTGCTGTATCGAAACGAACGTCGGGGTGGAGCTGGGATTTTGCCATGGCTCCGTTTGTTTGATTGTCGCGTCCGAATCCCGCTGGAGGAAGAACGCTGGGGTGACAACTCGTTTGCTGTATCGAAACGAATGTCGGGGTGGAGCTGGGATTTTGCCGTGGCTCCGTTTGTTTGATTGTCGCGTCCGAATCCCGCTGGAGGAAGAACGCTGGGGTGACAACTCGTCTGCTGTATCGAAACGAACGTCGGGGTGGAGCTGGGATTTTTCCGTGGCTCCGTTTGTTTGATTGTCGCGTCCGAATCCCGCTGGAGGAAGAATGCTGGGGTGACAACTCGTCTGTTGTATCGAAACGAACGTCGGGGTGGAGCTAGGATTTTGCCGTGGCTCCGTTTGTTTGATTGTCGCGTCCGAATCCCGCTGGAGGAAGAACGCTGGGGTGACAACTCGTCTGCTGTATCGAAACGAACGTCGGGGTGGAGCTGGAATTTTGCCGTGGCTCCGTTTGTTTGATTGTCGCGTCCGAATCCCGCTGGAGGAAGAACGCTGGGGTGACAACTCGTCTGCTGTATCGAAACGAACGTCGGGGTGGAGCTGGGATTTTGCCGTTGCTTCGCTTTGTTTCGACCGCAAGGTCTTTTGCTGGCGTTGTATCTGCATCTTGATGGACTATGATGGAACGCCTTTATTGACATCTCATCTGCTGTAACGAGACGAATGCTTAGATGGTCTCTAGGTTGTCTGTGAACCGTCGAGATTTGGCTTCGCTTTTTTATGGAGCCTGTTGGGAAGGTATGTTTCCCTCTTTGTTTGTGCCCCTGGATTGTATACAGGAATCAATGTGATCTAACCTGTAGGGCATGAATTTCGTTACATATATTTTTTATTTTAGTTCTTTCTGCGATGCTCTATCATTTCAGCTTTTATATCGCGACGGTCGCGATTGCCCAATCATTTCGGCTATTTTTCGCGGTGCCCAATCATTTCGGCTGTTTATCTTGTTTTTACTCGCTGCTTTTTATTGCGAGTTGCCCCATCATTTCTGCTATTTTTTGCGGTGCCCAATCATTTCGGCTATTTATTTTATTTTTACTCGCTGCTTTTTATTGCGAGTTGCTCAATCATTTCGGCTATTCTGCATGCATACCTTTTACTTGCTGCTTTTTATTGCAAGTTGCCCCATCATTTCGGCTATTTCGTATGCATGTGCGGCCTACTGGCCTTTCGTCGTAAACCTGAAATTGAACACCGATTCCGGCATCAACATCGCTACAACTGGGATATCGCCAGGAGCGAATCATCATTTGTCTATGTCGTTGTCGAACAAAGGAGGCTCAGCGACCAGGGTTAGGGTCCTGTCGACTAAGGCTTTGACTTCATGAGCCGTAAGGGTCTCACAAAGTTATTTCTCCCTACAAGTCGTGAGGATCTTATAGGTGTATTTTCTCCTTAGGAATCGTGAGGGTTCCTAAGTGTTTTGCTCCTCTGTAAGTCGTAAGGATCCTACAGGAGGGTTTTCTCCTTGTAAATTGAGAGGATTTACAAGGGTTATTCATCGTGCGAACATATTCCTAATCTCGGATGGGACTTAGTTAGGGAAATGTTTATTCGCGCCCGTGGATTGTATACAAGGGTCAGTATTGAGCCACTTGTAGGGCAATGTCGAAAGTTTTGGGGGTTGCTTAAGCATAGGTTTAGGTCTCTGTAACTTAAGACTTTCAAATCTTATGAGCCGTGAGGGTCCCATAAGAGAGTTCTCCTTACGAGTCGTGAGGATCTCGCAAGTGTATTTTCTCCTTAGGAATCGTGGGGAACCCTAAGTGTGTTGCTCCCTTGTGAGTCGTAAGGATCTCACGCGGGTGGTTTCTCCTTATAAGGTCGAGAGGACCCTATAAGTGTCTTTTAACGAGATTGCGCCCTTTCGGATTTTCACAGACACTCGCCGGTAGCCCTGCTGTTTTTACTCACGGAGCCCTTTCGGGTTTTCATCCGTGCCCATTTTGCTTATGGATATACCGTTTTTTTTTATTCTTTTTATTTTCTTCTTCTCTTTTTTTTTAACGAGGTCGCGCCCTTTCGGGTTTTCACGAACACTCGCCGGTAGCCCTGCTGTTTTTACTCACAGAGTCCTTTCGGGTTTTCATCCGTGCCCTTTTTGCTTATGGACATACCGTTTTTATTTATTATATTTTTCTTTATTTATATTTTTTTATTCACCTCGTCAGCCTGAGGATGCTGCGGTATTAGTTTAAGGACGTTTCGGTCCTTTGCAAGTTTTAGGACATTGCGGTCCATCATTAGTTTAAGGACGTTTCGGTCCAGGGTCGCCGTATTTGAGACGAATATCTAGTTTATTGACTTTTCGGTCTATGGGTCCTTCCCCATGAATGAGCATGATGTCCCTGGCGTATCCATCTTTCTCGGAGCGTGCGGTTGTGGTGGGTTCACCTTCCAATTTTCGGACAACGCGAACTTGCCCTGTTGGTATTGGTCTTCAACCCAGTTCTTGAAGACGTAGCAATCCTCGATTAGATGACCTACCGTTTGATGGTAAGGGCAATAATTAGGATTATTAACATTGCCTAGCCACAACGGACGTTTTGGACCTGGCAGATTGATGAGTCTGTCGCACACTGCCAGCTCGAACAGTCCCCTTATTTTATCTTGTGGAAACGTGTAAGGACGTTTCAACTTTTCCTGGAGGGGTTGCCGCTTGTTGCTTTGGCGAGCAACCGGTCTAGGGTCACTTAATTGTTGTTGAGCGCTGGCGACGAAGGACATTTTTCCTTTTCCTTTATCCTTTTTGTTCGCTCCGTTGTTTGCGGGGCCGGGATTTTTTCCGAGTAGCGTGCGATTGCATGGCTGAACGTTCTCGCAGCTCCTCAATTCCTTCATTTTTGAAATAGATTCCCCGAAGGAAGGGTTGGGGGTAGCTTCTTCGTCAGAGTCGCTTCCAAAGGTGATAATTTGCGATACCTTAGAGTCGGCTATATGACAATCGTAGGCGGCTCTTATGCGCTCATCTATCGCATTTTTTCGACATCTACAAGCTTCACATTTTGTCCTGTCGAAGTGTTGCTTTTGAGCGACATACCCTTGCCACCAATAGTTAAAGGATTCGCAGTCTTCGGTAGGATGTATGATCTTCTGATGATATAAACAGAAGTTAGGGTGCATCTCTACCTCAGCGAGAGTATTTTCTTCAGAGGGCGGTAGCTTAATTCCTACTGATAAAGCTTTGGCGAACCTTTTTCTCATCTCGAATTTGTTTTTACCCGCAGTGGATGGCTTTTGATTTGATGGGAATGCCTTGGCTCTTTCCAGTATGGCCATTTCACGCTCTTGATTGGCTTTTGCTTTCAGACGGATTTCATTTAGGAAGACATCGATCAACTCGTCTGATGGCTGTAGAATCTCCGGCTCAGGGTTCGCCATTGATTTCTCAGCGCAAGGAGCCTCCTCATCATCCGTCAGTGAATGAGAAATCACATGACAAGTCGCTACGTAGTCTTCGGATTCATCTGATGAGTTTTCTCCATCGTTTTCACCCTCGACGAAAGAACAAGTTGCCCCCGGCGTGTCCGTCTTCTTTGGAGAGTGCGGCTGTGGTGGGTTTACTTTCCAGTTTTCCGACAGCGCGAACTTGCCTTGTAGGTACTGATCCTCGATCCATCCCTTAAAGACGAAACAATCCTCAATCGGGTGACTTACCGTTTGGTGGTAAGGGCAATAATTAGGATTATTAAGATCGCCTGGCTGAGACAGACGCTTTGGACTCGGCAGATTAATGAGTCTGTTGCGTACTGCCAGCTCGAACAGTCTTCTCGTTTTATTCTGAGGAACGAGTAAGGACGTCCTAGCCTCTCTTCGAGGGATGGGCGTGGACGCACGTTGTTTTGGCGAACGACCGGCTTTGAGTTGTTCGACTGTTGCTGAGCATTGGCGACGACGATCGCTTTCCCTTTTCCTTTCTCATTTTGGGAATCTGGTTTTGAAGGAGACGGTCCATAGCCCATCTGGTCCATTTGGGTTAATTTGTCGATCAAGGCCTGGAAGGTGGTCGGCCTGAAGAACATCATGAATTGCGAGATGGTCTCCTGCGGATCGAGAGTGCCCACAAACATGCCTACCGCAGGTGCCTCTTCTATGCGTTGTTCGCATTTCGACCATAGGTTTCGCCATCGTGTTATGTATTGGACCCACGTTTCGCCTGGCCTTATTCTGGCATTTATTAGTGCTGTTATCGGGGTGCGTTCACTAGCACTCGCGAATCTTTGTGTAAACAGCAGCTCCATCTCCATAAATGTTTTGACAGAGTCGTTAGGTAGTTCTGAATACCATTCAAAGGCTGTTTCTGCTAAGCTGCCGACGAATTGGCGTAGCAACAACTTGTCATCGCCTCCAGTATTGCCGCATAAGGCCCTGAATTGAGAGACATGCTGATGCGGATTCCCTGTCCCTTTATATACGTGGAATTTAGGGATCGTATATCCCGGCGGGTAACTGATTTGGTCGTACCAGCTCGGATACGGTCGTCCGGTTCTAGCAATTTGCCCAGCCGTTTCATTCGCCTGATGAACCCGGATCTGCTGTGCTATATATTCGTTCAGGTCAACTTTAGAGATTGCCTCCTCCTTGGCTGTTGACAGAGCCGGCGGAGGATTTGACGTTTCTCCCCTATCGTCTTCAAGGACGATCGGAGGATCTTCAGCAGGAGGGTCCGGCTGTAACATCATCCCTACCATATCTTGGAAGAGAAGCGCTATCTGTTTTATGTTAGCCGCTTGCTCTGCAACTTCTTTTTCCCTCCTTTCGAGGACTCTGCGTAAAAAGTCAGCATCGGTTTCTTGTTCGTGCCGCTGTTCTGATGATACTTCTGAGCTTTCTTTCGGTTCGGTAAGTGCAGCCATCACAGTCATCATTTCCTGAAGCTTCTGTTGCTGCTCCTGGGCTTTTGTCACGGATCGGGTGAGCGGTCGGTGACCCGTCGAAGCACGGCTTTCCTCCTTTCCAGAAGCCATATAAACGGTGTGCACCACCATCCCCCAGGCTTGGGGCGTTTGTGTTCGGTGTCTTTGCGATTTGCCAAAGACACAGGGGATTTTTGCGGCCTCCTTTTTTGAACGATTGGAGTTGAGGGGGCAATTGTAGTGGGAACCCAAGTAGCTTTTGCTTTTTGTGGCTTGACAGAGTAATCCTTCTCCTGCCGCACCTTCATCTTTTTCTGTCGGCGGAGATAGTTTTCATCAATCACCGACTCTTGGACCTGTCGCCAGACTTTGTAAATTTTAGAAGACAGCCGTTGAGGGGGCCGCTCTAGCTTCTTCTCTGGAGTATTCTCCACAGGTGAAGGAGTTCGTTTCAACATCGCAGTAGGAGAATTTCTACGCACCGTATTCAGCAATTCAAAGTTGTTCCCGGTTGGAACATCAGCATCGATCCTCACCGTTGGAGCTGGTGGCGTAAATCCAGAGGGGGAGTTGCCCCCAGCCTTTCTTACTCGACGCCAGTGGCGACGTCGGGCGTGTCTTGCGGATGGAGTCACCTCCGTTGTTTGATAAGCTTCTTCATGCCCCATGCCCTGGGTAGGGGAAGCAGCTTTGAGGACCTCGCCTGGAGCATCAACCGGAATAGCCAGCCTTGTAAAAACTGACTTCTCGGAAGGAGAAACCCTTCCAATGATTTCGTCCGCTTGAGCCGGGATAGCTATCCGCTTTGGGATGGCAGCTTCGGGTATCGCAGGTTTGCAGACGTTCTGGCCCGGTCCGTTGAAAACTGAGGTACTGAAACTGGGCGACCCGTTGAGAGGGGTCGCGGTAGTGGTAAGCCGATTAAAGACCAACTTCTCCGGGGTTTCTTGCAACGTCATTGTGGCATTGAAGCTCAACGGTGGGAGCATGGTCCCGAAGAATAATCCAGTGGTGGCTTGAGTTACCTGCTCCACTAGTATCTTGAAAAGAGAGGCCGCTCAGGGTCCATAAGTCACTCTTCTAGCGCGGACGGAGCGAGAGTTGCAGTTGCAGGCAGTGCAGTTTGAAGCCATCGATCTTCAGTTCTCTGCACGGAGCAAGACACCAAATCTTAGTACCTCGAATCCACAGGCAACCACAACAAACCGCGATTTGTTCGCGAACACGACACACAAAGTGTGGAGTGGAAAGAGGAAAAGGTCCCACCGAGCGTGCCAGAATCTGTTCCCCTCCGAAAGGCGGTGCACAAGACCGCGATGTCCTGAAGCTGAGATTCGGGGCAGATGCTATTTGGTTCTATCCGTCTACCTCTCCGAAGATGCCAAGTTGATTTATGGCACCGTGTATCGGAGGTTTAGACGGATGCGGCCGATGTAGCAGACTTCGTCAGATTCCCCCTCAGAGTGAGGGTTTTTTGATTGTGGGGACGCTCTTCCCTGCAGGCGCAAGCCCCTGCAGTTAATTACGCTACCGCATCGCGGTAACAACTTTCTCCTTCTCCAGAATTTCACTTCGTGTCATGTGTGTTTGTTTTGTTTGTGGTTGCCCGTGGATTTTATACGGAGACTGAGTAATGCCGTCGCCCGTAGGACGTGGTTTAGTCCAAATCCGTATTTACTTAGATTTAGGTTTGGTGCTTTTAGTTTAAGGATGCGTTAGCCGTGTTGCGGCTAAGATCAACTTAAACGTTCGTTAAGGATACGTCAGTCCTGTTTGAGACTGAGATCAACTTAACGTAGTGATCCATTTAATATATGGCCGTCAGGACTCATCACCTCTCTGACGTCGTTGAAGGATTACAACGATAGGTGTCGGAGGAGTTCAGAGATGTACCCTTGAACCAAAATTGATTTGGTGTTTTATCGTTCATTTAAATGTTTAAGGATACGTTAGCCATATTTGGGGCTAAGATCAACTTAAACGGGATCGTTTAGATCCGGCAAAAGAGCATTTGGAGGCTCTATTGTTCCAGTTTAGGGACGTAGTGGTCCATAAGTAGTTTAGGGACGTTGCGGTCCATGCTCCAGTTTAGGGACGTTGCGGTCCATGCTCCAGTTTAGGGACGTGGTGGTCCGTATTCTAGTTTAGGGACATGGTGGTATGTTCCAGTTTAGGGACGTGGTGGTCCGTATTCCAGTTTAGAGACGTGGTGGTCCGTGTTCCAGTTTAGGGACGTGGTGGTCCGTCTTCCAGTTTAGAGACGTGGTGGTCCGTGTTCCAGTTTAGGGACGTGGTGGTCCGTGTTCCAGTTTAGAGACGTGGTGGTCCGTGTTCCAGTTTAGGGACGTGGTGGTCCGACATTAGTTTAAGGACGTTTCGGTCCATTACGAGTTTAGGGACGTAGTGGTCCGTATTCCAGTTTAAAGACGTGGTGGTCCGTATTCCAGTTTAAAGACGTGGTGGTCCATGTTCCAGTTTAGGGACGTGGTGGTCCTTATTCCAGTTTAAAGACGTGGTGGTCTGTTATTAGTTTAAGGACGTTTCGGTCCGATATTAGTTTAGGGACGTTTCGGTCCGATATTAGTTTAGGGACGTTTCGGTCCACGAGTTTAAGGACCCCGCAGTCCGTATTCATATGTGGTCGTCGGGACCCGTCACCTCTCTGACGTCGTTGAAGGATTACAACGACAGGTGTCAGAGGAGTTCGGAGATGTACCCTCGAACCGGAGGTAAATTGATTTGAGAGAGAGCAGCTGTGCTCAGTCAATTTAATTTGAGGACTTACGGCCATAATTGGGCTAAGTCCAGTTGAAAATGTTCAACACTTTTATTTATTTTTGGTCTATTAAACCTGTGCTAGGGCTTTTCCCACACTTAAATAATGCATTGCATTACTTTCTATTTTTGTTTGGACTAGGCTCTGCCCTTTTATAAATGATGCAGAGGCATCAATTTTATTTGGGCTCTGCCTTTTATAAATGATGCAGAGCATCAATTTTATTTGGGCTTTGCCCTTTTATTGCTTTGCAATTTATTTTGGCCTGCTAGGTCTTTTTAACTTGGGCCTGGCCCTTTAGCAAAAGAAATGCATTGCATTTTCAGGCGCTTTGCGACAATCAAAGAGCGCAAGCGTTTATGGTGACGACACGTGTCATGCAAGCGCAGTGCGCTGCGCCAGTGCGCTACGCTTGCGCTGCTGACACGTGTCGCGTTCTGGTGAGGTGCGTCAATTCTAGAGAGCAAGGCTCTATCTTAAAGCGCATAGCGCAAGTGGTTCAGATACTGACACGTGGCGCTCTCTGGTGGCTTGCGCCGACCCAAGAGCGCAACAGTGCAGAGCACTATTGATTTGAGAATCTTTTAGATTCAAGAACCAATGGTTCATAAAGCAAGTGCAAAGCACTATTTTTATTTAGTTTTCTTTCTTATTGAAGATCATTGATCTTGTTCTTAGATCAATGATCTGTATTTAAGAGAATTTTCTCTTTTTCTGAAGGTTTTTACCTTCTCTATGTGCAACCGTGTTGCCACGTGGCGTGCAGCGCGGAGCGCAGGCCAGCTGAAGCATTGCTTCTTTAATTAAAGTTTGAATTTTAAACAGAGGCTTGCTCTGATTGGGTGCGTTGTCTTGGGCGCTGCGCCCCTCCCCCCTGCGCTAACGTGTCTGATTCTGACACGTAGCGCTCTGCGCGCAGCGCAGGGGATCTGAAGCGTTGCTTCATTAATTTTCACTTTAATTTTCAAGACAGAGCTTTGCTCTGATTGGAGGAAAACTGAAGCATTGCTTCTTTTCCCACCTTGGAATTTGAACAGAGTTTTGCTCTGATTGGGGTAAACAGACAACAATAATTTTACAAAATGCGTGAAACGAAAAATTCAACGTGCCTTTTGACGGACATCTATCAATATTGTACTGGTCTGGAAAACTTAGTCTCGGTTGCAAGATAAACCGTCTGGTGTATTATGATATCGAAGAACAACGGCGAGAAAATACGCTCAAGCTTGCAAAGTATCAATGAAATAGAATTTTCTAGATTCTCCAGCGTCACAACATTCAAACTTTTAGTGCACAATTATCTAAAAAAACAACAAAGGTCGTTGATTACTAGACCAACCGATTCGGGAAGGAAGTCATGAGGGCTAATGGGAGAAGGTGCTCCATAATAATATGGTGATCATGACTTTTAAGCCTATCGATCTTGTCTTTCACAATCTTTATTTTCTTGCTAAATGATCCTAAGAAATATGTGGGAACTTTCAAATCATACAACACCTGAAAGAACCTTTTCTTCTCCGGTTGTGACATATGATACGCGGCATTGGGAAGTACAAACTTGTATGGTTTACCCGCTATCGGTTTAGGATGCAATTCACTTCTAATTTCTCAGTCCTGAAGATCCATCCGAGTACGGAAGTTGTCTTTTAATTTTCCGTCTTTATAAAGAAACAAGTTAAGTACGTGCTCGGATACTCCCTTCTCTATGTGCATGACGTCCAGACAATGACGCGCTAAATTTGTTGACCAGTACGGAAACTCGTAGAAAATTCTTAACTTGTTCCAGTAGGGTGGTTTGACCTGTTTTGCCGGATCTATCTCGAAGGTCATATTATTGTAACCATCCCACAGAGCAATCACGTCCTCTCTGGACAATGAGGCTGGAGGCCCAAGAAGCTCCTGATGACCATTAAAGTGAGCAACGTCTAACCTGTAGGGATGGTCTAGTGGCAGGAAACGCCGATGACCGCAATAACAAAGCTTCATGCTAAAATTCAACCATTTCGATGTTGTACCTTGATAGCAATAAGGGCATGCTTTGTGACCATTTACGGACCAACCTGATAGCATTCCATACATAGGAAAGTCATTAATTGTCCACATTAAAGCCGTTCTCTTTGTGAAGGTTGTATCTGTGTTTGCATCGTAAGTCTCTACACCATTAATGAATAAAGATTTTAACTCATCGATCAGAGGTCGGAGATAGACGTCGATATTGTTTCTCGGTAAGTTTGGTCCGTCAATAAGAAGAGGTATCATAAAGTAGGATTGATCCATAACCAACCAAGACGACAGATTATAAACCATCATTACAACGGGCTATGTGTTATGGCCTCCAGCCAGATAGTTGAATGGGCAGAAGCCATCACTAGCCAGTCCGAGCCTGACATTGCGAGGATCACTACTGAATATTTGTTGCCTCCTATCGAAATCCTTCCATGCCGGTGAATCTCTTGGAAGACTCATTTTTCCATCTTTGCTTGGAGCAGCATGGTGATGCCAAATCATTATCTCGACTGTTTTCTTGCACCTTAATAGCCTCTGCAGCCTCTGTGTTATGGGAAAGTATCGTGGTATCTTTGATAGCTATATCGGGCTTCTTATCAAATTCTTTCGGCTTATGGCCTCTCCGCATGTTGGACACTCTTTCAAATCTGAATTCTCTTTCCGGTACAACACGCAATCTTTAGGACATGTATAAATCTTCTCACAGTTCAGACCCAAATCAGACATCATCTTCTGGGTTTCGTACCAGCTTTCGGGCACGTTATTTTCCGGAGGCATAGAATCTTTCAGGAACTTCAGAAGTATTGTGAATGAATTGCTGCTCCATCTATAAATTCCAGTTCAGTAAATAAAATTTTCCCATACTTCTCCAAGTCCCCTTGAATGTTTTCTATTTTTTCTCCGCATTCTGTATGAATTGAGATGCTTACGTTTCAAATAATAAAACATCTCTAAACAAAACAAACAATAAAGCCCAAGACAAAAAAATAAATAAATAAATAAACCCTCGGCCCAAACCCCAAGCCCATGCCTTCCCTTTACCGACCCAACCCAAGCCCCACACTCGTTATCCCTCTCTTCCCCACTCTTTCATTCTCCCGCTTCTTTTCCTCCTTCTTCTTCCCACGCCGCCTCGTCACCCAACGTCCCCGCTCCTCAAGCCCACGATTGCGCGCACGCTCGCCTCCTCCTCAAGCCCCTCCTCGTCACCCTCTCTCCCTCATACAAAGCCAGCCCCTTACCCTCGCTACTTTTTTTTCTCACTGCACCTCTGCCTCATCCCCGTACACCCCGCTGAGCCCCCTCGACGACGACACGACGACCACCTCGGCCACCTCCTTCCACTAAACCCTTGCCTCCTCCTCAAACCCTCCTCGCCCACCTCTCTCCACCCCTGACTACACAAACCGAACCTACCGCACCTTCACCGCGAGCATCGCCGGCCACCAATCTCCATCGCGAAAGAACCCGCCGAGCTCCTCCTCTATCGCCAGCGACCACCTCAACCGTCTCCGGCCACTACAACCTCTCCTTTCACCACGTCCACCACCGAGCTCCTCAACCCTCCTCGACAGCACCCCCACCTTGCAACCCTCGCCGTGCCCCTGAGTCATCGCCGGCCAAATCCCCTCCTCTGTCGCTGACTACAGACCACCACTCACAGCCGCCTCGCCCCAGCAACCCAAGCCTTCGCTGTCAAGAACCCAAGATCGAGCCAAGGCCGCGAACCCTAGCCGCGCCATTCGTGGCACGATCTTGCCGTTGCCGCTGCCGTCCGTCGTCAACACGTCATCAGGCAAGTGTACTACTTGCTTCATGCTAAAGTTTATCTATTATAATTCTTAATACCAATGAATTCAGTAAATACTTTCGTGTGAATCAATAATATGTAAGTGTTCGATGCCAAACCCGAGGGGAAAAACCCCATTAAATTGACGGAAACTGATCACATAGGTTGGCCCGTATAGTAATGAACATCATGTTATAATTTGGCTGAAAAATACAGTCGTTACTGACGTGATCGGTCATTCCCATTTAAGTCCGTTAAAACTGAAATTTTCCGCTTCTGAAACTTGTAAAAATCACAGTTAATTGATTATAAATTGGAATTCTGCGTTCGAGGGCTCAAATCAAAGCCGACTCGACGTCCTAGAACCCCATAAGAGTGTTAATCTGATCCTATGCTAAAAAGATGACGGAAACTGGTTCGGAGTGCGGCTCTGGACTGCAGTCCAGAGCAACACTGGCTGTTGATTCTTATTTTGTAATGCTTACACTCTGCTGTACGAACATGTTATAATGCGTAATCTTATACCATAGCAAAGATGAAACAGTTAGCTAACTAATGAAAGTGATTTCATCCCTTTCCACTGTTGTTTACTATTTAAACTGTATTTTAGATTAACAGGACATATAGCAGTCCCAAACAGAGACAGAACTTATACCCCATTGTTGTACAGTACATAACTTCTGACGTAGAGGTGAGATTGAAAATCCTTCTGGTGTGTTGGAAATCTAATTGATAAACCTAAATTTTTTTCAACTATAGCATCGCCTAATTTTGACCCCAACAGGGTGAAAACTGTGTTCCGAAATGGACATTCAGTTCAGGAACTTAATTTCCAGCAGCGAACACTTAAAATGAAACGGCTGTAACTTGCAAACCCGAAATCCGATTGTCCTGAAATTAATTTTGTTGAACTTCCAACTGAGTTTTCTTATTACCGCTTTTAGATCTTTTTGTGTAATTATGAATGCATGATTTAATACGAATTTTCTATGTTCATGAGATGCATAACGACTCATACTGCACATGAACTGTTTAGTGGCATGATTCATAGTTCTACCTGACTACTAGGCCTTTAGTGATAGTGGACATTCGTGTTAATTCTCCGTGTAAATTGCATTATCGAACGTGTATAGTATTATTATGGTTGTGTCAAGTACGCCAATGAATAGTGAGTGATTCGTGACAATGAACCATACTGTGAACAGTAAAAGAAATCGTGTTATTGATGCGTACTTGTACACAACTAGCATATACTCACGAATAGTGAAACCTAGGTAAAAAGAGGGAAATCGAAGTGGAAAGAGAATTGTATTTAGCGAGGACAGTGATTTAGAGGATGATCATTCGAACAACGACTCTTATATATATTAGGTTGGGCCTGGCGGTCCGGCTGACAGGGTTATGTCCCGGGCGATAGCGGGCCGTAGTCTCGGGTATGTACGAGACCCTCGTTAAACATGATCCTCCTTTCCACAACTCGATTTCAAAAAATGACTTAGAGACTGATGGGGATACAGATCATACTTTGCATCAGTTAGTGACATATTGACTACCGGCATTTTACCTCCACCATTATTACTTTCTTTTCTTGTTTCTGGTTACTATTATAATATTGCTATTATGTCGCTCTGACGACCTGAGTATGCATGCTCAGACCTTGAGGAAGAACCAGTACAGGAGTCAGACCTTCCCTTCGAGCTTGCGGAGATTTAGACGGGAGTACCTCCTTTACCTTTACTACTTTCCCTAAAGAAACATTGTATTCGCACTCGGTTAGTAGTTCTTTTCCTTGTTTTGTTGTAAATTGTGAACCATGAAAATTGATGTAATAATTAGTGGTGTATTTCCTTTACTTCTGTGTTGTGTTTACTGATTACCATGTAATGCTAGAAGCCGAAGTGTGACTATGGCCGGATTATTCCTTGACCGTATGAGCATGGCTGGCCTAGTCATCCCTCGTTTTCCGTATTTTGGGAAGCGGGGCGTGACATAGTGTTGTTGGTATCAGAGCCGCATTTAGTAGTAAGGGATAACATTAACTACACTTTATTACATTATTTTCACTTCACTATCCCTGAATTTCATCCTTGTATCTAATCATATCCTTTTAAATATCTTCCAGCGACATGACGTCCCCGAATGATCACTCCTCAGACTCAAGTTCTCAGGATCGCACGGAGAGAATCTTGAGTGCACTGATGACCCTCGCAGAAGCTCAAGAGAGAAAGACGGACCTACTCACCGAGGGACTCAGGGCAATTACTGCAGTAGGGGGACCCTCCGCTCTCATTACCGCCCCCGAGGGCACTGCTCCACCAGCTTTTTCTGCCAAGGCTGGCACCGTGTCAGATTTTCGGAGGTTACATCCAGCTGCATTTACGGGACTAGCCGAACCACTCGAGGCCGAGCAATGGCTGGTCAATATGGAGAACCTACTGACGGCCACAAGGGTACCCGATGAAGAGAAAGTGAATGTGATAAAGATCCAGTTGGAGGACGAAGCCCGTACTTGGTGGTCAGTTGAAGAAAGCAGACTAGAAGGGCCAATCGAATGGAGCAAATTCAAAGAGTGCTTCTTGGACCACTATTTTCCTTCCACCTCTAAGGCAGAGATGGAAGAAAGATTCATCTTACTGAAGCAGAATGGCCGTCCCGTGGACGTATATGCGGCAGAATTCAACCGTCTGAGCCGATTTGCTCCGTATATGGTCGCTTCAGAGGCTACCAGGGCCAGGCGCTTCTTACAGGGACTTGATTTTGAGCTACATCAGCTGATCGCATCACTCGAGTTGCAGACTTTTGCGCAGGTACTCAACGCGGCACGAATTCAGGAAAAGATGATCAATAAATTTAGGAAGCCTCCAGTTGTTCCAGTACGTACTCACACACCGTCTCGAGGGGTCATACCAGTTCATAGGCCAGGGACGACGCAGATGAAGCGTCCATTCGTGCCCCAGCATCGCCCCCAGGGTAGAAACTTAGTTTGCGGCTACTGCAACAGGGATGGGCACACCCAGAAGGACTGTCGCCGCGCCAAGGGACAGTGTTTGATTTGCGGATCCAGCCAGCACCGAGTTAGTGGTTGCCCCGAACGAACAGAGCTACAGGGAGGGTCTAGACCGCAGCAGCAGAGGTCACAGGAGCAGAGGCAACCCTACATAGGCCGCGGTCAGGGACGGACTTTCACCTTGACCGCCGAGCAGGCAGAGGCTTCGGACGAAGTTGTCATAGGTATTCTACTCGTACATTCCAAGCCAGCTAGAGTACTGTTTGATTCTGGAGCATCACATTATTTCATATTTAAGCATTTCGTTGATACACACTCCATACCATATGAACCATTAACCAAGGGTTGGGAAATACATACGGGTAATGGTGTTATAGTATCTAGTCGAGAATGTAGATCCTGTCCAGTTGTAGTGTGTGGCAGGGAATTCTATGCGAATTTCCTTTTGATCGGAACAGGCAGCTATGACGCAATTCTCGGGATGGATTGGATGAGTACATTCCATGCAATTATTGATTGCCGAGCAAGGGACATGACTTTCCGCATTCCCAATCACCCAGAGTTTATTTTCGAAGGCGGGAGCGAATCTTTGAAGCCAGCCAAGTTTAGAGCCAAGCCAAAAGAGTTGACAGTTATGGAGATTGATGAGAGTCCAGCCCCAGAGATTGTTCGGGATTTTCTGGATGTGTTCCCTGAAGACTTACCAGGTCTACCACCTCCCCGCATCTTAGGATTCTCGATTGATTTGATTCCAGGTACAACACCAGTTTCCAAGTCCCTGTACAGAATGGCACCGGTTGAGTTGGCGGAATTGAAAAAGCAAATTGAAGAACTCCTGAAGAAAGGATTTATCCGACCAAGCACTTCACCGTGGGGTGCACCAGTCTTGTTGGTGAAGAAAAAGGATGGATCACTACGGATGTACATAGACTATCGGGAGCTGAACAAAGTCACGATAAAGAACAAATACCCCATTCCGCGCATCGACGACTTATTCGATCAGTTAAGTGGGGCCAAGCTATTTTCGAAGTTGGATCTCCGTTCGGACTATCACCAGATCAGAGTAGCGGCCGAGGATATATGCAAGACGGCTTTCAGGACCCGATACGGACACTATGAGTTTCTTGTGATACCGTTCAGTGTTACTAATGCTCCAGCGATATTTATGGATTTGATGAACAGGGTGTTTGCGAAGTACTTGGACACGTTTGTTGTTGTATTTATCGACGACATACTAGTCTACTCGAAGACCCGGAAGGAGCATGCCGAGCACTTGCGCACGGTTCTACAAATTCTTCGGGAAGAGAAGCTGTACGCAAAATTGAGCAAGTGTGAGTTTTGGCTCTACGAGGTTCAGTTCCTGGGACACATTGTTTCGGGCGAAGGCATCTCAGTGGACCCGGCAAAGATAGAATCTGTCAGAGATTGGCCAACACCGAAGTCTGTGGCCGAGATCAGAAGCTTTCTGGGACTGGATGGATATTATCGGCGGTTCGTCCAAGACTTTTCAAGAATCGTTGAACCTTTGACGAGGCTGACACGGAAGGATGTACCGTTTGTGTGGACAGAGGAGTGTACTCGGGCATTTGAGGCACTGAAGCAGAAGTTAACCACGGCGCCTATTTTCACAGTGCCAGATGATTCCGGTGGTTTGGTGATACATAGTGATGCCTTAGGGAAGGTCTTAGGCTGTATTCTGATGCAGCACGTCGAGTGGTTGCTTACGCCTCGCGACAGCTGAGGAATCACGAGAGGAACTACCTTACTCATGACTTGGAGTTAGCCGCAGTGGTTTTCGTATTAATGATCTGGAGGCATTACATGTTAGGCGAGAAGGTAGAGGTGTACACGGATCACAAGAGTCTAAAGTACGTCTTCACTCAGAAAGAACTGAATATGAAGCAGCGCCGATGGCTAGAACTAATGGCGGATTACGACTTGGACCTTCAGTATCATCCGGGAAAAGTAAATGTTGTACCAGATGCTCTAAGTCGCAAGCCAGCGGTCATGGTATTGACCAGTCAGAGGAGCATCATTAAGGATTTTCAGAGACTCGAGCTTGAGGTCCTTACACCGAGCGCAATCAGGCAATTTTGGCAACTACAGGTGTAGTCTTCTCTTATGGGTCGCATCAAGGCTACGCATGCGGATGATCCTCGATTGAAAAAGTTCAGAACGCAGGTAGAAGCCGGGCTGAGAACGGACTTACTCATATATGAAGACGGTTCTCTGAGATTCGGTAGCAGACTCTGCGTACCCAAAGGGGATGTTCGAGAAGAGGTACTAGCTGAGCCTCATAGTTCAGCTTATTCTGTGCATCCGGGAGGCACAAAAATGTATCGAGATCTAAAGCAGCACTTTTGGTGGAACGGGATGAAGCGAGAAATTGCACGGTTTGTATCCAGGTGCTTGGCATGCCAGGAAGTAAAGGCGGAACATCAGAGGACAGCGGGACTGTTACAACCATTTCCGATACCAGAATGGAGGTGGGAGCACATTACTATGGATTTCATGACGGTCTTACCACGAAGCCCTAGGGGTAACAACGTCGTTTGGGTTATCATCGACCGCCTCACGAAAGCTGCACACTTTTTACCCTTCCGGGTGGGACAGTCGACAAGTCACTTGCGGAGAGATACATGTAGGAGATAGTGCGACTTCACGGAGTTCCGGTCATTATTGTGTCAGATCAAGACACCAGATTTGTTTCGCACTTTTGGAGGAGCTTACAGGAGAGTTTGGGTACCCATCTCAAGTTCAGTACAGCTTATCACCCGCAGACGGACGGACAGTCCGAGCGTACGATTCAGACACTCGAGGATATGTTGAGAGATTGCATGCTGGACTTCTAGGGTTCCTGGGAAGATCATCTGCATCTAGTCGAGTTTTCTTATAACAACAGTTACCAGGCTAGCATCCAGATGGCTCTTTTCGAAGCACTTTACGGGCGTAAATGTCGATCCCTCGTTTGTTGGGATGATGTGGGCGAAAGAAGATTACTGGGCCCTGAACTCATTGTGCAAACGGTAGACGAAGTCCAAATGATCAGACAACGCATTAAGACAGCTCAGGATCGACAGAAGAGTTAGGCGGATTCCAGCAGGAGAGCACTAGAATTTGAAGTCGGAGATCACGTATTCCTGAAGATTTCCCCTACCCGTGGAGTTATCAGGTTCGGAGGTCGCGGGAAACTCATCCCCCGTTTCATCGGACCTTTTGAGGTGCTAGAGAGAGTAGGAGAGATGGCCTATCGACTTGCCTTGCCTCCGTCGCTCGCCGGTGTGCACAATACCTTCCACGTATCTCAGTTGCGGCGTTATGTTCGGGATGAGAGCCATGTTCTGGACCATTCGGAGTTAGCTCTGGGCATTGACCTGTCTTACGAGGAGCAGCCCACCACTATCCTCGACCGCAGAGAGAAAGTGCTGAAGAATAAAGTCATTCCGTTAGTACGAGTGTTTTGGGGCGGTCGTTCTCCAGGAGAATCTACCTGGGAGCGTGAGGAAGATATCCGTGCATGTTTTCCACATCTATTTGTTTAGTGCTGTTGTTTCATTGTCTCTTTTTAAATTTTGAGGACGAAATTTTTGTATGGAGGGTATGATGTAAATTCCCAGTTCAGTAAATAAAATTTTCCCATACTTCTCCAAGTCCCCTTGAATGTTTTCTATTTTTTCTCCGCATTCTGTATGAATTGAGATGCTTAGATTTCAAATAATAAAACTTCTCTAAACAAAACAAACAATAAAGCCCAATACAAATAAATAAATAAACCCTCGGCCCAAACCCCAAGCCTATGCCTTCCCCTTACCGACCCGACCCAAACCCCACACCCGTTATCCCTCTCTTCCCCACTCTTTCATTCTCCCGCTTCTTTTCCTCCTTCTTCTTCCCACGCCGCCTCGTCGCCCCACGTCCCCGCTCCTCAAGCCCACGATCGCGCGCACGCTCGCCTCCTCCTCAAGCCCCTCCTCGTCTCCCTCTCTCCCTCATACAAAGCCAGCCCCTCACCCTCGCTACTTTTTTTCTCACTGCACCTCTGCCTCATCCCCGTACACCCCGCTGAGCCCCCTCGACGACGACATGATGACCACCTCGGCCACCTCCTTCCACTAAACCCTCGCCTCCTCCTCAAACACTCCTCGTCCACCTCTCTCCACCCCCGACTACACAAACCGAACCTACCGCACCTTCACCGCGAGCATCGCCGGCCACCAACCTCCATCGCCGACGAACCCACCGAGCTCCTCCTCTATCGCCAGCGACCACCTCAACCGTCTCCAGCCACTACGACCTCTCCTTTCACCACCTCCACCACCGAGCTCCTCAAACCTCCTCGACAGCACCCCCACCTTGCAACCCTCGCCGTGCCCCTGAGTCATCGCCAGCCAAAGCCCCTCCTCTGTCGCTGACTACAGACCGCCACTCGCAGTCGCTTCGCCCCAGCAGCCAAAGCCTCCGCTGCCAAGAACCCAAGCTCGAGCCGAGGCCGCGAACCCTAGCCGCGCCGTTCGTGGCGCGATCTTGCCGTTGCCGCTGCCGTCCGTCGGCAACACGTCATCAGGAAAGTGTACTACTTGCTTCATGCTAAAGTTTATCTATTATAATTCTTAATACCAATGAATTTCGTAAATACTTTCGTGCGAATCAATAATATGTAAGTGTTCGATGCCAAACCCGAGGGGAAAACCCTGTTAAATTGACGGAAACTGATCACATAGGTTGTCCCGTATAGTAATGAACATCTTGTTATAATTTGGATGAAAAATACAGTCGTTACTGACGTGATCGGTCATTCCCATTTAAGCCCGTTAAAACTGAAATTTTCCGTGTCTGAAACTTGTAAAAATCGCAGTTAATTGATATAAATTGGAATGCTACGTTCTAGGGCTCAAATTGAAGCTGACTCGATGACCTAGAACTCCATAAGAGTGTTAATCTGATCCTATGCTAAAAAGATGGCGGAAACTGGTTCGGAGTGCAGCTCTGGACTGCAGTCCAGAGCAGCACTGGCTGTTGATTCTCATTTTGTAATGCTTACACTCTGCTGTACGAACATGTTATAATGCGGAACCCTATACCATAGCGAATATGAAACAGTTAGATAACTAATGAAAATGATTTCATCCCTTTCCAATGTCGTTTACTATTTAAACTGTATTTTAGATTAACAGGACGTATAGCAGTCCCAAACAGGGACAGAACTTATACCCCATTGTTGTACAGTACATAACTTCTGACGTAGAGGTGATATTAAAAATCCGTCTGGTGCGTTGGAAACCTAATTGATAAACCTAAATTTTGTTCAACTATAGAGTCGCCTAATTTTGATCCCAACAGGGTGAAAACTGTGTTGCGAAATGGACATTCAGTTCAGGAACTTAATTTCCAGCAGCAAACACTTACATGAAACGGCAGTAACTTGCAAACCCGATATCCGATTGTCCTGAAATTAATTTTGTTGAACTGACAACTGATTTTACTTATTACCGCTTTTAGATCTTTTTGCTTAATTATGAATGCATGATTTAATACGAATTTTCTATGTTCATGAGATGCATAACGACTCATACTGCACATGAACTGTTTAGTGGCATGATTCATAGTTCTACCTGACTACCAGGCCTTTAGTGATAGTGGACATTCGTGTTAATTCTCCGTGTAAATTGCATTATCGAACGTGTGTAGTATTAGTGTGGTTGTGTCAAGTACGCCAATGAATAGTGAGTGATTCGTGACAATGAACCATACAGTGAACAGTGAAAGAAATCGTATTATTGATGCGTACTTGTACACAACTAGCCTATACTCACGAATAGTGAAACCTAGGTAAAAAGGGGGAAATCGAAGTGGAAAGAGAATTGTATTTAGCGAGGACAGTGATTTGGAGGATGATCATTCGAACAGCGACTCTTATATATATTAGGTTGGGCCTAGCGGTCCGGCTGACAGGGTTATGTCCCGGGCGATAGCAGGTCTTAGTCTCGGGTATGTACGAGACCCTCGTTAAACATGATCCTCCTTTCCACAACTCGATTTCAAAAAATGACTTAGAGACTGATAGGGACACAAATCATACATTGCATCAGTCAGTAACATATTGACTACCGGCATTTTACCTCCACCATTATTACTTTCTTTTCTTGTTTCTGGTTACTATTATAATATTGCTATTATGTCGCTCTGATGACCTGAGTATGCATGCTCAGATCTTGAGGAAGAACCAGTACAGGAGTCAGACCTGCTCTTCGAGCTTGCGGAGATTTAAACGGGAGTACCTCCTTTACCTTTACCGCTTTCCCTAAAGAAACCTTGTATTCGCACTCGGTTAGTAGTTCTTTTCCTTGTTTTGTTGTAAATTGTGAACCATGAAAATTGATGTGATAATTAGTGATGTATTTCCTTTACTTCTGTGTGTGTTTACTGATTACCATGTAATGCTAGAAACCGAAGTGTGACTACGGCGGGATTATTCCTTGACCGTAGGAGCATGGCTGGCCTAGTCATCCCTCGTTTTCCGTATTTTGGGAAGCGTGGCGTGACATCATCCATTTAGGCACTTAATCTGGAAAAGTTGGACGAACCATGATAGGTTGGAATACTTTGCATTCTCATAAATTGGTCTTCTAGCATTCTTCATGAACTTTTCATACTTATCAGCAAGCGATCCTTGACCCAAAGGAATGTCATCTTCGGTAGGAATACTATCACCGAGGGCAGGCTCTACCATATTCTCCATTTCTTCTCCTGGAAAGAAGTTATCATCTTTTTCTTCTTCCGCCGCATTACCATCTTCTCCTTCTTCTTCTACCGCATTATCGTCTTCTTCTTGTCTTTCCTCGTGATATAGCCAAGTTGTATAAAATCTAGAACCATATATAACAATGTGAAACTCTACGATTTCTACCTTCTGCCAGAACTTATTCTCACATCTATCCCACGGACAGAGAATCTTCTCTAACACGATCTTATTGTGTTCGCGTGCAAATTCAATGAAAACAGCAACTCTCGCAACAAACTTAAATTGCATGCATTGTTGCCAATCCACGTACATCCAGTCCTTAACTCTGATGTACTCATGGGCCATGTTAGACTGTATAACATATAAATTGTAAGTTACGGTGACTATATTGAGAAATCTAAGAACGTGATAGTTATTAACAAAGAAGAAAATCCGTAGAGGCAAGTTTGTCGTTGAAAAGAATAAATTATCGATTAACAAAGTTAGGTTTGAAAATACCTAAGTATGAGTCTTATTCTGTGTATGTGTGTTTCAATTTATGATTTCGCTTAGGTGTAGGGTTGTTAGTGTGTATGTGCTTTGTGTGTGCTTTTGTTCTGTATTCGTGTTGTATGTGTGTGTTTCGCTTGTCGGGGGTAAGGCTTCTATCCCATTAAGAATATATAGAGCAGACACCCATTCGCTTGTGCTTTCATCCGTTTCGAGTAAATTTCGGCAGCACCTCCATGTTGTTCTCCGAGTACACTGTAATAGAATAGATAATCATTTCAATGCTGTGAAACAATGCTGAAATGAACATCTAATCTATCTTTGTATACGGAGAACCAGCGGAAAAGTACCGACGAAATAACTCGAAACGAATAAAACACAAGTGAATGCAAGTGTTTGCTTTATACATTCCTAACCTGTCCAAACTTGACAAATCTATCGGTTATCATACGATTATATTTTCTCGTCGCATAGACTACACGACGGTTGTTAGCACTGAACGATACCATCCAATATTTAACAATTTTCATATAGTTTTATGTCACAACGAACATCGAACATATATTAACCGATAGACAAGGACTAAGTCGTGCTTTGATTTTCACATATGACGATCGATGAGCATATGAAATTTTTATATTATTATCGATTATCATATATACACTTATCATAAGATTTAATTTGAATTGGTTTTACGTTTACGTTTCAATTTCAAGGGTTTTAAGTTTTTAGTTTAGGTAAAGTTTTTTAAAGTAAAGAGTTTTCTTAATCAAGTTTAAGATTTTAGATTTGGTTCTGGTGTGAAGTTTAAGATTTTGGATTTAGTTCTGCTGTTAATTTTAAAATTAGGGTTTGGCCTTGTTTAATATGAAAGATCAACATCATTATTATCACAAACAAACACACAAACACACGCATATCATCATCAACATTATCTCTCTCACACATACACACACATTTACACTAACACTAAAATACCCTAATCATAACCCTCACCCTTAACTCTAATCCTATTTTCCTTAACCCTAACCCTAACTATCTTAACCCTAACCCTGACTCAATTAACCCTAGACCTAATTACAGCGCAGCCGTCACCACCCATAGCCGCCGCCACCCACCACCACAGCCATTACCACCGCCACCCACATCCTCAAACCATAGCCGCCGCCACAGCCACCATGCACCCATCCACCACCGACCACCACCGCCCCTACGAATTTTATTATCATGCACCCAATCCCTAAGCTTAATTAACCCAAATTAACCTAATTATCCCTAATTATCACCCTAACCCAAATTAAACATATTTAATTTAATTAGCCAAAATACCTCTAACCCTAACCATAATCATCATCCAAACCCTAACTCTAATTAATACAAATTACCCTAACTAACTCAAATTTACCCAAATCATCACCCTAACCCAAATCTCACCCATGAACTCCATCATCATCAACATCACCAAACAACCCCGCCCCACCAACAATCATCATCATCAACATCATCTACTTTTTCTGCTTTTTTTAAAAATCGATTTTTAAAAGTGGAATAAATTTTTTTTATGTACCTGAAAAAAATTAGGGCACTGGACGGTGACGGCGACTGCTCGCCGGCGATGGAAGTTAGACAGCAAAGAAGACTCGGCGAGGGAGCTCGAGAAGATGGAAGGGGGAGTTGGAGCTCGAGGAGATGGAAGCTAGACAGCGGGGATGGAGTCGGCGACTCGGCCACTGGAGGACTGATGGATCACCGGAGAAGGTCGCTGGAGGATCAGATGAGGGCTCGGCCACCGGAGGATCGGATGAGGAGGGGGAGGTCGCTGGAGGCGCTAGAGATGGCAATCGGAGGACTGAAAGAGGCGTTGATGATCGGAAGAATCGACGACAGGAAGAAAGGTGACGAGGAGGGTGGATGCGGCGGTCAATGACGACGGAAGTAAGAGTGCGCGGTGGCAAAGAGAGGAAAAGCGCGGAGGGGGAAATTTTTTGAAGGGAAATGAACATTGGTGTGGAAAACATTATCTGGTAATTTATTTTATTTTTTTAATACATCAACTTTGTCCCTAAGATGCAAACTGCAGGGATTCTTTTACGGCACCGTAGAGAGATTTACAATGGTTATTTTTTATTAATCTTTTTATATAAAACTGTCTCTACGGTGAGATCCGTAGGGACAACCTATCTTTGTGCTGGTGTCTTTAACAAGTTAGCAGGTATATAAAGTCCATTCATCAGCAAAACAAAACAACAAAAAGGTTCAGAGTAAACCATTAAACTGGATTCAATTCAAACAAAATATACAAGGCAGTGACTGAAAATAACGCGAATATTAGTATTCCATTACAAATTTCAGCTAGCGATCAATATATATAATTGGCATTCAAAAATAATTAAAACTCTGCCAAACTTGCCGAATAGTAGCATTCCATTACAAATTTCAGCTAGGGGTAGTTGGCATTCAAAAATAATTATCGACCATCAAAACACGGGCACAATCAGTTACGGGCCCAAGCGATAACTGCCATCGCCCATGTACTGCCCTCCCATGTAAAGAGCGGCGGCGTTCTGCGGATGGAACGCATCCATCACTACAAACTGCATGTCTTCAGACGGCTTCCAGTGCCTCTTCCTCTGGTTTATGAACCAATTGTTGATCTGCTTCTGATCAAGACCCGTAGATTCTGCCAGTGCAACCTTCTCGGTTTCCTGCTCAATCAAGAAGAACAAAGGAGTTCAACGATTGCTTTTGGTTTCGTCTGCTAGATTACCGTCCTTGATACTGCATCAAATCTCCAAAGTTAATTATGATGAGTAAAAAGACATTTCTTTTTTTTTAACAAGCTTCTACAGGTTGAGTGTCATTTTTATGGGCGAAAATATGGGCTTTTGCACAACAATATATATTTTTTATTAATCCGGTTTTAAAACACATCTAGTGGAATTTGAACCTGAATTTGAACCTCCAGAGTGTTTGATCTGGCAGCATATTAAATTTATGTCACTGCATCAAAACTCTGAAGTTACGGTGAGGGGATGTATATGTAAATATCTAGAGAATTTAGCATATATGCATATATACCGATGGATATGGCCATTTGTAGTGCAGCTCCCACCAATTAAGGAGCTTTTGCCGGGCTTCTTTAGGGAGCTTTCCCTTCTTTTTCTTTTTGGAGAGTTCGTGGCGTAGGCTGCTTAGATAACCGCTGTATTTTTTGAGCAGGTGGTTCTTTAGTTCTTTGTCTTCGGCTCGGGGGTCAATCTCAGGGTGATCGCCTTCCCCTCCACTGCCGTCTTGGTCTTCTTCTGAGGAACCGACTCCTTCACACTTTTCATCTGCGAAGATTTACCAACGAATGATCCTAATGTGATTAATATCTCTAAAGGATTTTGTTAGTTTTGTACCCGAGAAACAAACGGGAAAAAAACAAAGCAGACTGGCAGCTTAAGTTTTATGTATAATATATGAATGCCTCCACAATAAATGATACATAGGTGTATGACGGCAATAAAGGCATCGATCAATATTAAGGGATATCAAACCTTAAAAGTCTTGAAGAAATCGTTAAGGCTTTTGGTTCTAGTGTTCTATTGCTTCCGACAGTTAAAGCAACATGATTACTTGGCCATGGATCATCTGTATACACACCGCTCCAATTTAAACACCTCGTAAAAATTTCCACGTTTGTTTTCCCTTTTTTGTAGACGTTTGTTTTAGGTCTTTTATTTGACAATATCTTGACACTTTTTATTTTTATCCTTGAGAGTAAACCCTTAATGTTGCAACATATAAATCTCTTCTAAATCGCCAATTAGAAAATAAATATCAGCATCCATTTGTCATAAAGAAAATATTATAATGAAAAAAAAATCCAAATAATGATTTTAACATGTCAAAGAATTAAACATAAAAAATGCAAATAATGAGTTACAAATAAAAGAATTAATCATCATAATCATCAATTTGATCCGCACAATTTCAATTCAACCATGCATCATGGAGCTATAAAATTTAACTGAACTCAAAAGAAGTATTGATTTACAAATTTAAAAAGAAAGGTAAAAAAAGAAAATGTTTTTCCGAATCGAATTTTAAGGTTTATATTTGCATGACATTATTGATGAAAGTGCCATATATTTGTTTTCTCGACATAGATATTAAGTGTTCTTAATGTCCACAAAAGTAGATGTTAGTCAAGATCACAATGTTCGGATTGATGTGCATGAACAATAAAAAGGAAAAAGTAAGGTTTGTAAAATTGAAGTACAACATGTGTGCTTGTGTGTGTGAGTGGTTTTGTGTGTCTTGTGTGCATAGGTTAGGGCTTATGGGCCAACACAAAAAAGAAAAGAAAAGAAAAGTTGAAGTACAGTTCACGAAGGTATCCCTAATCCTCCTTGTTTTTCTCTAACTAGCTACTTTAAAGTGTTTGGGGATATTTTTGAGAATGATAGTCAAGGATATGTTGGAGAAATTTACCCTAAAATCAAACTATGCTAATGTAGTCTACATTCCAAAACGAAAAGAAACAAATAAGTTAGGAGTCAACAGATTCATTAGCATTACAAATTAATTGCATGGTCAATAACATCTCAAAGTGCTTTGAGCATGTAGATAGGTGATGGGAGATCTAGGAAAGGATTATCAAACATGTTGTATATCAAGGAGATGTGTTCGGGATGTCGATCTCTTCACCACATAAGATAGTGTTGGGATTGTCCTGGATCCTACCTCAGTTGGTTTTCCAAGCTGACTTAGATATTAGTTTAAATCTAAATAGTAGTTGGTACAGATAGAATAAGATATATCTCTAATTTTAAATAGATTATTTAAATTAAAGAATATATTATATTCCATAAAAGATAACGAAAATTTATATTTATCCTCACCTAATTGGAAGAAGGCTTATTCTATACTATAGTTATTTTGAAATATTTGTGTATCACAAATCCAAAGTGTTATTTAGGGGTTTTGAGAGACTCCAATACATACTGCATATATCTATCACAATGTAGCCCCCTTGATATTTGTGAGGTTCTCCTCTCTCCTTTGAAAAGAGAGATGTGATGGTGTATGTAAACTCTTATTGGAAAATCTGTAATTTGTAATCTCTCGATCCGAATTAATGAAATCGACCTGTGTTACTACTCATGGTTTTCCCTGATTTGGGTTTTCACGTAAAAATATGTGTGTATCTGTTGTTGATTGTCTTATCTGGTTTTGTGCTTATATTTATCTCTATTTATCTCGATCATCCGTAACATATGGAAAAACACACTAGGTTTGTGTGGTTCGAACCAATTGGCCCAGTATAGTGAGAAAAACATTACACCACATGACCTGTTTCAGCTCATCTCCCCTCTTTTACACACTGCAGTAGAGGAAAGACACAAATCTTTATGAATTAAATACTACATCTTTTACTCATATAAGAAATATCTAAATACTTGAACCCTATCATTATTCATCATCTATTGGCCAACACAATTGATAGTCCAACCCAAATGACCCTAGATGCATAAATGGATATAAGAAAAACCCTAACTCATAATTTAATCGAGAAGAGTAGCAACAGTACATGTTGTCATTAATATTATCACGAATAGGGGTAAGCACCAACATGGAAACAAGGAAGCAAATTCTTGAAAATAGTAATGCCTAGCTAATATAATAAAATATAATCTCCTAATTAGAGAACTTGAATCCACAAGAAAAATAATTCCAATCTTATAATTCAACTTGATGGAAAAATCAACTCGTCACTTTATACATGCATATAGCAGGATACCCATAAATACCTTAATTGAGTGCCATATCTTTAACTAAAAGTTATTTTTTTTAGAAGGGAGCGTATTCTCAAAAAAATGATAAAAGTTATTATTTTGCAAATTTTATTTTAAAAATACCCCCAATCTTGGATAATTTTAATTTTTCTGTCATTGATTCTTTAACGGTTTGTAATTATTGCTTCTACCAAAAGATATTTTGAAAATAAAAAAAATGTCAAGCATGCACTAAAAAGCTCGCTCAAGGACAATGCAGATTTTTCTTCTCCAAAACCTGAATCATTGTCCGGTAATGACATACTGCAACTGTAATTCGATGTCGCGCACCGGCAGAATATGAAAAAAACGATTTTTACGGGCTTCGCGACACCGACTTGAACTCCAGGATCGATACTAACCATAACTAGCTAAACTGTATGAGGTTAACTACCGGAAAGAATGTTATACATCACAGTATCATCTCCTTCGGGTCTTCTTGTTGTCCTCCTCCTCGTCATAAGCTCCTCGGATCGTATACGGATCGGGCCTCCTCGTCGGTCTTCTCAAGTCAAAGACGATCCACCCACGAGTCTATAGTCCGAGCTCCAACCTCAAATCCGAGGTAACTAAGGCACCTAGTTCGAGTCCTAGATGATGTAGAGAGTGAAGATGGATTAGTTTGTTTCTAAATACCTTAGATTTCTGAACACATGAGACATTTAGGGTTAGAGGAAGAAAGGAAGTGAGAGTGAAGCAAGAAATTAGAATGAGATGGCTCTCATTTGTGATGAATAATGCATCCTAATAATGCAACCACAAAAAATTTAGCATGCTTCAAAATATCACATAGTGAGTCCCCCTCATGAGTCACCTAAGAGCCATACCTCATTTCCTCCACCTCATTTCCTCCACCTCATTTATCTTATAATCAAAAAATTGAATACAAAATGAGGAGTCTTCTTCTAGAACCAATCTTGACTAAATTACAAGAATGCCATCATCCGTATATACATACCCGTCTCCGAATTCCGAAAATACGAATACAAAAAGACGAAAATAATCAATCAATATAATACCAGGATCCGGCTTAAACCAAAGCCCACTAGTATTATCCTCCCGAACATCATACGTGCACAAGCACACGTATGTGATCGAAGTCCTGTCGTAAAACCATACGAACTCTACATCTTTTGCCCGATGCAGGGAAACCTTCTGTATGGAACTCTAAAGACTCGACAGTACGCTGGCAGTGAGTTTAACCACAAGCACGTCAGCGGTACTAGCTGCACGTAACGGCTACCCAGGTATCTGTCGATGAGCAAACTCATCCGAACTCTTATTGAGCCTATCTGTGACAATCTCCGTACAGTCCGGTCTGTTCTTCTAAGAGTATCGCTTATCGGGCCTAAGGGCGGTAACCGTCAGACCCCTAATAGCGCAATAAGTCGTGTCGGAGTGTAGCCCAAAACACCCTGAAAACTACTAGAGTACCTACCAGTAAATATCGCTTGCCCTGGCCAGGGACTGTGTATTGGCTTTCCGAACACAGCACGATATCAACCCCCAATACAGGGAGAAACGAATCCTATCTAACCGCCACGGGCTCCTAGTGCTCCGGGACTGCACCTAACTACTACCTGTTTGCACGACTCCTTTGAGCCGTGGTAGGGTAGTAATCTAAGAACAGTGGGAACACACTCGAGGCGAAATAGCAGTGTCAAGTCAACGGACTAAGCTGTACTCATGTCACCTAGAAACTGCTACCCGACGATAGGTATAATACCCACCAGCAGCTCCCTACGAGTCATGTCCAGTGTACTCATAACCCAATGAGCACCTACATACCATCTCCAGTACGACGTACTAATGACTGTGGGACAGACTATCTCCTCTGCTGGGATTAGAAACGTATACACTAGTCTACTCTTGAGTATCGATGCCCTGTCTCGATAATCTTACGACTAGGGACCTGTATAAGAATGTGCTTATAAACTACCCAGCCCCCACTAGTGTGACTGCCATCACAACGCTGGTAATCAAGAAAAAATCCTAAGGGCTCTACCAATATGTATAAGCGATATGCTAAAACAAACACATGCACATATTAAGGTAAAAACAAACCAAGTAGCATACTACCATATTGAGCAAGATTTTCAATACATCTATGTATATCCCAAGCTTTCAAAAATGTAATATACAAACCAGTATGATACAATATGGCCTCTAGGGCATATATTACTAACAAAAATGGCGAGGTTTTCAGAATATCACATTCGGAAAGAAATAGAACAAAGATGCAATGCCATGCCTATCTGGCCGGAAGAAGTTTAGTGGTTTATTTCAGCTTCCGTACGGGTCCTATGTAAGTCGATGTCGCACACTCTACTCGGTTTGTATGGAGACGGAATTTTCAAAAAACGATTTTAAAGCATGAAACATCGACTAAAATCCCAAGAACTACCATAGGCCCTAGATAGAAAAAAAAACTACATAGGTTCTAATCTATTATGAAAGAAATTATACCTATGTGATCAAATACTTCGGGTCTTCTTAATTCTCTTCTTAAGCTCCTCGTCCGTCGAAATCGAGCTTGATCGTCGGCCTCCTTGCGTCGAAGACGATCCACCTGAGAGTATGTGGTTCAAGCTTTCAACCTCAAAAAGGATCCAACTAAAATACCTAGTCTGGCAATCTAGGCGGTTTAATGAATGCGGAGTGTGTTAATTGGATTAGTTTATCTCATAAACCATATGTTTCTCAACTCATGAAAGGGTTAGGGTCTGAAAAAGAAGAAGACTTCAAGAGGAGAGAATAGCTAAGTTTTTGAACAATGTGAAGAATGGCTAGCACAAAAACTATCAAGCATTTCTTTTACAATAAAAATATTAGTCATGCTTGAATAGTATTCATAAATGAATATAGAAAACAATTAGCCATGCTTCTCACCATGCTTAAAAACACCTCACCCCTCCACCTCATTATCTATTTACAATAAATATAATAACACAAAATGAGGTGTCCCTTTCTAGAACCATTCTAATATAAATACAAGAATACCTACACCGTATATAAAAACCCGTATTCATACTAAAAACAATACGAATACCAAGAGATAAAACAATCCAATAATATAATACTAGATCATTATTAAATCAATACTTGATTCAATAATGCGGCTTAATCCTAAGCACGCTAGTATTATCCGTCCGAAAATAAATCCATATAGCAAGTACACGTATATGATTGGAGCCCTGCACGTATAACCATACGGCCTCTTCATCGTTTCTTCTGAACCAGGAAAACCCTCTGTGTGGGACTCTAAAGACTCGACAGTACACTGACAGTGGGTTTAACCACAAGCACGTCAGTGGCACTAGCTGTATGTAACGGCTACCCAGATACCTGTTGAAAAAAAGGCCGATGAGCAAACTCATCCGAATCCCTATTGAGCATGTCCATGACAATCTCCGTACAGTCCGGTCTGTTCGTCTGAGAGTATTGTATGCCGGGTCTAAGGGTGGAAAACGTCAGACCCCTAATAAACTGACAAGTCATGCTGATGTGGTTCAAGACCATTTGAGAATTTACTGATCTATCTATCAGTAATTCTCAACAGCCTTAGTCAGAGACTTATGGTTTTGTCCAACCGAACAAAACGCGATATCGACTCCCTATACCGGGAGAGAAGAATCCCCAACAATGGCTCACTGCCTCCATGTGGCTCGAGACTGTACCCAACTAAAACCTGTTTGCACGACTCAGTAGAGCCATGGTACGGTGTAATCAAACCACAGTAGGAACTCACACAAGACAAATCGCGATCTCAGGTCGACAAACTATCTGTACTCATATTACCAGAGAACTGCTATCTGACGATAGGTGTAATACCATCTAACAGTTCTCGGCGAGTTCGTCCAGTGTACTCACCCCCTAGTGAGCATATGTATACAATTTTAGGTGAAACACACCAATGGCCGTGGGAAAAACTGCCGCCCCTCATCAGGGTCTAGAAACATATATGCTAGTCTACTGTGAAATATCGATGCCCAGTCTCGATACTCTCACGACTAGGGACATTTAAGAATATGCTTATCGATTACCCAGCTCTCACAAGTATAACTGACATCACAACGCTGATAGTCAAGCAAGGATCCTACGGGCTTTATCAACATGTATAAGCGATATGAAATGACAAGTAAAACATTTACACATGTTAAGATAAAATCAAACCAAATAGCATTCTATCATATCGAGCAAGATTGTCATGTACATACATAGCCCTAGCATCCTATACAATAAATGCCTCTAGGGCATACATATCCAATAATTTCCTACTTGCACTAAAGTCTGATATTAGCGTATCGAGTACCCATTGTTTGCTCTAAGGCCAGTTCCTGACGTACCGCATACCCAACATCTCGAATAGTCTCTTGAACTATACTTGAGGTATGTCCTTGGTGAATGGATCTGCCGTGTTGTCCTTTGTATCTACTCTCTTAACATCGATCTCCCGGCGATCTACGATCTCCCGGCGATCTACGATCTCCCTGATCAGGAGATACCACCTCAAGATGTGTCTGGATTTCTGATGGGACTTTGATTCCTTTGCCAAAAGCATAGCTCCATTGTTATCACAATACAAAGGTATTGGATCGAAAATGTATGGAACCACCTGAAATTCAATAATGAACTTTCTCATCCAGACTGCCTCTTTAGCGGTATCGTTAGCAGCAATGTACTCAGCCTCCATCGCCGAGTCTGCTACGGTGTCCTGTTTGGAACTCTTTCAATAAACCGCCCCTCCGTTGAAGATAAACACATAACCCGAGACGGATTTAGAGTCATCTTTACCACTTTGGAAGCTAGAATCAGTAAAAGCCTCGATCTGGAGGTCCCCATTACCGTACACTAAGAATGTTTACTTAGTCCATTTTAGACACTTAAGAATGTTCTTCACTGCTTTCTAATATTTCTCACCTGGGTTCGACGGGTACCTGCTTACAACGCTAAGTGCGTAAGAAACATCTGGTCTGATACATAACATCGCATACATTATCGACCCTACTGCCGAAACATAGGGTTTAATGCTCATGAGAGCCCTCTCCTCATCAGTCATCGGAGACATCTCTTTGGAGAGGGTGATTTCATGACAAGCGGGTAAATTAACACGCTTGGAATCTTCCATACTAAAACTCTTTAGTATGATGTCTATATACCTTAACTGTGAAAGTCCCAACATTCTTTTAAATCTATCACGATAGATTTTAATCTCCAGAATGTACGAGGCACACCCGGGTCTTTCATAGAGAACTTCTATGACAAGAAGAGCTTTGGCCGATTATAGCATAGGAATATCATTTTCTATCAGGAGAATGCCATCTACGTATAAAACGAGAAATACCACAGTTCTTCCTACAATCTTCCTATAAATACAAAGTTCGTCTACATTTTTGATAAATTCAAATTCCTTGACCGTCTCATCAAAGCAGATGTTCCAAATCCGCGATACCTGTTTTAATGTATAAATGGATTTAAGCAACTTGCACACATTCCCACTGCTCACACTGTCTATGAAACCCTCTGGTTGTTCCATGTAAACACACTCTTCTAAACTTCCATTTAGAAAAACGGTTTTAACATCCATCTGCCAGATGTCATAATCATGGAAGACGGCAATGACAAGTAGGATCTGAATGGATTTAAGCATAGCCACTGGTGAAAATGTTTCATCATAGTCCAATCCTGGTCTTTGACGAAAACCTTTAGCAACAAGTCTAGCTTTGTAGGTTTCTACATGTCTATCTACACCAATTTTCTTTTTAAAGATCCATTTGCATCCAACGGGTTTTACCCCAGGAGGAAAAATATCCAAAGTCCATACTTTACTGGTGTACATGGATTCCATCTCGGATCGCATAGCATCCAGCCACTTCACCGAGTCTCTACTCATGATGGCTTGCTGAAAACTAGTAAGCTCATCATCATCGATGATGCAATCCTATCGATCTCCATATACAAGAAAACCATAGTATCTCTCGGACGGATGAAACTGCCTACTAGATATGCGAAGTGGCGTAGGTACGTCCGGTTCCATTGAAACTTCAGTGTCTACTAAGTCTTCAGTAATAATTTGTGGTTCTGAAATTTCTTCCAGTTCTATTGCGCTCCCACTAATTTCTTTTTAAAGAAATTGAGTTTCAATAAAACGGGCATGATGAGAAACAAACCTTTTGTTCTTCGGCGTAATAGAAAAATACCCCTAAAATTCTTTGGGTATCCCACAAACTAACATAATACTGAGCGTGTCTCGAGCTTGTCCGGATGATGCTTTTTGACAAAATCTGGACACCCCAATATCTTAAGATACTTAAGACGAGTTTTCTTCCCACTCCACATTTCATATGGAGTGGTAGACACAAACTTAGTTGGAACTTTATTTAATAGATATGCAGTAGATTCTAGTGCAAAACCCCATAAGGATGGCGGTAACTTAGCATTACTCATCATGGAATGCACCATATCTAGCAATGTGCGATTCCGTCTTTCTGATACACCGTTATGTTATGGTGTGTATGGAGGAATAAGCTGATAAAGATTTCCATTCTCTTTTAAATATTCCAGAAACTCGGCACTTAAGTATTCACCACGCTGATCAGATCAGAACATCTTAATACTATTGCCGATTTGTTTTTCCATTTCATTCTTATACTCCTGGAATTTCTCAAAGGCCTTATATTTATGTTTCATCAAGAATACATGTCCATACCTTGACAAATCATCCGTAAATGTGATGAAGTAGGAATAACCACTTCTTACATGCATAGACATCGGACCACGCACGTCGCTGTGTATGAGTCCCAAGAGCTCAGTGGATCCTTCTCCGTATCCAGTGAATAGAGTTTTGGTCATCTTTCCTTTGATACATGATTGACAGGTTGCATAAAATAGATATTCAAACGTATCTAAATATCCATTTTTATGCAACTTAGTCAATCGTATTTCATTGATATTACCAAATCTATAATACTATAAGAAAGCTTGATTTATATCTAGAGTCTTTCTTTCTAGTGTGTTTTGGACGTTGAAAACTTAATATTGATTGAGTATGTATATTCCGTTATTTAGTGTACCCGACCCAATCATTTCATGATTCAGGTGAATAATTATGACATTGTTTTCAAGTGCAAAATTATATCTTTCATTAGATAACAAAAATACAGATATAATATTACATGTCATGTTGGATACACAAAATCAGTTATGCAACAACAAAATATGTCCGCTCGCCAATCCAATGTGATATTCTCCCAATGTAACAGCATCCACACTGGCTCCGTTGCCAACCGTGAGAGTCATATCACTTTTTATCAAAACTCTACGACTTCTCAGTGCCTGCAAAGAATTACAGATGTGAGATCATGATCCGGTATCCAATATCCAGGAAGCAGAGTTAATACATAAACATTTTCAATCACGAACACACCTAAAGCCGAAACCACAATTTGCTTCGTGTCCTGATTCTTGGCTTTTAAAGCCCGGCAATTCTTCTTCCAATGTCCATTTTTATGACAGTAGAAACATTCTTCCTTTGTTGCCGATCCCTTAATTTTGTCCTCTCCCTTTCCCTGCACCTTCTGCACACCTCCTTTCGGTTTAGTGGGGCCTTCTTCTTCCCCTTGGCCTTAGTCTTGGATTTAAAGGAAGAAGATTCCCCAATAAACAGAGCGGGTGTTTCCTTGGTTTTCTTCAAGATGCCATCTGCCACCCTCAACATGTTGAGACGCTCAGAAGTGTAACTTCTGTCTTTTGCATATTGAAGTTCAATACGAATTGAGCATAGATGGAAGGAAGGGACTGCAGAATCAAGTCGGTATAAAACTCATTCTCCAACGTAATTTCTAGGTCCGTGAGCTCTTCAATGAGAGTAATCATCTTTAGAACGTGGTCCCCTACAGATGATCCGATAGCCAATCTCGCCTAAAATAACATCTTTGAGGTCTCGTATCTTGCGATACGAGATTGCTCTCCAAATAAATCTTTGGTATGAAGAAACATGGAAGCAAGGTCCATCTTCTCATGCCGCCTCATTATCCATGGAGACCAACAAGAGGCACTTGGCTTTCGCGCTATCAAAATCCCAAGTCTTACGGACCTTAATGTCCACGACTGGGATTATAGACCTGGAACAGGGGCTTTAGCCGTGAATACATATGCAACCTTATCATAAGTAAAGGCCGTGTAGACGTTCCTCAGCCAGTCTTTATAGTTCAGCCCAGTCAGTTTATTTTTATCTAGTATAATCTTAAGTCCCGTCATGGTCGGTGCAATTAGGAGAGAGAAAAGAAACACTCAGCATATGCTCTTGTAAGTTTAGATTGGTTATTAGTTTATCTAAACAGGATGACTTCCATTGTTTTCTTGAATTCTTCTTCAAACCCTAAAAGAAAAATTAGTTGGGATTAATCGCACCCTACAAGATCGCTTATCTTTCGACCAGGCCAATGTTGGTACTTTGGAGGGAGGTCCCCTTGTTTTTGCACGGACCCAATTAAATAACCTCGTTTTCCCAGAGGCGTAGCCCCATCAACACTTTTCCAGACACCTACTTGATTAGCTAATTGCAAAGTGAAAAACTCTCCCGAAGAGTAGCTGATACTCACAGTAGGATCGGGACCCAACTATCATTATGTTATAATTTTGAAGCCTACCAAAACTACTATACTCCAGAAGGTATGAATCACCAGCAAATTTCATGTATGTTTGAAACTCCCGATTTGGTTTTTTCTCCAAGCGCTTATATCCTTGACGAAGGTAAAAACATCATAATTCGCAAGTCAAGGTCAACCCGTCATTGTCCAGATTAATCTAGACCCATTCGTACAAGAACTTGACAAAGGTCAAAACAGCTGTACGCCTATCCTATATTAATGCATCTATCTATACCACAGATAAGTACCCGCTAGCTACCAAACACTATGCCTTGGTGAAGATCAAAACACATAGCATGAATACTAGTTGATACCTATGTGAAATGGCGGGTGAAATGACGGAGGGCTACGGCTGGTTTTTGACGAAAACCGTGAACGTAACGAACTTTGATTTAGTCGAAGGAACCGATTAGCTTTTGAAAAGGAATGGTTTAGGCTCCTCTTTTAAAAGTTGTTTTTGACAAAAACCGAGTGGTTTTATAATTATTCCAACGTCGTCAAATTTTAGGTTTGTTGCCTTGCATTAAGTGAGATTAATACGATCCCGTCAATTAACCTTATCACATCAGAAAAGAACGAAAATAGAATGTACGTATATGCCATCCGCATTCGCCACGGGGCCCCGTCATGCACCGTTAGGTTACTTAACTATTGGCAGAGCGGGGGCTGGATTATCGTGGATGCAAAACATATACAACATATAAATATATATAACCATTCGTGACAGGGATGATAAACATCACAGGCAGATATAAACATCACAGAGAATGGAAAAATAGATCAGCTAGGAACATTTGCATTTCATTGAGCCACCTATAAAACACAATCATCTACGGTCGTGTGAATAACCAAGTGTGAATAAACCTAGACCCCTACAAGTGGGGCAAGCTACCCGCCAATCCTGAAATTGGGTGACCTGGGTCTCGACTCCTCGAGATGGCTATCCATTAAATTCTAGAACCCGGTAGTTTGTTTACTCTTTCATATATCAATCCTAGATGCAGAAATGGAAAATATAATATACAGCCGGTGACTACATCCTCAATCCGAATGTGCCCCAATAAAAGAATATACATCAATAATTACATGAATCACATAATCCACTCACATCTAGAATCACACGAGGTTATTCACACGGCGATCCATCAAACCATTACCAACAGAACATCACAAGATATGTGCAACCCCTTCTAATCGACATATAGCGATTTGAAGCCGTTTAAAAACACATATACGCATCAAAAAACAAGTAACGAAAACTACGACGTTAGAATTCTGTGCACAATTAGAAAACACTTCCAATTTTCCAAAAACTGAAAATCTAGTTTTCTAAAGTCCTAAAAAATTCGTTTTAAGTCGATCCGGAAGTCGAAATGAACTCGCTCGCCCGAATATTCACGGAGGCGAAGTACAAAATTAACATATAGGGGGACTAAGGGGTACCCATCCCCGGGGACCACCACAACGTGGCCCCAAGATGGGGCAGACCCGAGAGCACCCTTATGGGGTGCTCTCGGGTCCCCACCCCCTAAGGCCACCTTATGGTGGTCTTGGGGGTGGGCCCGACTTTCGGTCCCTTCCTTCCGAGGACCTTGGGGTACCCAAGCTTCGTCCCGTAGCTTTTCGGTTCAAACCGTAAGCCCGCAAGGTGTGTAAACAAGTTAAAACTTCAATTTTTGGGATTGTTTTTGTCAGCAGTTCGTGTGCGACAAAAACAGTGGAATTCTAACGTCGCTACGAGCTATCTAAACCTTATGGAGTGGCTGTGATACCATGTAAATCGATATCGCACACTCTACTGGGTTTGTAGAGAGGCGGAATTTTCAAAAAACGATTTTAAAGCATGCAATATCGACTAAAATCCCGAGAACTACCACACGCCCTAAATAAAGAAAACTATATAGGTTCTAATGTACTATGAAAGAGATTATACCTATGTGATCAAGTCCTTCGGGTCTTCTTAATTCTCTTCTTAAGCTCCTCATCCGTCGGGATCGAGCTTGGTCATCGGCCTCCTCGCGTTGAAGACGATCCATCCGAGAGAAGGTGGTTCAAGCTTCAACCTCAAAAAGGAGGTAACTAAAATACCTAGTTTGCCAATCTAGGTGATTTAGTGGATGTATAGTGTGTTAATTGGAGTAGTTTATCTCATAAACCATATGTTTCTCAACTCATGAGAGGGTTGGGGTCTGAAGAAGAAGAGCTCAAGAGGAGAGAGAATGGCTAAATTTTTGAATGATGTGAAGAATGGCCAGCACAAAAACTACAAGCATTTTTTTACAATAAAAATATTAGCCATGCGTAAATAGTATTCACAAATGGATAAAGAAAAAAATTACCCATGCTTCTCACCATGCTTAAAAACACCCCACCCTTACACCTCATTATCTATTTACAATAAATAGAATAAAGCAAAATGAGATGTCCCTTTCTAGAAACATTCTAGTATAAATACAAAAATACCTATACCGTATATACATACCCGTATTCGTACTACAAAAAATACGAATACCAAGAGATAAAATAATCCAATAATATAATACTAGATCATTATTAAATCAAATACTTGATTCAATAATGCGGCTTAATCCTAAACCCGCTAGTATTATCCGTCCGAATATAAATCTGTGTAACATGTATATGATCGAAACCCTATACGTATAACCATACGGCCTCTATATCGTTTCGCCTTAACCAGGAAAACCCTTTGTGTAGGACTCTAAAAACTCGACAGTACGCTGGCAATGGGTTTAACCACAAGCACGTCAGTGGTACTAGCTGTACGTAACGGCTACCCAGGTACCTGTCAAAATGAAGGCCGACGAGCAAACTCATCCGAACCCCTACTGAGCCTATCCGAGACAATCTCCGTACAGTCCAGTCTGTTCGTCTGAGAGTATCGCATGCCGTGTCTAGAAAGAGGAAAACGTCAAACCCCTAATAACCTGACAAGTCATGTCGATGTGGCTCAAGACCATCTGATAATCTACTGATCTAACTATCAGTAATTCTCAACGGCCCTGACCAGGGACATATGGTGTTGGCTAACCGAACACAGCGCGACATCGACTCCCTATATCGGGAGAGACGAATCCCTAATAATCGCTCACTGACTCCATGCGGCTTGGGACTGTACCCAACTAAAACCTGTTTGCATAACCCAGTAGAACCGTGGTAGGGTAGCAATCAAAACACAGTGGAAACTCACACGAGACAAATGACGATCTCAGGTCGATAGACTATCTATTCTCATGTCACCAGAGAACTATTATCTGACGGTATTACCATCTAGCCAGTTCTCGGCATGTCCGTCCAGTGTACTCACCGCAGGGGTGAGCACTTGTATACAATCTTAGGTGAAACACACCAATGGCCGTGGGACTAACCACCGCCCCTCGTTAGAGTCTAGAAACGTATACACTTGTCTACTCTGGAATATCGATGCCTAGTCTCGATACTCCCACGACTAGGGACATTTAAGGATATGCTTATCAACTACCCAGCTGCCACAAGTATGATTGCTATCACAACGCCGGTAGTCAAGCAAAGATCCTACATGTTTTATCAACATGTATAAGCGATATAAAATGACAAGTAAAACATATACACATGTCAAGATAAAGTCAAACAAAATAGCATCCTATCATATTGAGCAAGATTGTCTTGTACATACATACCCCTCGCATCCTATACAAATAAAGGCCTCTAGGGCATACATATCCAACACGATCTACCGCTACGCCACAATTTAGATGTCATGCATATCGAGAAGAGCGTTTTCGAGCACATCATCAATCTTCTGCTCTGTAAGGTTGGAAAAACGAATGACAATCTCAACGTCCGTCGTGATTTGACGAATCTGGATTGTTTTTCCATTAGAAAAGAATTGCAATCTCGGCCTGTGACTGGTAAACCGGGTTATTACAAGATCCTAACAGCAATCTACAACATGAACAAAGTAGAGAAGCGACAATTCTTACGTGTATTGAAAGAATTGAAAGTCCTCTACGGTTTCTCATCAAACATTTCCAAACAGGTGCAGGTAGAAAACGGAAATATCGTAGAACTCAAGAGCCACAATTACCACATATTGATGCGGCATCTTCTTCCTTTATTCCTCGGAGCATCGGTAAAACCAGAAGTTGGTCTCGTGTTTAACGACTTTTGCACGTATTTCCTCCAATTATGTTCCAAAAAAATGGACATCAATAAGATAGCATGGCTCAAAAAATATATTTCTTTGATCCTCTACAAGCTCGAAACTATCTTTCCACCTTCCTTTTTTGACATTATTGTTCACTTGTCCGTCCATCTGGCAACCGAAGTCAGGATTGGCGGTCTGGTCTATTACCATTGGATGTATCCCATCGAAAAATATTATTGACGTTTATTATCCATCATTTAAATTGCAATGAATTATCATGAATTATTAATATCTATTATTTTCAACAGATATCTGTTAACTTTAAAAAACTATATCCACAACAAGTATCTCGTGAAGGTTCGATTGCGGAAAGTTATCTTCTGGAAGAAGTCACGTCTTTCTATACTCGTTTCCTGAACGACAATGTCAGGACGAAACTGAACAAACCGCAGAGTGTTCCTGATGGTCCAATTGGAGCAGGAAAGCTAAAAAAACAAGTCTTACGATCTCGCGGCCAGCATACATCTTGATAAACAGCGAATGTTTTGCAAAATATGTAGAGTAAGTGTTTATTATTTCATCGTTTTAAACGTTCGAAATTAAATTTAATATAATTAATATAATTGTATATTAACGAACAGAAAGCACAAAGATATAATCAAGAGATCGAATCTTAGGACGTGGTCGAATGATAGAATCGAAGAAGAACAGAGGCGCATTTTCTCCGCTTCGTCTATAAAAGAAGTGAACGAACAATTGAATCGTGGAGAGCAAATTGATAGAGAGATCTGATACCTTTTAAATGATCCAACGATTGCAGCTGGGTTTTACAACGGGTACGAGGTATCCAGATCTAAATTTGAGGTAGAAAATACAGAACGTATTAAAACTACGCAAAATAGCGGCATCGCAACCGCCGAAAAGGATGGAAATCCCTACTGTGGTGTTCTTGAGGAAGTTGTAGCGGTCTCATACCAGTTTACGACTGTCTCATTTCATATATTCAAATGCAGATAAGACGATACCAAGTCTCACCGGAGTATGAAGGTCGATCAATATGGTCTAATATTGGTAAGCACCAAACGGATGTTACCAAAATACGACAGCTTTATCTTTCCTACAATGTCAATACAAATATATTATTTTCGGGACTTGCAGAAGGTTGACTGGATGTTTGTAGTTGGAAACTGAAAGATTATTATAGTGTGCCAACGTTGAATGGATCTAAAGATGAGAGCGGCGATGAAGATCTCGCGATAACACGTCTTAGTCCATCCATTGAACGTACCAGGGATCCAAACTATCCCGCGCCATCCCTCCATACGTTTGTAAGAAGTGACATCGGCCAATTGATTGTTACAGATCAAGATTTTGATAATCCACCCAACGAATCTTCAGATAATGTACCACATAAACGTGTTAGGTAATGAAGTTAAATTGAATGTTCTCAATTGTATAATGATTATAAGTAATAAAATAACATTTAGATATATATGTAGGATTTGATCATGGGCGCAGGTAAAGGCACTAAACGCCACAAGAGACGTCTACAGGACATTCTGAGTCGATCCATACCCGCCGACGAGACCGTCTCAGGTGCCTCAGCAGGCACAGGAGCCACAGCAGCAACGCCTATCCTTAGCAACGCTCCCCTATTACCGCCACATCACCTCCTATGGCCCCACTACTCACACCGCATCACCCCAACTGTCCCTACCATCCTTACAAGCGCTCTCTATACTATCGCCAGATCACCCGCAGCGACACCGCCTCCCCTAATCCCTATTAATGTGTCAATGGGTATGGAGCGTAGTTTACTCATTTAAATTTTGATACATCATTACAATATAGATGGATATTGAATCATATAGCAGTTTATTGTTAGCAGATTCACATTCTACTCGCGGGATGGCGTTTGGCGCAGGTTCTAGCGCCAAGCCAGGGATGGTAGGTACAGTCATTATTTCTTAAATCTTTTAAATAACGATTGTAATTTAAATTTGTCAAATTCTATATTCATATTCAAAATATTATAATATTGTATGTATATCTATTTTTTCACAGGCTCGAGCAATGTTAGGACGAGGGGTTCTGTATCACCCTAGTGCATGTATACTATATTTTATTTGGGGTATTTCAAATCTTGAGACAACTTATTTATTATTGTTCTTTGGTGCGAATAATGTATTAGGTAACTGTAGATAGTATCCGACCCGACCCACATGCTTGAAACCCATTATGGTTCAAGATTACGTCGTATATTTGCTAATAGAGAGAATCCGTGCACATCTAGATTCGATACACTCTTATATGATATATTTATACGCATATATTTTAAATAATACAAAAAATAACCATATGATAATTTTTGACATCTAGCATTGCATGTTATCATACCCCATATCATATGGTCGCATCCATATATCGTGTTCATGTCTGGATTGATAAAACAGACTTGTTTGGATCACTACGTGTATTTAAGTATATCCGTTCTTGAGGGTATGCATTTTTATTACCCGGACATCGCATTATGGTTTTAGCTTATACGTATATTTTCTATATTTTAAAACTAGATTTTTTGAAGAGACCCGGATATTATTCAGAGTATTTTGAAATTAGCTGTATAATCCTAAAAAATATATTATAATATTTTTCTTAAAACTTAAACTAAACAAACAGCTAATAATATATATAATATATATTTTAAACTAATTATAATATATTACTCTCTTTCTCTCTCTCTCACAGATTCTCTCTCTCTATTACCCCTCCGTCTCTTATATATATATATATATATATATATATATATAAATATCACCTCTCTTTCTCCCCTCTCGCACACTCTCTCTCAATTCCTCTGTCTCTCTTTCTAGATACTTATATATATATATTAAGAATTATAATATAACCTATTAGTTTACCTAACCTCATCTCTCTCCTCTTTCTTCTTCTCTCTCGCAACGACGAGAGCCCGAGCACCTGAGAACCCAAATCCTAGCCCCTCACCTCGCCACCGACCTCCTGTCGTTGTCACGACCGCCCTCATCGCCTCACCATCCTCATCACCACCTCCTCTTTCTCCTCTTTCTGAGAACCCACAACCCCCGACCAGAGAACCCAAGAAATCTTTGCCAAGCTTTCGTCGACGACCTCACCCCAATCATCTCGACCTCCATAACCACCTCCTCTTCTTCTCCTCTATCCCAAGCCCCTGCACAACCCCGACTTCACGACGCCACCTGCAACCCAAACCCTGCACAGCCCCGACGCCTGCATCCCTCACCGCCAATCACCACCGATCTCGCCGTCACCTCCTCACCCTCTCCTATCCTGACACCACCAGCACCACACCCATAACCACCGCAGCACCCCGACGACCCAACGCCAACTCAAGAAACCCATAGCCATCTCGTCGCCGACGGCAGCCATCGTCGTCGTCAAGCCGTTGCCTCACTCCCTTTCATCGGCCTTCTGTCCCGAGAACCCAGAGCCGAGCCACACCCTAGTCTTCTTCTCTTCTCTTCTCTTCTTTCTTTCTTTCTTCTTGTTTTCTTGGTTATTCCGGCCGTCTTTTCAGAGCCGCACGCGTCGCCGACGATCCGGACGACCTAATCACCGTCGTCGTCCAGCCTAGACATCACGTCACATCGTTGTTCAGCCAGGTCCGGTCCTGCACGCGTGAGTTTGCATCGCGACGTTTATTTTACATCAGATGTAGCATCCGCATTCCGTCGTGAGATCTGATTAGGCAAGTTTAACTTGCAACATGCTATGTTACTGTATCGATATCCATATGAATAAAAATAGTACATGTAATTTATTATTCAACGACTATTACCGATTTGCAGTTTTACAGTATCCGTTCGTATCCGTATTGATCTAATTGCATGCCTGGACATCCTGATATCATTATACAAATATATTAGTACAACGTGCTATCTAGTTTGCATCATACTTAGTCATGGACGTATAATGATTATTGCAGATAGATACATATGCATCCTTGCATTAGCCATGTTTCGATACTGATTACAGTTTCACATTCGCTATCCATTTGATATATATGCATCACATGACATGTCCACGACACACTACCTGGCTTGTTACTTGGATACTATTACTAATGCCGACAATCCTGACTTGTTGTCCTGATGGACGTAACTTATTGCCTGCATAGAAAAAACCTGTACTTGCTTGATCATGTGTTGGCATTAGATTCATATCATTAATACCTGACTTGAACACACAACCTGGGGAGTAAGGGGAAATGAATAATGAAACCTGACTTGTAACTCAATAGTTCGATACTTATACTGATCAGTCTTTACGGGCTAGGCCATCCCCAGGATGCTGCTGCTAACATCATTCATCTGTACATGTTACATGTTTACTGCCTAGCGGCACGTCTCGGATTCAGCCCGAAAATCTTGACCGTGATCCCGGGCACGCATGGGATACTATTGAGTTACATCGACGATTTCATTAAATTGATTTCAAAGACTTGTAGAATAGATAACCTAGAAGCACAAACTTTAGGTTACACATCACATACATGTACCTCACTGTTTCATATCTGTGTTATTCATTTATATTCATGTTTTCTTATATCGTTATATCCTGTTTATCACTATTCTTTTGATATTATGACGCACTGACGTCAGGATTTTGCATGGCCCAGTTTCTCTACCTTTATCACAGGCTGAACAGGAATACTTTAACAATCAAGCCAAGCAATAAGGAATTGAACGTGTATTTAGAGATGTTTAGTTTATTTCCACAGTTTTATTTCTTTTGATGTAAGCCCATATTGGGACATGTTTCAGATGTTTATTGGAGCTTGATTCAATTCCGCTGATGCATTTTTCTTGACTCTATTTATTGTGGCAAATGGACATGTACTAGATAGATTTTATATTTTACTGTTCTCGATATCCTATAGACAACCGTAATGTGACTGTTGGGGGTATGTATTTTTATTACCCGGACATTGCATTATGGTTTTAGCTTGTACGCATATTCTCCATATTTTAAAACTAGATTTTTAGAAGAAACCCGGGTATTATTCGGAGTATTTTGAAATTAGCTGTATAATCCTATAAAATATATTATAATATTTTTCTTAAAACTTAAACTAAACAAAGAGCTAATAATATATCTTTTAAAGAGAATAATGGAGGAAAGAGGCCATAGGAGGGAATTTCCTCCTATGGCGTCGAAAAAACACACCCTCCATCGTGTTTTCCGACGATCGGAATGCATCATCTTCATCGTTATCATCTTAAGATATGGGTACACCAAATTTCATGTGATTCTACAACTTTTTTACCGTTGAATTAGTGGGTTCAAAATTAACGGTTTACCAATAATAGAACTTTTTACATTGCTAAATCAACGGTGAAAAAGTTGTAGAATCACATGAAAATTGGTGTACTTACATCTTATAGATGATAACGATGAAGATGATGCATCCCGATCGTCGGAAAACACGATGGAGGGTGTGTTTTCTCGACACCATAGGAGAAAATTCCCTCCTATGGCATCTTTCCTCTATTATTCTCTATTTTAAACTAATTATAATATATTAGTCTCCCCCTCTCTCGCAGATTCTCTCTCTTATCGCGCGCGCTCTGTCTCTACCCCCACTCTCTCTCTCTCATATATATATCTATATATATATATATATAACCTAATTATTAAACAACACCTTCACCTCTCTCTCTCCTCTCGCACACACTATCTCTATTCCTCTCTCTCTAGATACCTATATATATTATAAGAATTATAATATAACCTATTAGTTTACCTAACCTCACCTCTCTCTCTCTCTCCTCTCTTTCTTCATCTCTCTCGCGACGAGAACCCGAGCACCCGAGAACCCAAACCCTAGCCCCTAACCTCGCCGCCGACCTCCCATCGTTGTCACCACCACCCTCATCACCTCGCCACCCTCATCACCACCTTCACCGCCTCCCCTCTTCTCCTATCCCCCGAGAACCCATAACCCCCGACTAGAGAACCCAAGAAACCTTCGCCAAGCCCTCGTCGTCGACCTCACTCCGATCATCTCGACGGCATCCCCTCGTCACAACCTCCATAAGCACCTCCTCTTCTTCTCTATCCTAAGCCCCTACACAACCCTGACTTCCCAACGCCACCTGCAACCCAAACCCTGCACAGCCTCGACGCCTGCATCCCTCACCGCTGATCACCACCGACCTCACCGTCACCTCCTCACCCCTCTCTCCTATCCCGACACCACCAGCACCACATCTATAACCACCGCAGCACCCCGACGACCCAACGCCAACTCAAGAAACCCATAGCCACCTCGTCGCCGACGACAACCATCGTCATAATCAAGCCGTCACCTCGCCTCCTTTCCTCGGTCCTCTTTCCTCAGAACCCAGAGCCAGGCCACACCCTAGTCTTCTTCTTCTCTTCTTTCTTTCTTCTTGCTTTCTTGATTATTCCGACCGTCTCGCCGGAGTCGCACGCGTCGCCGACGATCCGGACGACCCAGTCACCGTCTTCATGTTTAGTCATCACGTCACGTCATTATTCAACCAGATCTAGTCTTGCATGCGTGAGTTTGCATCGCGACGTTTATTCGACATCGGACGTAGCATCCGCATTCCGTCATGAGATCCACTCAGGCAAGTTTAACTTGCAACATGCTATGTTACTATATCGATATCCATATGAATAAAATTAGTACACGTCTTTTATTATTCAGCAACCATTACCGATTTGCAGTTTTACAGTATCCGTTCATATCCGTACTGATCTAATTGCATGCCGGGGCATCCTGATATTATTATACTACTATATTAGTACAACATGCTATCTAGTTTGCATCATACTTAGTCATGGACGTATAATGATTATTACAGATAGATAGATATGCATCCTTGCATTAGCCATGTTTCGATACTGATTACAGTTTCACGTTGGGTATCCATTTGATACATATGTATCACATGACATGTCCACGACACACTACCTGACTTGTTACTTAGATACTATTACTAATGTCGACAATCCAGACTTGTTGTCCTGATGGACGTAACTTGTTGTCTGCATAGACAAAACATGTACTTGCTTGATCCTGTGTTAGTATTAGATTCATATTATCAATACCTGACTTGAACACACAACCTGAGGAGTAAAAAGAAATGAATAATGAAACCTGACTTGTAACTCAACAATTCGATACTTATACTGATCAGTCTTTACGGGCTAGGCCAGCCTCGGGATGATGTTGCTGACATCATTCATCTGTACATGTTACCTGTTTATTTCCTAGCGGCACGTCTCGGATTCAGCCCAAGAATCTTGACCGTAGTCCCGGACACGTACGGGATACTATTGAGTTACATCGACGATTCCATTAAAGACTCGTAAAATAAATAATCTAGAAGCACAGACTTTAGGTTACACATCGCATACATGTACCTCACTGTTTCATATCTGTGTTATTCATTTATATTCATATTTTCTTATATCGTTATATCCTGGTTATCACTACTCTTTTAATATTATGACGCACTGACGTTTGGATTTTGCATGGCCCAGTTCCTCTACCTTTATCGCAGGCTGAACAGGAATACTTTAACAATCAAGCCAAGCAATGAGAAATTGAACGTGTATTTAGAGATATTTAGTTTAGTTTATTTCCGCAGTTTTATTTCTTTTGATGTGAGCCCATATTGGGACATGTTTCCAGATGTTATTTATTGGAGCTTGATTCATTTCCACTTATGCATTTTTCTTGACTCTATTTACTGTGGCAAATGGACATGTACTAAACAGATTTTATATTTTATTGTTCTTGATATCCTATAGACAGCCGTAATGTGACTGTGGAGAGATAATTTCTAGCTACAGGTAGCATGGTTGGCTCTGTCATGTGCCGTAGTTTACGTATCTTGGGAAGCGGGACGTGACAGGTCCTACTGGGCCCGACTGCTGCAGGCCACCCAAAGATGATGGGCCATGGGATCTATTATTTGACGTGACAAGAGTGCATGTTGGAGAACACGCGACCCAGTGGGGGATTATGTTGGACAGAAGATCCGTACTTATTATAAGTATCCACTCCATATTCGGTGGAACAAGGCCTAGACCGAGCGTGCTACGCGATTTTTTGGGTCCGAGGAGGTATAACATATCCTTTTACACATTTAAATTTCAATCTTCGTTATATACATATACATATAATTATTTGTTTAATATATTTCAATTTTAGACCAGGAAAAATTACAGATTCATTGGCGAGGCCGGCGAGGAAGACGTGTACAAGCCATTCGATATAGATCGCGCCCTTGCTCACTATCTAAGCTAGTGTCAAGTGATCAAGCGACGTCGCCGATGGGAAATGAAGAGTGAACTTTACCTTTCCTGAACCACGGCGACCGAGGATCAGCGGAGGCACTTGATGGAGGTCGTAGCGCTGGAGATCCCTAGAGAGGATTGGCAGCTTATTGTCGCCTATTTTGAGCATGATGATGTGCATGTATCAATTTAATTTTTAAGATTTTAACAATATAACATGAAATCATATTCTAAAATATATTATATTTTTATTTTTGTAAGAAAATGTCGGTTCGAAATAAGCAGAACCGGAACGGCGGCATGCGAGAACGCGCTATCCCGATCCAAGGGAAGCGTTCGCGGGCCAACACTCTATGGCACTTTGATGAGTATTTCGACGCTTAATTCCATATGTTTTCTATATCATTAATTAATTATTAAACTAAATCCTAATTTCATCGTAAAGAAAGAAATACCCCGCCAACTACAATGAAACCAAAGGGTGGACCACGTTACACAAGGACACGGGGCACTTGCATGGTAAGTTTCATATAATCAAGTTGATTACATATTTAAAGTTAGCACTTTTGTGTGTATATATCTACATATATTCTATATAGACTTCTAGAAGCAGACGGACGCTTTGGGACTTGGGCCCGGTGACTCGATCACCACTATTGGCCCTATCCTGGATTTGATATCCAGCAGGCATCACGGTGGGTATGAGCACGGGGTTGGTCTCGGGGCCCATCGATTTTTTGATAGACGTTCGACCGCGCATGAATACGCCGTGACCAAGACACGGAAGGATGCGGCAGCTGCATCGCAGGAGGAGATCCGTTGGCTCTACGAGCAGGTGGAGCAGCAACATCAGACGCAGCAGGAGATACGACATGAGCTGCAGGAGACACGGAATGAGCTGCAGGAGCTTAGGACGGTGATCCGAGACATGAGACAGTCGCATGCTGATTCCGTCCATCATGACATACGGAATAAGTTGGATGCATTCCTTAGATCATGGGACGATGGAGGTGGATCGTCGTCCCAACGATATTAGTTCTATTTTTTTGATTTGTTAACACGTTGACACATACATTTGTTCATTAGTGGAGTATGACCATATTGTACGGTTTGTTAACGCATACATTTTTTGATTTGTTGACACATACATTTGTTCATTAGTGGAGAATTGATCATATTGATTGTATATATAAATATTTTGTTTATGTTTGTGTGCGATTCGAAGCTTATTTCTTTGATTATTATATATTGCATGAGATTTGAATATATTGCGTGAATGAAAATTATATATTGTTGCTTGTGATTGAAATTAACGCGTGTGGGGCATGCAAAATTTAATTATTTAAAAAAAAAAACATTGTTCGTTGTTGTAACCGTGACTAAAGACATTTGGTCACGGTTACAACCGTGAACAAAAGACTGCTCCAGATACTGATATCTGGAGCAGGTCAGTGTTTTGGGTCACGGTTACAAGTTCTTTTCACAGCTGTAACCGTGACCCAAAACTGGTTTTATTCACGGTTAGCACCGTGAACAAAAACCTGGGGCCCGCCAACTACCTGACTTTTTAATTTTTCATGCTAAGAAATGTTCACGGTTCTAACCGTGAACATTTCTCATTTTTTTCACGATGAGAACCGTGACCCAACCTTTGCTTACATAGGTTTGCGTCACGTACGGTTTAAACTGTGAACTAAAGTCCTTTTTTTCACGGTTTAAATCGTGAACAAATCCCTGCCCTATAGTAGTGGAGATGTACCAAAGCTAGCTAGGCTTCTCTTTGGAACTCTTAAGCTAAAAGCTATACATAGCTTCTTAGACATCGATGTGTTTTATCTCCTCACCTTTCCCTACTTAATATTGTAGCGGATAAAAATAAATTATATATCATTAGATAAACTAAACTATAACTGCATTTTTTGTTGTTATTATTAATCCTTGTTCTTTCCTTCTTCAAAACTCAATAATTAAATGATAGACTGTGCCGTAGGAGACAAAAATACAATGGAAATAAATTAATATACTACTATATATAGTATGAATATTAAAAGAAAGAGAGATCAAGAGAACTGTTGTGTGATCCATAGATATCAGCAAAAGAGGAAAAATGTCAGCTTTTTTTTGCCGCGGGAAACAAGGGAGTCTCATGTCTCTCATTGTCTCGTCTCATTATACATCACTGAAAGTAACTGTACTAAAACCCTAATAATATATAATTAATATCATGTTAATTATTTAATTCAAAAGGATAAAATGGAATTTCCGCGGGGGGGGGGGGGGTGGGGGGGGGGGGTATTTATACCAGAAGAAAAGATAGAAGCAGCAGTGGGCCCACTGGAGAGCGAGTTGAGCTGAGACTCAACCCTCCTCAAAAAATCCATGGCTTCATGCAATGGCCTCATCAGCTCCTCTCTGTACTTTACCAGCATATTACAGTAGGCTTCCTATAATATTTCACAACAGTTCAAGAAAAATATATATACCATGAAAAGGTGAAGAAATCAAGAGAAATGATAGGGCACCATGAACTGATCAAGCTCAGGGTCTGCAGACGCGGCGTCGCGTCGGCAGGTGGCCGCCGCAGCCTGCTGACGGGTCTCGATTTCCCGTGCGATAGCCGACAGCCTTTCCACCACTTCAGGGGGTGCTCCAACCTATATAAGTGGTAATTGATTGATCGATTAGCATATATATTATATTAAAAAAATAATTGGTAGATGGATTAAGGATTATAAATAATTAGTTAGTTACCTTTTGGCAGTCCATGTAGGCAGCAAGAAGGGCAGAGTAGTGAGGGTGGGAGATGATCTTGGCCTTGATGGCCTCATCATCAGTTGATGAGAGAAGTAGTGATCTTCTTGCATATGGGTTTTGGGATGAGGACCCAACAGTTTCTGAATTGGGTTGTGAAGAGTTTGGGTTAGGGTTAGAGTTAGGGTTGTAGAAGGTTGGTGGTAGTGGTGGTGGTTGTGTAGATGGGGTGGTGGTTGATGAGGGGAAATACATGAAGGAATTAGCAGCTCTTGAGTTGGATCCACCCAAGTGATGAGAGAAATCCTCCATGGTTATAAGAGAGATTAAATTAAAGAGAAGAAAAGAGAGAGGAAAAGAAAATAAAAGGATTGGGAAAGAAGCAAGGAGATTGGATTGTTGAAGGCTAGATAGGCTTAAGACCTAGAGAGAGAAATAGGAGAAGGGGAGAGAGAGAGAAGAGAGAGAGAGAGAGAAAAGCCATGTCTGGTGGCTTTCTTTTTCCCACGTCAAATCCACAGGACAGGAGGTGTATTGCATTTAGGTTGAACAAAATTACCAAATGAGTTTTGATTGTCCACATTAGCTTATATAAGCTTATCATATTAATCATTGCAATTAAGCTGATTGCTACCTAAGTTCACCATTTGTATGTTTACTCTAGGGTAAAATTTTATGACATACCATTGAATTTTCAGGGTTCCTGACATTGCAGGATTGAACTTCCACTACTACAAATAAGGGTTGCCCCTACGGATTTATCGGTAGGGGCAATCCCCTGCCCCTACGGAGATGTACGTAGGGACGAAAAAGACCCTGTAGGTGCAAAGGCCGCAGGTGCAAGTTGAAGCCCTGAACTTGCTCCTACGGATTTCTGTGTAGGTCCTGTTTCACCTACGGAGTAGGCCGTAGGGTAAAAAAAGTTATATTATTTACGGGATTTTTAAATATATTAACTGTACCTACGGAGATAGCCGTAGGGCCACGTACTATCCTCTACGGATACCTACGTAGGTACTTATCCGTAGAGGCAAAATATCATGATTTCTGATATTTTGCCCCTACGGATAACTCCGTAGGGGCGAAGCAATGGCCCCTACGGATATGTCCGTAGGGGCACTCCCAACCCCCTGGTACTGAGATCAGGGGGGAAATATCAGTTACTGCTGATATTTTGTCCCTACGGATATAGCAGTAGGGGCAACATGTGTACCTACGGATTAATCCGTAGGTACACATTATCTGTATTTTTTTTTTAAAAAAATGGCTGCCTGATTTTTTCCTGCCCTGTGCACAATAATACATATAACAATAAAATATAAAATTAATCATCACACAACATATATCGCAGTATTCATAATCACATCTCACGCATATAATATACAAAAGAAACCCAAAAACTGAATATGATATAAATATAAACCAATATCAATATCAATATCATTTCAAAATGTAGTACAATATGTATGATATAAATAAATACATGTTTCAAAAAATATGAATCAAAAAGCTATCCTAGCTCGGTCCAGCTCCACCTTTGATAAACGATAGAATCAAGCGTGCCTGCTCCTCGGTCAATAAACCCTGCAATTCGGCGCGTGCGGGAGTCTGAGCGGCCTGTGGAGCTGGCGATGTGGTCTGCGCAGCCGCCGTCGAGGTAGTCGCTTGCGGAGCCGCGGCTGCGGGAGTCTGAGCGGACGGTGGAGCTATAGGAGCTGTCTGCGGAACCGCAGCCGATGTAGTAGCTTGCGGAGCCGCAGCCGAAGGAGATACATGTGGAGGCTCGGTCGATGTACCCTGTCGCGTCTGGACCTAACGTGTGTAAGAAGCATGTAAGAACTGTGTATTATTCGAATGCGTATCATTATTAAGTTATTTCGAAACCCCATTTGGATATCTAGTTTGGAAAACCGTTGTTTATTTTAATTACATATGTATGTATGATTAATCAAACTTAAGTCTAAAACCAAATAAGCTCAAGCTACGTACTAATTATGGATATGTTGATATCTATAATATGACATGATATTTTACTATAAAGTAGTATACATACCAGCATCTCCTTCAACTCCTGAACGGTGGCCCTCAAGCTCCCCAGTTCCTGATGGACACGTCGGTCACTGGAGACGGAGGAAGTAACCGCCGGGGTGGAGTCCAACCTCATATGGGCCCTGCTAGGGCCCAGTCCCCGGCCTCTCTCCCAACCTCCGTGGTGCCCTCCGTGTGCGGCGTCCAGAACTGGGGTCAGCAGCTTCGGATCGCTCTGTCCGGTAAAATCGATCCCCGAGGCCTCGGCCTGCTCAACCACCCGCTCCTACACCCACACTAAGCAGTAAAGTATAAGTATAAAATTTAAACTTGAACCTTCCAAAACTAAAATTTTAAATTTGGGTAGAATAAATATTAACACTTACGCAATACTCCTGGGTAGCGACGTCGGGATATCGAAGCTCGCCCGTGGCGGGATCTGTCGAAGTGCCGTGGACGGCAAGATATGCGGACAGCACGCTCGGTGTACCACCTGACGCCACGGTCCGAGCTGTCTGCAATATTAGAAAATAACTCTTAATATTAGAAATATTAGAAAATAACTCTTAATATTGCAGAATATCACAAAGGTCGGACTGATTCGGGCCTCGAGTCCCCCTCTGGGGATGGGGAGGCCCTGCGTCTGCACGAAATATCAAGACAATCAATATTAAGACAAAGTTGTATTAAGAAATCAAGGTTAAACGAAAATTCAAGTGTGATATATACCTCCGGTGACTATCGCACGAGCCTGGTCCCGGGCAGCAGCACGAGCTGGACGATAGTTCCTCCGGTGAGGAACAACCGGGGCCCCGGATGCGGACGCATCCCCTCCAACTAGAAAATAAACATTGACGCTAAATTTCCATGAGTTTCATAATTATTCTATAGAGCATATGTAAAATGAATAAATATTTTAAATTTATTCATACTAACCTGCAGACGATGCGGAGGGTACGGAAGTGGCAGGAGTGGCCCCTGCGTCAGATGTGGACGCACCACCTATAATTAGACAATTAAAAATAGATTATATAAGTAATTGCAAAAAGAATGTGTAGATCAATAATATAACATTCTAAATCAATATGCATGCACTATAGGATATATAAACATACCCGCAGGTGCGGTAGTGTCACCACCTACAGCTAGACAATAATAAAAATTACTATCGAAGTAAGAGCAAAAAGAATGTGTGTATATTTATTATATAGCATTCTAAATCAATATACATGCACTATATGATATATAAACATACCTGGAGGAGTGGAAGTGGCCTCTGTCCCTGATATGGACGCATCACCAACAACTAGACAATCAAACATTGACAATATAAGTAATTTTGACATAAACATGCATGAATATCTATAATATTACATTCAAAATGGATATGCGTGCAATATACCTGGAGGTGTGGCAAAGTCCACACGGAAGGAGGCATCCGAAGGGGTCTCCGATCTGGGTGCAAGACCGGTCCTCTGAAGCTCCCTACGCAGCTCTCCGGGCGGCAGAACCGCTCTGCCTCTGCCTCTGTCGGTGCCGCGGCTGGAGCTCCTGCCACCCCTCGCTTCTCCCGTCATCGTCATCAAATCTAGTCATGCATATTCTCCTATAAGAAACCCTTGAAACTCCTATAAGAAACCTTGGAACTCCTATAAGAAATCACCTAATATTCTCATAAATTCTTGAAAGGAATAGGACTTTGAATATACAAAAAAATAAACTGAAAATTCTGATCAAGCATCATACTCAGATTTCAGATGACCCCCATCAAAAGACTTCTATAAAGCCAAAAAAGGCAACAGAAAACCCTTTTAGTCAATTAGAGAGCGCACCTGCAGTGAGAAGTGGTAAAAGTATCACCCAACAACGGTGTAATTTACAGAATCAGTTGAAACTCTTGAAAGTCATAGAAGAAACTGACCTGCACAAATCTGATGTATACTTTCCATTGGACACTAAGAAGTCTCTGAAAGGAAAAGCCAATGTGAAAGCCATCATTAGTTCATATCAGAAGATTGATGCTGAAACAGAGAACAAGGAATGTCATTTTCTTCTTCTTCTGCCACATTACTGTATTCTCCTTCTTCTTCTGCCACATTACCGTCTTCTCCTTCTTATTATGTGCACGTGCAAATTCAATGAAAGCAGAAACTCCAGTGACAAACTTAGGTTGCATACGTTGTTGCCAATTCACATACATCCGGTTCTTAACCCTGACGTACTCATGGGCCATGTTAGACTGTATCATATAAATTGTAGGTTATGATGACTATATTGAGAAATCTAAGAACGGGATGGTTACTGACAAAGGAGAAAATCCGTGTATATGCTTTGTGTGTGCGTTTGTCGTTGAAAAGAATAAATTATCGATAATCAAAGTTAGATTTGAGGATACCCATGTATGAGTTGTATTCTATATATGTGTGTTTCAATTTATGATTTCGCTTAAGTGTAGGGTTGTTTTTACTTAAATGCATACATACGCACATATCACATAAACACATGCATACATATCACATGCCACATATGTTCTCCGCCGAAAGACGCGACCGCGACCGGAACATCTTGAATCACTCTCTAACGATACGTTTGTTGTGTATTCTTGTGTGTGTGTTTCGGCTGTCGGGGGTAACCCTTATTTGTAGTAGTGACACACACACACATAAATAATGCAAAATGTTTAAGCAACCCCCTATTTTAGTAGTGACACACACACATAAATCTTATGTCTAATGACCATAAGATTGTCGGAGACAGTTTTGATGTTTTGTGGGTTTGGTTTTATACTTGGGACAATCAAATGTTGACACACACACATAAATAAAAAATTAAAGTAAACTAACTAAGAGGCATGTTTGAGTTTTATACTTGGGATCACAAATAGCATGATGGCTGCAAACAGGTTGCTTGAATACTTGCAGACAATCCAATGTTGCCTCGCCATTTCTATAAATTTTAAACTCCTTGGCAAATTATCATCACTCAGGATTACTTTAGGGCCAGTTTGGCTGCTTCTTGCTTGTGATTCAACATTCGGCTTTTTGTTGATTTGGAACTCAGAGAGTGTTGCAAAACAAATCCAAAACTAAACAAACCTCAAACTAGCTACAGAGAAGGCAAACAGCAAACCCCCATGAAGTTTGGCTTTCAAGGGTTTTCCCACTAAAATACACTTAGATGCAGCACTTTAAGGAAGCTTGCAGCAATATAAAAACTTTTAGGTAGTTTAGTGAAAAACTGCAGTGCTTCAAGATTGTTTAAGTTTTATGTGAGCTTAAGCTGCCATACAGAAATTATCATTGCAAAAATGTTCGCAACCCTAGCTTTTCATGCAACGATACTGGAATACGAGCCTCAGATATGCCAACTTAGGAATCAAAATAAGAAAGAGATTTGGGGTTATCCTAAGTCCAAAGTCAAACGGGCTCTAGAAATATATAAACCCAAAAAAATGACTGCATAAAGATCTCATAGAGATGAAAAAGATGCTATGCAAGCTCTGAACAAATCTTGAACGGAACTTTCACAGGAATTTACAATACCCGACCAGAATCCAATCCTGAGTTTGATGAAGCTTCAGGCCTTCAGCTTCCCCACAGAAAATAGTTAGGGCAAACCCTTTGCAAAACCATATCTTTCATGCAGAGATGACGCTCATAACATGCCAGCTTCCAAACACATTGAATGATACATAATCTCTCATACTCTCTCTCTCCCTCTCTCAATCAGACAGTTTATATTTGGTTTTGAATTTAGGAAAAGAAATAAGATGGCTACAAACCAGCTTGCCTCACCAATCTCATAACTATAAAGCTCATAAAAGTGGAAGCTTGAGGGCAAGCCATCATCGCCTCCATTCAATTGAAGCCAAATTATCCACAAAAAATAGAAATAAATATAATAATTGATCGATAAGCAAAATTGCAAGAAACCTATTCAGATTTCTGCATGAAAAAATAAGAGATGTAAAATAAGTAAAAGATTACCAAATGAAATTATCCCATCACTTGAACCCCCTCTCAAGACATTTTAGCAAAAATCCCCCCAGTAATTTTCCTCGGTTTAACCGTTTTATATCATAGAAGAAAGATAAATTTCAACTGTATATACATACATACATACATACACACACACACACACATCATATACACAGTTTTTGAATGTTGCCAGAATTTCAACAGTAATTCTAGATTTTTCCAAACTCTGAAGGCTTCACAAAAAATTTAAATACAGATAATAATATGATTGAAGAGATCAATCACCAATTTTTTAATGAGGATCAACTGAAACCCCAAACAGAGCAAGCAAATTACAAAGATCCCAAAAATTTGATGAGAGCATAAAGAATTTAACATCATGATAACAATATAACCAAAATGGCTGAAAGATCTACGATGTCAGACTCGAGTTCTGATACGAAACGGGGCAACCCCAACCCCAATTCTAACCCTAACCCTAACCCCAGCCCCAACCCCAGCCTAACCCCAACCCTAACCCTAACCCCAACCCCAACCCAACCGCAACCCCCTGCCGAACCCCAACCCCAACCGCAACCCCAGCCCCAGCCCCAACCACAACCCCAACCGCAACCTCAGCCCCTAACCCCAACTGATGCCTCATCGGTACCCAAACCATGAACCCTAGCCCTAAAATAATCAAAAATTTGTTTAATTTAAGATTTCCTAACCTTTGCAGTGGAGGCGTCGACGATCGATCGGAGGCGACGACGAAAGGAGGCGACGAAGAAAACGGAGATGAGGAAGAACCTGCAGGCGGTGGCGACGATGAATCGGCCTGCGCTGGCGACGACGAGAACGGCGATGAAACACAGGCGATCGGCGGGAACGAGGGTTTGGGGATTTTGGGTTCGCGCGCGATAGGAAAATAATTTTTAGCTAATGAGCGTAGGGTGTAGGGTTACTAGGCACACTCAAGAGGTTCCACAAGGCATCAACCATGCCAAATTAAAATTTTCCGGTGCCGAGAAACCCTAATATAGATCGTTAACTAGAGGATAGGCGAAAAGCAAGCAAGTAAACAACTTTATTGCTAAGTGAATGGAAATACAACCTTTGTAGATCCGCTCCACCATTTCTTTAGCTCCGTGTTGACGTCCCTCCGCTGCGATCATCGGATCCTGGACTCTAGCGATGGTTTCGTCGGAGAAATGATCGGGCTAGGTCATTGACTTCGAGACCGAAAATGATCTACGTCGGGGAGACTCAAACTCAAGCATTTCCTTCACTTGGTCAAAAACTTTGTGAAGAGAACACCCTATACTACATGGCAAGTGGTAGAGGATGAAAAAATAGGAAGTGGGTTCACTTTAGAATTGGATTTCTCACTCTTTTTCTTATGGCACCATTGGAGCTCTCAAGCTTTTGTGAGCTTGATGAATATGAAGAAGAAGAAAGAATCATATGAATTAAAAGAATAATATGAATACATATCCTTTTAATCATGGCACCATGGTTGAGTTAAGCCCCCATGCTTAACTCATGTAGAGAATTAACCATAGCATAAGGTTAAGGGTTGGGTTAGCTAATATCTTAAACAAATGACAAAAGAGTTGACTTTGTTAATGTTTATCAAGCTTCATGAAGCTTGATAACTTTGACCAAAGTCACACTCTTTTGTTATATGCTTAGAAAAATAGTAAACCCTAATCTAACCTTGATTTGGTTCAAGTCTCATACACACAACTTGTTTGTATCATCAAGCATTATACAAACATGTACACTTGCATATATCACATATAAACAATGTGCACATTCAAGTGAGAAAATCAATCTTAAGTGAACCAATACTAGTTAATGTAAAGTAATATATCAAATATATAATTATACATTAAATCATTAAATCAACAGTTGATTTAACGATCCGGTCATATCGCATATAACCGACTAATATCAAGTGTATCAATGTATCGAATCAACACTTGATTCGGTAACCCGGCTATATCACATATAACCGACCGATGATACAAATCGCGAGAATAGAATACAGTATCACATACTGGTATTATTCTCGGTCCCGCACATATCTCATATGCGCTCCTATTTCGTTTCTCTTGAGCCAGGAAACCCCTGTGTAGGACTCTAAAGACTCGTCAATACGCCGGCAGCAGGTGATGATCATATCAAACACCCACAAGCCGCAAGCGGTCTGCTAAACGTAACGGCCACCCGGGTATTGAGCGATCAGAAGATCAACGAGCAAGCCCGCTCACACTCCTGTGAATCCAACCAGTAACACTACCGTACTGTCCGGTCTGTTCGTCTGATATGTCGCATATCTCGCCTAGGGATGATAAACGTCAGACCCCAATAACTCGATAAGTCGTGTCGATATGAGGCTCATAACGGGTCAAGAAACTACTGGTAACACTTACCAGTAAATCCCTAAAGCAGCCTTGGCCAAGGACTTCCTGTTATAGCCAATCGAGCACTGCGCAACATCAACTCCCTATACCGGGAGAGACGAAACCCCTCCTATCGCTCATTGCCTCCATGTGATTCAGGACTGTACCCAAAAGCCACCTTTTTGCACGCCCTCTTGGACGTGGTATGATGGAAATCAAAGCACAGTGGGAATCACACAAGACTCTATGACGATCTCGGGTCTACAGACTAACCTGTACCAGTGTCACCAGAGAACTGCCATCTGACGTAAGGTATAATACCATCTAGGAGTTCTCGACGAGTCCGTCCAGTGTACCCAGTCTCCACTGAGCACCCGTATATCATCTCTGATGTCAAACACCAATGGATATGGGATCATCCACAACCCATCTATATGGGTCGAGAAGGTATACGCTAGTCTACTCTGGTATATCGATGCCCCGTCTCGATACACCCACGACTAGGGACTTTGAAGGATGCACTTATGGACTACCACGTCCCCACTAGTATGATCCGCATCATAGTCCAGGTAGTCAAGTACACATCCTAAGGGCTTTACCAACATGTAACAGAGAGACAATCAGTGTACACGTTAAAGTAAAGAGTAACCAGATAGCATACTATCATATCGAGCAAGAAAGTCATCCCTATATATGTCCAAGCATCCACTACAATATACATCCTATGTATAGTAATGGCCTCTAGGGCATACATATAACTAACAATCTCCCACTTGCACTAGGGCCATCTGATAGCAGTGGTTGTAGTATCTCATACTCAACCATCCCATAAAAGTCTCTCTCTGGGAACAGGCCTTTGTGAGTGGATCCGCCGTGTTTTCCTCTGAGTCTACTCTCCAAACCTCGATCCCCTGGAGATCAACCATCTCCACGATCAGGTGATACTGCCTAAGAATATGTCTGGATCACTGATGGGACGGGCGTTCCTTGGCATAAGCCACAACTCCATTGTCACACAATGGGAGGAACGAAGTTCATCTCATGAACTAATATACACCCAGACTGCCTCTTTGGTAGCATCTTTGGTAGCAATGTATCGAGCCTTTATCATCTAGCATGCCACGGTATCTAGCTTGGAACTCTTCCAACATACCGTCCCTGTGCTGAGGGTAAAGACAATGCCTGCGACTGACATTCAGTCGTCCTTATCACCCTGGAACCTTTCCAGTGATTCTCCCCAGGATCAATTGATACCATCTCACTACAACTAGTGAGTATCCTTACATCCAATTAGATCTATCTCATAGATCCAAAAACCAGGATTTAGTAGGTATCACTTTGATCCTATATGGAGAATCCTTGTGATAAGCGGGATTGACCGAGCGTAGCATAGGAAACTTCTTCCATATCAAGAGTATGTCATCCACGTATTCTACGGGGATCACCAGCATACTCCCTACTACCTTTTTGTATATACAAGGTTCATCTACCATTTTGATGATGTCAAACTCTTTGACTAATCTCATCAAAACAGATGTTCCAACTCCACGATGCCTGCTTTATCACATAAAATATCTTGCATACGTTTCCGCTGCTCCTACTGTCTACGAAGCCCTCTGGCTGTGTACTTATAGACGCTTTCTTCCAAATTATCATTTAGAAAAGCAGTCAAGACACCCAACCGCCAGATATCATAGTCATGGTATGTAGCCGTGGCAAGTAGGATCTGGATGGACTTAAGCATAGCTACTTAGAAAAGGTTTCATTATAATCCATACCTGGTCAATGATTCAAACCTTTAACAAGTCTAGCTTTGAAAGTCTCAACTTTTCCATGTACACCAAGTAATCTTCTCAAGATATACTTGCTCCTGATGGGGATTTAACCCTTCAGATAAAGCAACCAAAGTCCATACCTTGTTGGTGTATAAGGATTCCATCTCAGATCGATAAGCATCCAGCCATTTTTACAGAGTCACACTCCTGATGGCCAGCTCGAAACTAGTTAGGTCATCATCCCATGATGCAATCCTCGCTCCCACTGTTATAGAGAAACCGGAGTATCTCTCAGGTGGGTGAGGAACCCTACTAGATCGGCGGAGAGGCTGAGGTTCGTTGGTTGCTATTGAATCCTTTGATTCTACCAAATCATCAGCTGCAGTTTGTATAGCTGGAACTGTTTCCAGTTCTACCTCATAACCAATAATTTCTTCACAAGAAATTCCCCTTCACAAAGGTGGCATGCTGAGAAACAAAACATTTTTGTTCCTCGGTTAGGTAGAAGATATTCCCTTGCGTATGCTTGGGATATCCAACAAACTTCTATAGAGTTGACTTTGCCTCGAGCTTGTCCGGATTTTGCTTTTAGACATAGGCCGGACAACCCCAAATCTTAACAAACTTAAGATATGGGCTCTTCCCTTTCCATATCATATATGAAGTGGTAGGCAACTGATTTGATCGAAACCCTATTCAATAGGTATGCAACTTCACAAGCGCATAACTCTAAAAGGAAATAGGAAACTCAGTAGTACTCATCATAGAGCACACCATATCACATAGGGTGCTATTGCTCCACCCCGATATACCATCGTGCTATGGTGTATACGGAGGAGTAATGCTGAGAGAGAATCTCATTCTCCTTTAGAATAATCCAGGAATTCCGTGCTCAAGTATTCTCCTCCTTGATCACATCAAAGGACATAATACTTTTACCCGTATTTTGGTTCTCTACTTCTAACTTATATTCTATGAATATCTTAAAAGGTTCGGACTTGTGTTTCAAAAGGAACATATGTCTGAATCTTGAGAGATCATCAGTGAATGTAAGGAAGTACAAAGAACCAGTCTTGGCATATGTAGACAGGGGACCTTACATACATCATCATGTATCAGTCCCAAGAGTTCACTAACTCTTTCTCTGTTTCCAATAAATAGAGCTATGGTCATCTTATCTCTGTGACATGACTGGAAAGTTTCACAAGATGTAAATTCAAACCAATTTAAATATGCATCTTAATGTAACTTCAGCTAGTCGGGCCGCATTGATATGACCTAGTCTACAATACCTCAAGAAGGATTCGTTCATTTCTGAACTCTTCCTCTTGTGTGTGTTCTGTATACTAAGAACTGTAGTTTGATTTAGAACGTCAATGCTTTTAGATAACGTGCCTGAACCGATCAACTCTTGATTTAGGAAATGTTCAAAACATTATCCAACAATACAAAATTGTATCCTTCTTTAATAAATAAAGAGATTGATATGATTTTGTATATAAGGTTCGGTATCTAATATCATTTGTTCAGAATCAATGTATTGGTAATACAGGGTGACAGTGACCAACAGACTTGGCTGCAATAATTGCCCCGTTTTCTGTCTCATGAAACTTATCACCCGTTCTCAGTTCTCTACCTATCTGTAGCCCATGTAACAGATTACATATGCGGGATCCTGATCCGGTATCACATACCCAGGACGTAAAGGATACTGAGAAACAGTTCTCTGTAATGAACACATCCGAAGATGATGCATCGGTATGCACTTTCTTCGTTTGGGCGGCACGGGAATTCTGGTAATCCCCAATTTCCTGCTCTATCTTATAACATTTATAAGTTGGAGCGGGACCAACGTTCCCCAGCTCAGTATAACAAGCAGGTTCGGTCAATACATCCGTATTATTATCTTGATTAAGGCGTGACATGGTCGCTACCAGGAGAGAAGAAAACACTCTGCGTGCGCTCTTGCAAGATCAGATTGGTTATTATTTTATCTAATCAGGATGTCTCCCACTGTTTTTATCAAATCTTCCTTCAAACCCTAAAAGGAAAGACTAGCCGGGATTAATTACACGCTACAAGTTCGCCAATCTTTCAGCCAGGCCAGTGTCGGTACTTTGAGGGAGGTTCCCCGTGCTTTCGCACGGACCTAATTAAAGTAAACCTCGTTTTCCCAGAGGCGTAACCCCGTTGACACCTTTCTAGACACCTACTTGATCGGCTAATTGTAAAGTGCAAAACTCTCCCAGGAGTAACAATTACTCGCAGTGGGTATCGGGATCCAACTATCTCATAGAAGGTATGCAATCTCATTGCAAATTTCAACACTTGAAACTCCCGATAATATTTTGCCCCTAACGTGCTATGACCTTGACGAAAGCCAACGAACCATAGCCCGCTAGTCAAGTTCAACCCGTACATTTCTTGATTGAATCAAACCCACCCGCATGACCCTTGACGAAAGCCAACAAAGCCGTACGACTACCCTAATCCAATCGCATCATATGCAGAAGCAGATAAATACTGGTTAGCTACCGCACACTGCGCCTTGACAAGGTCAACAAACGCAGCACGAATACTAAGCAGGACTTATCTGAAATGACAGAGGGCTACTGACAGGTTTTTCTGAAAACCTATTGCGTAATGAACTTGATATCGTTGTAGAATCAAATGATTTTAAAATGGAGTCTTTTTTTAGGCTTTTCTAGTTTTGCTAAAGGGGTCACTCCCGGTGAAGGGATCGTCGGCCCTTTCCTCATCGAATAAGGTGCAGGATATATCATATATACCGCTGTGCAAAGCAAGAACTATAGGAGCAATCAAAAGACAAACCGAGGGGTGTAGCATCTGCCAGTTATTGCTAAAGGAGTCACTCCCGGTGAAGGGATTTCGGTCCTTTCCTTATCGAATAAGGTGCAGGATGTTCTACAAGGAACACCGCGATGCAAAGCAAGAACTGTAGCTACCTATTTTTGAAAATTCGATTCCACAACATCTTTATGTTTATTTTTCTTTCATTAATCATATTAATGAAGTCCCATCATTTAAATCACCTAAACATCACAGATAAATACGACGTACACTTATGCCATCCGCATTCGCCTCGATGTCCCCTCGTGCACCGTTAGGTTAGGTAACTAACGACAGAGCGGGGCAGGGCTAGCGCGAGTGCAAAACATAAGTAACGTCTATATAATATATCTTATATACTATATACAGTATTTATCACAGAACATCAAATGATCACATCACAGATATCGCAGTAGAAGAATCATATGAAATATTGGATATACTAGGACGTCCGTGTTTTCAATACGAGCCTGTATAAAACACGGATTCCAAGGTCGCGATGAATAGCCAAACCCACACCCCTAGACCCCTACGAGAGCGGCAAGCAACCCTACCAATTCTAGAGTTAGGAGACTCGGACTCGACTCCTCGAGTTGGTCTCCCACTGGACTCCAGAACCCGGTTTCTTGTCCTCTCCTCCTTGGGTCTATCCTAGTGCGGAAAAGTAAATAATATACAAAAGGTGACATCTTCCGCAACCTGGAAGTGCCCCAATAAAAGAATATTACATACAAGTTTTTTACATGAATGAAAATGAAAACACTCATCTCACATAAAAAAAACCCGGCTATTCAAACACGACGATCCAATATAACATATCCAGCAACACATAACATCACATGTCATCAACGTAAGTAAACATGCGTATCCCAATTTTCATTGACATATAGCAACGAAACCGGCGATATCACATATTACACTTAAGGTCGCAGAAAAGAAAGTGTAAAACTACAACAGTTGGAATCCGTAACCTCCTTAGACATCGCATTCCTAACAGTTATAAACCCCGTATTTTAGTCTCTATATCGAAAACACTTTTCAATATCTAGTCGGGCAATTCAACAAGATTCCCGGCATTTTGATCGAATGCTCGTCGCAAACTTTAGTAGACGGCCGCACCCCCGATACCGTCGACGAAGTGCACCAAGGCGGAACACCGCTACCGCGAGCACCCGAACGGATGCTTTCGGCGACGGGGTTCTCCTACAGTCACTTGGTAGGGGCTAAGGGGTGTAGCTGTCTATTAAGTTTATCCGGCGAGTATCCGCGTACGCTACGTGATTGCGACGGACTTTTGATCACATCAAAATCCCGTGGAAACCGATCAAGTGAGACTAAAGTGCTATGTTTATAACATTCATATTAGTTATTTCATAACTACTTGTGAATTCCAAATATTGTATCACATTCCAGATAAACAAAAAATGTTAAACTTTCCGATCGAACAGTCAAACACCCAAGTTTTCCGAAACAGCTCAACACATGAAATAAGTTCAAAAACATCCATTTCATGCCACAGTACCAACGGTCCAGCCGTAGAAGGGTCAAGCAAACGTCTCACATGTGGCACGCCGCACTGCCCCAAACCCTAAGGTTCAAAGGGCAGTTCAAGACGGTCACATAATCGAGTTAAGGTTTGTTGTCTTCTAGAGGGTCCATCGCGTTACTTGCACTACTTAGAACGTTTTTAAACTACGGAAAAATCCAACACTTGGAAATTTCCCAACAGGGGAAAAATTGGGTATTTATATCCGGTCGAACTTTTTAACATATTGTAAATTATCCGGAAAATCACAGACAAAATTAAAAATTCCGATCGAATCGTCGAATCCCCAAAACAACCCAGAAAAACTCAACTGTTGAGCAAACCTTAAAAATTCCCAGAAAATACAGCACTGACAGAGAGAGATTACTGTGCAAGTCACGTGCCAAGATTCGTTTTTATGGCCGCGGAACAGCCGCGCAAAGTAGGGTGGGGCCGCGGTTCCGTGGTGCATTAGATGAATTAGGGGCACGTGCTCCACAGTAACTCCTAGAAAACCCTGCTGAATATTTTGAATATTTTTAATTTAGAAAAAACCACATTTTCAGAAAATGTCCAGAGAGGGTTAAAAGTTAGGGTTTCGGGGTTCGATCGGATTTCTAACATCGTCTACACTTCGCCTAAAGCTCTAGCTAGGCTCTGATACCACTGTAGGGTTACTAGGCATACTCAAGAGGTTCCACAAGGCATCAACCATGCCAAATTAAAATTTTCCGGTGCCGAGAAACCCTAATATAGATCGTTAACTAGAGGATAGGCGAAAAGCAAGCAAGTAAACAACTTTATTGCTAAGTGAATGGAAATACAACCTTTGTAGATCCGCTCCACCATTTCTTTAGCTCCGTGTTGACGTCCCTCCGCTGCGATCATCGGATCCTGGACTCTAGCGATGGTTTCGTCGGAGAAATGATCGGGCTAGGTCATTGACTTCGAGGCCGAAGATGATCTATGTCGGGGAGACTCAAACTCAAGCTTTTCCTTCACTTGGTCAAAAACTTTGTGAAGAGAACACCCTATACTACATGGCAAGTGGTAGAGGATGAAGAAATAGGAAGTGGGTTCACTTTAGAATTGGATTTCTCACTCTTTTTCTCATGGCACCATTGGAGCTCTCAAGCTTTTGTGAGCTTGATGAAGATGAAGAAGAAGAAGAAGAAAGAATCATATGAATTAAAAGAATAATATGAATACTTATCCTTTTAATCATGGCACCATGGTTGAGTTAAGCCCTCATGCTTAACTCATGTAGAGAATTAACCATAGCATAAGGTTAAGGGTTGGGTTAGCTAATATCTTAAACAAATGACAAAAGAGTTGACTTTGTCAATGTTTATCAAGCTTCATGAAGCTTGATAACTTTGACCAAAGTCACACTCTTTTGTTATATGCGTAGGAAAATAGTAAACCCTTATCTAATCTTGATTTGGTTCAAGTCTCATACACACAACTTGTTTGTATCATCAAGCATTATACAAACATGTACACTTGCATATATCACATATAAACAATGTGCACATTCAAGTGAGAAAATCAATCTTAAGTGAACCAATACTAGTTAATGTAAAGTAATATATCAAATATATAATTATACATTAAATCATTAAATCAACAGTTGATTTAACGATCCGTTCATATCGCATATAACCGACTAATATCAAGTGTATCAATGTATCGAATCAACACTTGATTCGGTAACCCGGCTATATCACATATAACCGACCGATGATACAAATCGCGAGAATAGAATACAGTATCACATACTGGTATTATTCTCGATCCCGCACATATCTCATATGCGCTCCTATTTCGTTTCGCCTGAGCCAGGAAACCCCTGTGTAGGACTCTAAAGACTCGTCAATACGCCGGCAGCAGGTGATGATCATATCAAACACCCATAAGCCGCAAGCGGTCTGCTAAACGTAACGGCCACCCGGGTATTGAGCGATCAGAAGATCAACGAGCAAGCCCGCTCACACTCCTGTGAATCCAACCAGTAACACTACCGTACAGTCCGGTCTGTTCGTCTGATATGTCGCATATCTCGCCTAGGGGTGGTAAACGTCAGACCCCAATAACTCGATAAGTCGTGTCGATATGAGGCTCATAACGGGTCGAGAAACTACTGGTAACACTTACCAGTAAATCTCTAAAGCAGCATTGGCCAAGGACTTCCTGTTATAGCCAATCGAGCACTGCGCAACATCAACTCCCTATACCGGGAGAGAGGAAACTCCTCCTATCGCTCATTGCTTCCATATGATTCGGGACTGTACCCAAAAGCCACCTTTTTGCACGCCCTCTTGGACGTGGTATGATGGAAATCAAAGCACAGTGGGAATCACACAAGACTCTATGACGATCTCGGGTCTACAGACTAACCTGTACCAGTGTCACCAGAGAACTGCCATCTGACGTAAGGTATACTACCATATGGGAGTTCTCGGCGAGTCCGTCCAGTGTACCCAGTCTCCACTGAGCACCCGTATATCATCTCTGATGTCAAACATCAATGGATATGGGATCATCCATCACCCATCTATATGGGTCGAGAAGGTATACGCTAGTCTACTCTGGTATATCGATGCCCCGTCTCGATACACCCACGACTAGGGACTTTGAAGGATGCACTTATGGACTACCATGTCCCTACTAGTATGATCCGCATCATAGTCCAGGTAGTCAAGTACACATCCTAAGGGCTTTACCAACATGTAACAGAGAGACAATCAGTGTACACGTTAAAGTAAAGAGTAACCAGATAGCATACTATCATATCGAGCAAGAAAGTCATCCCTATATATGTCCAAGCATCCACTACAATATACATCCTATGTATAGTAATGGCCTCTAGGGCATACATATAACTAACATAGGGATCGATCCGTGCCTTTTTAATTAAATCTCTATTTAGATGCCCCTACGGATAAGTCCGTAGGTTCTTGGTTTGCGGCTCCGTAGGGGCAAACAACAATTTACGATTTAGCATTTTTTAAATTAATATGTAAGGACCGTAGGGGCAACCTGTTGGCCCTACGGACTAATCCGTAGGGCCAAACTAAATCTGCCCCTACGGATAACGAAATCCGTAGGGGCAACCCCATATTTTAGTAGTGACAAATATCATTAACCATAAAACAAATGGCAAACAACATTTAAATACGGCTGGCATATTTCTTACATGACCCTTGTGTTATTTTGTGATATAAAAGTTGGCCCAGGATTGAGCCCAGTACCAGAAGCTCACGGGAAGAAGCCAACGAGGCGGGCACATGCGGCGCAAGTGAGTGGAGCTCGAGCTCAAGTAAAGAAGACAAGCGGCGAAATGCGGTTGGACGGGGGAATAGATTTGTTCTCGTATGCCCTTGTTGTGGCTCGCAATTCGCTCGACTTCTTGGCGAACGTTGCAGCTGTCGTACGACTAGCGAGTCAGATTTGTTTCAAGTCTTATTTGAATTCCTTAACCTCCTTCTCCAAATCTCTCTCCGTGCATATATTGTAATTAGCTCTAGGTTAATTGTAGGCCAAAAACTAATCCACTTAAAAGAGAGGCCTAGAGTTTGGGGAACAGAGAAGATGGTATTTTGTGAGAGGATTTATGTTTCTTTGAAAAGGGGTCTATGAGGAGTCGGTGTAACTCGTGTTATTTTGTCTCTAATGGAAGTTTCTTTATCCAGATGCAGGAATAGATGCTAGATTACGCCGACCCTTGGTAAATCTTGGTGCATTGTTGTTCGATGTGTCCTTTTTGTATTGTGGTAGTCGTTTAGTACTTGTTGTTTGATCTTTTTTATTTGATCTCAAAGGCACACAATCGTGATTAGTTTTCCACTGCGATTGATTCCTTCAAGAATCAAGGCATATTTTACTATAAGTGCTTTCAGAGCTTTATGCTCGTGTTCGTTTGGGGTTGTTTAATAAGATGACGTTTACAAGCTACAAGATCGAAAAGTTCAATGGTCACAATAATTCCAGTCTATGGAAATTAAAGATAACAGCTAGTTTGAAGCAATAAGGTGTACAAAAGATTATCTTTGCGAAATACAAGATTCCGGTGACAAAAACAGAAGCGCAGTCGGACGAGATGGAAGATAAGGCTCACGGTTCAATCCAAATTTCTTAGGTTGACGAGCTCGCTTGCGAGGTTGAACAAAACACGACCATAGCCGAGTTGTGGAGCAAATTGAAGTCTCTTTACATGAATAAATCCCATACAGACCGGCTCTATCTTAAACAACTTCTATACACATTAAAGATGAAGGAATGAACATCCGTAAAATATCACCTAGATGAACTCAATCAAATCGTGATAGATTTATGAAATGTGGAAGTGAAGATCAAGTATGAGGATTAGGAAATGATTCTACTCTGTTTTTTGACCACCCCAAGTATAGTTAACTCGTCTAGTCGATGGTGTATGACCGAGACAAGCTTTCTTTAAAGGATGTCAAGACGAGTTTACACAGTGAAGTGTCGAGGGAGAAAGTGACAAACGATGTGATGTTTACTAGCAAATGTTAAGAGGAGCGGGCGGATGGTGACTCCAAGAGAAAATCGAGAAACCGAGATAGTGATAAGTGCTTTATTTCCAACAAGAAGAAAGAACATTGGAAGAAGGATTGTCCGAAAGGCAACGAGAAAGACAGCAGGATTCTTGCAATACGACTGTTGTGGTAGAGGAATCAAGTGAGGGCGGTGATAGTTCGGTTCTATCAGTATTTGCGACTATGTATCATTATCTTGATGGAGGGTCGGTCTGTATAGGGAATAATGCGTCAAGGAAAATAGTTGGGATTGGTGCAATTTGGATCCACATGCATGATAGGATAGTTCAGATAATGACTCATGTGATGCACATGTGTCAGATCTAAGGAGAAGCTTGGTTTCATTGGGTGTTTTGGATGAGATTAGATACATGTGTGTGAAATATAAGATTCTGTAAAGATTTCTAAGGATGCCCTTATTCTTATAGAGAAAAAGAAGGTGAGAGATCTATATTGGACGGATAGTCGTATGAGATGTTGCTGCAAATGCTACTTGCTCGGGAGATGAAGAGTGTAGCTGCCTAAATTTCCGGGAGGATTCCGAGATGAAGAGTGTAGCTGCAAATGCTACTTGCTCGTCCAACAACAGTTCTTTCTCGAGGTGAAGCCATATATCATCATATCTTTCCTTCGTTGATAACTTCTCGATAAAGTTGTGGGTGTATATTCTTCAGTCCAAGGTCATGACTTTCAAGATGTTCAAGATGAGAATAGTGAAGAAGTAGACCGAGAGGCATGTAAAGGTTTTTCGGTCCGATATTGTACGATTATTTTGCAAATTAAGGATGATTATGCGTCATTACACAACTCCGGAGATCCTTGGTCTAGAGCTGATATGAATCAAATGGTGTTTGAGAAGAGCATATATTTACGGCTTACGAATTCCCAAATGAGTTTTGGATAGAGCCTCTATCTACCGCTAAATACATCATCGATCTGTCTACAACGATGGTGATAAATATGAAAATTTCTATAGAAGTGTGAGCTGGAAGGGCTGGAGATTACTCAGGGCTTTGTGTTTTTGGATACACCGGGGGGCCGAGAATCAAGAGGTGTCTTCTTATTGGGTATACATGCGGAGCCAAAGGCTACAAGTTGTGGAGTTCTAGGACTAAGCGTGGAGTAATCAGCAGACATGTGACATTCGACGAGTCTGTGATGTTTAAAGAAAAATAGGCTCAATTAGATAGCGAACAAAAAAAAGTTGCTACCAAGTGAGGTGGAGTTCGAAGTAACAGTTTAGGTTATAAGTAGAGGTAGGGTGGTTGATACTCCGATTCAGGCGGAGATTCTAGTATAACCATAGGTGATGAGGTCTACGAGAGTTAAGCATTTGAGTTATAGAGAGGCTATGGAAAAGTCTTCATGGCAACAGAATCGATAGTTCAACATGAAGCCTGCAAGATTGATTCTTGGCATGAATATTGTCAAGGATAAAAAGTTGTGTCTATTTGAGCAGTATATAGAGTAGGTTCTAATTCGCTATGGGATGGAGATGCAAATCCCATGTCTACTCGTTTAGAGGTACACTTCATGTTTTCGACGATGTTATCATTAGGGTCAGTTGGTGATAGTGGCAGATGAAAATCGATAATGGGTTAAGAGTTTATGTTGGACACAAATGCAACGGCAGAACGATCGACTCTTCAGTTTGTTATCATGGTATCAACAATGGAGGCATAGTTGTTAGCCGCCGCGGATTTATGGAGATTATTAGGTTTGGGCGTTCCACAGAATGTTAGAGAGTACTTCTTGGAGTATGAGAAGAAGGATGTGGCTCTTACAAAGATTATGTTAAGACATTATTGTATCTTGATTAGGCTTACAACACGTTATCACTCGCGTCAAGTTGTCATGCCATATAACCGTTTCGAGTGCATATCACATTGTAGACAATCTTGCATGAATATTTGATATATCGTGTATGTTGTATTCAAGACATAAACACTTGGAAATGTCATTAGTAACTTATGAATTCGTTTAAATAATGTTTTGAACTAAATAATCGAAACTGAGAATCATGCGACACGAATTTCAACATTCCGGAGTGATGAAGAGAGGGACTTGATTGACCTTAAAATTCGATGTCGTGTTTTGAAAAGTGTAAAGATCACAATCAAAGAAATTTGTAAACCGCAATCAATAACGGTGTCAATTGTAGGTTCGTTAGCGAGTGCGGATCAGGGAAAGTGAGATTTGATCGTAATTGTTTTAGTTGAGTTGAAAATTAAAGGATAAAAGAAAATGCAAAAATTGATTCAAGATTTGTGAATTTTAGCTTCAAGAATCATTGTAAAAATAAAGATCAAGAATCAAGAATTGTTAAGATGATATCCAAATCGAATGAATTATCAAGATTTGTAAAGAGGCTCGTAGGAATCGATCCAATCTATAGTGATGATGAAGAATTAGGATTACAAATTCTTATCTATTGATGATTTGTTGCTAGATCGATGACGATCAACGAGAATTAGGGATCTGGCAAAGAAACTAGGGTTTCTTCATCACATCCCTTGTCCTTTCGTTGATTAGCATTCAAATTCTAGCCTCTAGGAAATTCAATCATCGATCGTTGATCTCTAATTAAGAGCGAAAACATTCAAGAAAGCATCTCGCTCGAAACTAGGTTGTCGATGATTCAATTTCTTAAAGTTTACAAAACTCATAAGACTTAAGAATCGTTCAAGAATTTAATCATCATCATCTATCTATTTTCTCGATTCCTCCACGAGCGGAGTTTTCACTCAAACATCATGAACAAGAAAACAATCAAGAATTGGTAACTCATCACAATGCTCAAATGTAAAGAATAGCAAGTTCAAGAATTTTCACCTATTATTATTCAACATTTCGTTACAATTCACTCAAAGACTACAAGAATTGAGGAGAGAACTCGATCGTCGAATTAGCTTCGCATCGTCTTCGTGAGTCGCGGATCGTCGTGGATCACTTGCTCGGATGAAGATCGGCGTTGCTTCAAAAAGGCTTGTCGGATACTTGCTTGATTTGGTACTCGATGATCTTGATTTGGATTAAATTGTATCACTCAATTTGTGAAGAATTGATTTGGATCTCACTAGAATTTTACCCTCCAAATGATGAACAACCAACTTATGAAGCCTTGGGTCCCTTTATATAGTCCTCTCATTTAGCTTCCCCTAGAAGCTTGAACTAGCTTCCTTTAGAAGCTAAGCTAGGTGTAGCTTCCTTTGCAAGCTTGGTAGTTGAGTAGAAGCTTCTAGGTTGAGTTAGTTATGTAGCTTCCAAGAGAAGCTTGGTTGTTATGAGAATAAGCTTCTAGGTTAAGGTAGTTAGCTAGCTTGTTTGAGAAGTTTGGAGGTATTAGGCTTGTACAAGAAGCTTGGCTGTTAAGACGAAAGCTTCTGGAGATCTTTGGAGACTGAAGTGTCTTGAAGAAGTTTGCCAATTGAAAGGAGAAGCCCAAAATAATAATCTGCCACTGACGTGTCATCGTGGCCGCGGATCCGCGGCTAATAGGCCCATTCGGCCGTGGATCCGCGGCCGTTTAGATGGCTTGATGCATGAAACTTCCAGGGTACTCTTGTGCTGGCCTTAGGATATTTTTCTGATGTCTGGAATCTTTTAAATCTTTCTTATTTACTGCCAGATCACAAGTCTTGGACTTGACGTATTTTATCAGCACTTTTAGCAGTTCCGGCTCTTTTTCCTGGAATTTCCTGCACACAATCTCGAGACAAGTGTTGCGATATACAAAGATCATGCGTGCAATAATAAAAACTCAATTTCCCTCAAAATGCCGATTATAATGTATAACACATGTTATTTGGTATTTTGGCAGACAAATTGCTAATATGTGCTATATTTATATCAAACACCTTTAGATGATTGCAAATAGTAGGGAAATTGATGTGTTAAAAATGCAATATTTTCGACTAATCAAATTCCCCCAAACATAATTTTGGTCGTCTCGAGCAAACTTGTTTTATTTTTAAGAGAATGAGAAAATAAAGAAAAAGAAAAACTAACTAGCACACTTTCGTAGGCAACACGATTGCACTGAGCACGTGCAACAAGCCTTTAAACATCTAGGTGTTCCTAGTAGGAGGAGTGTTGTCTCCTGAGGGTTTTCAGCGGATTGCACCCACAAAATCAAATAATAAAAGGAAGACCGTGAAAGTTACATGTAAAGATAAGAATTGTAAAAGAAAAACTTTAAAAATTAGAGTTTCCAACTAATACTTGCTTTTCGGTTGTCATAAGCTGTTAGTTATATGTATGCCCTAGAGGCCATTACTGTACATAGGATGTATATTGTAGTGGATGTTGGGACATATATAGGGAGGACTTTCTTGCTCGACATGATAGTATGCTATCTGGTTACTCTTTACCTTAACGTGTACACTGATTGTCTCTCTGTTACATGTTGGTAAAGCCCTTAGGATGTGTACTTGACTACCTGGACTATGATACGGATCATACTAGTGGGGACATGGTAGTCCATAAGTACATCCTTCAAGGTCCCTAGTCGTGGGTGTATCGAGACGGGGCATCGATATACCAGAGTAGACTAGCGTATACCTTCTCGACCCATACAGATGGGCGATGGATGATCCCATATCCATTGGTGTTTGACATCAGAGATGATATACGGGTGCTCAGTAGAGACTGGGTACACTGGACGGACTCGCCGAGAACTCCCAGATGGTATTATACCTCACGTCAGATGGCAGTTCTCTGGTGACACTGGTACAGAGTAGTCTGTTGACCCGAGATCGTCATAGAGTCTTGTGTGGTTCCCACTGTGCTTTGATTTCCACCTTACCACGTCCAAGAGGGCGTGCAAAACGGTGGCTTTTGGGTACAGTCCCGAATCACATGGAGGCAATGAGCGATAGGAGGGGATTCGTCTCTCCCGATATAGGGAGTTGATGTTGCGCTGTGTTCGATTGGCTATAACCGGAAATCCCTGGCCAGGGTTGTTGAGATTTACTGGTAAGTGTTACCAGCAGTTTCTCAAACTGTTATAGACCTCATATCGACACGACTTATCGAGCTATTGGGGTCTGACGTTTACCACCCCTAGGCGAGATATGCGACATATCAGACGATCAGACCGGACTGTACGGTAAGTGTTACTGGTTGGATTCACAGGAGTGTGAGCGGGCTTGCTCGTCGATCTTCTGATCGCTCAATACCCGGGTGGCCGTTACGTTTAGCAGACCGCTTGCGGCTTGTGGGTGTTTGATATGATCATCACCTGCTGCCGGCGTATTGACGAGTCTTTAGAGTCCTACACAGAGGTTTCCTGGCTCAAGCGAAACGAAATAGGAGCGCATATGAGATATGTGCGGGACCGAGAATAATACGTGTATGTTATACCGTATTCTATTCTCGCGATGAATGTATCGATTGGTTGTATGCGATATAACCTAGTTATCGAATCAAGGATTGATTCGATAAGTCGATACATCGGATATTAGTCGGTCATATGCGATATGACCGGATCGTTAAATCAAGTGTTGATTTAATGATTTAATGCATGATTATATATTTGATATTTTACTTTGCATTAACTAGTATTGGTTCACTTTAAATGGATTTTCTCACTTGATATGCACATTGTATATATGATATATTTTTGTGCACTTGTTTGTATCATGCTTGATGATACATGCTCACTTGGGTTTGTATAAAGATTAAACCATGGTTGTGTAATGGTCAGGGTTTTCTTTTTATTATCTATTTATTTATTTATTATTCATTTTGTTTATTTTGGCAAAAGAAAATGATAAAGAGAAAATGGTGGCTTTCTTTGTTTGTAGTTGAAGCTTCATGAAGCTTTGACTAAGTGACCATTTTTGTCTCATGCTTAACCCTAACCATTCCACTTAACCATAGTCTATTCTCTACACCTAACTATGGTTAGTATATGATAAGTATTCATATTATTTTCTATTTTGAATATACTTATTATATTCTATCATCTTCTTCTTCTTCTTCTTGAAGAAGAAAGCTTGCCTCCATCAATGGCAACTTGAGCAAATGAGTGAGAAATCCAATTCTAAAGTGAACCCACTTCCTATTTCTTCATCCTCTACCACTTGCCAAGTAGTATAGGGTGTTTTCTTCACAAGTTTCATGACTTGGTGAAGTGGGAGCTTGATCTTGTGTTGCCTCGACGTAGATCATCTTCGGCATCGAAGTCGACGACCTAGCCCGATCATTCTTTCGATGAAGCCGATATTAGAGCCCGGGATCCGATGATCGCAGCGAGGAGACTTCATCGCGGAGCTATGGAGGTGGAGGACCGGATCTACAAAGGTTGTATTTCCGTTTACCCTATAGTAAAGTAGTTTACTAGTTCTTGTTTCGCCTAAAATTCTAGTTAACGATCTAGTCTAGGGTTTCTCGGCACTTGTAAAATTTGAAATTGGCATGGTTGATGCCTTGTGTGACCTCATTAGTGTGCCTAGGAACCCTACAGTGGTATCAGAGCCTAGCTAGAGCCTTAGGCGATGCGTAGACGATGTTAGAAACTCGATCGAACCCGAAACCCCAATTTTTCCATGCTCTCTGGACTTTTTTCAAAAACTGGGTTTTTTCTATATTAAAAATATGCAGAAAAATCAGCAGGCATTTCTAAGAGTTACTATGAAATTCGATGAACCAATTCCATCAAATCGCCGCGGTTCCGCGGCATGGCTCGTGCGGCGGTTCCGCGGCCATATGGTCTCTTTGCCCAATTTGTTTTGCACAGTAACTCCTATTTTGTAATTCTGGTTTTCCTGGGAATTTTTAATCTGAACTCAAGAGTTGTGTTTTCTGGATTGTATTGGGGACTCGGTGTTTCGATCGGATTATCAAATTTTGTCTATGTGTTTTTCCGGGTAATTTTGGAATATGTTAAAAAATTCGACCGGATATAAATACCCACTTTTTCCCCTGCCGGGAAATTTCCAATTGTTGGATATTTCTGTAGTTTAATCACGTTCTAAGTAGTGCAAGTAATGCGATGGTCCCTCTAGAAGACAACAAACCTTAACTCGATTATGTGACCGTCTTGAACTGCCCTTTGAACCTTAGGGTTTGGGGCAGTACGGCGTGCCACATGTGAGGCGTTGGCTTGACCCTTCTACGGCTGGACCGTTGGTACCGAGGCATGAACAGAATGTTTTTAGACTTATTTCATGTGTTGATCTGTTACGGGAAAACTTGGGTGTTTGAATGTTCGATCGGAAAATTTAACATTTTTTATTTATCTGGAATGGGATACAATAATTGGAATTCACAAGTAGTTATGAGACAACTGAATGAATGTTATAAATATAGCAGTTTAGTCTCACTTGATCGGTTGCCACGGAATTTTGATGTGATCAAAAGTCCGTCGCAATCACGTAGCGTACGCGGATGCTCGCCGGATAAACTTAATAGACAGCTACACCCCATAGCCCCGACCAAGTGACTGTAGGAGAACCCCGTCACCGAAAGCATCCGTTCGGGTGCTCACGGCAGCGGTGTTCCGTCTTGGTGCACTTCGTCGACGGTATCGGGGGTGCGGCTGTCTACTAAAGTTTGCGACGAGCATTCGATCAGATTTTCGGGAATCTTGTTGAATTGCCCGACTTGATATTGAAAAGTGTTTTCGATAATGAGACTAAAATGCGGGGTTTATAATTGTTAGGCATGCGATGTCTAAGGAATTCATTTAATTAGGCATGCGATGTCTATGCAGGTTGCGGATTCTAACTGTTGTAGTTTTACACTTTCTTTTCTGTGACCGTAAGTGTAATATGTGATATCGCCGGTTTCGTTGCTATATGTCAACGACAATTGGGATGGGCATATTTACCTACGTTGTTGACATGTGATGTTATGTGTTGCTGGATATGTTATATTGGATCGTCGTGTTTGAATAGCCGGGGGTTTTTATGTGAGATGAGTGTTTTTTATTTTCATTCATGTAAAAACTTGTATGTAATATTCTTTTATTGGGGCACTTCCAGGTTGCGGAAGATGTCACCGTTTGTATATTATTTACTTTTCCACACTAGGATAGACCCAAGGAGGGGAGCACAAGTAACCGGGTTCTGGAGTCCAGTGGGAGACCAACTCGAGGAGTCGAGTCCGGGTCTCCTAACTCTAGAATTGGTAGGGTTGCTTGCCGCTCTCGTAGGGGTCTAGGGGTGTGGGTTTTGGCTATTCATCGCGACCGTGGAATCCGTGTTTTATACTGGCTCGTATTTAAAACACGGACGTCCTAGTATATCCAATATTTCATATGTTTCTTCTGCTGCGATATCTGTGATGTGATCATGTGATGTTCTGTGATAGATACAATATATAGTATATATGATATATTATATAGACGTTACTTATGTTTTACACCCGCGCTAGCCCTGCCCCGCTCTGCCGTTAGTTACCTAACCTAACGGTGCACGAGGGGACATCGAGGCGAATGCGGATGGCATAAGTGTACGTCGTATTTATCTGTGATGTTTAGGTAAATTAAATGATGGGACTTCATTAATGCGATTAATGAAAATAAAAGAAACCTAAAGATGTTGTGGAATCGAATTTTCAAAAACGGGTAGCTACAGTTCTTGCTTTGCATCGCGGTGTTCCTTGTAGAACATCCTGCACCTTATTCGATAAGGAAAGGACCGAGATCCCTTCACCGGGAGTGACTCCTTTAGCAATAACTGGCAGATGCTACACACTCGGTTTGTTTTTTGATTACTTCTATAGTTTCTGCTTTGCACAGTGATATATATGATATATCCCGCACCTCATTCGACGAAGAAAGGACCGACGATCCCTTCACCGGGAGTGACTCCTTTAGCAAAACTAGAAAAGCCTCAAAAACACTCCATTTCAAAATTCATTCGATCCTATAACGATATCAAGTTCATTACGCAATAGGTTTTCAGAAAAACCTGTCGTAGCCCTCCGTCATTTCAGATAAGTACTAGTTAGTATTCGTGCTGCGGTTGTTTGGCATGCGTCAAGGCGTAGTGTACGGTAGCTAACTAGTGCGTATCTGCTAGCATATGATGCGATTGGATTAGGGTATTCGTACGGCGTTGTTTGGCATGCGTCAAGGGTCGTGCGGGTGGGTTTAATTCAATCAAGAAATGTACGGGTTGAACTTGATTAGCGGGCTATGGGTTGTTTGGCATGCGTCAAGGTCATAGCACGCTAGGGGCAAAATATTATCGGGAATTTCAAGTGTTGAAATTTGCAATGAGATTGCATACCTTCTATGAGATAGCTGGATCCCGATACCCACTGCGAGTAAGAGTTACTCCTGGGAGAGTTTTACACATTACAATTAGCCGATCAAGTAGGTGTCTAGAAAGGTGTCAACGGGGTTACGCCTCTGGGAAAACGAGGTTTACATTAATTAGGTTCGTGCGAAAGCACCGGGGACCTCCCTCAAAGTACCGACACTGGCCTGGCTGAAAGATTGGCGAACTTGTAGCGTGTAATTAATCCCGGCTAGTCTTTCCTTTTAGGGTTTGAAGGAAGATTTGATAAAAGCAGTGGGAGCCATCCTGATTAGATAAAATAATAACCAATCTGATCTTGCAAGAGCATACGCTGAGTGTTTTCTTCTCTCTCTCTCCAGGTAGCGACCATTTCACGCCTTAATCAAGATAATAATACGGAATATTGACCGAACCCGCTTGTTATACTGAGCTGGGGAACGTTGGTCCCGCTCCAACTTATAATTGTTATAAGACAGAGTAGGAAATTGGGGAATACCAGATTTCCCATGCCGCCCAAACGAAGAAAGTGCATATGATGCATCTTCTTCGGGTGTGTTCGTTACATAGAACTGTTTCTCAGTGTCCTTTACGTCCTGGGTATATGATACCGGATCAGGATCCCGCATATGTAATATGTTACATGGGCTACAGATAGGTAAAGAACTGAGAACGGGTGATAAGTTTCATGAGGCAGAAAACGGGGCAAGAGTTGCAGCCAAGTCTGTCGGTCACTGTCACCCTGTATTACCAATACATTGATTCTGAACGAATGTTATTAGATACCGAACCTGATATACAAAATCATATCAGTCTCTTTATTAGTAAAGAAATGATAAAATTTTGTATTGTTGGATAATGTTTTGAACATTTCCTATATCAAAAGTTGATCGGTTCAGGCACGTTATCTAAAAGCATTCATGTTCTAAATCAAACTACAGTTCTTAGTATATAGAACACACACAAGAAGAAGAGTTTAGAAATGAACGGATCCTTCTTGAGATATTGTAGACTAGGTCATATCAATGCGACCCGACTAGCTAAGTTACATTTAGATGCATATTTAAATCAGTTTGAATTTACATCTTGTGAAACTTGCCAGTCATGTCACAGAGATAAGATGACCATAGCTCTGTTTACTGGAAACAGAGAAAGAGTTTGTGAACTCTTAGGATGATACATGTTGATGTATGTAGGTCCCCTGTCTACACATGCCAAGACCGGTTCTTTGTACTTCATTACATTCTCTGATAATCTCTCGAGATTCAGACATATGTTCTTGTTGAAACACAAGTCCGAACCTTTTGAGATATTCATAGAATATAAGTTAGAAGTAGAGAACCAAAATACGGGTAAAAGTATCATGTCCTTTGATGTGATCGAGGAGGAGAATATTTGAGCACGGAAATCCTGGACTATTCTAAAGGAGAATGAGATTCTCCCTCAGAATTACTCTTCCGTATACACCATAGCACGATGGTATATCGGGGCGGAGCAGATACACCCTATATGATAAGGTGTGCTCTATGATGAGTACTACCGAGTTACCTATTTCCTTTAGGGAGTTACGCACTTATGAAGTTGCATACCTATTGAATAGGGTTCCAATCAAATCAGCTGCCTACCGCTTCATATGTGATATGGAAAGGGAAGAGCCCATATCTTAAGTTAGTTAAGATTTGGGTTGTCCAGCCTATGTCTGAAAAACAAAATCTGGACAAGCTCGAGGCAAGGTCAGTTATGTAGAACTGGAAAGGTTCCAGCAATACAATCTAAAGCTGATGATTTGGTAGAACCAAAGCATTCAATAGAATCCAACGAACCTGTACGGTAGTGTTGCCGGATGGCTCGACGGGAGTTGTAGCAGGTTCGCTTGTTGTCTTCTGATCGCTCAATACCCGGGTGGCCGTTACGTTTAGCTGACCGCTTGCGGCTTGAGGGTACTTGATATGATCATTACCCTCGGCCGGCGTATTGACGAGTCTTAGAGTCCCACAAAGGAGTTACCCAGTCCAGGCGAAACGTTGTGGTGCGCGTATGCGATATGCGCATGCACCCGATTGAAATGTGCGTATATGATACCGAACATTGATCGGGTGAACTGCTTTTGGTGGGGTCATATGAGATATGACCGGATTGATAAATTAAGTGTTGATTTATCATCTAACCATTAGTTTTCTCACTTGAAACCTTTCTAGGGTTTGATGGATGTATGCATGCATGCATGTGTTTCTTTCTTCCTTTCTAGTTTCATGCACATGTAGATGTGCATACATGTATACATACATACATACACCCATCCATCATGGTTGATTGCATATGGAAATGGTGGCAATATAAGAATCACACCATAGATTAAATAATAGATTATTATTTAATTTTGGTTTTAAAGTAAAATGAAAAAGGAAAGGATAAACATTCATGCTTCTACATTCTTCTTCTAACCTAACCTATCTCAACTACCACTAACCAAGGGTTATCCTTCTCTTTATCATCCAAAACCCAAGTTAAATTAACTATCTATGATTTAATCATGGTTGAAGTTAAGAAGGAAATAAATATATATAGTGATATATATTTCATTTTGTTTTTAACTTAAGAGGTAAAGATAACTCTTGAGTTAAAAACAAAATGAAATATATATCACTATATATATTTATTTCCTTCTTAACTTCAACCATGATTAAATCATAGTAAGTTAATTTAACTTGGGTTTTGGATGATAAAGAGAAGGATAACCCTTGGTTAGTGGTAGTTGAGATAGGTTAGGTTAGAAGAAGAATGTAGAAGCATGAATGTTTATCCTTTCCTTTTTCATTTTACTTTAAAACCAAAATTAAATAATAATCTATTATTTAATCTATGGTATGATTCTTATATTGCCACCATTTCCATATGCAATCAACCATGATGGATGGGTGTATGTATGTATACATGTATGCACATCTACATGTGCATGAAACTAGAAAGGAAGAAAGAAACACATGCATGCATGCATACATCCATCAAACCCTAGAAAGGTTTCAAGTGAGAAAACTAATGGTTAGATGATAAATCAACACTTAATTTATCAATCCGGTCATATCTCATATGACCCCACCAAATGCAGTTCACCCGATCAATGTTCGGTATCATATACGCACATTTCAATCGGGTGCATGCGCATATCACATACGCGCACCACAACGTTTCGCCTGGACTGGGTAACTCCTTTGTGGGACTCTAAGACTCGTCAATACGCCGACAGAGGGTAATGATCATATCAAGTACCCTCAAGCCGCAAGCGGTCAGTTAAACGTAACGGCCACCCAGGCATTGAGCGATCAGAAGACAACAAGCGAACCTGCTACAACTCCCGTCGAGCCATCCGGCAACACTACCGTACAGTCCGATCTCTTCGTCAGATATGATGCATATCGAGCCTAGGGATGGTCACGTCGACCCCAATAACTCAATAAGTCGTGCCGGTGAATGGTCTATAACAGATCGAGAAACTACTGATAACACTTATCAACAAATCTCAGCAGCCCTGACCAGGGACTTGCTGTTATAACCAGTCGGGCACAGCACAGCATCAACTCCCAATACCGGGAGAGACGAAACCCCTCCTATCGCTCATCGTCTTCGTATGTCTCGGGACTGTACCCAACGGCCACCTGTTTGCACGACTCAGTAGGGCCGTGGTAGGGTGGCAATCAAAGTACAGTGGGAGAACACACAAGACTCCATGACGATCTCGGGGCTACAGACTAACCTGTACTAGTGTCACCTGAGAACTGCTATCCGACGATAGATATAATTCCATATAGGTGTTCTCGGTGAGTCCGTCCAGTGTACCCAGTCACCACTGAGCACCCGTATATGATCTTGATGTCAAACATCGATGAATGTGGGAACATTCATCGCCCATCGTATGGGTCTAGTATCATATACGCTAGTCTACTCTGGTATATCAATGCCCCCTCTCGATATACCTTCGACTAGGGACGTTCCAGGATATGCTTATAGACTACAGATGTCCCACTAGTATGATCTCCATCATAATCAGAGTAGTCAAGCCGATATCCTCAGGGCTTTATCAGCATGTATGAATGAATAGAAGCATGATCAAATAAACATGTCAGATAAAGGAGAACCAGATAGCATACTATCATGTCGAGCAAGAATGCAAACTGAATATATATACATGTATAGATACATCCACTATCACATAATGGCCTCTAGGGCATACATATATCCAACAATCTCCCACTTGCACTAAGGACAGTTATTGGCGTATCTCATACCCAACATCTCAAAAAGTCGCTCATGCTGTGGCTGAGGGAGGGCCTTGGTGAGTGGATCCGCGGCGTTGTTCGTTGTGTCTACTCTCTTAATCTCGATCTCGCGGCGATCTACAATCTCCCGGATCAAATGAAAGCGCCTCAGGATATGTCTGGACCGCTGATGGGATCTGGGCTCCTTGGCTAACGCCATAGCCCCATTATTATCACAATACAAGGGTATTGGATCAATAATGGTTGGAACTACTCCTAGCTCCGAGACGAACTTCTTCATCCAGACGGCTTCCTTGGCGGCATCATTTGCAGCAATGTACTCAGCTTCCATCGTAGAGTCTGCAACGGTATCTTGTTTGGAACTCTTCCAACTTACCGCCCCTCCATTGAGGGTAAATACAAACCCTGAGATAGATTTGCTGTCATCCTTATCGCTCTGGAAGCTCGAATCGGTAAAGGCCTCCATTTGGAGGTCTGTATTACCATACACCAAGAACAATTCTTTAGTCCTTCGTAAGTACTTAAGAATGTTCTTCACAGCTGTCCAGTGGTTCTCCCCTGGGTTGGATTGATACCTGCTTACAACACTAAGTGCATAAGCTACATCTGGGCGTGTACATAACATCGCATATATTATAGATCCTACTGCCGAAGCATAGGGTATAATGCTCATGCGAGCTCTCTCTTCATCGGTCTTTGGACAAGAATCCTTGGAGAGAGTGACTCCATGGCAAGCGGGTAAGGCACCCCGCTTGGAGTCTTCCATACTAAACCTTTTTAGGATGGTGTTGATGTACCTGGTTTGGGACAATCCCAATAACTTTTTGGATCTATCCCTATAGATCCTTATGCCCAGGATGTATGTGGCATCACCCAGGTCCTTTATGGAGAACCTCAGTGATAAGAATGATTTGACCGACTGTAGCATAGGAATATCATTTCCTATCAGAAGAATGTCATCCACGTACAATACGAGGAATGTGACAGCTCTTCCTACAGCCTTCCTATAAACACAAGGTTCATCTGGATTTTTGATGAAATCAAACTCTTTGATAACATCATCGAAACAGATGTTCCAACTCCGAGATGCCTGCTTTAACCCATATATGGATTTAAGCAATCTACATGCTTTCTCGCTGCTCCCACTGTCAATGAAGCCCTCTGGCTGATCCATATAAACGCATTCTTCTAAATCCCCATTCAGAAATGCTGTTTTAACGTCCATCTGCCAGATTTCATAGTCGTAGTGAGCAGCAATAGCAAGTAGGATCCGAATGGATTTAAGCATGGCTACGGGCGAAAAAGTTTCGTCATAGTCCAAACCTGGTCTTTGACGAAAACCTTTCGCCACAAGTCTTGCCTTATAGGTCTCTACCTGCCCATCCACACCAATCTTTCTTTTAAAGATTCATTTGCACCCTACAGGTTTTACCCCAGGGGGTACAACGTCCAAAGTCCATACTTTGTTGGTGTACATAGACTCCATTTCGGATCTCATGGCATCCAGCCACTTCACAGAGTCACCACCCGTGATTGCTTGCTGAAAACTGGTAGGATCATCATCTTCCATGATACAGTCTTCTCTGTCACCATCAATGAGGAAACCGTAGTACCTCTCCGGTGGGCGAGAAGTCCTACCAGACCTACGGAGTGGCCGAGGTTCTTCAGTTTCTGCTGCAACAGTCGGTTCAGCCAAATCGTCATTTGTAGTTTGTGTCTCTAGAACCTCTTCTAGATCCACCACTTTGCCATCATCTTTATCTGTGAAAAACTCTTTTTCCAAGAATGTGGCATGTTGAGAAACAAACACTTTTTGTTCCTCTTTGTGGTAGAATAGATATCCATAAGAATTCTTTGGATATCCTACAAAGTTACACATGACTGACCGTGTCTCGAGTTTGTCCGGATTCTGCTTTTTAACATAGGCCGGGCAACCCCAAATCTTAATTCTCTTAAGAGATGGTCTCTTCCCATGCCATATCTCATATGGCGTGGTAGACACGGCTTTGGTTGGAACCCTGTTTAGCAGAAATGCTGCAGTCTCCAATGCATGCCCCCAAAACGAGACTGGTAACTCAGCGTCACTTATCATGGACCGGACCATATCTAATAGGGTCCTATTCCGTCGTTCTGACACACCGTTGTGCTGTGGTGTGTAAGGAGGAGTGAGCTGAGAGAGAATCTCATTCTCTTTTAGGAAGTTTGCAAATTCTGTACTGAGATACTCTCCACCTCGATCTGATCGAAGCATCTTTATACTCAAGCCGGTTTGTTTTTCCACTTCTTGTTTATATTCAATGAATTTCTCGAAAGCGTCGGACTTGTGCTTTAATAAAAATACATGACCGAATCTTGAGAAATCGTCAGTGAATGTAATGAAGTATGAAAAACAGCCTCTAGCCTGTGTAGACATAGGCCCACATACATCACTATGTATGAGGCCCAGGAGCTGAGTAGCTCTTTCTCCGTGTCCGGTAAACGGAGTTTTGGTCATTTTACCCTTGATACAAGACTGGAAAGTCGCATAAGATTTATATTCAAAAGAATTTAAATATCCATCTTTGTGTAACTTGTTTAGTCTTGTTTCGTTAATATGACCAAGTCTACAGTGCCAATGAAAAGCTTCATTTAATTCTGAAAGTTTTCTTTTATTAGTGTGTTGTATACTGAAAACTGTGTGTTGATTTAGGACATATATTCCGTTATTAAGTGTACCATACCCAACCAACATTTGATTTAGGTGAATGTTCATAACATTGTTCTGCAACACAAAATTATACCCTTCATTGTCCAACAAAGAAACGGATATTATATTACATAGCATACTTGGTACAAAATAACATGGATTCAAAATCAAAATACATCCAGATGGCAACCCCAAGTGATACTCTCCCACTGCGACTGTATGTACATTGGAACCATTTCCAACGCGCAGAGTATGGTCACATGTCCTCAAAACCTTGCTATTTCTCAGCCCCTGCATAGAATTGCAAATGTGAGAACCTGAACCGGTATCCAATACCCAGGAAGCAGAGTTTATAGAAAAACAGTTTTCAGTCACAAACACACCTGAAGCAGAAGCATCACCATGCTTCTTCTTGAGACTTAGGTACTCCGTGCAATTGCGCTTTCAATGTCATGTCTTGTGGCAATGAAAACATTCGCCTTTCCCTGGGTCTCCAGCTTTGGACTTTCCCTTTCCCTTTACCTTTTTAACTCCTCCCTTAGGATTAGTGGGTTTCTTCTTTTTCTTTCCCTTGGCCTTAGCTTTCGGGCGAGAAGAAGAAGACTATCCAATAGTCATAACGGGAGTTTTTGCTGACTTCATAGTGCTCTCTGCACTCCTTAACATATTAAGGAGTTCAGGGAGTTCCTTTTCCATGCCATGCATGTTAAAGTTCACTATGAACTGAGCAAAGGTGGAGGGCAGGGACTGCAGAATAATATCTATATATTGTTCATTGTCCATCGTCCATCCAAGGTCCTCAAGCTCTTCAATAAGAGCTATCATCTTCAGAACGTGGTCTCCTACTGGTGTGCCAGGGGCCATTCGCATCTGAAACAATTTCTTTGATGCTTCGTATCGTAATACGCGGGATTGCTCCCCATACAACTCCTTTGTATGGAGCAATATACCGTGAATGTCCATGTCCTCGTGCTGCTTTTGATGTGTGTTGTCCATCGATGCAAGCACGAGGCATTTTGCCGTGGCACAGTCAGCGTCCCATGTCTTGCGGACTTCAATGTCCGCAACTGAGGATTTTGGACCTGGGACGGGCGGGGCTGAAGCCGTGAGGACATATGATACTTTATCATAAGTCAAGGCGATCTTCAGATTCCTTAGCCAGTCTTTATAGTTGGTCCCATTCAGTTTGTTTTTATCTAGTAGAAGCTTAAGTCCAGTCATTGGTATCTGCCATTAAGAGAGAGAAAAGAATACACTCAGCGAAAGCTCTTGCACAGATTAGATTGGTTTATTATCTTATCTAATCGATGTTTCCCACTGCTTTTTATCAAGTTTTCTTTCAAACCTTAAAAAGAAAAACTAGCCAGGATTAATTACAGTCTACAACTTCGCTAACCGTTCAGCCAGGCCAGTGTCGGTACTTTGAGGGAGGTTCCCCGTGCTTTCGCACGGACCTAATTAGAGTAAACCTCGTTTTCCCAGAGGCGGAGCCCCGTTAACACCTTTCTAGACACCTAATGAGTTAGCTAATTGTAAACTGTAAAACTCTCCTAGGAGCAACTATTGCCCACAGTGGGATCGGGATCCAACCATCATATGGAAGGTATGCAATCTCATTGCAAATTTCAACACTTGAAATTCCCGATGTGGTTTTTACCCATAATACTCGTGACCTTGGCTAAGGTCAACAAATCACGAGCACTAGTCAAGCTCAACCCGTCATTTCTTGATTAATTAGACCCGTTCACATGACCCTTGGCTAAGGTCAACAAAGTCATATGCCCGTCCTAATTAATCTGCATCATATGCGTTTGTAGGAAGACATCACTTAGCTACCGTACACTACGCCTTGGCTAAGGTCAACAAACGTAGCACGAATACTAAGTACTCTACTTCCTAAAATGACGGAGGGTTGCGGATGATTTTTAAGAAAATCTTTAACGCTTTGAGCTTGATATCGTTGTAGAATCAAAAGGTTTTCAAAAGGAGTGGCTTAAGCTCCGCAGTTTTGAAATATAGCTTTTTCATAAATAGCCGAGTAGTTTTCAAATCCGATTCTACAACATCTTTTAGGTTTATTTTCTTTACATTAATCACATTAATGTAATCCCATCATTTAAGTCCTAAAGCCAATCACAGAAAAGAAACGAAAATAACACGTACGCTTATGCCATCCGCATTCGCCGCAATGTTCCGTTATGCACCGTTAGGTTACTTAACTAACGGCATACCGGGACGGGACTAGCGCGGGTGTAAAATATAAGCAACGTCTACTATATATCATATATATAATATGTCATTCGTCTCAGATATCACAGAACACAGGCAGCAGAAACATAGATATAACGTGGGATATCCTAGGACGTCCGTATTTAGTATTTAGCCAGAATAGAAAATACGGATTCCACAGTCGCGATGAATAGCCAAACCCACACCCTGGACCTCTACGAGAGCGGCAAGTGACCCTACCAATCCTGGAGTTTAGGAGACCCGGTCTCGACTCCTCGAGATGGCCTCCCACTGAACCCCAGAACCCGGTCACCTGTGCTCCCCTCCTTGGGTCCATCCTAATGCGGAAAAGTAAATAATATACAACACTGGTGACACAACCGCAACCTGGAAGTGCCCCAAATAAAAGAATATTACATTACATTTGAATTTACATGAATGAAAATATAAAACTCTCATCTCACAAAAATCCCGGCTATTCGATCGCGACAATCCTACACATCATATCTCAGCAACACATAATATCACATATCATCAACGTAAGTAATTATGCATACCCCAATTGTCGTTGACGTATAGCAACGAAACCGGCGATATCTAACATACTACACTTACGGTCACAGAAAAGAAAGTGAAAAACTACAATATTTGGAATCCAGATTCTCTTTAGACATCATAAATGCGAAATGTCACATATTTCGTATTTCATGCCTACACTATATGAATTCCACATATTGTATCACATTCCAGACAAACAGACAGTATTAAAGTTTTCGAACGAACAATCAAGCACCCAAGATTCACTAAAGCTCAACACTTGAGCAGGGTTCAAAAAAATCTGGAGTGTGACACAGTAGCGGCGGTCCAGCCGTAGAAGGGTCAAGCCAACGCCTCACATGTGGCACGCCGTACTGCCCCAAACCCTAGGGTTCAAAGGGCAGTTCGAGACGGTCACATAATCGAGTTAAGGTTTGTTGTCTTCTAGAGAGACCACCGCAAAAAGACTTGCACGTATTTCCAAACTATTTAAACCCCGTGAATAGTGAGTAAATGATACTCGTTCAAACACTTTAATACTTTCTAATTTACCCGGAAAAGCTACGAAATGAAAGTCCCGATCGAATCGACGAATCCAAAACTATCTCCAGAATTTTTCAAAACTTTATACAGTTTAAAAATACCCAAAAATTTATACATGCAGAACCAAAAATTACAGAAGAAAAATTATCCACTAATTCATATATAAGGCCGCGGAACCGCGGCCTAAGCAAGCTTAGGCCGCGTTTCCGCGGCAAGAAACACTGTTCATTGGATAAATTTTCTGCCGTAATCCTTATTTTTCCCTGCTTTATTTTTTACATATTTTTAATTCTGCAAAATGTCAAAATTTAGAAAATTTCCAGAGAGCATCCCATAATATCGTATTTTTGTCCGATCAGGGTTTTCACTTCGTAAAAACGTCGCCTAATGTTCTAGGTCGGCTCTGATACCAATGAAAGGTTAGTATAGCACCCTATGAAGAGTTTTGAAGCATCACATGACCCAAAGTTTTAATTTTTATGGTGCTAAACTAACATGCAAAGGGATCGATCCTAGAAAATTAGGGTTACGATATAAAAGGCGAACTAATCTAGGGTTTCGAGACTACAACCTTTGTAGCTCCCTTTCGCTGGACTCCTTGGTCTCTAAGGTGTTGAACGAAGGTCCTTTTGATGTCCCCTTGTGTCCACGACGATCCACCGCGGAGATCTCCGTCCAAGCTCGCAACTTCGACAAACCGAAGAGAACACTCTAAACAAAGCGGCTAAGCTTGTGTAGAATGATGTTGTGGTTAGGTTTCTCATTTCAAAAATCTATCTTTGAGTGGTATTTGATCACTAGAAAGAACTAGAGAGCAAAAGAGCAAGAGGAAGAAGATGGTGGCAATTTTTGATAAGAGGTAGTAGTTGAGATAGGTTAGGTTAGAAGAAGAATGTAGAAGCATGAATGTTTATCCTTTCCTTTTTCATTTTACTTTAAAACCAAAATTAAATAATAATCTATTATTTAATCTATGGTGTGATTATTATATTGCCACCATTTCCATATACAATCAACCATGATGGATGGGTGTATGTATGTATACATGTATGCACATCTACATGTGCATGAAACTAGAAAGGAAGAAAGAAACACATGCATGCATGCATGCATACATCCATCAAACCCTAGAAAGGTTTCAAGTGAGAAAACTAATGGTTAGATGATAAATTAACACTTAATTTATCAATCCGGTCATATCTCATATGACCCCACCAAAAGCAGTTCACCCGATCAATGTTCGGTATCATATACGCACATTTCAATCGGGTGCATGCGCATATCGCATACGCGCACCACAACGTTTTGCCTGGACTGGGTAACTCCTTTGTGGGACTCTAAGACTCGTCAATACGCCGGCAGAGGGTAATGATCATATCAAGTACCCTCAAGCCGCAAGCGGTCAGCTAAACGTAACGGCCACCCGGGTATTGAGCGATCAGAAGACAACAAGCGAACCTGCTACAACTCCCGTCGAGCCATCCGGCAACACTACCGTACATTTAAAACCAAAATTAAATAATAATCTATTATTTAATCTATGGTGTGATTCTTATATTGCCACCATTTCCATATGCAATCAACCATGATGGATGGGTGTATGTATGTATACATGTATGCACATCTACATGTGCATGAAACTAGAAAGGAAGAAAGAAACACATGCATGCATGCATACATCCATCAAACCCTAGAAAGGTTTCAAGTGAGAAAACTAATGGTTAGATGATAAATCAACACTTAATTTATCAATCCGGTCATATCTCATATGACCCCACCAAAAGCAGTTCACCCGATCAATGTTCGGTATCATATACGCACATTTCAATCGGGTGCATGCGCATATCGCATACGCGCACCACAACGTTTCGCCTGGACTGGGTAACTTCTTTGTGGGACTCTAAGACTCGTCAATACGCCGACAGAGGGTAATGATCATATCAAGTACCCTCAAGCCGCAAGCGGTCAGCTAAACGTAACGGCCACCCGGGTATTGAGCGATCAGAAGACAACAAGCGAACCTGCTACAACTCCCGTCGAGCCATCCGACAACACTACCGTACAGAACCTCACCCTCTCCGCCGATCTAGTAGGGTTCCTCACCCACCTGAGAGATACTTCAGTTTCTCTATGACAGTGGGAGCGAGGAATGCATCATGAGATGATGACCTAACTAGTTTCAAGCTGGCCATCAGGAATGGGACTCTGTAAGAATGGCTGGATGCTTAGCGATCTGAGATGGAATCCTTATACACCAACAAAGTATGGACTTTGGTTGCAATATCTGAAGGGTTAAATACCCATCAGGAGCAAGTATATCTTGAGAAGATTACTTGGTGTAGATGGAAAAGTTGAGACTTTCAAAGCTAGACTTGTTAAAAGTTTGCATCATTTACCAGGCGTGGATTATGATGAAACCTTTTTCCAGTGGCTATGCTTAAGTCTATCCAGATCCTACTTACCACGGCTGCATACCATGACTACGATATCTGGCGGTTGGGTGCCATGACTGCTTTTCTAAGTGATGTTTTAGAAGAGTGCGTCTATAAGTACACAGCCAGAGGGCCTCGTAGACAGTGGGAGCAGCGGAAACGTGTGCAAGATATTTTATGTAATAAAGCAGGCATCGCGGAGTTGGAACGTCTGCTTTGATGTGTTAGTCAAAGAGTTTGACATCATTAAAATGGTATATGAACCTTGTATAAACAAGAAGGTAGTAGGGAGTATGGTGGTGATCCTCGTAGAGTACGTGGATGACATACTCTTGATAGGAAAGGAGTTTCCTATGCTACGCTCGGTCAATTTCCGCTTATCACTAGGATTCTCCATATAGGATCAAAGTAATACCTACTAAATCCTAGGTTTTGGATCTATGAGATAGATCTAAATGGATGTTAGGATTCTCATTAGTTGTAGTGAGATGGTATCAGTTGATCCTGGGGAGAATCACTGGAAGGGTTCCAGGGTGATAAAGACGACTGAATGTCAGTCACAGGCATTGTCTTTACCCTCAGTAAAGGGACGGTATGTTGGAAGATTTCCAAGCTAGATACCGTGACATACTAGATGATAAAGGCTGGATACATCGCTACTTAAGACGCTACCAAAGAGGAAGTCTGGGTGTATATTTGTTCATGAGATGAATTTCGTTCCTCCCATTGTGTGACAATGGACTTGTGGCTTATGCCAAGGAACGTCCGTCCCATCAGTGATCCAGACATATTCTAAGGCAGTATCACCTGATCATGGAGATGGCTGATATCCAAGGTGATCAAGGTTAGGAGAGAAGACTCAGAGGATAACACGGTGAATCCACTCACGAAGGCCTATCCCCAGAGAGAGACTTTTATGGGATGGTTGAGTATGAGATACTGCAACCACTGCTACAGATGGCCCTAGTGCAAGTGGGAGATTGTTAGTTATATGTATGCCCTAGAGGCCATTACTATACATAGGATGTATATTGTAGTGGATGCTGGGACATATATAGGGAGGACTTTCTTGCTCGACATGATAGTATGCTATCTGGTTACTCTTTACCTTAACGTGTACACTGATTGTCTCTCTGTTACATGTTGGTAAAGCCCTTAGGTTGTGTACTTGACTACCTGGACTATGATGCGGATCATACTAGTGGGGACATGGTAGTCCATAAGTACATCCTTCAAGGTCCCTAGTCGTGGGTGTATCGAGACGGGGCATCGATATACCAGAGTAGACTAGCGTATACCTTCTCGACCCATACAGATGGGCGATGGATGATCCCATATCCATTTGTGTTTGACATCAGAGATGATATACGGGTGCTCAGTAGAGACTGGGTACACTGGACGGACTCGCCGAGAACTCCCAGATGGTATTAACCTCACGTCAGATGGCAGTTCTCTGGTGACACTGGTACAGAGTAGTCTGTTGACCCGAGATCGTCATAGAGTCTTGTGTGGTTCCCACTGTGCTTTGATTTCCACCTTACCACGTCCAAGAGGGCGTGCAAAACGGTGGCTTTTGGGTACAGTCCCGAATCACATGGAGGCAATGAGCGATAGGAGGGGATTCGTCTCTCCCGGTATAGGGAGTTGATGTTGCGCTGTGTTCGATTGGCTATAACCGGAAATCCCTGGCCAGGGTTGCTGAGATTTACTGGTAAGTGTTACCAGCAGTTTCTCAAACTGTTATAGACCTCATATCGACACGACTTATCGAGCTATTGGGGTCTGACGTTTACCACCCCTAGGCGAGATATGCGACATATCAGACGATCAGACCGGACTGTACGGTAAGTGTTACTGGTTGGATTCACAGGAGTGTGAGCGGGCCTGCTCGTCGATCTTCTGATCGCTCAATACCCGGGTGGCCGTTACGTTTAGCAGACCGCTTGCGGCTTGTGTGTGTTTGATATGATCATCACCTGCTGCCGGCGTATTGACGAGTCTTTAGAGTCCTACACAGAGGTTACCTGGCTCAAGCGAAACGAAATAGGAGCGCATATGAGATATGTGCGGGACCGAGAATAATGCGTGTATGTGATACCGTATTCTATTCTCGCGATGAATGTATCGATTGGTTGTATGCGATATAACCTAGTTATCGAATCAAGGATTGATTCGATAAGTCGATACATCGGATATTAGTCGGTCATATGCGATATGACCGGATCGTTAAATCAAGTGTTGATTTAATGATTTAATGCATGATTATATATTTGATATATTACTTTGCATTAACTAGTATTGGTTCACTTTAAATGGATTTTCTCACTTGATATGCATATTGTATATATGATATATTTTTGTGCACTTGTTTGTATCATGCTTGATGATACATGCTCACTTGGGTTTGTGTAAAGATTAAACCATGGCTGTGTAATGGTTAGGGTTTTCTTTTTATTATCTATTTATTTATTTATTATTCATTTTGTTTATTTTGGCAAAAGAAAATGATAAAGAGAAAATGGTGGCTTTCTTTGTTTGTAGTTGAAGCTTCATGAAGCTTTGACTAAGTGACCATTTTTGTCTCATGCTTAACCCTAACCATTCCACTTAACCATAGTCTATTCTCTACACCTAACTATGGTTAGTATATGATAAGTATTCATATTATTTTCTATTTTGAATATACTTATTATATTCTATCATCTTCTTCTTCTTCTTCTTGAAGAAGAAAGCTTGCCTCCATCAATGGCAACTTGAGCAAATGAGTGAGAAATCCAATTCTAAAGTGAACCCACTTCCTATTTCTTCATCCTCTACCACTTGCCAAGTAGTATAGGGTGTTTTCTTCACAAGTTTCATGACTTGGTGAAGTGGGAGCTTGATCTTGTGTTGCCTCGACGTAGATCATCTTCGGCATCGAAGTCGAAGACCTACCCGATCATTCTTTCGATGAAGCCGACATTAGAGCCCGGGATCCGATGATCGCAGCGAGGAGACTTCATCGCGGAGCTATGGAGGTGGAGGACCGGATCTACAAAGGTTGTATTTCCGTTTACCCTATAGTAAAGTAGTTTACTAGTTCTTGTTTCGCCTAAAATTCTAGTTAACGATCTAGTCTAGGGTTTCTCGGCACTTGTAAAATTTGAAATTGGCATGGTTGATGCCTTGTGTGACCTCATTAGTGTGCCTAGGAACCCTACATGAGCCCTATCTTAATAGTCATGAAAAGATGTTAGAAATCACAATATCCCTCAATAAAACATCGTCTTTATTCTTCATTCTTATCTTTCTTCCAAACATCGATCATATACCCCTACGTGTGTGTAAAGAACATCCCAACACTCGGAGAATTCAATTCAAGCTATCATACTCTTGTCCATCTGCCTCAGTACTTTTTAATTAATGAATATTTAGATGAGATTGCTCACACATTTTTCATACGACCGTTAATACTTCTTGAGGTACTAACCGACCGATTACTCATGTGCTTGCTTATACGGTGTATTAGTATTTTTCTCGTCTTGCACCACCTAAGGCTTAGCAATGACTCCCAGACCAGTTGGTCTAAGACACTAGGTGATGAAGCACCCTCGCTATATTTTTTTATTACTGCCTTGGCGATAACAAAACCAGTGTTCATTTTTCTTCACCATTTTATTTTTATTCATTTATTTTATTTCCTTCATACTTTGACTTTTAGACAAGAGCATTTCAAGGTATCCTCTACTATCCCAAGTTTCAAGACGTATGTAAGTGCGAATAGTAGAGTATCAACGTTCAAATGTTTGGCTTCCAGAATAGGAACTATTTTTCAGATTTATTTTTATCCTCGGATTAGTGACTTCCTTCATCTTACTAACCCTTGGGACAACGGCTCATAACTACTTATTACTAGTTTCGTTTAAGAAAACTTTTAATTTTCTTGGTTTTCTTAAATTCTTCCAATCTTTTGGATATAATTTTTCACTATCTAATCTTTTATTATCTTATTTATGTACAAAAATATTTTTTTATATGTTTTGTGCTTATGCAAAGTAATATGCAAATGATGCTCAAATAAGCACAAACCTCTCCCAAACTTGTTTTCAACAGTGTCATCACTGTTGTCTTCTGTTGGATCACAAAAACCTGTAAGCTTGGGAGGAAATTTATTAACGGGGGCAAAAAATATGATCGTGAAAATCCTCCCCCAAACTTATTCTTTTGGCTCACAATTTTAAGTAAAAATTTTATTTTCAAGAGCCAGATTATACCCCTCCCCCAAACTTAAGTTAAACAATGTTAAGCTTTGAAAATCACAAGAGGGGGTAAAAATTATTGGTCAATGCCAAGCTTTGCAAAGACCGAACGTCAACACCAACCATTCGAAGATTTTATCAGTGTGGTGCACCGGTTGGTGAAAGAACAAGTTGAAAAGAGCCAAGAAGAAGTGGGGAAAAGATAAGTGGTGTGAAAGAATGTGTTTTCGTCTCGTTTTGGAGAGACGACACAGTGATTGTGATGGATTACTCGCATTCTTTTTATAGTCCAGAAGAAGGGGTGGAGGTTCAATTTCTTTGTATTGAGGTGGATTCATCTCAACACCCGTGTCTTTCAAAAATGCGAGTTCATCGGTGAAAATTTCCTCAAAACTCTCATCGATACCCCGAAGAATAATGTCATCACAAAGCGCGGGGTGATCTTCAGACTCTAAAAGCGGTTCATAATCAGTGTTAGTTGTTGACCCGGACTACTCGGTGGAAGAGTCCGTATGTGTATGATACATAGTTGGGTCAAACAACAACATATGAAAAGAGTCAAGATCCGTATCATGAGGCTGATCAAATTCACTGCTGTCGACATCCATTAATTCGACAGAACATACCTGAGCAGTAGGTTCGGAGGGTACACTTTCTAACTTGTAAATGTTCAGCTCAATTGACATCTTCGGGTCATAGAGCCGTTACGACAGTTGATTATAGCATTGAAAGTGGCCAAAAATGGGCGACCAAGAATCACCGGAATTTGATACCGTGGGTTTGCTACAGGCTGTGTATCAAGTACAATAAAGTCTATAGGGAATACAAATTCTCCGATTTTTATCAACACATCCTCTAGTTCACCCCTAGCTTTGGTGATTGATCGGTCGACCATCTGGAGAGTACAGTGGGCCGGTTTCAACTCTCCGATCCCTAACTGCTCATAAACTGAGAAAGGAAGCAGGTTAACACTTGCGCCAAGGCCAAGTAGAGCACGGTTAATGTGTTTATCCCCAATAGAAATAGTAGGATAGCCAGGATCCTTACGTTTCCTAGGTAATTGTTGGGGAAAAGCTGTGTCTACAGTCTTTGACATGAATACCTTCTTTGGCACTTGAGTCTTCCTCTTTCTAGTGCACAAGTCTTTGAGAATTTTCGCATAAGCGGGGACTTGTTGGATATCATCTAGAAGAGGGATGTTGATGTTAACCTGTTTAAAGATTTCAGTGATCTTCTCCATTTGCAAACTTGGTATGTTTCCCCTTAACCGATTCGGATAAGGAGCTTGAGCAATAAGAGCGGGGTCCAACATTGGAGAAGATCGTGTGGGTAAGAACGATCTTAGAATAGGAGTGGGGATCGTCTCTGGTGGACTAGAAGAGGTATGCTGAGGGTTCGAGCCTTGGGAAAACGGAGAATGGACTCGGAAGAAAATGGTGGGGTAGACGAACTGGGTTCAGAAGTAGAAATAGAAGTGGAAGGAAAGGTCTCAGACGGGGTATCATCGATTGATTCATCATTATTAGTATCAATCTCTTCCCCAACGTGATTGTCAAGCACTCTTCCAGATCTCAACGTGGTGATAGCGTTCACATGATATGAATAGCCAGGATTTGGTAAAGGTTGAGCTGGAAATTTCCCTTTTTCTCTAGCACTCAATTTGGCATTTATACGGGCAATTTGTGCTTCCATCGATTTAATATTTTCATTTTGAGAGACAATGCTCTTCATCATATTATCGAAGGAAGATTGAAAATTTACCGTCACTTGGATGGATTGTTTCATAAAAGTATCCAAGGTTTGTTCGAGTGCAGAGGAATTATCAGTACCGGCCATTTGCAAAGAATTTTCATGTGGTGCAGAAGTGTTGGCCGGATTTTGAAAGTTTTGTAATTGGTAGGGGTGCTGACTCAATTGAAGTGGTTGCTCTTGTGGTGGAGGACCCTTTTGAAAATTGTTTTGGTTTGGAACCGTGTTTTGAGTTTGTGATTGGTTCCAAGCAAAGTTAGGGTGATTCCTCCAACCCTGATTATAAGTGGAAGAATACGGATCGTTTCTAAGTCTTTGTTGGAAAGCAGCATTGATATGCTCATGACCTTGAAACGGAGAATTTAAAGGACATTCTTCCGTAAGATGTGATGGATCAGAACAGCATCCACAGACAGTTTTGGAGAGTGGCATCTGATTTAGGGCGGCTGCTAAAAATTTATTTTCCATAGTTTCGAGTTTCTTTTGCATTGCTGACATTTCAGCTCTAACTCTTATGGAAACATCAGATTGGTTATTACCACCCCTAGACGATGACTGACTTACACTCTCCCACTGTAAAGATTTTTCAGCGAAATCTTCTAAAAATCTCCAGGCTTCACCATCATCTTTAGTCATGAAGGTGCCTTGACACATGGATTCAAGGGTCTGTTTTGTGGTAGGATTAATGCCCTCATATATGATTCTGCACAGATCCCATCTAGGAATTCCATGATGTGGACATTGAACTAACAGATCCTTGAAGCGTTCAAAACACTTCGAGAATGGTTCATTTGGAAGCTGGGTAAATTGATTTATTTCGCTACGGACTCGAGCTGTTTTATGATTGGGGTAGAATTTCTTTAGGAATGCTTTTACGAATTCTCCCCAGTTTGAAATAGAATGTGCGGCTGTGTTATAAAGCCATTTCTCGGCTATATCACACAAAGTAAATGGGAGAAGATGTAGACGTATAGCATCCACAGAAAACTGTGAAGTACCCATCATAGCGCATACATTTTCAAATTTGGTAATAAAGACATATGCGTCTTCAGACCCGAGACCGTGATATTTTGGTAGAAGATTGATGTATTGGGGTTTGATTTCAAAATTGTCCCCATTGGCTGGTGGAATGGTGAGACAGGTCGAAAGAGGACCTCGCATAGGATAGCATCTCTCTTGGAGAGAGATGCGGGGTGGATTCTGCGCACCTGCGGACGGTGGCAGAGTAGTGTTAAAGAAGTTCGATGGAGAATTGTCCATCGAAGTGGGTGTGGTGGTGGATAAAGAAAAAGTAGACGTAGAAATACCGACTTCGGAGTCGATAAGGGGAACGCGGACAAGGCGGGCACTAGAATCCCGTGTCCAGCCGAGCATGCACTAAATGGCTTAGCACAAGTGGCAGCGTTAAGTGATAATTAAGGAAAAGATGTGATTGGTGTTTGTTTTGAAAAAGACACGGATTTTTGAAAAATCAAATCACAAACATACACAAGCAACCCTAAGTCTAGTGGTCACCTAGGTTAAGTCTCTAGACCGCTCCTAGACTTCCAGAAGACAAGTCGCAAGATAGATCCTCTACTGCCTCTTTGTCCTTTCTGTGGCCAGGTAAGTGCCAGGTAAGTGGGAGGTTCTCTACTACGTAAGTAGTGGGCCTAATTAAGTAACCACTTTCCTTAGACACCACAAAAGAAACACGGATAAGCAATAGATTAACCACGACCTCCTTCTGTCCTAAGTGAGCGCGACGGTCCTTAGAGTCATGTCTAGATATTTTTTAGTTAATGAGGGTAATGCGGATGCAGTTTTGTGATTTTTGGGGCTTAGGACGGGTAATGAACTCCCCACCTAATCTGAATTTGGTCTTTGCCCCTTAATTTCCGTATTAAAATGCAAACAACTAAGATCAAACATGCAACAAATTTTCTTTTTGCGGCGCTGTGAATTTTTGCAAAGAATCCTGCAGAAATTGGTTAATGGAGCAGAGCAGGGAGGAGATAAGAAAGTCAGAAATTCACCGAGCAAATTTGAAGCAGTGAAGCCCTAGTGTCGCCGCGGTTCCGCCGCAATGAGGTATCAAAAACCGCGGATCCGCCACGAGATTCCAAGATCTCTGCAAAAATTTCAGAAAATGTTCCTGTTCACTCCCTGAACTCTCTGGAATATTCAGAAATTTTTTCCTCTCGCTCCACAGATTCCAGATTTCCTTGCAACAAATCACAACAAATCGTTTAGCGTTTGTGCGAATTTTGATCTAAAAATTCTGATGGAATAAATTTTTCCACTCAAATTTAAAAAACGAACAAATTAGCACACTATCCCCGGCAACGGCGCCATTTGATTGATTTTAAAATTCGATGTCGTGTTTTGAAAAGTGTAAAGATCACAATCAAAGAAATTTGTAAACCGCAATCAATAACGGTGTCAATTGTAGGTTCGTTAGCGAGTGCGGATCGTCCACAGGGAAAGTGAGATTTGATCGTAATTGTTTTAGTTGAGTTGAAAATTAAAGGATAAAAGAAAATGCAAAAATTGATTCAAGATTTATGAATTTTAGCTTCAAGAATCATTGGAAAAATAAAGATCAAGAATCAAGAATTGTCAAGATGATATCCAAATCGAATGAATTATCAAGATTTGTAAAGAGGCTCGAAAGAATCGATCCAATCTATAGTGATGATGAAGAATTAGGATTACAAATTCTTATCTATTGATGATTTGTTGCTAGATCGATGACGATCAACGAGAATTAGGGATCTAGCGAAGAAACTAGGGTTTCTTCATCACATCCCTTGTCCTTTCGTTGATTAGCATTCAAATTCTAGCCTCTAGGAAATTCAATCATCGATCGTTGATCTCTAATTAAGAGCGAAAACATTCAAGAAAGCATCTCGCTGGAAACTAGGTTGTCGATGATTCAATTTCCTAAAGTTTACAAAACTCATAAGACTTAAGAATCGTTCAAGAATTTAATCATCATCATGTATCTATTTTCTCGATTCCTCCACGAGCAGAGTTTTCACTCAAACATCATGAACAAGAAAACAATCAAGAATTGGTAACTCATCACAATGCCCAAATGTAAAGAAAAGTAAGTTCAAGAATTTTCACCTTTTATTATTCAACATTTCGTTACAATTCACTCAAAGAATACAAGAATTGAGGAGAGAACTCGATCGTCGAATTAGCTTCGTATCGTCTTCATGAGTCGCGGATCGTCGTGGATCACTTGCTCGGATGAAGATCGACGCTGCTTCAAAAATGCTTGTCGAATACTTGCTTGATTTGGTGTAACACCCGAGCCCAATAATACTATTTCTGTTACTGGTTGAGTGTTTGGCATTGCTCATTTCATTTATTTTGCCTGTTTGGGTCTCACTGTGAAATTTTAACCGGCTAAGTCATTTTTGCATGTAACAAATTTTAGCACCTAAAATGAGATTAAAAATATCCATATTGGCCTACTCGTCACCCCTAGCCGCGTGGTAGCATCCGTGCGTCGAGTTTTCATCCCGTTCGGTGAAACGGGCGAGTTTGGACGGCTACGCGCGCGTGCAAGTGTCCGACTTGGGGGCATGCTTTTTAATCATAAGACATCTCATTTTAAAATTTGGAACCGGCTTAAAATCCTATTATTTGAATTTCAAATTTTTGGGCGCAACCCGGGCGCGATTCGGAAATGTTTCATTTAGCGCCAAAATCCCCATTTAATTAAATATACTAAAACTATAATAAATATATTCAAATCTCAAATCTGTTACTTAAATAACAATTTAACCCTTTAAATCTTTTCGAAATGGTTCCCTGGCCAATCACGAGGGACTTTACCCTCGTGGGCCCCCGCCTTTGACCCTCTCTCTGTCTCTCTCTCTCTCTCTTCCTCTAATCTTTCTCTCTCTGTCTCTCTATCTCTCTCTCTCTCTTCCTATAATATCTCTCTCTCTCTATCCCTATATATTACTTACCTCCTTCGTTTTCACAGAAAACGATCACGAGAACCCCCACGAACCCACACGAGAACCCTAGCCGGCACCGTGCCCGTCGCCGCCGCAGCCCCGCGCCGACGACACACCACCATTACCCTTGCCTCCTCAGCCTCGACCGCAGGCCTCCTTCCTCCTCTCCCTTCTCCCGTGCACCCAACACCGTAGCCTCCTGCACCGTCGCTGCCCGCCGTCGTCGCCGCATCTCGTTGCTGACGACGCCAGCATCTCCCCTTCGCCCTCTTCCCGACCTCGACACCTTCCTCCTCCTTCCCGTGCGCCGGCGCTACAACAGAACCCCGCCTGCACATCCCCTGCACACCGTCGGACAGCCGCCTGTCGCCGCCGACGACCCCGTTCCCGTGTCCCTGACCCCGCAGACACACCCCTCGGTGAGATACCCTTCTTCTCCTCTCCCTTGCCTTGCCTTTCCGCTGTTAACTGTTTCATGATCGGCAGATCCCCACCGCGTGCACTGTTCACCGCCGGAGCCAATCGACGCCGTCGACCGTCGTGACCCCCTTCACCCACAGTGAGTAATCCCCCCATCCTCTCCTTTCTCTACTCATTCCCTTTGCTTTCTAGATCTATACCATTGAAACCAGTCTCACCGTTCTCTTTCTTGCCGGAATCCGGCCGTGCCGACGACTTGACCCAACTTTCCAGCGAGGTACTCCGGTCCGCATGGTCCCGCTGTTCGTTGTTTGGCCTAGATCCGTAAACCGTGCGTCCGTCGCGTGTTTTTCCGCCGATGCTACGTCCGTTTTCCTGGTTCGCGAAACCGTCGAGGCAAGTATTACTTGCTACATGCTATATTATACAAATTGAATGTGTTTGACTCTTTAAACTTGCAAAACTTAACTAAGTAGAGCTATTTTATAATTTGGACGCATTATGACATTTATCATGATACTGTAACCTAGAATCACAATTGCCGCTTTAACCCTAATAACGAAACTACCGGTTAATCATTTTGCTGTTTAAAGGACGATAGCCGTACACATGCAGCTTTATTACTTTCTGTTATTGATAGTGCACTACCTTGTGATTATTGCACCGCAAGGGTGCTCGAAACTTGTTAATCTGATAATACGAATGCACTATATTGTGATTAAATGAACTGATATTGTTGTTTACTTTATTTCCTGCTGTTATTTCCTTATTCGATTATATACCTGTTGTGAGCACACCCTCGATTGCGTTACATATTGACCTGACCTTGCTACACATGACATATATATACATACCGATGCACCGGACATGGTACCCTTTTACTATCGACTTAACCTGATGTACCATGACCTGACCTGTTACCTGATCTCATGCCTAATGCTAACAAACCTGACATGGAGTCCTCATGGACCATTCCTGTTGTCTATCCAGACAAACCTGCTTTTACCTGATCCTATGTTGGCATTAGTTCTTGATTACTGAATACCTGACTCGACATACATAACTTGGGGGATGGGGAAATCAAAGGTGAAACCGACTTGTAACTCAACAGTTCGATACCTGTTCCGATCAGTCTTACGGGCTAGGCCAGCCCCGGAGTGATGATGCTGACATCACTCACCCATCCTGCTACTTGTTACTGCCTAGCGCACGTCTCGGATTCAGCCCCGAGGATCTTGACCGTGGTCCCGGGCACGCACGGGATACTATTGAGTTACATCGACGAGTCATCAATTGATTTCAAAGACTTTAGAATAGAAATCCGATAGAACAGTTTAGTTACCCACTGCACACTACCCTGCACTGCTTGTTACATACTACTGCTTATTTTATGTTTATTTCTGCACTGCTTATCACCATGTACATATTATACTATTGGTTGACATGACGCGCTGACGTCTGGGTTTTGCATGGCCCAGATTCTTTACCACTGTCGCCGACCGAGCAGGAGTACTTCAGCCAGCAGGCTGATTTGTGAGTTCTGTAGTAATTAGTTTATTTATTGCATTTTATTTCCAAATGTGAGCCCGCATTATGGGACGTACTTTTCTATTATTGTATTGGATCATTTGCTTCCGCACTTATTTATCATTGACTCTTGTTATTACGGATTTGGACATGTGTTAGATAGTTTATTTATCTTGTTCTTGATATCTCTACAGCCGTAATGTGACTGTGGATGGATACTTCCTACCCACAGGTAGTATGGTTGGCTATGTCACGTGCCCAATCTTGCGTACTCTGGGAAGTGGGGCGCGACATGGTTCTTTTGGTATCAGAGCTACATGTGTTAATTGGGTTGATTCTTTTGTAGTTGGGTATTGTACCCGATACACGAATCAGAATGCCCGTGCTTAGGAAAACATGTCCTACCACCTTGACCGTTTTACCATTCTTGAATCACATTCTTCCGGATTATGTCGACGTGCAAACTTACTTTGCATGTTAACTCGAAAACCTGATTTCTTGTTATCTCTAGGACTTAGGCGACTTGGGTGGAGTTAAGTAATTGTGGCTATGATACCGCGGCATAGTTACAATGCGGTACTCTATTTAAGTATCTTGGAGTTCTAGCCTTGATGTATATATTGAATCTATCATCATGCTAATGTTGGGTGTTTTGATTTCAGGAATATGGCAGATAAGAATTTCAAGACATATCAGAGGCGCATGGATGAAGCCGCCATGTTGGGAGTGATACGTGGGATGTTGGAAAATCAGAAGAGGCAAACTGAGCTGATCCAGCAGCAAGCAGATTCATTTCAGGAGGGTTTGCAGGCCATTCGGCAGTCTGTAAACAACGCTGGAGCGAAACCAGTTGACCGAGTAGGGACCGTGGCAGATTTCAGACGTTTGGGTCCTACTACTTTCACTGGTCTGGAGGAGCTGTTGCCAGCCGAGCAGTGGCTAGTGGACACGGAGAATTTGCTGATTGCGGCACAGATCCCAGAGGACAAAAGAGTTGATGTGGTGTGCATTCAGCCAGTGGATTACGCCCGAGAGTGGTGGCTTGTGGAGGAGACCCGCTTGCCCAAGACAATCAGTTGGGCGGATTTCTTTAAAAGTTTCCTGGAGAAATTCTTCCCGCGGACTGCACGGGAGGAAATGGAAGAGAAATTTATTGGGCTGAGGCAAAATGGAGCACCTGTGGACGTACATGCAGCGGAATGGACGAGACTCAGCCGCTTCGCTGGACCCTTAGTCGCCAACGAGGCAGACAGGGCGCGAAGGTTCTTGCGCAGTTTGGATGTGGACATCCAGAGGCAGATTGTCTCCCTGGGTTTGACCACTTTCTCGCAGGTTCTTACGGCAGCCCGGGAGCAGCAGAGTTTATCGGGAATGAAAGGGAACCTACAGCAGACAGCAGTTGCGGCCAGGAAGCCCGCATTTGTACCTAACAGAGCTCATGGTCGCAGAGGTATTCCAGTGGACCGTCGAGGTGTAGCACCCATGAAGAAGCCTGTGATCGTTGATCGAAGAAAGAGCGTGATTTGTGACTACTGCCGTTTACCTGGGTACGTGCAGAAGGATTGTCGAAGGAGGCTGGGACTTTGTTTGGTTTGTGGAGCGGCTGATCACGCAGTTGGTGCCTGTCCGTCGAAGCTTCGTACGAGGGATGATATTCAGAAGCCTCCGCAGAAACCGTTCCAAGGGCAGAAACAGCTGACTCAAGGACCTAATCAGGCTCGAGCTTTCACTTTGACAGCTGAGGAAGCTAAGGCATCAGGAGAAGTGGTTTCAGGTACTTTACTCGTTCATGGTTTTCCCGCATTGGCATTATTTGATTCCGGAGCATCCCACTGTTTTATGTCATCCAAATTTATAACTACACACTCGATTACCTGCACGACCCTGTCTAGTTTTTGGGACATACACACTGGGAATGGGAAAATCATAGCTAATAGGGAATGTAGAGATTGTACAGTTGTTGTGTGCGGACGGGAGCTCTTTGCAGATTTCTTGGTAATAGATACGGGCAGCTATGAAGTTGTCTTAGGAATGGATTTTCTTCGCACTTTCCACGCCCACATTGACTGTAGGGCAAGGAAGGTAAATTTCCAGATTCCCGGACATCCTGAGTTTACCTTCACTGGGGGAAGCAGTTCTGTCGGGCCAGTCGAGTTTAGGGCTAGGCCGACAAACAGTGTTCTTGCAGCTATGGAAGTTGATAGTAATGAAGAGCCGGCAGTTGTTCCCGACTTTATGGACGTATTTGAAGATATATCGGGCTTACCGCCGAAGCGAGACATGGAGTTCGCGATTGACCTTATTCCTGGTGCAGCGCCAGTATCTAAAGCTTATTATTTGATGGCACCAGTGGAATTGGAAGAAGTTAAGAAGCAAGTTGGTGAATTACTTGAGAAGGGTTGGATTCGAAGCAGCAACTCGCCTTGGGGAGCTCCAGTTCTTTTAGTAAAGAAGAAGGATGGCACGAGAAGGATGTGCATTGATTATCGAGAATTGAACCGGGTGATTATTAAGAACAAGTACCCGATCCCTCGCATTGGAGAACTTTTTGAGCAGCTTAGTGGCGCGAGAGTATTCTCGAAACTGGATTTGCGATCCGGATATCATCAGGTCCGAGTGAAAGCAGAAGACATTTGCAAGACGGCGTTTCGAACTCGATATGGACATTTCGAATATCTGGTGATGCCCTTCGGAGTAACGAATGCGCCGGCAATATTCATGGATTTGATGAACATAATCTTTTCACCATTCTTGGACCAGTTTATTGTGGTATTCATTGACGATATTCTGGTGTACTCGAAGAGTCCGGAGGAACATGCTGAGCATTTGAAGATCGCACTGCAGACACTGAGACAGGAGAAATTGTATGTGAAGATGAGTAAGTGCGAATTTTGGCTGGAAGAAGTGAAATTTCTGGGGCATGTCGTGTCGGGCGATGGAATCGCCGTCGATCCCGAAAAGATTGCAGCGGTTCGAGATTGGCCTATTCCAAGAAATGTGGCTGAGATAAGAAGTTTCCTTGGTTTGGCCGGATACTACAGGAGATTTGTGGAGAACTTCGCTCGTTTAGCAGAACCGTTGACCAAGCTTACGCGCAAGGAAGTACCTTTTATTTGGACGGATGGATGTGCATTGGCCTTCGAGACATTGAAGCAGAAGTTGATAACCGCCCCTATCCTGACCGTACCAGACAATTCCGGAGGACTGGTGATTCACAGCGACGCATCGGGAAAAGGATTAGGATGTGTTTTGATGCAGAATGGGAAGGTCGTAGCTTACGCATCAAGACAACTGAAGACCCATGAGAAGAATTATCCGACTCATGACTTGGAGCTTGCGGCTGTGATCTTCGCCTTGAAAATTTGGAGACACTACCTTTTGGGCGAGAGAGTCGAAGTTTTTACAGATCACAAGAGTTTGAAGTATGTGTTCACTCAGAAGGAGTTGAACATGAGGCAACGCAGATGGTTGGAGCTGATGGCCGACTACGACCTTGATCTTAAGTACCATCCGGGAAAAGTTAACGTCGTGCCGGATGCGCTTAGTCGGTTACCAGCGATTCAGGTATTGACTACACGGAGGGAGATCATTGCGGATTTTCGAAGATTTGACTTGGAGGTTGTGCTACTACTTTCTACGGGATAGTTGATGCAGTTGCAAGTACAGTCGTCCTTAGTTGAGAAGATTAAAGCGGCACAATCGCAGGATCCTAGACTGCAAAGGTTTCGAGAGCAGGTTGAAGCCGGACTACGAACAGATTTACTGGTCCACGAAGACGGTTCGTTGAGATATGGTAGCCGTGTGTGTGCGCCAAAGGGGGATGTGCGTGAAGAGCTTATGAAGGAGGCACACAGTTCAGCTTACTCTGTACATCCGAGAGGTACGAAGATGTACCGAGATATTCGACAGCATTTCTGGTGGGAAGGCATGAAACAAGAGATTGCTCGCTTCGTGGCTAAGGGCTTGGTATGTCAGCAAGTCAAGGCTGAACACCAAAGGGTTGCCGGTTTGTTGCAACCACTTCCGATTCCTCAGTGGAAGTGGGAACATATAACCATGGATTTCGTGACGGCTTTACCGCGGAGTCCAAAGGGCAACAATGCAGTAATGGTGATTGTTGATCGGTTGACCAAGGCAGCTCACTTTATTCCTTTTCGGGTTGGTCAATCGACGGAGACTTTGGCAGAGAGGTACATGCAGGAGATTGTAAGATTGCATGGAGTACCGGTGAGCATCGTGTCCGATCGGGACACTCGGTTCTTGTCACACTTCTGGAGGAGTTTACAAGAAAGTTTGGGGACTCGATTGAAGTTTAGCACAGCTTATCATCCTCAAACTGATGGACAATCGGAGAGAACGATCCAAACTCTTGAAGATATGTTGAGGGCATGCATGTTGGACTTCAAAGGTTCTTGGGAGGATCACCTACACTTGGTGGAGTTTTCGTACAACAATAGCTTCCAAGCGACTATTCAGATGGCTTCGTTTGAAGCTTTGTATGGTCGTAAGTGCCGTTCACCGGTTTGTTGGGATGACGTCGGTGAACGAAGATTATTGGGACCAGATTTGGTAGTACAGACCGTTGAGAAGGTTAACGCCATCAGAAAGCATATGAAGGCAGCTCACGACAGACAGAAAAGTTGGGCTGACACGTCAAGAAGACCTCTAAAGTTCTCCGTGGGTGATTTGGTATTCTTGAAGATATCACCGACTAGAGGAGTGATTCGTTTTGGGAGTCGGGGAAAGCTTAGTCCTCGATTCGTTGGACCCTTCGAAATATTGGAGCGGGTTGGAGAGGTAGCGTACCGTTTGGCGTTACCACAGTCCTTGGCAGGTGTGCACGATGTGTTCCATGTATCTCAGCTACGAAGGTATGTTCGAGATGAAACCCACGTCTTGGATCACTCGGAGTTAACTGTACGGGAGGACCTAACTTTTGAGGAGCGACCGGTTGAAATCAAGGATCGGAGAGAAAAGGTTCTTAAGAACAAGGTTATCCCTCTTGTGCTAGTTTCTTGGGGTAATCGATCGCATGGAGAATCCACTTGGGAGCGAGAAGACGAGATCCGGCAGAAGTTTCCTCACCTTTTCCTGTAGTTATCTATCTTGTATTCTTGGAATTTCGAGGACGAAATTCTTTTTGTAGTTGGGTATGATGTAACACCCGAGCCCAATAATACTATTTCTGTTACTGGTTGAGTGTTTGACATTGCTCATTTCATTTATTTTGCCTGTTTGGGTCTCACTGTGAAATTTTAACCGGCTAAGTCATTTTTGCATGTAACAAATTTTAGCACCTAAAATGAGATTAAAAATATCCATATTGGCCTACTCGTCACCCCTAGCCGCGTGGTAGCATCCGTGCGTCGAGTTTTCATCCCGTTCGGTGAAACGGGCGAGTTTGGACAGCTACGCGCGCGTGCAAGTGTCCGACTTGGGGGCATGCTTTTTAATCATAAGACATCTCATTTTAAAATTTGGAACCCGCTTAAAATCCTATTATTTGAATTTCAAATTTTTGGGCGCAACCCGGGCGCGATTCGGAAATGTTTCATTTAGCGCCAAAATCCCCATTTAATTAAATATACTAAAACTATAATAAATATATTCAAATCTCAAATCTGTTACTTAAATAACAATTTAACCCTTTAAATCTTTTCGAAATGGTTCCCTGGCCAATCACGAGGGACTTTACCCTCGTGGGCCCCCGCCTTTGACCATCTCTCTGTCTCTCTATCTCTCTCTCTTTCTCTTCCTCTAATCTTTCTCTCTCTGTCTCTCTATCTCTCTCTCTCTCTCTTCCTATAATCTCTCTCTCTCTCTCTATCCCTATATATTCCTTACCTCCTTCATCTTCACAGAAAACGATCACGAGAACCCCCACGAACCCACGCGAGAACCCTAGCCGCCACCGTGCCCGTCGCCGCCGCAGCCCCACGCCGACGACACACCACCATCACCCTTGCTTCCTCAGCCTCGACCGCAGACCTCCTTCCTCCTCTCCCTTCTCCTGTGCACCCAACACCGTAGCCTCCTGCACCGTCGCTGCCCGCCGTCGCCGCCGCATCTCGTTGCCGACGACGCCAGCATCTCCCTTTCGCCCTCTTCCCGACCTCGACACCTTCCTCCTCCTTCCCGTGCGCCGGCGCTACAACAGAACCCCGCCTGCACATCCCCTGCACACCGTCGGACCGCCGCCTGTCGCCGCCGACGACCCCGTTCCTGTGTCCCCGACCTCGCAGACACACCCCTCGGTGAGATACCCTTCTTCTCCTCTCCCTCGCCTTGCCTTTCCGCTGTTAACTGTTTCATGATCGGCAGATCCCCACCGCGTGCACTGTTCACCGCTGGAGCCAATCGACGCCGTCGACCGTCGTGACCCCCTTCACCCACAGTGAGTAATCCCCCCATCCTCTCCTTTCTCTACTCATTCCCTTTGCTTTCTAGATCTATACCATTGAAACCAGTCTCACCGTTCTCTTTCTTGCCGGAATCCGGCCGTTCTGACGACTTGACCCGACTTTCCAGCGAGGTACTCCGGTCCGCGTGGTCCCGCTGTTCGTTGTTTGGCCTAGATCCGTAAACCGTGCGTCCGTCGCGTGTTTTTCTGCCGACGCTACGTCCGTTTTCCCGGTTCGCGAAACCGTCGAGGCAAGTATTACTTGCTACATGCTATGTTATACAAATTGAATGTGTTTGACTCTTTAAACTTGCAAAACTTAACTAAGTAGAGCTATTTTATAATTTGGACGCATTATGACATTTATCATGATACTGTAACCTAGAATCACAATTGCCGCTTTAACCCTAATAACGAAACTACCGATTAATCATTTTGCTGTTTAAAGGACGATAGCCGTACACATGTAGCTTTATTACTTTCTGTTATTGATAGTGCACTACCTTGTGATTATTGCACCGCAAGGGTGCTCGAAACTTGTTAATCTGATAATACGACTGCACTATATTGTGATTAAATGAACTGATATTGTCGTTTACTTTATTTCCTGCTGTTATTTCCTTATTCGATTATATACCTGTTGTGAGCACACCCTCGATTGCGTTACATATTGACCTGATCTTGCTACACATGACATATATATACATACCGATGCACCGGACATAGTACCCTTTTACTATCGACTTAACATGATGTACCATGACCTGACCTGTTACCTGATCTCATGCCTAATGCTAACAAACCTGACATGGAGTCCTCATGGACCATTCCTGTTGTCTATCCAGACAAACCCGCTTTTACCTGATCCTATGTTGGCGTTAGTTCTTGATTACTGAATACCTGACTCGACATACATAACTTGGGGGTATGGGGAAATCAAAGGTGAAACCGACTTGTAACTCAACAGTTCGATACCTGTTCCGATCAGTCTTACGGGCTAGGCCAGCCCCGGAGTGATGATGCTGACATCACTCACCCATCCTGCTACCTGTTACTGCCTAGCGGCACGTCTCGGATTCAGCCCCGAGGATCTTGACCGTGGTCCCGGGCACGCACGGGATACTATTGAGTTACATCGACGAGTCATCAATTGATTTCAAAGACTTTAGAATAGAAATCCGATAGAACAGTTTAGTTACCCACTGCACACTACCCTGCACTGCTTGTTACATACTACTGCTTATTTTATGTTTATTTCTGCACTGCTTATCACCTTGTACATATTATATTATTGGTTGACATGACGCGCTGACGTCTGGGTTTTGCATGGCCCAGATTCTTTACCACTGTCGCCGACCGAGCAGGAGTACTTCAGCCAGCAGGCTGATTTGTGAGTTCTGTAGTGATTAGTTTATTTATTGCATTTTATTTCCAAATGTGAGCCCGCATTATGGGACGTACTTTTCTATTATTGTATTGGATCATTTGCTTCCGCACTTATTTATCATTGACTCTTGTTATTACGGATTTGGACATGTGTTAGATAGTTTATTTATCTTGTTCTTGATATCTCTACAGCCGTAATGTGACTGTGGATGGATACTTCCTACCCACAGGTAGCATGGTTGGCTATGTCACGTGCCCAATCTTGCGTACTCTGGGAAGCGGGGCGCGACATTTGGTACTCGATGATCTTGATTTGGATCAAATTGTGTCAATCAATTTGTGAAGAATTGATTTGGATCTCACTAGAATTTTACCCTCCAAATGATGAACAACCAACTTATGAAGCCTTGGGTCCCTTTATATAGTCCTCTCCTTTAGCTTCCCCTAGAAGCTTGAACTAGCTTCCTTTAGAAGCTAAGCTAGGTTTAGCTTCCTTAGAAAGCTTGGTAGTTGAGTAGAAGCTTCTAGGTTGAGTTAGTTATGTAGCTTACAAGAGAAGCTTGGTTGTTATGAGAAGAAGCTTCTAGGTTAAGATAGTTAGCTAGCTTGCTTGAGAAGCTTGGAGGTATTAGGCTTGTACAAGAAGCTTGGCTGTTAGGACGGAAGTTTCTGGAGATCTTTGGAGACTGAAGTGTCTTGAAGAAGTTTGCCAATTGAAAGGAGAAGCCCAAAATAATAATCTGCCGCTGACGTGTCATCGTGGCCGCGGATCCGCGGCTAATAGGGCCATTCGGCCGCGGATCCGCGGCCGTTTAGATGGCTTGATGCATGAAACTTCCAGGGTAATCTTGTGCTGGCCTTAGGATATTTTTCTGATGTCTGGAATCTTTTAAATCTTTCTTGTTTACTGCCAGATCACAAGTCTTGGACTTGACGTATTTTAGCAGCACTTTTAGCAGTTCCGGCTCTTTTTCCTGGAATTTTCTGCACACAATCTCGAGACAAGTGTTGCGATATATAAAGATCATGCGTGTAATAAAAAACACTCAATTTCTCTCAAAATGCCGGTTATAATGTATAACACATGTTATTTGGTATTTTGGCAGACAAATTGCTAATATGTGCTATATTTATACCAAACACCTTTAGATGATTGAAATAGTAAGGAAATTGATATGTTAAAAATGCAATATTTTCGACTGATCAGGACTCACATGAATGACATTCCACATGTTTCGGCAGTAGGGTCAATCATGCGATGCCATGTACCAAACCAGATATTGCCTATACACTTGCTGTAGTAAGAAGATATCTGTCCAATCCTAGAAAAACAAAAGAAGCAATGAAGAACATATGAAGATATTCTTAGTGTATGGTAATGGCAGCCTCCAACTGGAGACGATTACCGATTCCAGCTTCTAAAGATGATATAGATGACAGAATGCATGTCACGGGTTGTAAGTTTACCTTCATTTGAGGAGAAGTATATTGGAATGGTTCTAAGCGGGATACTGAGGAAGACATGATGCTGATTGCTGAGTACGACTCAGCTGAGGATGCAGCCTAAGAGGCTATTCGAATAAATAAGCCCATTTATGAACTTGGTCCCATCAGGTATCCAGACAGATTCAAAGGCAGCTATCGCTTGATTCGGGAGATATTTGATCTCCGCGAGATTAAGAAAAAGAGAGAAGTTAGAAATATTGTAGCGGATCCATTCACTGAGGCTGTTTCACAAATACGGTTTATGAAACTATTATTAGAAAAGTTGGATATGCGATACCGCAATAATTGGCCTTAAATACAAGTGGGAGATTGTTGGATATAGGTTCCATGAAGGCAATTATTGTAATTGTACATGGACCTGTATGGATAGAACGATTTTGCTCGAGATGATAGTATGCTAACTGATTTGTCTTTATCATCATATGTATATATTTTACTTGTTATTACGTATCGCTAATACATATCTATAAAGCCCATATGATCTTTGCTTGAATACCATAATTATGATAGGGATCATACTAGTGGGGCCTAGATAGTCCATAAGCACATCCTTAATTCCTAGTCGAGAGAGTATCGAGACAGAGTATCGATACTCTAGGATAGACTAGTGTATGCATTTCTTGACCCCAATTGGGGCGATGGCTGGTCCCACAGCTATTGGTGTTTGACACCGAGATTGTATACAGGTGCTCATTGGAGAATGAGTTCACTGAACGAACTTGCCGAGAACTCCTAAATGGTATTATACCTATTGTCAGATAGCAGTTCTCTGGTGACGATAGTACAGAGTAGTCTCTTGACCTGAGATCACCATAGTGTTTTGTGTGTGTTCCCACTATACTTTGATTACTACCCTACCATGACTTTAAAAAGTCGTGCGAACATATTTTAGTTGGGTATAGTCTCGAACCACATGGAGGCAATAAGTGGTCGAGGGGATTCGTCTCTCCCGATATAGGGAGTCGATGTCGCGCTATGAATGACACGACTTTAACCACAAGTCCGTGGCTACGGCAGATGAGATAAACTGATAAGTGTTATCAGTTGTATCTCTAATGGTTATGATTTCGATGTCTGCATGACTTATTGGGTTATTAGGGTCTGAAAGTTTCCACCCCCAGACCCGATATGTGATACTCTTTAACGAAGAGACCAGACTGTATGGTATTCGTCGCTTATAGGCTCTATCGGGTCCGGATGAGTTTGCTCGTCGACCTGCCTTTTTCTTGATGAATACCTGGGTAGCCGTTACATGCAGCTAATACCACTGACGAGTTTATGGGTTAACCCGTGAGGGGATTGAATCTGAAAGTGTTTCAGATTTAATCGGATATGATCCTATTTAACCTACTTCCAGCATATTGACAGGTCTTTAGAGTCCGACATCAAAAGTGCCTGTCCAGACGAAATGATGATGTGCGTGCATATGGGGATACGTGTGGGAGTTTAATTAAATGCGTGATTTAATCAAACGTTTGATATACTATCCGATTTAAAAACCGGAATATTAAGTCAAATGTTGACTTAATAACCATATATGTGATATGGTTTCTAGTATTGTATATACAATACACATTCTCTTTCTCTCTTTTGGTATATGATACTGATGGATTATTGTGTATATGTTACATAATGTGTAAATATATAGGATACATATACTGTCTCAATATATATATATATATATATATATATATATATATGTGTGTGTGTGTGTGTGTGTGTGTGTGTGTGTGTGTGTGTGTGTGTAAAGAGAGTGAGGAAATACGTATATGTATATATACATATACATATATGTATATTTTTTCATGTATTGACAAAAATGGTTAGCATGTGAGAAGCGCCCTCCCTCTCTTTCTTTGTGTGACACCTAAGAAGAGAGAGAGAGAGAGGAAATGAGAGATATATATAATCTAGACATATTTTCTTTTTCCTTGACTTAAGTTTACTCTTAAGAAAGGGAAAAGTAGAAAGAGAGAGAGCCGTATCTTCTTCTTCTTCCTCTTCTTCTTCTTGGATTTTTTGAGGTGAGAAAAAGAATGGCAAAGAGAGAAAGAAGACTCATTTCCACCGCATCATCCTACCTCCACCTTGATGACTTATGGATTTTCATGATCCAATCGTTTAGTTTTGATGATGTTATGAATATTAATAATTACCTTTATGCAAATTCTTTATTTTGTGTATTTTATATAACACTGTATATGGGCTTGCTCATGTGAGATTGGATTTGCAGGAATATATCACGATAATTTTTTGATGGAGGATGGAGGAAATTAAGTTTTAACGGCAAATCTATTGGAGGTTGGAAGTTAATGAACTAGATCTCCTCAATGATCACATTCAAGCTTCATGAAACTAAGGAGCCAAAGTCCAAGTTTAAAAGAAATTCAAAAGAATTCAAGAAATCGAAAATTCAAGAGCTCGTGTCGAGATGTCGAAGATTCAAGATTTGGCAAACGAACGATATCGACATAGAAAATCAATGTGAGTACTCATGTCTATGGAAAACATCACATTAAGCTTTTGCACACACTCTTCGTATGATTTGTGAAAAACTTATATCGGTTTTCGTTTAAAATTCTTTTCAAAAACCAAGCTCAAATTTTTCTGAAAATTCTTTCTTCAGACGTGTGTACTATTGTGCTTCAGACGTGAGTCCTGTTTTCAAAAACATGTACAAGTTTCAAATATCAGTTTCTTGCTTCAGAAAAAACGCCTAAAGCTTACCAGAACAAACGTCTGGATGTTTTCTGAGCTTTCATTGTTTAAAACTTTGACAGAACAAACTTCTGTTGATACTTCTTCATACGTCTGTTTGTTCTCTAGATTTTCATGGGCTAGAAATTTTTTACAAAACAAACGTCTATAGTTACTTCTTCATACGTCTGTTTGTTCGCTGGATTTTTACTGGCGTAATACATTTTACAAAACAAACGTCTGTCAAACTTTCTTCAAACGTCTGGTTGTTCTTTGTGTTTTCATGGCATTAAAACTTTTTGTAAGAACAAACGTTTGAACTTATTTAGCTTAAGCGTCTGAAGGTTTAAAACTTTGAAAATCTTTTCTTCTTCAGACGTTAGTTTCTCCTTCTTCAGACGTCTGTTTGCCTTTTATGCTTTTGTGCCTTCTTGAAAAATACTATCGGCAAATGTTTGAAGCTTTTAAAAACAAACGTCTGAAGCTATTTTCTAATCGTTGCCGATCCTTCTTCAGACGTCTGTCTGGTTGAACTTCAGACGTTTGATAAGGGCTTTTTTTGACCGATTTGACTTGTAACGGGTAGTTTTTCTTGAGTGGTATTTATTTAGAATTGCTTTGGGTTTTGGACAACCAACACTTGCAAAATTATTATGAGATATTCAAAAGCCATTTTCTCATCTCTTATGGGAGTGAATTCTTCATTTTGATTATCTTTTCTCCCACACTCAAAAAGATCAAAGAGCTTAATTTGATTATTCCATACTCATTGAAGTATTAGTTGTGAATTTTAAGAGAAACTCCTTTGAAAGTATTGTACTTTATTGTAAACCCGTTTCTTATCTTTGTGTGAGGATATCTTAAGTGCAAGAGAGTCTTTTGTAACAAAGAAGAGTGAGAAGTTTTTCTTTCTTTATGTGAGAATCCTTGAGTGCAGATGTGACTTTGTAAGGAAGGAGAACTTGTTGGTTTCGGAGGAGACGTGTAAGAAGTTGCGATTGGTCAACATGTTGTCTCGATGGAGACGTGTTTTAGTGGAACGAGCTCATACGCTTATAGATAGAGAACTAGGAGATTTTCCGAACCTCTCTAAGCGGCTCGTGTTTGCGTTTGCTATTTTTTTCTCGTGCTTTAGATTTCAGTTGCTTAGATAGAATTTGCATGATCAACTCCTTTTTGGCTCTATATGCTCTTTACTTACTTGATTGCTATATCTATTGCTTTCTATTTGTTCATGTGTTCAAAATTGTAGATTGCTTAGCCTCTTATTCTTAAGCTTTGCAATTGTGTTTGATTGGCAAGTGTAATCTGTAATCTTTTTTTATTTGAGCATATCGGTAATCTTGTCCTATTCACCCCCCCTCTAGGACAACTTTCAATTGGTATCAGAACTTGGTGCTTTTCTTGTTAGGCTTTACAATCTAGAGTTGAACGTATATATTCTTTTTACCTTCTTACTCTTATCATGATGAACCATCTATACATAACCCTCCATATTTTGATGGTTCTAAATTTGAGTTGTGGAAAATTATGATGCCACATTTTCTTGAATCTCGGGGTAGGGATATATAGAAAATAGTTGATAATGAGTACTCTATTCCTTCTATTTCTAAATCACTGTGGAGTTTTCATGAAATTTTTTATTTGTTTTGAACATTAAAGCTCTTAAAATTCTGCATTGTGTTTTAAATGTTGATGTTCTTAACAATATCTCTTTTTACAAGACGGCTCATGAATTGTGGAATTTATTGAAAATATTTATGGAGAACAAGCCCTATGCAAATAGAAGGAGAAAACCAAGAGTTCAACATATATAGCGACTTTGGATGCGTCTCAATCAAAAGCAAATCAAAAGAGACAATCTAACTATATGAAGTCGATAAAGGAGTATCTTGATCTTGGGGTTGCAAGTAATCCTTCTTTTGATTATCATAAATTTATCCATGATCAATTGCCAGTTACTTTCAGTACTATTCATTATAGTTTCATTTTGATGACATCTAGAAATAATTTGTTAGATGAGCAAAACTATTCTCTTATTGATGAGAAAATAATTTGATTTCTTGTTGTGATTCTTTTGAGATTTTCAACAAAAATTTGATCTCCAAAATTGGTGATTTAACATCCGCTCATGATTCGCAAATCACTTCAATTGATAAATTAGAAATTGAGAAGAATAAGCTACTTTCAAAACATGATTTCTGTTGTGCTTCCATTGATGCTTTGAAGTTCGAAAATGAAAATTTGGTTTTCTCTTGCAATTCCTTGAGAATAGAAAATGACATTTTGATTTCAAGATTTAAATATGAAGGTGATTTTTTGAAATCCTTTCTTATTTCTCAAGATGTATTGACTTGTGATTTGTTGTCTCTTAAAAAGAAAAACGAGAAATCGGTTTTAACTTGTGAGATTTTGAGGGGAAAAAACGTCGATTCATTTTCAATTTTTAAAATCGAGATTGATCTTTTGAAATCGTACACTTTATCTAAAGAATCTCTTGTTTTCGAAAACGCTTCTTTCATGAAAGAAAAAGAATTTTTAAAAGCTTTCCTTGCTAAACTTTCAAAGGTTGGTGTTTTACCTAGTAAGGAAGTAGTTTTAAACCGAAGAGGTGATGGTTTTAAAAATTCGAAGTTTCAAAAACCCTCTTTGTCTAGACGTGTCAAACATGCCTTTCATTTAGCTAAATTTCATGTTCATTCACATGCATACTTATATAGATTTAGTTCGAGAAAAACTTTCAAGAAACATACGCATCATTTACTTGCCATATCTCATGTTATTGACATATCTAGATCATCCATGCACGCACACACCCCCACTTGCAACTTTTATGGTGCTCATGGTCATTTAGCTTTTTAATATAGGTTAAAGAAAAAATATTTCATTGCATGCATTTTTGGTTTGGATTTCCAAATTTAACCCTTATGGATCTAATAAATTTTGGATACCAAAATCTCCTTCCATGTCTCGTTGTGTAGGTATGGAGAGTGCTTTGACTTAAGGAATCAGGGCATAGATGAGCAAGAGCACAGCAAATGGAGAAATTTGCTTGGCTTATCGATACGTGGGGTAACAATCATGTATTTACATTTCATTGACTATTATATGCTTTGATGGTTATATGCTCTCTTTGAATTGGTTTGGTTGTTCCTTAAACTTGAATCAATTTATTTTGATGGGTATTTCGAGAAGAAGAGTTTTCATTTTTTTTATAGTTTTGAAAATAAAATTTCTTTTTTGAGCATTGTGAACTTATTCAGACATTTGTTTAGCCTTTGTTCAGACGTCTGTAATTTATAAACATCACAAGATTCCGATAAATGTCTGTCTTGAGGTTTCTCTGCCTATATATATATATATTAACTTTTTGGATCTCTCTCTCACTTCCTTCTCAGCCAACCCATCTCCTTCCTCACTCCAAAAACCCTAGCTCCCATTCTACCTCAAATCCAAGGATTTCTCTACATAAACTTCGTATTCTTTGACCAAATCAAACTTTACTCCCTTTCTCACAACACCTTAAGCCCTCTTTTTGTTTTTCACACCAAATCTCTCTCTTCCCTAAACACTACCCCTTTAAGAATAGCACCAAAGACCACTTCGAAGAAAGCCTGTAGAGAATGCTCATCTTCCTATACCCAATCCGACTATCGAATCTTCTTGAATGCATGGTGAGAGAAAATCTTTGAAAATCTTCAGATGCAAATCTTTGAAGGTATTGTCGGGGTGTAGAGTTATGTTAGAAGATTTTGGAGCTTATAACCTTCCTTTTTTCTTCTCTTATCAAGGATGGAATTTTGTTGCTGGAATCAACGAACCTGTTTTTCCCAATTTGGTGAAATATTTCTTTGCTAACCTAAATATTTTCCATACCAATTGAATGATTACCCTAACATCCTTTGTACATGGAAAACATATTTTGGTTGATGAACCTCTTCTTTGTAGACTTCTTCATGTTGAACCCTGCGGTGTTGATATTTATCATTTCAATCTTGGAGACTATCCTTCGTATCCGACATTTTGGAATGCCATAACGACGTCAAATTTTCTTCATGAAGGTTTAGTTCTTTCAAGTGCTAATGCTTTCGCCAATATGATGTTTCAAGCAAAGTTCGTCGCCAACATACTTGGACATGTTTTTTTATGCGAAGCCGGAGATAGGAGCAACCTTAGGGGTTGTCACAAGCTCTTTACTTTTCTTGTTATGAAAACCATCCAAGTTAACATTCCAAATATTTTGCTTGAAGAAATTGTGTTTGCGGCTTAGTTTGGGCCTAACAAGAACCTCCTATACGGAATGATATTCACATTCTTCTTCAAATACTTCAAGGTTCCAATGGATGATGAGGAATTGGATTCTAGTGTTAAAACTGTCGACTCTCGTACACTGCATTTAATGATCGCGGTTGCAAATCGTGCATGAAATCGTCAAGATGGTTGGGATGAGATTGATGAGGAAAATAGTAGTGATGGTGAAAATAGTGAAGTTGGAAGTAACTAAAACTGTTTGTACAAGCTTTTGTTGTTGTCTTATTGGTGGAGAGTTTTCTTTGGACCTTTGGTGTTTTTTCTCTTGCTTGGTATCGATAAGTACTTGCTTGTGGAGGGGATAAGAGATGATATATTATTGTTTTATTTTGTGTTGTTCTTAGTGTTGGTTTGGTTAAAAAAGTGAACTTTTTTGGTTTGTTTTTAGCTTCCTCTTAAGAGATGCCGGTTCTAAAATGATATTGATTATGAACCGATTATTTTGTATGGAACTACATAGTTCTCTTTATTTTATGGTTTTTAGTCTATGAATCGCATCTTTAGTTTATTTCCTTGGTTTTTTTGCAACTAATGGATCATTGAGTAGATTATCTTTTATTTATTTTTGCTATGCACATGATCATGTGTTTGATGGAATATTCATTGAATATGAAAATTGATGTTATCTTTGCGTATTTGAGGAGATTTTCGTAATGTTGTGAGTCTTGGACTATGTTTATGGCTTAAAATAGTTGGGTTTGCGCTCTTATCCTTATATTTGCACATTTGATGGTATTTTTGTGCAAACTTTTTTCGATATGAATTGTAAGATATTTTATGCCTATAATTCATATTCTTGTGCCTAATGTGTATTATATCCTTGAGTATATGAGTTGTTGGAAGCCCTACACAAGATGACGTCAAACACAAGTTTTGGAGAAAACATTACTCAAAATTGGTATATTTAACTTCTCCGTTAATATTCTTGTGGCTTATATGATAGATTGCTTATGAGTTCTAATAGCTCCTTTATTATCATAAATATTATCTTGCCAAAATGTCTTCCACAACCCTCGATAGGGGAACCCAATTATGGATTTGTCATTTATAACATTTTCTACGATCTAACGAGTATGTTTAGGGCCTTCATAGGCTTACCGACACTAAAAATGAGAAAACCCTATTTTGTAATATTTTTATCTCATCTTTTCAACCATATGATATTAGAACTTGATTATTTGTTGCATATGGTTATCTTGCATGTATCACTTACTTTTGCTTATCTTCTATACATGCTTGTTTATATGTGCCAAATGCGTGTTTTTTAAAGTTATTCAAACGTTTAACTTTAACTCTTACTCATAGCAACTCCTATTAGTCTCCTATGCATACATTTAGAGGGAGTTATTCAAACGTTTAACTTACCTTTGCTTTACGCATATGTTTAAGGAGAGTAATTCAAATGTTTTACTTCTTAGGAAACCCTTTTTGATTATGTCAAAAAAGGGAGAGTGATAGTTTCGTATCAATATATTGAACTTATTCAAATGTTTAATTTTAGTATATTAGTCTTTTTATTGATTATTGAAAATTATTCAAACGTTTGATTTTCAATATATCGATACCATCCATTAATAATTTGACACCATTAAAAAGGGGGAGATTGATGACTTATGAGTTTTCATGATCCAATTGTTTAGTTTTGATGATCTTATGAATATTAATAGATAACTTTATACATCTGTTTATTCTTTAGTTTGCGTATTTTATATAATATTGTATATGAGCTTGTTCATGTGAGATTGGATTTACAGGAATAGACCACGACAAGCTTTTGATGGAGGATGGAGGAAATTGAGCTTTAACGGCAAATCTATTAGAGGTTGGAGGTTAATGGACTATAGCTCCTCAATAATCTCATTCAAGCTTCATGATGCTAAGGAGCTAAAGTCCAAGTTCAAAAGAAATTCAAAAGAATTCAAGAAATCGAAAATTCAAGAGCTCGTGTCGAGATATCGAAGATTCAAGATTTGGCAAACGAACATTATCGACATAGGAAATCAATGTGAGTACTCATATCTATGGAAAACATCACATTAAGTTATTGCACACACTATTCGTATGACTTGTGAAAAACTTGCGTTGGTTTTCGTTTAAATTTTTTTCAAAAACCAAGTTCTAATTTTTCTGAAGATTCCTTCTTTAGACGTGTGTACAATTGTGCTTCAGACGTGAGTCCCGTTTTCAAAAACATGCACAGGTTTCAAATATCGGTTTCTTGCTTCAGAAAAAAACGTGTGAAGCTTACCAAAACAAACGTCTGGATGTTTTCTGAGCTTTCATTGTTTAAAACTTTGACAGAACAAACGCCTGTCGATACTTCTTCATTCGTCTGTTTGTTCTCTAGATTTTCATTAACCTGAAATGTTTTATAGAACAAATGTCTGTAGTTGCTTCTTCATACGTCTGTTTGTTCTCTGCATTTTCATTGGCTTAAAACATTTTACAGAACAAACGTATGTCAAATCTTCTTCAGACGTCTGGTTGTTCTCTGTGTTTTCATGGCATTAAAAGTTTGTGTGAGAATAAACGTCCGAACCTATTTAGCACAAACGTCTGAAAGTTTAATACTTTAAAAATCTTTTCTTCTTCAGACGTTAGTGTCTTTTTCTTCAGACGTCTGTTTTCCTTCTGTTCTTTTGTGCCTTCTTGAAAAAATCTATCGGCAAACTCTGAAGCTTTTAAAAATAAACGTCTGAAGCTATTTTCTAGCCGTTGCAGATCTTTCTTCAGACGTCTGTCTAATTGAACTTCAGATGTCTAATAACGGCTCTTTTTTTTACTAATTTGACTTGTAACAGCTAGATTTTCTTGAGTGGTATTTATTGAGAATTGCTTTGTGTTTTGGACAACCAACACTTGCAAAATTATTCCGAGATATTTAAAAGCCATTTTCTCATCTTTTGTGATTGCAAATTCTTCATTTTGATTATTTTTTCTCTCACACACTCAAAAAGATCAAAGAGCTTAATTTGATTATTCCATACTCATTGAAGTATTAGTTATGAGTTTTAAGAGAAATTTCTTTGAGAATATTGTGCTTTATTGTAAACCCTCTTCTTTTCTTTTTGTGAGGATATTTTGAGTGCAAGAAAGTCCTTTGTAAGAAAAAAGAGTGAGAGAAGTTTTTTTCTTTGTGTGAGAATTCTTGAGTGCATGGATGCCTAGAAGGAGAACTTGTTAGTCTTGGAGAAGACGCGGTGTTAGAAGTTGCGAGTGTGCAATGTGTTGTCTCGGTGGAAACGTGCTTTAGTAGAACGGGCTCGTATGCCTACAAATAGAAGACCAGGGGATCTCCCGAATCTCTCTAAACGGTTCGTGTTTGTATTTGCTATTTCTTTCTCTTACTTTAGATTTCAATTGCTTAGATAGAATTTTTATGCTCAACACCTTTTTGGCTCTATATGCTCTTTACTTGTTTGATTGCTATATCTATTACTTGCTATTTGTTCATGTGTTCACAATTGTAGATTGCTTAGCCTCTTATCCTTATTGGTATATCCTTTGCTTAAGCTTTGCAATTTTGTTTGATTGGAAAATATAGTTTGCAATCTTTTTCATTTGAGCATATCGGTAACCTTGTCCTATTCACCCCCCCTCTAAGACAACTTTCAATTGGTATCAGAGCTTGGTACTTTTCTTGTTAGGCTTTACAACCTAGTGTTGATCCTATGGATTCTTTTTTACCTTCTTATTCTTATCATGATGAATCATCTATACATAACCCTCCATAATTTGATGGTTCTAAATTTGAGATTTGGAAAATTATGATACAATGTTTTCTTGAATCTCGGGATATGATATATAGAAAATAGTTGATACCGAGTACTCTATTTCTCCTATTGCTAAATCTATGTGGAGTATTCATGAAAAAGATTTATTTGTTCTGAACATTAAAGTTCTTAAAATTCTACATTGTGCTTTAAATGTAAATATTCTTAATAATATCTCCTTTTGCAAAACGGCTCATGGATTGTGCCATTTATTAGAAAATATTTATGGAGAATAAGCCTGTTCCCGCCAAATTTTTTGGCTTAAAGCTTGTTGTTCCTTTTGTAAAAATAGAGAGCAGTCCCTACGTGTTAAACACATGATCGCTCATATGCAAAGCATGTGAGTAGCGGTTTCAGATAGATTTAAATTCTATGACAGCCCTCCACGTGCAAAGCACGTGAGCACTCACGTTCAAAGCACGCCAATACCTGCTGCAGTTAGGATTAAATCCTATAGCAGTGCCCGCATGTTAAACACGTGAGCACTCACATGCAAAGCATGTGAGTACCAGTTTTAGATAGGATTAAATCATATGATAGCCCCCACGTGTCAAATATGCGAGCACCCACGTGTTAAACACGTGAGTTCCCTTACCATATTCTTGTGGCAGTGCTCACATGCAAAGCACGTGAGCGCCGCTGCCATATATAGCAGCGCTCAGGTGATAGCTCATGAGCGTCCCAATTTGAAACGTCTCATCTGATAGAATTAAATTCTATTTTGGAAATATTTTCCCCGATCTTTCTAATAAGGAAATATCTTTTTCTGACAGAGAATGTTTGGATTTAAAATCTAATGGTGATAAAATATTACCAAGTAAACCATCTGATAGAATTAAATTCTATGTGGGAATATTTCTCTGATCTTTCTTAAATAAGAAGGATCTTCTCTGTTAAACAAAATTAAATTCTATGGTTAGGAAAATATCTTCCTAACAAGATATTCATATGATAGAATTAAATTCTATGTTAGGAAAATATTTTTCTAATCTTGTTAAACAAACAAGATATTCATATGATAGAATTAAATTTTATGTGAGAAATATTCCCCTGATCTTTCTAAAATAAGAAAGATCTTCTCCGTTAAACAAAATTAAATTATATGATTAGGAAAATATCTTCTTAACAAGATATTCATATGATAGAATTAAATTCTATGTTAGGAAAATATTTTCCTAATCTTGTTAAACAAACAAGATATTCATATGATAGAGTTAAATTCTATATTAGGAAATTTTTTCTAGTTTTGTTAAACAAACAAAATATTCATATGATAGAATTAAATTCTATGTGGGAAATATTTCCCTGATCTTTTTAAAATAAGAAAGATTTTCTCTGTTAAATAGAATTAAATTCTATGATTAGGAAAATATCTTCCTAACAAGATATTCTTATAATAGAATTAAATTTTATGTTAGGAAAATATTTACCTAATCTTGTTAAAAAACAAGATATTCATATGATAGAATTACATTTTATGTTAGAAAAATATTTTCCTAATCTTGTTAGAAAAATAAGAAATCTTCTCTGTTAAACAGAGTGCCTTGGGATTAAAAATCCAATTATGAATAAAATTTACTGGTTGATCTTTAAGATCAATTTGATTAATTATGAAATCAATCATGATCTCTCAATGATAGATTTTCTCAAAACAGATTGATTTTTCTCTTTCTATAAATAGGAGTAAAGAGATTAAATCTCAGAAAGAGAAGACCCCCCATAAGCTTCAACAAAAAACAGAGAATTTAATTCTCAATAAAGAAGAAAATCTTCCTCCTCTCAAACTCTAAGTAAAGAAAACATAGAGATAAAAATATCTCCACTTTACCCATCATATCATATCTAAGGGTTTAACCCTTCACAAGAACTCAGTTCTTTCTCAGGATCTGAGATTCATAAGTCAGATCTCTCATAAAGAAAATTTAATTCTCGTAGGGAAGATCTTGTTATTGAGAATCAAAAATTCAGGGGAGAACAAGGCTGAAAAGAATAGCGATCAAAGAAGAACATGAAGAAGATGGAGTCCATACTTCAGGAACTTAGTTCCTAAACATGAAAAGAACTTAGTTCTTAAATAATTTGATCCCAGATCCTCAAAATATTGATCTTGGTAACCGTTAATGGTCAAAATAACATTAACAGAAGTTCAACTTCTTTAAAAATATGAACAAAAATTAAATCTCTAAGAACTCAGCGCCTCACGTGATATTCACATGAGCGCTCACAAAAAGAGATTAAATCTCTAAGGACCCAGCACCTCACGTGATACGCGCATGAGTACTCAAAAGACATGAATACAACGCCTCACGTAATATCCGCATGAGCGCTCAGATGCTGCAGACTTAGCGTCTCACGTGCCATACACGTGAGCGTCAGAGTGTGAGCGCCTCACGTGATGCACACGTGAGCGCTATATGTTTGAGTGCTTAGCACTGCAGGGTGACATAGAAACCCAACCTTTAGCTATAAATTCGCTAAATCTATGAAGTGAAGACTTCTTTGAGCCCATCTGCTCACATGTTTAAGTTGATCTTAATCTAAAACAAAATTAATGATCATCAATCATATTTCCAAGCCGGTCTTAGTCAAATATATGACTAACGATCGTTTATCCATGTTGATCTTAGTCCTATATACGACTAATGATCTTTCATCGATCTTTCATCCATTTGATCTTAGTTTTATATACGAGTAATGATCGACTACCCAAATTGATCCTAGTCCCATATACGACTAAATGATCTTTATCTTAGTATCATATAATACTAACGATCCTCGGTTCCGACATAATCTTTTCCCTCATATTCAGGATTTGGTTCAAGAGCACATCTTTCCACACATCGTTGTAATTCCTCAACGTTTTCAAAGAGGTGGCGGGTCCCAACAACCAACGACTCCTTTCTCGTCCAAACTTGATAAAGATATGAAATTTCATCAAGACAGAGAATGTCCTAATTCTCATATTGATACACCCCATATTTATGCACTTCCATATTGATGTGCACACCTCATATTGACACCCCCCCCCATACACATGCGGATCTCATATTGAGCTCCAGCTTTATACATATATGTATATGTATATCTTTGAGGGAAATATAAATGCCTTCAAATTGGATCGCACCCCAATATTTGGCACATCCCATGTTACCATCGTTCACTTCGCCATGTAAAATATACGCGTGCGCACAAGATGAAAGATGGACCGAAACTGTTAGTTATATGTATGCCCTAGAGGCCATTACCGTACATAGGATGTATATTGTAGTGGATGCTGGGACATATATAGGGAGGACTTTCTTGCTCGACATGATAGTATGCTATCTGGTTACTCTTTTTACCTTAACGTGTACACTGATTGTCTCTCTGTTACATGTTGGTAAAGCCCTTAGGATGTGTACTTGACTACCTGGACTATGATGTGGATCATACCAGTGGGGACATGGTAGTCTATAAGTACATCCTTCAAGGTCCCTAGTCGTGGGTGTATCGAGACGGGGCATCGATATACCAGAGTAGACTAGCGTATACCTTCTCGACCCATACAGATGGGCGATGGATGATCCCATATCCATTGGTGTTTGACATCAGAGATTATATACGGGTGCTCAGTGGAGACTGGGTACACTGGACGGACTCGCCGAGAACTCCCAGATGGTATTATACCTCACGTCAGATGGCAGTTCTTTGGTGACACTGGTACAGGTTAGTCTGTAGACTCGAGATCGTCATAGAGTCTTGTGTGATTCCCACTGTGCTTTGATTTCCACCTTACCGCGTCCAAGAGGGCGTGCAAAACGGTGGCTTTTGGGTACAATCCCGAATCACATGGAGGCAATGAGCGATAGGAGGGGATTCGTCTCTCCCGGTATAGGGAGTTGATGTTGCGTTGTGTTCGATTGGCTATAACCGGAAATCCCTGGCCAGGGTTGCTGAGATTTACTGGTAAGTGTTACCAGTAGTTTCTCGAACTGTTATAGACCTCATATCGGCACGACTTATCGAGTTATTGGGGTCTGACGTTTACCACCCCTAGGCGAGATATGCGACATATCAGACGATCAGACCGGACTGTACGGTAAGTGTTACTGGTTGGATTCACAGGAGTATGAGCGGGCTTGCTCGTCGATCTTCTGATCGCTCAATACCCGGGTGGCCGTTACGTTTAGCAGACCGCTTGTAGCTTGTGGGTGTTTGATATGATCATCACCTGCTGCCGGCGTATTGACGAGTCTTTAGAGTCCTACACAGAGGTTTCCTGGCTCAAGCGAAACGAAATAGGGGCGCATATGAGATATGTGCGGGACCGAGAATAATGCATGTATGTGATACCGTATTTCATTCTCGCGATTTGTAACATTGATCGGTTATATGCGATATAGCCTGGTTATCGGATCAAGTGTTGATTCGATAAGTTGTTACTATTGATATTAGTCGGTTATATGCGATATGACCGGATTGTTAAATCAAGTGTTGATTTAATGATTTAATGTATAATTATATATAAGATATATTACTTTACATTAACTAGTATTGGTTCACTTTAAATGGATTTTCTCACTTGAAGTTCACAAGTTGTATATGTGATATACTTTTGTGCACTTATTTGTATCATGTTTGATGATACATGCTCACTTGGGTTTGTGTAAAGATTAAACCATGGTTGTGTAATGGTTAGGGTTTTCATATTATTTATTTATTCATTTATTTATTTATTTATTTTTGGCAAAAGAAAAGAAAAATGGTGGCTTTCTTTGTTTGTTCTTGAAGCTTCATGAAGCTTTGACCAAGTGACCATTTTGTCTTCATGCTTAACCCTAACCATTCCAATTAACCCTAGTTCATTCTCTACACTTGACCATGGTTGGATTATGATAAGTATTCATTTATTTTCTATTTGCAAATGACTTATCATAATATATTCCATCTTCTTCTTCTTCTTCTTGAACAAGAAGAAGCTTGCTACCAACAATGGCAAGTTGAGCAAATGAGTGAGAAATCCAATTCTAAAATGAACCCACCTCCTATTTCTTCATCCTCTACCTCTTGCCAAGTAGTATAGGGTGTTTTCTTCACAAGTTTCATGACTTGGTGAAGTGGGAGCTTGATCTTGTGATGCCTCGACGTAGATCATCTTCGGCATCGTAGTCGATGACCTAGCCCGCCCTTTCTCCGATGAAGCCGACGCTAGAGCCCGGGATCCGATGATCGCAGCGAGGAGACATCATGACGCAGCTATGGAGGTGGAGCACCGGATCTACAAAGGTTGTATTTCCGTTCACTTCTTAGTTAAGTAGTTAACTAGTTGCTAGTTTCGCCTAAAATTCTAGTTAACGATCTAGTCTAGGGTTTCTCGGCACCGTAAAATTTGAAATTGGCATGGTTGATGCCTTGTGAGACCTCATTAGTGTGCCTAGGAACCCTACAGTGGTATCAGAGCCTAGCTAGAGCCTTAGGCGAAGTCTAGACGACGTTTGAAATCCGAACGAACATCGAAACTCTATTTTTCCATGCTCTCTGGACTTTTTTCAAAAACTGGGTTTTTTCCAGATTAAAATTGCTTAAAAAATTCAGCAGGAAATTCTAAGAATTACGGTGCAAAAATTACCTAATGATGTCTCTAAAGCGCGGCGGAACCGCGGCATTAGCATGCTAATGCGGCGGTTCCTCGCCTATTTAGTCTCTTCAGTCAACCATTTTTGCATAGTAACTTCTTTATTTAAATACTGAGTTTTATGGGAATTTTTAATATTAACTCAAGAGTTGAGTTTTCTGGGTTGTATTGGGAGTTCGTAAATTTGATCGGATTATCAAACATTGTCTATGTGTTTTTCCGGATAATTTTAGAATATGTTAAAAAGTTCGACCGGATATAAATACCCATTTTTTCCCCTGCCGGGAAATTTCCAATTGTTGGATATTTCTGTAGTTTAATCACGTTCTAAGTAGTGCAAGTAACGCGATGGTCCCTCTAGAAAACAACAAACCTTTACTCGATTATGTGACCGTCTTGAACTGCCCTTTGAACCTTAGGGTTTGGGGCAGTACGGCGTGCCACATGTGAGGCGTTGACTTGACCCTTCTACGGCTGGACCGTTGGTACTGAGGCATGAACTGAATGTTTTTAGACTTATTTCATGTGTTGAACTGTATCGGGAAAACTTGGGTGTTTGAATGTTAGATCGGAAAGTTTAACATTTTTCTATTTATCCGGAATGTGATACAACAATTGGAATTCACAAGTAGTTATGAGATAACTGAATGAATGTTATAAACACAGCAGTTTAGTCTCATTTGATCGGTTGCCACGGAATTTTGATGTGATCAAAAGTCCGTCGCAATCACGTAGCATACGCGGATACTCGCCGGGTAAACTTAATAAACAGCCTCACCCCATAGCCCCGACCAAGTGACTGTAGGAGAACCCCGTCGCCGAAAGCATCCGTTCGGGTGCTCGCGGTAGCCGTGTTCCGCCTTAGTGCACTTCGTCGACGGTATCAGGGGTGCGGCCGCCTACTAAAGTTTGCGACGAGCATTCGATCAGTTTGTCGGGAATCTTGTTGAATTGCCCGACTTGATATTGAAAAGTGTTTTCGATAAAGAGACTAAAATGCGGGGTTTATAATTGTTAGGCATGCGATGTCTAAGGAATTCATTTGATTAGGCATGCGATGTCTATGCAAGTTGCGGATTCCAACTGTTGTAGTTTTACACTTTCTTTTCTGCGACCGTAAGTGTAATATGTGATATCGCCGGTTTCGTTGCTATATGTCAACGATAATTGGGATACGCATGTTTACTTACGCTGATGACATGTGTTGTTATGTGTTGCTGGATATGTTATATTGGATTGTCGTGTTTGAATAGCCGGGTTTTTTTTTATGTGAGATGAGTGTTTTTCATTTTCATTCATGTAAAAACTTGTATGTAATATTCTTTTATTGGGGCACTTCCAGGTTGCGTAAGTTGTCACCGTTGATGTATATTATTTACTTTTCCGCACTAGGATAGACCCAAGGAGGAGGGCACAAGTAACCGGGTTCTGGAGTCCAGTGGGAGACCAACTCGAGGAGTCGAGTCCGGGTCTCCTAACTCTAGAATTGGTAGGGTTGCTTGCCGCTCTCGTAGGGGTCTTGGGGTGTGGGTTTGGCTATTCATCGCGACCGTGGAATCCGTGTTTTATACTGGCTCGTATTAAAAACACGGACGTCCTAGTATATCCAATATTTCATATGATTCTTCTGCTGCGATATCTGTGATGTGATCATTTGATGTTCTGTGATAAATACTGTATATAGTATATATGATGTATTATATAGGCGTTACTTATGTTTTACAACCGCGCTAGCCCTGTCCCGACTCTGTCGTTAGTTACCTAACCTAACGGTGCACGAGGGGACATCGAAGCGAATGCGGATGGCATAAGTGTATGTCGTATTTATCTGTGATGTTTAGGTAACTTAAATGATGAGACTTCATTAATATGATTAATGAAAGAAAAGAAACCTAAGATGTTGTGGAATCGAATTTCAAAATTAAAACAGGTAGCTACAGTTCTTGCTTTGCATCGCGGTGTTCCTTGTAGAACATCCTGCACCTTATTCGGTAAGGAAAGGACCGAGATCCCTTCACCGGGAGTGACTCCTTTAGCAATAACTGGCAGATGCTACAACTCTCGGTTTGTATTTTGATTGCTTCTATAGTTTCTGCTTTGCACAGTGATATATATGATATATCCCGCACCTCATTCGATGAGGAAAGGACCGACGATCCCTTCACCGGGAGTGACTCCTTTAGCAAAACTAGAAAAGCCTCAAAAGCACTCCATTTTAAAATCATTTGATTCTACAACGATATCAAGTTCATTACGCAATAGGTTTTCAGAAAAACCTGTCGTAGCCCCCCGTCATTTCAGATAAGTGGTAGTTAGTATTCGTGCTACGTTTGTTGGCCTGCGTCAAGGCGTAGTGTGCGGTAGCTAACTAGTATTTATCTGCTTATGCATATGATGCAGATTGGATTAGGGTAGTCGTGCGACTTTGTTGGCATGCGTCAAGGGTCGTGCGGGTGGGTTTAATTCAATCAGGAAATGACGGGTTGAACTTGACTAGCGGACTATGGTTTGTTGGCCTGCGTCAAGGTCATAGGACGCTAGGGGCAAAACATTATCGGGAATTTCAAGTGTTGAAATTTGCAATGAGATTGCATACCTTCTATGAGATAGTTGGATCCCGATACCCGCTGCGAGTAATCGTTACTCCTGGGAGAGTTTTATACATTACAATTATCCGATCAAGTAGGTGTCTAGAAAGGTGTCAACGGGGTTACGCCTCTGGGAAAACGAGGTTTACATTAATTAGGTTCGTGCGAAAGCACGGGGGACCTCCCTCAAAGTACCGACACTGGCTTGGCTGAAAGATTGGCGAACTTGTAGCGTGTAATTAATCCCGACTAGTCTTTCCTTTTAGGGTTTGAAGGAAGATTTGATAAAAAGCAGTGGGAGCCATCCTGATTAGATAAAATAATAACCAATCTGATCTTGCAAGAGCGCACGCTGAGTGTTTTCTTCTCTCTCTCCAGGTAGCGACCATATCACGCCTTAATCAAGATAATAAAACGGATATATTGACCGAACCCGCTTGTTATACTGAGCTGGGGAACGTTGGTCCCGCTCCAACTTATAATTGTTATAAGACAGAGCAGGAAATTGGGGATTACCAGAATTCTCGTGCCGCCCAAACGAAGAAAGTGCATATGATGCATCTCCTTCGGGTGTGTTCGTTACACAGAACTGTTTCTCAATATCCTCTACGTCCTGGGTATTTGATACCGGATCAGGATCCCAGATATGTAATCTGTTACATAGGGCTACAGATAGGTAGAGAACTGAGAACGGGTGATAAGTTTCATGAGGCAGAAAACGGGGCAAGTGTTGCAGCCAAGTCTGTTGGACACTGTCACCCTGTATTACAAATACATTGATTCTGAACGAATGTTATTAGATACCGAACCTGATATACAAAATCATATCAGTCTCTTTATTAGTAAAGAAATGATAAAATTTTGTATTGTTGGATAATGTTTTGAACATTTCCTATATCAAAAGTTGATCGGTTCAGGCACGTTATCTAAAAGCATTGATGTTCTAAATCAAACTACAGTTCTTAGTATACGGAACACACACAAGAGGAAGAGTTCACATATGAACGAATCCTTCTTGAGGTATTGTAGACTAGGTCATATCAATGCGACCCGACTAGCTAAAGTTACATTTAGATGTATATTTAAATCAGTTTGAATTTACATCTTGTGAAACTTGCCAGTCATGTCACAAAGATTAGATGACCGTAGCTCTGTTTACTGGACACAGAGAAAGAGTTAGTGAACTCTTGGGATGATACATGTGGATGTATGTAGGTCCCCTGTCTAAATGTGCCTAGATCGGTTCTTTGTACTTCATTATATTCTCTGATGATCTCTTTAGATTCAGACATATGTTCCTGTTGAAACACAAGTCCGAACCTTTTGAGATATTCACAGAATATAAGATAGAAGTAGAGAACCAAAATACGGGTATAAGTATTATGTCCTTTGATGTGATCGAGGAGGAGAATACTTGTGCATGGAATACCTGGACTATTCTAATGGAGAATGAGATTCTCTCTCAGCATTACTCCTCCGTATACACCATAGCACGATGGTATATCGGGGCGGAGCAATCACACCCTATATGATAAGGTGTGCTCTATGATGAGTACTACTGAGTTAACTATTTCCTTTAGGGAGTTACGCACTTATGAAGTTGCATACCTATTGAATAGGGTTCCAATCAAATCAGCTGCCTACCGCTTCATATGTGATATGGAAAGGGAAGAGCCCATATCTTAAGATAGTTAAGATTTGGGGTTGTCCGGCCTATGTCTAAAAGCAAAATCCGGACAAGATCGAGGCAAGGTCAGTTCTGTAGAACTGGAAACGTTCCAGCTATACAAACTACTGCAGATGATTTGATAGAACCAAAGGATTCAGTAGATTCCAACGAACCTCAGCCTCTCCGCCGATCTAGTAGGGTTCCTCACCCACCTGAGAGATACTTCGGTTTCTCTATGACAGTGGGAACGAGGATTGCATCATGAGATGATGACCCAACTAGTTTCGAGCTGGCCATCAAGAGTGGGACTCTGTAAGAATGGCTGGATGCTTAGCGATCTGAGATGGAATCCTTATACACCAACAAAGTATGGACCTTGGTTGCTTTATCTGAAGGGTTAAATCCCCATCAGGAGCAAGTATATCTTGAGAAGATTACTTGGTGTACATGGAAAGGTTGAGACTTTCAAAGCTAGACTTGTTAAAGGTTTTCGTCATCGACCAGTAGTGGATAATGATGAAACCTTTTTCCAGTGGCTATGCTTAAGTCCATCCAGATCCTACTTGCCACGGCTACATACCATGACTACGATATCTGGTGGTTGGGTGTCATGACAGCTTTTCTAAATGATGTTTTAGAAGAGGGCGTCTGTAAGTACACAGCCAGAGGGCTTCGTAAACAGTGGGAGCAGCGGAAACGTGTACAAGATGCTTTATAGGATAAAGCAGGCATCGCGGAGTTGGAACATCTGTTTTGATGTGTTAGTCAAAGAGTTTGACATCATCAAAATGGTAGATGAACCTTGTATAAACAAAAGGGTAGTAGGGAGTATGGTGGTGATCCTCGTAGAGTACGTGGATGACATACTCTTGATAAGAAAGGAGTTTCCTATGCTACGCTTGGTCAATCTCCGCTTATCACTAGGATTCTCCATATAGGATCAAAGAGATACCTCCTAAATCCTGAGTCTTCATCTATGAGATAGATGTTATTTGGGTGTTAGAATACTCACTAGCTGTAGTGAGATGGTATCAATTGATCCTGGGGAGAATCACTGGAAAGGTTCTAGGGTGATAAAGACGACTGATTGTCAGTCACAGTCATTGTCTTTACCCTCAGTAAAGGGACGGTTTGTTGGAAGAGTTCCAAGATAGATACCGTGGCAAACTAGACGATAAAGGCTGGATACATCGCTACTTAAGATGCTACCAAAGAGGAAGTCTGGGTGTATAATAGTTCATGAGATGAACTTAGTTCCTCCCATTGTGTGACAATGGAGTTGTGGCTTATTCCAAGGAACACCCATCCCATCAATGATCCAGACATATTCTAAGGCAGTATCACCTGATCATGGAGATGGCTGATCTCTAGGCTGATCGAGGTTAGGAGAGCAGACTCAGAGGACAACACGGCGGATCCACTCACAAAGGCCTATTCCCAAAGAGAGACTTTCAGGGATGGTTGAGTATGAGATACTACAACCACTGCTGCAGATGGCCTTAGTGCAAGTGGGAGATTGTTAGTTATATGTATGCCCTAGAGATCATTACTGTACATAGGATGTATATTGTAGTGGATGCTGGGACATATATAGGGAGGACTTTCTTGCTCGACATGATAGTATGCTATCTGGTTACTCTTTACCTTAACGCGTACACTGATTGTCTCTCTGTTACATGTTGGTAAAGCCCTTAGGATGTGTACTTGACTACCTGGACTATGATGCGGATCATACCAGTGGGGACATGGTAGTCTATAAGTACATCCTTCAAGGTCCCTAGTCGTGGGTGTATCGAGACGGGGCATCGATATACCAGAGTAGACTAGCGTATACCTTCTCGACCCATACAGATGGGCGATGGATGATCCCATATCCATTGGTGTTTGACATCAGAGATTATATACGGGTGCTCAGTGGAGACTGGGTACACTGGACGGACTCGCCGAGAACTCCCAGATGGTATTATACCTCACGTCAGATGGCAGTTCTCTGGTGACACTGGTACAGGTTAGTCTGTAGACCCGAGATCGTCATAGAGTCTTATGTGATTCCCACTGTGCTTTGATTTCCACCTTACCACGTCCAAGAGGGCGTGCAAAACGGTGGCTTTTGGGTACAGTCCCGAATCACATGGAGGCAATGAGCGATAGGAGGGGATTCGTCTCTCCCGGTATAGGGAGTTGATGTTGCGCTGTGTTCGATTGGCTATAACCGGAAATCCCTGGCCAGGGTTGCTGAGATTTACTGGTAAGTGTTACCAGTAGTTTCTCGAACTGTTATAGACCTCATATCGACACGACTTATCGAGCTATTGGGGTTTGACGTTTACCACCCCTAGGCGAGATATGCGACATATCAGACGATCAGACCGGACTGTACGGTAAGTGTTACTGGTTGGATTCACAGGAGTATGAGCGGGCTTGCTCGTCGATCATCTGATCGCTCAATACCCGGGTGGCCGTTACGTTTAGCAGACCGCTTGCGGCTTGTGGGTGTTTGATATGATCATCACCTGCTGCCGGCGTATTGACGAGTCTTTAGAGTCCTACACAGAGGTTTCCTGGCTCAAGCGAAACGAAATAGGGGCGCATATGAGATATGTGCGGGACCGAGAATAATGCGTGTATGTGATACCGTATTTCATTCTCGCGATTTGTAACATTGATCGGTTATATGCGATATAGCAGGGTTATCGGATCAAGTGTTGATTCGATAAGGTGTTACTATTGATATTAGTCGGTTATATGCGATATGACCGGATCGTTAAATCATGTGTTGATTTAATGATTTAATGTATAATTATATATATGATATATTACTTTACATTAACTAGTATTGGTTCACTTTAAATGGATTTTCTCACTTGAAGTTCACAAGTTGTATATGTGATATACTTTTGTGCACTTATTTGTATCATGTTTGATGATACATGCTCACTTGGGTTTGTGTAAAGATTAAACCATGGTTGTGTAATGGTTAGGGTTTTCATATTATTTATTTATTTATTTTTGGCAAAAGAAAAGAAAAATGGTGGCTTTCTTTGTTTGTTCTTGAAGCTTCATGAAGCTTTGACCAAGTGACCATTTTGTCTTCATGCTTAACCCTAACCATTCCAATTAACCCTAGTTCATTCTCTACACTTGACCATGGTTGGATTATGATAAGTATTCATTTATTTTCTATTTGCAAATGACTTATCATAATATATTCCATCTTCTTCTTCTTCTTCTTGAACAAGAAGAAGCTTGCTACCAACAATGGCAAGTTGAGCAAATGAGTGAGAAATCCAATTCTAAAATGAACCCACCTCCTATTTCTTCATCCTCTACCTCTTGCCAAGTAGTATAGGGTGTTTTCTTCACAAGTTTCATGACTTGGTGAAGTGGGAGCTTGATCTTGTGATGCCTCGACGTAGATCATCTTTGGCATCGTAGTCGATGACCTAGCCCGCCCTTTCTCCGATGAAGCCGACGCTAGAGCCCGGGATCCGATGATCGCAGCGAGGAGACATCATGACGCAGCTATGGAGGTGGAGCACCGGATCTACAAAGGTTGTATTTCCGTTCACTTCTTAGTTAAGTAGTTAACTAGTTGCTAGTTTCGCCTAAAATTCTAGTTAACGATCTAGTCTAGGGTTTCTCGGTACCGTAAAATTTGAAATTGGCATGGTTGATGCCTTGTGAGACCTCATTAGTGTGCCTAGGAACCCTACAGAAACGTCCCTAAACTAATATTGGATCGCGATGTCCTTAAAATAATATATGTTTGGCTCTACGACTGGTCTCCATATTGACCTCCGTATACAATCCATGGGCTTGTAGCCATATTCCATCCATGTCTCCCATGGACCGCGATATTCTTAAACTAATATGTTTTCCTTGCGGAATGGCTCCATATTGACTACCGTATACTATACATGGGCTATTCATATATGATCTAATGATCAGTTGAGCCCATATGCCCATTGTTCTTAAGTTGATCTTAGTCTCATATATGACTAATGATCCTTAGATCAAACCTATATATCACATGAACTGATGGACCCTATTTATATGGGATCTGCGTCCTAAGTTCAAACCCATAAATCTAATGTACGGATTTGGACTAATTCACATCCTATGGGCGATGATATATATTAGTCTCCGTACACAATCTAAGAGCAACCACATATAAACAAACATAACACGACACGAAGTGATCTGCTTAAAGAAGGTGAAAGTTGTTATCACAACGCGATAACGTAATTAACTGCAGGGGCTTGCGCCTGCAAGGAAGAGCTCCCCACAATCAAAACCCCCTCACAAATGAGAGGTAATCTGATAAAGTCTGCTACATCGGTCGCATTTATCTAAACATCCGATAGACGGTGCCATATATCAACTTGGCATCTTCGGAGAGATCGATAGATATGTTCATATAGCATCTGCCCTCAAATTCAGGCTATACGTCTCCGCGTCTCAGACCCATCTTCGGCGGTAAATAGATTCTGGTACGCCTGCTGGGATCTTTTTCACTCCACACTTCGTGTGTCGTGTTTTTCCGCGATCAAATAATCGCGGTATATATGTTTGTAGTTGCTCTTGGATGATGAGATACTGAAGTTGACGTTTCGTCTTTTTATAGAATGGTGTTTGCTTTCACTCATCGCAACTCAAGCTCTGTCACATCTGGTGGAGTCAAGTATAAGCCACTTGCAGCCTTAAATCTCTGCAATCCAGCACTTCAAGAAATCAGTGGGCTTTTCTTTGGGTCGATACTCTCACTTCCCACTCTTGGTACCTCAACGCCGAAAGAGGAAGCCCAGAATAAGTCTGTCTTCCACAGGCTAGCTCCCCAAGTTTTAGCTCTGTCGACGGCATCGGTCTTCATACGACTGGCTCTTGCTGAGGACCAAGGTCTACATAAGGGGAAAAATAGTCATGTTCTCAAAGAAAACATGGGGCAAGTTTAGAAAACTCCTGAGACTGATGAAGCTTCAGTCGCAAGATATCACCGACGTCGATATCAGTGTCAAATAAGACAAACTGGGGGCAGTTCTCTGTCTGGTCCTGCTTCAATTCCAATGATGAATGTTGTTGTTTCAACTGGGAACAATTTAGAACTGCTGCAAAGGGTCAGACAATATTCTCCTACTGCATTATTGAAGAAATCTTCGCAGCCCGTGGAGATCCAAGGAGAGCAGAAGCCAGTTCGCTCTCTGAGAAATCTTTCCTCATTTATATATAAGGTGTGGAAGCATGTGAAGGACTCGATAGTCTTCCACACTTCTTCCCCTAAGTATCAACCAAATTCTGACAACCCCCCTTCCAAATACAAGGGGGCTCATCCCAAGATAGTTCCTGCTCTCATGGTTCTTCCTAAAGAGACTTTTTATAAAAAAGAAAGGCCAGATAAAGCTTAAGCGCCTGAAGAAAAATCCAGAGGCCAAAGTTCTAAATGCCCCAAGCCTGAAGGCATGATAGTTCACACAATCCATATGGTGAGCTCCAAAGATGAAGGTCGAGCCTTTACTAGTCACAGACCGCATACTCGGTCACTGACAAAAGCTCAACTGCAACATGAAAAGTTGCAGAAGATGCTTGCTCAGGCGGCAACATTCTCTAGTCCACTGCATAAGGAAAATCCTAAGGAAGAACCCAAAAAAGAGTAGGGCAGGAGTCGAATATTGATTTCCTGAAGCATGCTCTCAAGAAAAGGGATGGATAAGCGACAGAGATGTCCGCTAAAATGAACCGGATAACCTTCTTGATCCAGAATATAGTTGGAATAATTGTCCATTCAGAACCACTGGCAGATGAACCGTCGGTAGTCACTCTTAAAAACAAGGGTGACATTTCAAATCCTTTGCAAGCCCCACCAACAGGTAAGGAGGAAATGATTCCAAAAGCAAAGCTGGATGCATAGATCGCTCAGAAAGTCAAAGCTCACTATGCCAGTGAAGCTGCAAATAGGTCAATCAAGACTGGTCGACCGTGTCCGACGTGGTATGATTAAGTACAATACCCGTAAGGATACACATTTCCGACGTTCCATATGTACAAAGGGACTGGAAATTCACTCCTGCACATAGCGCATTTAAATCCATGTGCGGCAACACTGGAGGAAATGATATATTACTCCTCCAACAGTTCGTCAGCAGTCTGGCGGGCACTGCCATCGAATGTTATACGGAACTCCCAAATGAGTCCGTGAAGACCTTCGACGAGAAGGAGATGCTCTTCTGTCAGATATTCGCTAGTGTGAATAAACACACTATTGTGACGATGTTGGTCAATGAAAGGGTTAGACCGAACAGAACTTGGGTTCAATATGTTATCCGATAACGAAATCTCTGGTCAAAATGCGAGCAGCGCATCGACGAAACTCCAGCCGTGGGAATGTTCATAGCCACCCTTGACCAAAATTCAAAGTTGTTCCTATATATGGCCCTCTTCAAGCTGACGGCCTTCCAAGTGCTCATAGATAAAATGTCTCGATTGGATCAGATGGGTCAAGACCCATCCTCTTCCGATAAAAATATATGAAAAGTGGAGGCACAACGGTGTTTGTCGCCAACACTCGCCAACAAAAATGAGCGGCTCTGAAGCAACATGTCCTCAAAATAGCGACAACACGAGTCCTACCCTTGAAGAGATAGGGACGCGAATACTCGCTCTCTGAAATATGTGCAGTGGACAACTTGCTCGTTGGCGGAAGAATCTCTATATGAGGTGGTCCTTTCTTCAAAGCCAAAAAGGATATTAAGGGACGTACAAGTGAGTCATGCAATCAAGTGGAATAGGCTACTTGAACCAGAAATCATGGAAGGGATATAGAAGTCATGTCCCACTCTTAAAATGGATGATGAGTCCCAAGTCAAGTTCATTCTTCTAAGGAGGAAGAAGACTCAGCAGAATGAGTGACGTGATATCTAGTTCTTTCGTATATGAAGAAGATACCCCGTCAGCATCAGAAAGAGACATCGATGAGCAGGGGGTAAGTGCCGTGTAAAGTGCCCGGTATTTCCCGCAAAAACAACCCGATTGGTACGATAATAAATGAAACAGTCCAAGAGAGTGAAGGTAGCCTAGGGCATGAAGTGGCCACTTATACAACGGTCAGGCAGCAGCGCCTAAGAAAGCAAGCATTGGAAGGGATGAGTTATGTAACTCCCCGATCGAATGATAAATAATAGTCTGAAACGTCCCTAAACTAGCATTTCACTCCGAACACGGAGATGTTGGACCGAAACTTCCCTAAACTAGCATTTTTCTTCGAACACGGAGATGTTGGACCGAAATTTCCCTAAACTAGTATATCATCCCGAACAAGGGAATAATGGACCGAAACGTCCCCAAACTAGCATTTCTCTCCGAACACGGAGATGTTGGACCGAAACGTTCCTAAACTAGCATTTCGCTTCGAACACGAAGATGTTGGACCAAAATTTCCCTAAACTAGTACGTCGCCCTGAACATGAGGATGTTGGACTGAAATGTCCCTAAACTAATAATGGACCGAAATGTCCCTAAACTAGCACGTCGCCTCAAACACGGCGATAATAGACCGCAATATCTCTAAACTAATATACTCCTTGAGATTGATATTGTAATTGAAGTCCCACCGGCGAAAATTGCAACTCAAATCCCAACCGCTACACAGCTACTCCAGTGATGAAGCCATCTCCAAGTCCCACCGGCAAATAGATGGGTCACCTGCAGTGAAGCTACTTTCAAGAGTTCCACCAATAGCAAAAAGAACGGTATGTACACAAGCGAAATGGGCACGGATGAAAACCCGAAAGGGCGTGTTGGGACTTTACCCGCGCAAGCCTTTATGGTTTTGAAAGGAATGGTTTTTAGAAATAGTGCGCACGCGAGCTTGGTCTCGCTTTAAAATTTATAAACCGTAAGTACGCGACGCGTTGTAGCGTGCTGGTAAGTACGGGTCGATCCATAGGGAATTGGTGATTAGAGATTGTTGTTAAAAGTTGAAAGATAAAGAATTTGGGTTTTGTCATAAATAAAATAAGAAAATGAGAAATTATAGAACATGTTAAGGAATGTGGCTGTGGGTTCGGTTTGGATGGCTGAATCGTGGCGAATTCTTCGAAGCTTCCTTGATCATGAGTTGTTTCCTCCTTGTGTTGATTCCGACGTAAAGCATGGCTTGTCAAGGCATTCGTGAAGCAGAAACCATCAAGATATCGATATTCGACGCAAGATATGAAACACATTCGTCTTGTTCTCACTTACTGTTTGTATATCCATGCTTGAAGTATCAACACTAAGCATAACGGTTAGCAAGCATATATCAACAAAAAATACACAAATTAGCATATGAGAGCAAGTGGTTTAGCATTAAACTTGCTAAGTGAGTTGTGATAGCATAGGGTATATGAAATGAGAAGGGTGTCAATCAACTTTGTTTACAAAATACCCTATCTAACACTTAGCAATCTTAACACTGATGTGATTCTAACCTTAATATTGTGTTGGATATAGTGCCCTCAAGGCAATTATTATGATTGCAAGTAGGCGATTATGATAATTGAGGGAGGACCTATATAGGTATAATAGTCTTACTCGAGATGATAGTATTCTAGCTGGTTTATCTTCATCATTGATGAAGCCCATAGGATTGTTGCTTGACGACCAGCATTATGATGGCGATCATATATGTGAGAGCTGGGTTGTCCATAAGCACATCCTTAAATGTCACTAGTCGTGGGAATATCGAGATTGGGCGTCGATATTCTGGAGTAGACTAGTGTATACGCTTCTGGACCTTGACGAGGGACGGTGGCCGGTCTCACAAGACATTGGTGTTGTGTCACCTAAGATAGTATACAGGTGCTCACTGGAGGTGAGTACACCGGATGAACTTACCGAGAACTTCTAGATGGTATTATGTCTATCGTCAGATGGAAGTTCTCAGGTGCCGTGAGTTCAGGTTAGTCCTTTGACTTGAATTCGTTATTTGTCTCGTGTGAGTTCCACTGTACTTTGATTACTACCCTATCATGGCTTAAAGGAGTTGTGCAAAAAGGGTTTAGTTGGGTACAGTCCCGAGCCACATAGAGGCAGTGGTCGACTGTCAGGGATTCGTCTCTCCTGGTATTAGGAGTTGATGTCGTGCTGTGTTCAGTTGGCTATCACCAGAAATCCATAGACACGGTGGATGAGATTTACTGATAGTTGATCAGTAGTATCTCTGTTGGTGATGAGCTTGACTCAGACACGACTTATCGGGTTAGTAAGGGTCTGACGTTATCCACCCTTAGACCCGATATGCGATACTCTTTGACGAAAAGACTGTACTATACGAAGATTGTCACATTCAGGCTCAGTAGGGTAAGAACATACTTGATTGTCAACCCCCCTTTCGATAAGTACCTGGGTAGCCGTTACGTACAGCTAGTGCCGCTGACCTGCTTGTGGTTAAACCTACCGCCAGCGTATTGTCGAGTCTTTAGAGTCCCACACAGAGGGTTTTCCTGGTTCAGGAGACAAATGTACGAGCCGTACTTTGGTACGTGCAGGGGTCTGATTAAATACGTGTACGGGATACACGGACTTTAATCGGGGGTTGATAATATTAGGCGGTTTAGGATTAAGCCGGATAATTAAATTATATTTTTATTTAATAATTTATATATGTATTTTGATACATATATTTTAGTATTATTGTTCACTATTTATTTTCTCTCATTGGTGCTATCCGTATTTTTTTTACGGATACACATATATGTAGCGATATGCATACCGGGTGAAGTATTCCGTATTTATACGGGAATGCTTCTAGAAGGATACATCATATTTGATTTTCTTTTTAGAAAATTAAATAGAAATGAGATGGAATGTGAAGAGTTGTGAAGCATGGTTCTTAGCATGTAGAGAGATATGGTTTGGGGATTTTATATTGGTAAAATCATTTGTGTTCATTATTGAACCATGGTTATAAAAAGGCAAGCCATCCTCATTTTCTACATTTGATGCTTCACTTTCTTTTGCTTCATATGATGAGCTTCATGCTTCATGGTTTCTTCCTTACTTCCTTCTCCTTCTTCATCTTGCTCTTTCTTGAGCATGGTTATGAGAGAAATTTTTAGTGATATATTCCTACATCACCGACCATCCAAACCTAACGAGCTTGGATCATTGGTTAGAGCCTCCTCCGGTTTCCCTCGGCTGGATCGTCTTCGGCGAGGGTGATCGATCTTCAAACGCGATCCCGGAGGCTACGAACTTGGAGGGGTCTTCCACAATTGGGTGGAAACGCGATAAAGATTGTAGTTTCTCTACCTTTGCACTCTTAGTTAGCTAGTTTAGGTTATTGGACCGTATCTTGGTTTTTTACGGGTGTTCGGTGTTCGCTAAAATTTTTATTTTCGCTTCCGCCTCGGCCACGGCTTCCGCGGCGCGGGCACCGAAATCCAACACATTGCGCAATGGAAGCTTGGAGAGAGTATGATATATGATGAGGTTACAAAGTAACCATAAAATCAAAATATCATATCAAACCAATGCCATGGCAATCTTGAAGTTACAATCACTATTAAGCACATTAATAAGGAAAGGAGGAAGGCAGAACCATTCATCTCACATCCTCACCATCACCACAACCATAAAGTTACACAAACATTGTTTAAAAGAGAAAACAAAACACAAGAGAAATGAAGAATATGAAACAGGTAATGAAAATAAAAACAAGTGCAATTCTTTATTAACAAAATGGAATGATTAGAGTTACAAGTTAGATAACAACCTCAACCTCCTTAATGGAGCTCTCAAATGAAAGCTCAAAGAGGGAAGAAGAGAAAGCTATCAAATATTACACACTCAAGTTCTCACTCCACTCTCCAACCCAAAACTAAATCTGAGATCTGCTATTTATAGGTAACCCAAAATAAAAGGTTGCATATACAAGTGGACTAAATATACAACAAGGGACCCACCAAATTTGGAAGAGCCAAAATGGAAACGAATTGGCCGCAAATTGCGGCCAATATGAATTTATTTGCGACCATGTTGTGGAAGGTGGGACCCATCTTGGTTCTGTAATCTTCTGTGATCGTGAGCATCACTCTGTAGTTGCAATTTCTTTTAATTAACATATGAGTGCAATCTGGAGCTAAAACAGAGAGAAGTGAGTCAAGTGGGTGTGTGTTCACACTTCACATCACTTCTTTTTATCACACAATCCACTTGCACACCCACTTGCTTGAACCGTGATGGTGTTTGCAACTTGATATCTCATGATGGCTCATGCCCACTTGATCCATGATGGCTCATACCCACTTGTTGACATGATGGTTCACACTTGATCATGTTGGACCAAAAAATTAAATATTATTGTACACAACTTTATTTGTTGCAAAACCATTTAAGATGATCTGTATTCTGTTCCATTTGCAGTTCTGACTAAAAATCATCGTTTCTGTTAATGTTGTGTATCGTTTCCAGTGTTTTTGCCTGTGTACATGTAATTTGTACTAATGAGCAGAAATAGATTAGAAAGCACTGTTTATTGACAAAATGATAGGAAATAAGAGGTATTAAAATGTAATAAATTGTGCCGAACAGGGTCCCGTGAGTAAAAACAGTGGGACCGCCAGCGGGTTTGTGAAAACTTGAAAAGGCGCAATCTCGTGAAAAAAATTGTGTATACTTGCAGGGTCCTCTTGACCATGTTAAGGAGAAAAATACCTGCGTGAGATCCTTACGACTCACAAAGGAGTAACACACTTAGGAATCTATACGATTCCTAAGGAGAAAACACACTTACGAGATCCTTATGACTCGTAAGGAGAATATACCCATTATAAGACCCTCACGGCTTATAGAATTCAAAAGTCTTAGCTTACAGGGATCCAAACCTATTCTTAAGCTGTCATATCTCCCAAGTTTTCCTACAAGTAGTTCGATATCGACTCTTGTATACAATCCATGGGCACGAACAAAATATGCTCCAATCGAGTTACACCAATGGCGAGAAATATCTCCATAGGGTGAATGACATTTGTAAGTCCTTTCGACTTACAAGAAGAAAATACTCTTGTAAAATCCTTATGAATTACAAGAGAAAACACACCTAAGAATCCCCATGATTCCTAAGGAGAAAATACACCTATGAGATCCTCTTGACTCGTAAAAAGAAATACCTTTATGAGACCTTTACGGCTCATAAAGTCAAAAAGTCTTAGTTAGCAGGGACCTAAACCTATCTTTTGATCCACATTTGTTCAAATCAACAATGGAAAATGATGAGACTCTCCTGGCAATATTCCAGTTGTAGCGATGCTGATGCCAAAAAAGGTATCAAACTCCAAATCCTCCAAAGGCATATAATGATTTGCTCCTGGCAATATTCCAGTTGTAGCGATATTGATGCCAAAGCTTGTATTAAATTCCAAGTTCCCGACTCGCAATAAAAATCAGCGAGTCACAAAAAAATGCATATGAAATAACAGAAATGATGGGGCAACTCGTAATAAAATCAGCGAGCAAAAAAGTATGCAGTTGAAATAGCCGAAATGATTGGGTATCGCGAATAAATAGATGAAATGATTGTGCAATCACAACTTTCACGATATGAAAAGATGAAATGATAGAGCAGTCGTGGATAAAAAAAATTAAAATAATAATAATAAAAATTTTCCGCCATACAAACATGTCAATACTGACTTTTATATACAATCCACGGGCACAAACAGTTGAAAATGAGCAATGTGCTCCACTGAATGCTACCAAGTAAGGAACGCTTCAGCAAATATTCGAGTCTCAATGGCGCTATATAATCTCAAAGACCACCGAGAGCTACTTCGTCTCCTGAAGGATTTAGTGGTAGCTTCTTAAGCAAATCAAAAGCGGAGTAATAGAAAAATCCTAGCTCCAGCTTAACATTTATTCTCGTTCTAGTAAGGTGCAGATGCAACATCAACAAAGGCCAAAAAGGTCAAATCAAAGATGGAGTAAAGGAATATTCCTAACTCCAAGTCTCGATGGAAATATATGTGGCCTAAAGACCAGTTCGACGTCCCTCTTACTCTAGCAGAGTACATATGTGGTGTCAATAATGCTCTAAGGAGCCAAAGCAAAAGTGAGTAATGGAAAAATCCAAGCTCCAGATCTCGATGGCAACATCAACAGCCTAGAGATCATCTTGACGTTCCTCTTCATGCCAGCATAATGCAGACGCAACGTCAACATGAATTAAAGGGTCAGATCAAAATGGAGCAATGACATGTTCCTAGCTCCAGATCTCGATGGAAACATCAACAGCCTAGAGATCATCTCGATGTTCCTCCTCATGCTATCAGGGTGCAGAGGCGACATCAACATGGACTTAAGGGTCAAGTAAAAGCAGAGTGATGGAAAAATCCTAGCTCCAGATCTCAATTGCAATATCTACAGGTTGGAGATCATCCCAACGTTCTTCTTATGCTGGCAGGGTGCAAATGTAACGTCAACAAAGACCAAAGGGTCAAATATATAAAAGTGGAGCAATGGAAAAATCCTAGCTCCTGATCTCGATGGCAACATCTACGACTTAGAGATCATCTCGACGTTCTTTCTCGGTACAGATGCAACGTCATCAAGACCAAAGGGTCAAATCAAAACAGTGTAATGGAAAAATCCTAGCTCAGCCCGACGTTCTTCTCATTCAAGCAGGGTGCAAACGCGACGTCAACATGGACCAAAGGGTCAAATTAAAGACGGAGTAATGGAAAAATACTACCTCCAGGTCTCGATGGCAATGTTTGTGGCATAAAGGCCAATTCGACGTCTCTCTTATTCCAGCAGAGTACATACGTGGTGTCAGTAAAGCTCTAAGGAGCCACAACAAAAGTGGAGTGACGGCAAAATCCTAGCTCCGGATCTCGATGGCTATATGTATAGCATAAAGGTCATACGGATATCTACCCTACTTCAGCGAAGGATCGGCGCAACACTAAAGCAAAAGCGAAGTGACGACATATGCCTAGTTTCGGGTCTTGATGGAAATCCTAAAGATCATTGGATATCATCCCACCCCAGAAGGGTGCAGTTATGACTCATCGGGGCTCCAAATCGAGCCTAATCTCAAGTAAAGCGCTACGGCAATACCTAACGCTGGATTTTATAATGGTAATATGAATATTCAAACCTAAGAAAACTACTTGAAAACGTCTTGTCCAGCATCAGAATGGATCAGAGACACGACAGATGCGGGGCTACTCGAGAAGCAACCTAAGGAACTGCATATCGAGAATATATCAACAACGCAATGGTACCATGGATTTAACAAAGTACCACAAACCTAACGGACTCCTTATCAAAAGGGTTTATCTATATTTCACGTTAGGATACACCTGCGAGATCCTTTCGACTTGTAAGGAGAAACATCTTTATGAGATCCTCATGGCTCATAAAGTTGAAAAGCCTTAGGCGACGGGGATATTAATATGTTTTCTAAACCACTATTGCCCTACAAGTAGGTCAAGACTGACTCTTGTATACTGTCCACGGGCTACATTCGACAAAGTTGCATCCAATGAGGAGAAGAAGTCACTTACGGGTCTTCTCGACTCGCAAAGGGAAAATACTCTTGTAAGATCCTTACGACTGTTCCCTTATAAAAAAAAGAGAAAAAAGGAATGGGGAAAATTCCCCACTAATGGAGCCTCACATGCCCACACGTGAGCGCCTAGATACAAAGATTATAGGCGCTTAATAGGCTGAAATTGAGCCTCATGTATAAGCACGTGAGCATCTATATACAAAATATATAGGCTGTTAGTGTAATATGCCCTAGAGGCCATTATTGTATAGTACTAGCTTGTATATTACATTTTGGAAGCTTGGGATATATACACGGATTTATGACAGTCTTGCTCGATATAGTAGTATAATACTTGGTTTGTATCTTTCTTAATATGTGTATATGTTTCTTTTAATATATTGCTAATACATATTGATAGAGCCCTTATGATCTTTGCTTGACTACCAGCGTTGTGATGGCAGTCACACTAGTGGGGGCTTGGTAGTCTACAAGCACATCCTTATACAGGTCCCTAGTCGTAGGATTATCAAGACAGGGCATTGATACTCCAGAGTAGACTAGTGTATACGCTTCTCATCCCAGCAGGGGAGATGGTCTGTCCCACAGCCATCAGTACGTCGTACTGGAGATAGTATGCAGGTGCTCATTGGGTTATGAGTTACACTGAAAGGACTCGTTGGGAACTGCTGGTTGGTACTATACCTATCGTCAGGTAGCAGTTCCCAGGTGACATGAGTACAGCTTAGTCCGTTGACTTGACACTGCTACTTCGCCTCAAGTATGTTCCCACTGTTCTTAGATTACTACCCTACCACGGCTCTGCTGAGTCATGCAAACAGGTAGTAGTTAGGTGCAGTCCCGAAGCACTTGGAGGCAGTGGCGGTTAGATAGGATTCGTCTCTCCCGGTATTGGGGTTGATATCGTGCTGTGTTTGGAGAGCCATTACACAAAGTACCTGGCCAGAGAAAGTGAGATTTATTGGTAGGTATTCCAGTAGTTTCTCAGGGTGTTCTGGGCTACACTCCGACATGGCTTATACCGCTATTAGGGGTCTGACGTTTATCGCCCCTATAGGCCCGATATGCGATACTCTTAAACGAACAGCCCGGACTGTACGAAAATTGCCACAGACAGGCTCAGTAGGAGTTTGGATGAGCTTGCCCGTCGACCTTCTTATCGACAGATACCTGGGTAGCCGTTACGTACAGCTAGTACCGCTGACGTGCTTGTGGTTAAACCCACTGCCAGAGTACTGTCGAGTCTTTAGAGTCCCACACAGAGGGTTTCCCAGTTTCGGGCGAAACGAGTAGAGGTCGTATAGTTTTACGACAGGGTTCGATCACATACGTATACTTGTGCACGTGTGGTGTTCGAGCGGACAATACTAGTGGGCTTTGGTTTAAGCTGGATCCTAGTATTTGATTATTGGATTAGCTTCGTTTCATAGTATTCGTGTTTCTCGGAACACAGATGCTGGTATGTATATACGGATGAGAGGAGGTATAGAAGGAGACACCTCATTAGGGTTTTGACCATTGACTTGGTCAAAACAAATATGAGGTGGAGGAAAGGTTTTATTATTTTTGGTAATTGATAATTTAGTGGCATGGTTTCTTGGGTTGACATTTTGACATGGATTGACTCTTTGACTCTAGATATTTTGATGAGATATTTTGAGACCTAGATATTTTTGTTAAAATATTATTTTCATGCCATGCTTATTTTCATATCAAGGAGCTATCCCATTTATCAATTATCATTATCACAAATACATTCTCTCTCCTCAAGCTTGCCCTCTCCTTCTTCCTCTCAAAAACCCTAGTGTTTCATGAGTTGAGAACTAAGGGCCAGTGAGACTAAGCCACTCAAACCACTCTCTACTCACTCTAGGTTGCTTTGCTTAGCACACCAAGTGATCTAGTTACCTCAACTTGGAGGTTTAGCTCAAGGTTGGAACTCTCGGATGGATCTTCTTTGACTTCGAGAAGCCGACGAGGAGGCGCCTCCACCACCACTCTAAGGAGCTCACATCAAAGAGGAGAAGAAGGACCTGTAGCTTGAGGTATAATCATCTTACATAGTAGTTACAACTCCAAGTTAGTTTGTTAGTTAGGGTTTAACAAAGATCCTTATGCATAGTCGATATTACCTTGTTTGTAAAAATCGTTTTTTACCTATTCCGCCTCCCCGCAAACCCGTGGGGTGAGTAACGTCGTCTTACAGTGGTATCGGAGTCTAGCTAAACCATAACTAACATGTTAGCAAAGTCTTTAGAACTTAGATCACGGAAAAATCCCGAAAACACGACAATTTTTTGCACTTTCTGTCGAATTTAAAATCTGGTCTAAAATTATTTTCAGAGACCTGAAAAATACGTGCAGGGTTTTTGTAGATCACTGAAGAAATTTGGGCGCCTAACTAGTTGAGACCATCGCGGAACTGCGGCAGAACCAAGCGTTTTTCCGCCGTTCCACGGACGAATCAACTCCGAGTTGGTCCAAATTTCCTCTAGTGGTCCACTATGTTGTTTTGTGTTGTTTGGGATATTTTGTTTCCGCTCAGGAATTTTCGTGTACAGTATTGTACTTGGAGTAGATTCAAATTTGGTTATTGATCGAAATTCTAAGAAATTTGGCTAATCGGATTTTATCTGTGTTGTGATAAATGTGTTTGTAAACTTTCGCTAATTGCTATATGTCGGTTAGTTGGGGGTTGCACATTTCTGTGATGATTATATTGGTTTATGTATATGAACTTGTTGGATCGTCGTGATGAATAGCCGGGGATGTGAGGTGAGGGTTTTCATTCTTTCATTCGATATAAAATTTGTAAAGTGATGTAATATTATTTTTGCTGGGCACATTCGCGTTGAGATTGTAGCCACCGTTGTATTATTTCTTTTACTGTTTTTGCTCCTAGGATAGACCCAAGGTGGGGTGCACAAACTACCGGGTACTTTGAAGTGCCGAGTGGCCTACTCACTTTGTTGAGGGAGGTTGCTTCACTTTGGATATTTGGCGGGTAGTTTGCCGCACTTGTAGGGGTCTAGGGTGGGGTTTAGCTATTCATCACGACCGTTGAATCCTTCTTTCGTTACAGGCTCAAACGAAACGCGAACTCCTAGTATATCTAATGTGTTCATCTATGATCTGGAATGCCTATCATTGCGTCTGATGAATGAATATATCTATATATGATATCTAGTAGACGTTGCTTATCTTTTGCATCCGCGCTAGTCCAGTCCCTGCTCTGTCGTTAGTTAAGTAACCTAACGGGTGATGACGGGGCCCCGTGGCGAATGCGGATGGCATAAGCGTACGTTGTATTTTCGTTGTTTTATGCAATGGTGGGATTAATTGATGGGACTGCATTATATTAATGCTAAGCAAACAAACCAAAGTTGAATCGTTGGAACAATTTCAAAACCACTCGGTTTTTCAAAACAACAAAACTTTTAAAATGCGGAGCTTAAACCACTCCTTTTAAAAGCTATCACGTTCCTTCGATTATATCAAGTTCACTACGTTCACAGTTTCGCAAAAACTATTCGTAGCCCTCCATCATTTCAGTCGGATATTCAATAGTATTCAAGCTATGGTAGCCCTCCGTCATTTCAGTCGGATATTCAATAGTATTCAAGCTATGCATTTTGACCTTCGCTAAGGCATAGTGATCGGTAGCTACTGAATATTCATCTGTAGCATAGATAGATGCGTTGGTTTGGGACAGTCATACTGCTATTTTGGCCTTTGTCAAGGGTATGTACGAGTGGGTTCAAATTAACCTCGATAATGACGGGTAGAACTTGACATGTGACTTATGATATATTGGCCTTTGTCAAGGTCATAAGAGCATGGGGCAAAAATCCACATCGGGAGTTTCTAAAGAAACTGAAACTTGCCAGTGTTGCATACCATTTGGAGTGTGATAATTTTGATAGGATTCCTTCGACTTTATCACACGATGATATTTGGATCCCGATCCTACTGTGACTATATGCTACTCCTCGGGAGATTTTTTCACTTAACGATCAATGCTATAAACCAAGTAGGTCTCTACAAAGGTGTTAGTGGGGCTACGCCCCCAGGGAAAAGAGGTTATTTAATTAAGGAACTTCGCGAAAGCGTCGTAAAACCTCCCTCGAAGTACCGACACCGGCCTAGCTGAACGGTTAAGCAAGAATTGAACGGTGAGATTAATCCTGACTAATTCTTCTTTTATGGTTTGAGGAAGGATTCGAGAAACAGTGGGAGCCATCCTATTTAGATAAACTAAAAACCATTCTAAACTTGCAAGAGCATCATGCTAAAGTGTTCCTTCTCTCTCTCCTAATTGCAGCGACCAAACATTATTGGCCTTAAGTTACTATTAGATAAAAATATATTGACAGGGACAAACTATAAAGATTGGTTCAGGAATGTCAAGATGGAAATCACTTATGACAAGTTGGGGTATGTCCTTACTACTAAAGCCCCGCCGTCCCAGGTCCAGAATCCAGTGTCGCGGATAAGGAAATCCGCAAGACCTGGGAGATTGACTGTGCGAAGGCCAAGTGCCTCGTGCTGGCCTCCATGGATAATGAACACCAGAGGTGGCACGAGAATATGGATCTTGAATCTATATTCCTCCATACCAAGGAATTATATGGAGAGCAATCTCGTATCGCAAGATACGACACATCGAAGAAGCTATTTCAAGCGAGATTGGCCGTCAGATCATCTGTAGGGGAACACATCCTTAAGATGATTGGCTACATTGAGGAGCTCGCGGACCTCGGGACCACGTTAGAGAATGAGCTGTATACAGACTTGATTCTCCAGTCCCTTCCTTCCACCTACGCCCAGTTTATCTTGAATTTTAATATTCAAGGTAAAGAAGTTGAACTTCCGGAACTTCTCAACATATTGAGGAGTGCAGAGGGCACCCTGCAGAAAGCCAGGGAAACAACCGCTCTGTTTGTTGGTGGTGCTTCCTTTTCTAGGTCCAAGGCGAAAACCAAAGGAAAGAAGAAGAAGGCCCCTACCAAGCCGAAAGGTGGTGTTAGTAAGGTGGAAGCAAGGGGCAAGGCAAAAGTGGCGGGGCCGACAGTAGGAAATGAAGAATGCTTCTACTGTCATAGAAAGGGCCATTGGAAGAAAGATTACAAGGCTTGGAAGGCCAAGAACCAGGACCCGAGGCAAGTTGTGGGTTCGGCTTCAGGTGTGTTTGTAATTGAAAACTGTCTATCAATCAAATTTACTTCCTGGGTATTGGATACCGGATCAGGATCTCATTTATGCAATTCTTTGCAGGCACTGAGAAGCCGTAGAGTTCTGAAGACCGGTGATATGACCCTCAGGGTTGCTAACGGAGCGAGCGTGGATGCTGTGTCCGTAGGGGAATATCACCTTGGATTGACGAGTGGACATATTTTTTTTTTACGCAACTGTTTTTGTGTACCTAGTTTGACTTGTAATATCATTTCTCTATCTTTGTTATCCAAAGAAGGTTATGATTTTACTTTTGTAAGCGATGTTGTAAACATCCATCTTAATCATGGTCTGATTGGGTCAGGTACTCTAAACAACGGTATATAGGTATTAAACCAACTACAAATTTTCAATGTCCAGAACACACTTAAAAGAAAGTCTCCGGAAACAAATCAGGCTTTCTTATGGCATTGTAGACTAGGTCATATCAACGAAACAAGGTCGACCAAGTTATATAAAGAAGGTTATTTGGATCCGTTCGAATATCAATCTTATGCAACTTGTCAATCATGTCTCAAAAGAAAGATGACAAAGACTCCGTTCACTGGACACGGAGTAAGAGAGAGTGAGCTCTTGGGACTCATACACAGTGACGTGTGTGGTCCAATGTCTACACATGCAAGAACTGGTTATTCCTATTTCATTACTTTTACGGATGATTTCTCTAGGTATGGACATATTTTCTTGATGAAACATAAATCCGAGGCATTTAAGAAATTCTGAGAATATAAGAATGAAGTGGAAAAACAAACCGGCAAAAATATCAAAACACTGAGATCTGATCGAGGTGGTGAATACTTGAGTGCCGAGTTCCTGGATTATCTAAAAGAAAATGAAATTCTCTCTCAGCTTATTCCTCCATACATACCACAGCACAACGGTGTATCGGAGAGACGGAACCGAACCCTATTGGATATGGTACGTTCCATGATGAGTAACGCTGAGTTACCCCGATCATTCTGGGGCTATGCACTAGAATCGGCTGCATATCTTTTGAACAAGGTTCCTACCAAGACTGTGCCTACCACACCATATCAGATGTGGAGTGGGAAGAAACCCTATCTTCAGTATCTGAAGATATGGGGATGTCCAGCTTTTGTTAAAAAGCAGCATGCAGACAAACTCGAGGCACGATCAGTACTGTGTAAGTTTGTGGGATACTCAAAGAACTCCAGGGGGTATCTTTTTTATTACGCAGAGGAACAAAATGTTTTTGTTTCTCGTCATGCCCACTTTCTGGAACATCGGTTTTTAGAAAAAGAAACAAGTGGGTGCTCAATAGAACTGGAAGAAATTCCAGAACCATAAGCTATTACTGAAAGCTTGGTGGAACCAGAAGTTTCAAAAGAACAGGACATTCCCGCACCTCTCCGCAGGAGTAGTAGGCTGTCTCATCTGCCTGAGAGATACTACGGTTTTCTCATAGACGGGGATAGAGAGGATTGCATCATTGATAATGATGAGCCGACTAACTTCCAGCAGGCCATTCAGAGCACTGACTCGGTAAGATGGCTGGATGCAATGCGGACCGAAATGGAGTCTATGTACACTAACAAAGTATGGACTTTAGACATTGCTCCAGAAGGCGTAAAACCCGTAGGCTGCAAATGGATCTTCAAAAAGAAGATTGGTGTAGATGGACAGGTTGAAACCTATAAGGCTAGACTTGTTGCAAAGGGTTTTCGTCAAAGACCTGGTTTGGACTATGAAGAAACCTTTTCTCCAGTGGCTATGCTTAAATCCATTCGGATGCTTCTTGCCATTGCTGCCTTCCACGATTATGAGATTTGGCAGATCGATGTAAAAACTGCTTTTTTAAATGGAAATTTAGAAGAATGTGTCTATATGGACCAGCCAGAGGGTTTCATTCAGAGTGGGAGCATCGGGAAAGTATGCAAGTTGCTTAAGTCCATCTATGGACTAAGCATGCATCGCGGAGTTGGAACATCTTTTTTGATGAAACGGTCAAAGAATTTGACTTTATCAAAAATCCAGATGAGCCATGCATTTATAGTAAGATTGTAGCACGAACTGTTGTATTCCTCGTCTTGTACGTGGATGACATTCTCTTGATAGGAAATGACATTCCTATGCTACAATCTGTCAAAGAGTTCTTGTCACACAGGTTCTCCATGAAAGACCTGGGTGATGCCTCTTACATTTTTGGGATCCAGATCTATTGTGATAGATCTAAGAGGATGTTGGGACTTTCACAGTCCGGGTACATCAACACCATACTGAAAAGATTCAGTATGGAAGATTCTAAGTGCGGTAATTTACCGGCTTGTCACGGAATCACCCTCTCCAAAGAGATGTCTCCCAAGACTGATTTGGAAAGAGATCACATGTCTATTATACCCTACGCTTCAGCGGTAGGCTCTATAATGTATGCGATGTTGTGTACCATACCAGATGTAGCTTACGCACTGAGCGTGGTAAGCCGGTATCAGTCAAACACTGGGGAGAAGCACTGGATAGCAGTAAAGAACATTCTCAAGTACCTAAGAAGGACTAAGGAAATGTTCTTGGTTTACGGCGGAAAAATCCTCCAGATCGAGGCCTTTGCTGACTCCAGCTTCCAGAGTGACAAGGATGACTCCAAGTCCATGTCAGGTTATGTCTTTACCCTCAATGGAGGGGTGGGCTGTTGGAAGAGTTCCAAGCAGGACACCGTTGCTGACTCGACGATGGAAGCAGAGTATATCGCAGCTTCTGATGCCTCAAAAGAAGCAGTCTGGATGAGGAAGTTCTTAAGATAACTTCAGGTGGTTCCGTCCATTGTTGATCCAATACCTCTGTATTGTGACAACAACGGGGCTATAGCTTTAACAAAGGAACCCAGGTCCCATCAGAAGTCTATACACGTCTTAAGGCGGTATCACCTGATCAGGGAGATCGTGGATCGCCGGGAGATCGAGGTTCGGAGAGTTGCTACAGAGGACAACACTGCAGATCCATTCACAAAGGCCATCCCTCAGACGCAATTCGAGAGGCTATTCGAGATGATAGGTCTGCGATATGCCAGCACATGGCCTTAATGCAAGTGGGAGATTGTTAGTGTAATATGCTCTAAAGGTCATTATTGTATAGTACTAGCTTGTATATTACATTTTGGAAGCTTTGGATATAAACACGAATTTATGACAGTCTTACTCGATATAGTAGTATGATACTTAGTTTGTATCTATCTTAATATGTGTATATGTTTCTTTTAACATATCGCTAATACATATTGATAGAGCCCTTAGGATCTTTGCTCGGCTACCAACGTTGTGATGGCAGACACACTAGTGGGGGCTGGGTAGTCTACAAGCACATCCTTATATAGGTCCCTAGTCATAGGGTTATCAAGACAGGGCATCGATACTCCAGAGTAGACTAGTGTATACGCTTCTCATCCCAGCAGGGGAGATGGTCTGCCCCACAGCCATCAGTACGTCGTACTGGTGATAGTATGCAGGTGCTCATTGGGTTATGAGTTACACTGGACGGACTCGTTGGGAACTGCTGGTTGGTACTATACCTATCGTCAGGTAGCAGTTCCCAGGTGACATGAGTACAGCTTAGTCCGTTGACTTGACACTGCTACTTCGCCTCAAGTATGTTCCCACTGTTCTTAGATTACTACCCTACCACGGCTCTGCTGAGTCGTGCAAACAGGTAGTAGTTGGGTGCAGTCCCGAAGCACTTGGAGGCAGTGTCAGTTAGATAGGATTCGTCTCCCCCGGTATTGGGGTTGATATCGCGCTGTATTTGGAAAGCCATTACACAAAGTCCCTGGCCAGGGCAAGTCAGATTTATTGGTAGGTATTCCAGTAGTTTCTCAGGGTGTTTTTGGCTACACTCCGACACGACTTATACCGCTATTAGGGGTCTGACGTTTACCGCCCCTCTAGGTCCGATATACGATACTCTTAGACGAACAGACCTGACTGCACGGATATTGCCAAAGACAGGCTCAGTAGGAGTTTGGATGAGCTTGCTCGTCGACCTTCTTATCGACAGATGCCTGGGTAGTCGTTACGTACAGCTAGTACTGCTGACGTGCTTGTGGTTAAACCCACTGCCAGAGTACTGTCGAGTCTTTAGAGTCCCACACAGAGGGTTTCCCAGCTTCGGGCGAAACGAGTAGAGGTCGTAAGGTTTTACGACAGGGTTCGATCACATACGTGTACTTGTGCGCGTGTGGTGTTCGAGCGGACAATACTAATAGGCTTTGTTTTAAGCCAGATCCTAGTATTTGATTATTGGATTAGCTTCATCTCATAGTAATCGTATTTCTCGAAACACGGATGCAAGTATGTATATACGGATGGGAGGAGGTATAGAAGGAAACACCTCATTAAGGTTTTGACCATTGACTTGGTCAAAACAAATATGAGGTGAAGGAAAGGTTTTATTATTTTTGGTAATTGATAATTTAGTGGCATGGCTTCTTGGGTTGACATTTTGACTTGGATTGACTCTAAATATTTTGATTAGATATTTTGAGACCTAGATATTTTTGTTAAAATATTATTTTCATGCCATGCTTATTGTCATATCAAGGAGCCATCCTATGTATCAATTATCATTATCACAAATACATTCTCTCTCCTCAAGCTTGCTCTCTCATTCTTCCTCTCAAAAACCCAAGTGTCTCATGATTTGAGAATCAAGGGTTAGTGAGACTAAACCAATCAAATCACTCTATACTCACTCTAGATTACTTTGCTTAGCACACCAAGTGATCTAGTTACCTCAGCTTGGTGGTTTAGCTCAAGGTTGGAACTCTCGGGTGGATCATCTTTGACTTTGAGAAGCCGATGAGGAGGCGCATCCACCACCACTCTAAGGAGCTCACATCAAAGAGGAGAAGAATGACTTGTAGCTTGAAGTATAATTATCTTACATAGTAGTTACAACTTCAAGTTAGTTTTTTAGTTAGGGTTTAGTAAAGATCCTTATGCATAGTTGAAGTTACCTTGTTTGTAAAAATCATTTTTTACCTATTCCGCCTCCCCGCAAACCCGTGGGGGTGAGTAACGTCGACTTATGTAGGCTCCATATTAAAACAAATAGCAGGCCCGAGAAGCTCACGTGTTAACACGTGATGCCCTTTGTTAGGCTGTTGCATATAAGCAAACAAGTTTAATTCCGTGGGGGGTCACGTGCTACACATGATTGTTCCTAATCACTTTCCAAGCTGATAGAATTAAATTCTAAATAAAAGGATCAAAATCCTATTTGGAAATTATTTCCTTAAATCTTTCTAAACTATCTGATAGAATTAAATTATATATATATGGAAAATATATCCCTGATCTTCATTAAAACAGAAACATCTCCTCTGTTGTTAAGTGAAAGGACTTTGGATCAAAGATCCAACGGTGATCGTCTGATAGAATAAAATTCTATTTTAGGAAAATATTTCCTAATTTGGTTAAAAAATGAGAAATCTTCTCTGTTAAACAAAGAGACATTGGATTAAAAAGTCCAACGGTGAATAAAATTCACCGATTGATCTAAAAGATAATGGAATCAATCATGATCTCTCAATGAGAGATTCTCTCAAATTGATTCTTGTTCTTCTCGTATAAATAGAAGCGAGGAGAGGAGGAGGGAACGAAGAGAGACCCCCCATAAGCTTTGAAAAAACAAAAGAAAAAAGAAATAAAAAAAGAATTCAATTCTCTAGAGGAAGAAAATCCCCTCTTAAACAAAATCCTAGGTAAGAAGAAAGTACAGAGATTATCCTATCTCTTCTTTAAGGGTTTAACCCTTCATAAAAGAACTTAGTTCTTTCTCTGGTTGAGCTCTGCAGAAGCAGATCTCTCCACAAGTTGAGAATTTAATTCTCATCGGGGAGATTCTGTTATGCAGATTCAAAACTTAGGGGAAAGAACTAAGTCCAAAGAATTTAATTCTTCCAAAAGTATATAGGAATTTAATTCCTCTGATAAAACTAGGGTTTAACCCTGTAAAAGAATTTAATTCTTATAAAACAAAGGACCTGCAATTCTTAAAACTCAGATCAAAATCTCTATGCATATAAAAGAAAAGACTGGTCACGTGTTCTCACGTGAGAACCTCCGATGAACAAAAATGAATGACTGAGATCGAATCACGTATTCTCACGTGACCTCCAAACAGTTGCTTAAATGGAAATGAGGAAAAATCCAAAGACAACACTCACATTTTGAGCACCTCAAGTGTCCACACGTGAGCACTATATGAGCTAAGTGCTTAGCACTTACGAAAGGAAGAGGGAATAAGCCCAAAGAAGCAGTGCCCAACTCTGGGGCGCCTCACGTGCCCACACGTGATAGCCACAAGAATTAAGTGCTTAACACTTATACAGATGGGGATTTGGACCCAAGTGTACAGTGCCAACTTTCAGGCGCCTCACGTGCCACACGTGAGCGCCCCAAATTTCAGTGTTTAACACTGCTTTAGAGACTCACGTGAGAGCACATGAGCACCGAGCATATATTAGTGTTTAACACTATAAGAAGCCAACTTCAGCCCAAATTGGATAAGTCTTCTTAAGATTAAAATATCTTGGATCTCCAAATAGACTGAGCCTCTATGCTCATGACTTCCTAAACTAATTGACCAAAACGATTTCCATCACACATCTCCTAAGTTAATCTTAGTCTTCCAAAAATGACTAATGATTCTTAGATGGTCCACCATGATCTCTCCCCTCAATTTGTAATTTGGTTCAAGGATACATCTCTCCACACCTCTGATACATGTCGTTGTAATTCTTCGACGTCTTCAGAGAGGTGGAGGGTCCCGACAACCAACAACTCTTGGTGCACTCCCAAACCGATGAGCACATCCCAACGGACCACAACGTCCTTAAACTAGCTATGGACCGAAACGTCCTTAAACTAACAACGGACCGAAACTTCCTTAAACTAATGCAATAGAGCCCAACCGCTCTTTTGTTGGGTCTGAATGATCTCCAAATCCTGTTGAGTAGATCTTAGTCTAAAATTAGGCTAACGTATCCTCAACAAACATTTAAGTTGATCTTAATCTCAAATTAGATTAACGATCCTTAAATCAATCCAAACCCAAATCTAAGAATATACGGATTTGGACTAATCCACGCCATATGGGCAACAGCATAAATTAGTCTCCATATACAATCCACGGGCAACAAAAAATAAAACAAACACACACGACACGAAGTGACCTTCTGGAGCAGGAGAAAGTGGTTATCGCTACGCGGTAAGTAATTAACTGCAGGGGCTTACGCCTCCAGGGAAGAGCGTCCCCACAATCAAAAATCTCTCACAACGAGGGGGAATCTGACGAAGTCTGCTACAACGGCCGCATCCGTCCAAACCTCCGATACATGGTGCCATAAATCAACTTGGCATCTTCGGAGAGGTGGACGGATAAACCCAAATAGCATCTGCCCCCAAATTCAGGCAAGATGACCCCTACGCGGTTCGTCTCTGTTTTCGGCGGTGAACAGATTCTGGCACGCTCGGTGGGACCTTTTCCTCTTCCACTCCACACTTCGTGTGTCGTGTTCGCGAACAAATCGCAGTTTAATATGGTTGCCCTTGGATTTATGGTACTAAGATTTGGTGTCTTGCTCTTGTGTAGAAAGATAACATCGATGGCTTCCAGCCGCACCAACTGCAACAACAACTTCCACTCTGTCCCCGCCGGAGGAGTGACTTATGGGCCCCAAGTGGCCTCCATCTTTTCAATGCCAGTGGAATAGGTGACCCAGGCCATCAATGGACTGTTTTTTGGGACCATGACCCCGCCAGCAAGCTTCAGTGCCCCAGTTCCATCACAAGAAGCTTCCAAGAAGTCGGTCTTCGATCGACTTGCAATCTCCACGGCACCTCTCAGCGGGTCGTCCAATTCTAACGCCTCAGTCTTTAACAGGCTGTGCTGCATCTCAAGTGGGCCCGCAAAAAGTTTCGCGATACCTGAATGGGTTATCCCGAAGCGGATAGCCATTCCAGTTCCGGCAGACGAAGTCGTCAGAAGGGATTCTCCTGCTTAAGGATCGGTCTTTGCAAGATTGGTCGTTCCAACTCCTGCTTCTGGCGGAGTCACCAAGACTGCTTCCCCTATCAAAAAGTCGGCCTTCGCAAGGTTGACCATCCCCTCTCAACGGATGTCAGTCTTCAATAGGCTGACACCAATGGCGGCCTCTCATCAAAGCAGGGGGCACGACGGAGCTACTTCCACAGCTGAGGTGGTCCCATCGGCAAGACATGCTCGACGTCACCACTGATGCCGGGTGAGAAGAGCCGGGGGAAACTCCCCCTCTGGATTTACTCCACTAGCTCCAATGGTGGAAATGACGCTGCTGTTCCAACTGGGAACAGCTTTGATCCGCTCAGGAGGGTGCGAAGGAACTCTCCAACCACTGTACTGAAGAAGTCGCCTCAGCATGCTGAAAACATGGTATAGGCGAAGCCAGAATAGCCGCCTCAGCGGCTGTCCTCCCGAATCCACGGAGTCTGGCAGAAAGTTCAGGATTCTGTGATCAACAAGACTATTCTCGTCGACCGGAGAAAATGAAGGTTCGACAAGAGGGAAGTCATCCCTCTAGAGCAAGGGACTTCTCAGGCGCCTGTTACAATAGCTCCTTCGACTTCGACTTCTCACAAAAAGAGAAGGCCAGAGAATCTACCACCACCGGCGGCAAATCCCAAGGGTGATGGACCCTAACGCTCCAAGTCTGGGGGCATGATCGTACACACGGTATACATGGCTTCCGGGAAAAAAGAAAGCCGTACTTCCACGAGTCATCGACCACTCACACGGTCTGTGACAAAAGCTCAAGAGCAACAACAAAATCTCCAGGAGATGCTGACAAAGATGGCCGCACTCACTGGGCAGAAAGAAAGCCCAGAAGTATCGTCCGAATAGCGCCAAGATCAGGAGACCGACACCGAGTTCCTGCGGAGGGTGCTGGAAAGGAAAGATAAGGAGGCCGCAGAACAAGCCGCTAATATGAAACATATGGCGCTTCTGTTCCAAGACATGGTGGGGATGATGATCCAGTCGGAATCTCCGGCCGAAGACCCTCCGATAATCATCGAAGACGACAAAGGGGAAACGTCAAACCCTCCTCCGGCTGTCTTAGCAGCCCAAGAAGAGACAATTTCCAAGGCCGCCCTTGATGACTACATAGCTCAACAAATACGAGCTCATCAAGCGAGTGAAGCGGCAGGCCAAGTCGTCAAAACTGGACGACCTTATCTAGGCTGGTACGATAAAATCAAGTACCCGCCAGGGTATACGATCCCTAAGTTCCATGTGTATAAGGGGAAGGGCAATCCATACCAGCACGTTGCTCATTTCATAGCTTTGTGCGGTAATACTGGAGGCGACGACAAACTGCGGCTTCGCCAGTTTTTTGGCAGCTTGTCGGAGACGGCATTTGAATGGTACTCCAAGCTCCCAAATGATTCTGTCAAAACATTTACAGAAATGGAGCTACTGTTCATGCAACGGTTCGCGAGCGCACCCCAATCACGGCATTAATCAATGCCTGGGTGAAGCCAGGAGAGACCTGGGTTCAATACGCAATTCGGTGGCGGAACCTATAGTCAAAATGCGAACAACGCATCGAAGAAGCTCCTGCCGTGGGCATGTTTGTAGGGACCCTCGATCCTCAGGCGACTATATCCCCGTTTATGATGTTCTTCAAGCCGACCACTTTTCAGGCTTTGATCGACAAGCTGGCTCAAATGGACCAGATGGGCCATAGGCCGTCCTCTTCAAAAACGGATCTCCGGAATGAAAAGGGCAAAGGGAAAGTGACCTTCGTTGCCAACGCTCAACAACAACCGAGTGACCCGAAACCGGTTGCTCGCCAAAGCAACACACGCCGATCCCTCGAAAAGAAGTTGAGACGTCCTTACTCGTTTCCCCGGGATAAAACGAGGAGGCTGTTTGAACTGGCGGTGCGCAACAGGCTCATCACTCTGCCGGATCCAAGACGCCTACTGCAGCCTGGCGAAGTTAACAGTCCCAACTCCTGTCCCTACCACAGAGTGATGGGTCACCCAATCGAAGATTGTTACGTCTTCAAAAACTGGGTTAAGGACCAATACCAACAGTGCAAGTCCGCGCTGTCCGAAAACTGGAAGGTAAACCCGCCGCAGCAGCACGCTCCTAAAAAGGTGGATACGCCGGGGGCATCATGCTCATTTGTATAAAAAACCCCATGGGAAGTGGTCCTTTCAGCTAAAACTAAAAGAATGCTGAAGGATCTTCAATCATGTCCAGCGATCAAATGGAAAAGCCCGCTGGAGCCCGAGATCATTGAGGGGATACTTAAACCGCACCCAAGGCCGAAAACTACTAACAAGGGGAAAGACCTCCAAGCCAAGCCTTCGAAGTCTTCAAAGAAAAAGAAGAATACCAAGAGGCTCGTTCATCCTGATAACAAGCGCATAGACCGGCAAAAATACATCGACGAACTGGAGGAGTACAACCGGAAGGTGCGGATCCCAGTCACTCTCAAAGAGTTTCTCAACCATATCCTTGAGAACGGAGACAGTGACAATGATGAAGGGAACGACTTGTCAAAAGAACCCGAGGATTATGCAGCGAGTTTCCACACGGTCTCTCATTCGTCGTTAAAAAAAGAAGAGACCCTTTCGGAGTCAGAAAACGGCGCGAAGAAGCTGGGAGCAAGACCGGTACAAAAATCCCTGGAGGCGTCAGATGACTTGATTGACAGGTTGCTAAACGAAGCCCTTCAAAAGAGCAAAGCTAACCGAGAGCGTGAAATGGCCGTATACGAAAAGGCCAAGCGTCGGCGTCAGGATGAAGAAGCTGCGGTGAGGAAGAGTCACAAAGTATTCCAATCAGATCGAAGCACACCCGCAGCAGACAAAAGCAGGTTTAATACGGGGAAACGGTTTGCCAAAGCCCTGTCAATAGGAATGAAACTGCCACATTTCAAAGGAAATACTCCCAGGAGTACATGCCTCGATGAAGCGAATGTACATCCGAACTACTGCTTATATCATCGGAGGATCACGCACCCCACCGAAGAGTGCAATGCTTTCAAGAAGTGGTGGCAGGGATACTGTTTCCCCCAATCAGAGCAAAACTCTGTTCAAAATTCAAATTTTGAAATGAAGCAACGCTTCAGAAACAACGCCAAGTGCGCTGCGCCCTAAATAGCGCACCACGTGCAAAGCACGTGTACGCTAGCACCAGGTGCGCTGCGCTCTAAGCAGCGCACCACGCGTAAAACACGGATGCGCTAACGCTGGGTGCGCTGCGCCCTAAATAGCACACCATGTGCAAAGCACGTGTGCGCTAGCGCTGGGTGCGCTGCGCGCCAAGCAGCGCATCACGTGCAAAGCACGGATGCGCTAGCGCTAAGCGCTGCACTCTAAGCAGCGCACCACGTGCAAAGCACGGGTGCGCTAGCGCTGGAGCTAAAATCTTCCCACCGTCAGATTAAAGATCTAATAATAATAATGATAAATCATTAATTAATCAGCATTAAATTCTGTTAAGGAAAGATTTCTCAAAATCTTTCCAAACAACAAGATTGTGCTCTGTAAATCAGAGCACCGTTGGATCAATGATCCACTGGTGATTAAAAATCACCAAAATACAGAATAAATTCTGTATGGAAAGATTTCCCAATCTTGTTAAAAACAAGAAGATTGCCTTCTGTAAATCAGAAGCCCTTGGATCAAAGATCCAACGATGGGAAATTCCCCAAATCAATTGGAGAAAAGATCTCCTTAACTGATTGAACTGATCAGCTTGTCCTATAAAAAGGCCTCTAGACTTCATGTCTCAGATATACAAAAGCATAGAGAGGAACCCTCCATAAACTTGGAGAGATCTTAAAAAAAAAGAGCTAACCTCTCAGAGAAAAAAGATTTTTCTTCAAGGTAAAAAAGAATGATGATGAGAAAAGAGATGAAATCACCTCGTAATTAATTTAAAAAGAAGGATTCACTTTTTTAAAAGATCATAGATCTACAAGACAAAAAGTCTTTCACAAAGAGATCAAAGGATCTCATCATAAAAGAAGAAGAACATAATTCTTCTCACTGATCATAGATCTATGAGACTAAGGTCTTTCACAAAGAGATCATGAACATCTCATTATAAGAGGGGGAAGAATAATTCAATTCTCTTAAAGATCACAGATCCATAAAGGCAAAGCCTTTCATCAATATAAGAGATTAAAACATCTCCTACAAAATAAGAACTGTAGTTCTTAGATCTTGAGACAAAGTCTCTTTTAAAAGAACATAAATTATTTCTCAGATTATAAAACTGATCAGATGCGCTTTGCGCTCTTGAACTGCGCTTCTGCGCTCTTGGACTGGCGCTCAGCGCCAAGCGCGACACGTGTCCCTCACGTATGCGCTATTTAACAGTTAGCGCTTTGTGCTCTTGAAATAGCGCATTGCGCTCATGGGCTGGCGCTCAGCGCCAGGCGCACCATGTGTCACTCACGTGTGCGCTACTGAACTAATAGCGCTCTGCGCTCATAAACTAGAGCTCTGCGCTCATAAACTGGCGCCAAGCGCACCACGTGCTCCTCACGTGTGCGCTGATAGAACATAAATTGTTCTATAAATAAAGCCCAGAGCTATGATGAATGCTCAGCATTCAATAAAAGACAAAACATTGTCAGAATGCAAGCCAATGCTCAGCATTATTAAAATGGCCAAGCCCAAACAAATGTTCAACAGCCCAAAATAAATGTTAAACATTTTAACTTGACTGGACTTAGCCCAATATTGGCCATAATTCCTCAATTCAGATTAATTGAGCCCATATGCTCACAAATTTTTTGATCTTAGTCTCAAATTGGACTACAGATCTCTCAACCAAAAATGGTTCAAGGGTACATCTCTGAACCCCTCTGATATACGTAGTTGTAATCCTTCAACGTCTTCGGAGAGGTGATGGATCCCGACGACCATACATTTCATAGACTATGACGTCTTTAAACTGGACTGTAGGGTCCCTTTAAACCCACGGACTATGGTGTCCTTAACCTCGGACTGTGGGGTCCCTTTAAACCCACAGACTATGATGTCCTTAACCTCGGACTGTGGGGTCCTTAAGTCCATGGACTATGATGTTCTTAACCTTGGACCGTAACGTCCTTAAACTAATCGACCGCAATGTCCCTAAACTAAACAATAGGGCCCAAATGCTCTTTTGTTGGATCTAAACGATCCTGTTAAGTTGATCTTAGTCTAAAAATTAGACTAACGTATCCTTAACAAACGTTTAAGTTGATCTTAGTCTCAAATAAGACTACCGTATCCTTAAACCCAACCCCCAAACCCAAATCTAAGAAAATAAGGATTTGGACTAATCCTCGCCCTATGGGCGACAACATAAATTACTCTCCGTATACAATCCACGGGAAACCAAAAACAAAAACAAATACACACACGACACGAAGTGACCATCTGGAGAAGGAGAAAGTGGTTACCGCGATGCGGTATCGTAATTAACTGCAGGGGCGTGCGCCTGCAGGGAAGAGCGTCCCCACAATCAAATACCCCTCAAACGAGGGGGAATCGGACGAAGTCTGCTATATCGGCCGCATCCGTTTAAACCTTCGATACATGGTGTCATAAATCAACTTGGTAACTTCGGAGAGGTGGACGGATAGCACCAATTAGCATCTGCCCCGAATTCAGGCAAGAAGGACCTATGCGGTCTCGTCTCCGTGTTCGGCGGGGAACAGATTCTGGCACACCCGGTGGGACCTTTTCCTTTTTCCACTCCACACTTTGTATGTCGTGTTAGCGAACAAATCACGGTTTAATATGGTTTCCCTTGGGTTTGAGGTACTAAGATTTGGTTTTGCTCCCGTGCAGAAAAAAGAAATGGCCTTTAACTGCCCCGGCTGCAACTGCAACTTCCGTTCCACCTCATCTGGAGGTGTAACCTATGGGCCTCAAGCGGCCTCCCTATTCAAAATGCCAGTGGAGCAAGTAACTCAGGCCACCACTGGGCTGTTCTTTGGGACCATGATGTTAGTGTATATGTCCTAGAGGCCATTACCGTATCATACTAGTTTGTATATTAGTTAATGGAAGCTTGAGATATTCACCTTTTACAGACAATCTTGCTCAAAATAGTAGTATGCTACTTGGTTTGTTTCTACTTTAATGTGTACATGTGTTTATTTTAGTATATCGCCTATACACATTAGTGGAGCCCTTAGGATCTTTGCTTGATTACCAGCGTTGTGATGGCAGTCACACTCGTGGGGGCTGGTTAATCCACAAGCACATCCTTATGCAGGTCCCTAGTCGTAGGACTATCGAGACAGGGCATCGATACTCCGGAGTAGACTAGCGTATGCGCTTCTCATCCCAGCAGGGGAGACGGTCTGTCCCACAGCCGGCAGTACGTCGTACTTGAGATAGTATGCGGGTGCTCGTTAGGTTACGAGTACACTGGACAGGACTCGTGGGGAACTGTTGGTCGATACTATACCTATCGTTAGTTATCAGTTCCCAGGTGACATGAGTACAGCTTAGTCCGCTGACTTGACACTGTCACTTCGCCTCGAATGTGTTCCTACTGTACTTAGATTACTACCCTACCACGGCTCAAAGGAGTCGTGCAAACAGGTAGTAGTTGGATGCAGTCCCGAAGCACTTGGAGGCAGTGACGGTTAGACAGGATTCGTCTCTCCCGGTATTGGGGGTTGATATCGCGCTGTGTCTAGGAGAGCCATTACACAAAGTCCCTGGCTAGGGCAAGCGAGATATATTGGTAGGTTTCCAGTGTTATCTCAGGGTGTTCTGGGATACACTCCGACACGACTTGTACCGCTATTAGGGGACTGACGTTTACCGCCCCCTAGGCCCGCCATGTGATGTTCTCAGACGAACAGACTGGACTGTACGCCGATTGTCACATTCAGGCTCAGTAGGAGTTCAGATGGGTTTCACCTCGTCCGTCTTCTTATCGGCATCTACCTGGGGACCGTTACGCACAGCTAGTGCCGCTTGCGGTCTGTGGTTAAACCCACTGCCAGCGTAGTGTCGAGTCTTTAGAGTCCCACACAGAAAGCTATTCGCCTTTAGGCAAAAGAGTAGAGGTCGCATGGTTTTGCGAGAGGGTTCGGTCACATCCGTGCACTTGTGCACGTTTATTGTCCGGACAGTTAACACTTGCGGGCTTTGGTTTAAGCTAGATCCTAGTGTACGTTTTGGGATTGGTTTTATCTCGTTTGTATTCGTGTTCCTCGGAACGCGGATACGGGTGTGTATGCACAGTTGACAGAGAGACAGAGACAGAGGATTCTCATTGGGGTTGTTGACTGTTGACTTTTGCTAAAACCCTAATGAGAATATGAAATATGATTAACAATAATATTAATTAAGTATTATTGTGACATGGTTGTTGATGGTTGACTTTGTTGACTTGTTGACTTAGTTGACCGGTTGACTAGGTTGGACTTGTTGACCTTCATCATTACAATGGCTATCATTTCATGGCAAAGACATTTGCTTGCTTGTTTCTTTTTGAAAAATGAGTGCATGAAATGATATGGCCATTTTGACTTGAACCATCACATAATACTCAATTACTATTATTTGTTATGATGTTTTTGGATTATGAGAGCTTGGATGGCAAAAGTCTTGTTCATTCTTACATTTCCTTTCTCTCTCATGCTTGAGCTCTCCCTCTTCCTCTTGCTCTCTCTCTAGTCTATGGTTCACTTGTCTCATGTGTTGAGAAGCAAGAACCATAGAGATAAAACCCAACACACTCCTCTACTCATCCTAGTTCACAAGGTTTAGCAAACCAAGTGTTCTAGTTTCTTCTAGTTTGAAGTGAAGCCAAAGGTAGAAGCTTTCAGGTGGATCCATCTTCGGCACAAAGAGACGACGAGGAGAGAACCATCCGACCACCACAAGGAGACCAAGAGAAGGAGTTCAAGTTAAGGTATAACCCCTAACCGAGTAGGTAAAACTCTTGTTAGGATTGTTAGATAGTTGTTTAACAAAGATCCGTATTTTGAGTCCATGTTACCCCCAAAAGAAAAATCGTTTTTTTCATTTCCGCAAGCCCGTAAGTACCGGGAGAGGTAACGTGGACTTACAGTGGTGTCAGAGCCTAGTTAAACACTATCTAACATGTTAGCAAAGTAGCTAGAAGTTCGATCGGAGAAAAAGTCACGAAACAAGCCCGAAAAGTATAGTTTCTGCCGATTTTTTTCTTGTTCAAAAAATAATAAATCTTACACTAAAAATCGGCTCAGGCTTTTTATAACACACTGTAGAAAATTGGTCCAGGGACTCGGTCAAAGCGCCGCGGAACCGCGGCAGGAGCATGCTCCCACCGCGGATCCGCGGCCGAGTTGACTCGGTCGTGGGCGAATTTTCTTGCAGTGTGTTTACTGGGGTGTTTTGGGATTTTTACAATATGTTTTTTCTGCCCAGATTTTCTAGAAAGCAAAATTTGTTTTTGGGGCTTATAAATCCGTATTTTGATCGAACTTCTAAAGACTTAAGCGAACGGGTTATATCTGTGATGTGATATATGTATTGAACGTCTGCTAATCGCTATATGTCGATTAGTGGGGGTTATACATATCTGTGATTTGTAATGTTGATGGTATGTGTATATGAATTCATTGGATTGTCGCAGATGAATAGCCGGGGGGGGTTGTGAGATGAGAGTTTTCTTTATCTTTTCAATTCATGTAATTTGTAATTGATGTAATATTATTTATATGGCCGCACAACCGGGATGGGGTTGTAGCCGTCATTGTATAATTTCTTTTACTGTTTTTGCTCCTAGGATAGACCCAAGGTGGGGTGCACAAACTACCGGGTATCTCGAAGTGCCGAGTGGCCTACTCACGGTGTTGAGGGAGGTTGCTTCGCTTCGGGTACTTGGCGGGTAGTTTGCCGCACCCGTAGGGGTCTAGGGTGGGGTCTTGGCTATTCATCGCGACCGTGTAATCCGTTCTTCGTTACAGGCTCGTACGGATTGCGAATTCCTAGTATATCCAATGTGTTCATCTGTAATCTGGAATGGCTATCATTGCATGTGACGAATGTGTATATCTATATATGATATCTATTTAGGCGTTGCTTATGTTTTGCATCTGCGCTAGTCCAGCCCCCGCTCTGTCGTTAGTTAAGTAACCTAACGGGTAATGACGGGGCCCCGTGGCGAATGCGGATGGCATAAGCGTACGTCATATTTTCGTTGTTTTCTGCAATGGTAGGATTAAATGATGGGACACATTAAATTAATGCAAGAAAATAAACCAAAGTTGAGTCGTTGGAACACTTTCAAAACCACTCGGTTTCTTTTCAAAAGCAACTTTTAAAACGCAGAGCTTAAGCCACTCCTTTTATAAGCTATCTCGTTCCATCGATTATATCAAGTTCACTACGTTCACGGTTTCTCCAAAACCATCCGTAGCCCTCCATCATTTCAGTTAAATATTCAGTAGTATTCAAGCTATGTATTTTGACCTCACGCCAAGGCATAGTGATTGGTAGCTGCCGGATATTTATCTGTTGCATAGATAGAATGCGTTGGTTTGAGACAGTCGTACTGCCATTTTGGTCTACGTCAAGGGTAGGTACGGGTGGGTTCAGATTAACCTGGATAATGATGGGAAGAACTTGACATGTGACTTATGACATTTTGACCTCACGCCAAGGTCATAAGAGCATGGGGCAAAAAATCCACATCGGGAGTTTCAAAAGAACTGAAACTTGCTAGCACTGCATACCATTTGGAGTGTGATGATTCTGATAGGATTCTTTCAGTTTTGTCACACAATGATATTTGGATCCCGATCCTACTGTGAGTATATGCTACTCCTCGGGAAATTTCTCACTTAACGATCAATGCTACAAACCAAGTAGGTGTCTAGAAAGGTGTTAGCGGGGCTACGCCCACAGGGAAAAGAGGTTATTTAATTAAGGAACTTCACGAAAGCGTTGGAAAACCTCCCTCGAAGTACCGACACCAGCCTGGCTGAACGGTTAAGCAAGAATTGTATGGTGAGATTGATCCTGACTAATTCTTCCTTTTTGGTTTGAGGAGGGATTCGAGAGACAGTGGGAGCCATCCTGTTTAGACAAATTAAAAACCACTCTAAACTTGCAAGAGCATCATGCTAAAGTGTTTCTTCTCTCTCTCCTAATTGCAGCGACCAAACATCGACTGGACTTAAGTTACTACTAGATAAAAACATAAACTACAAAGATTGGCTCAGGAATGTCAAAATGGCAATCACTTATGACAAGTTGGGGTATCTCCTTAACACCAAAGCTCCCCCTGTCCCAGGTCCCAAAACCAGCGTCGCGGATAGGGAAATCCGTAAGACCTGGGAAATCGATTGCGCGAAGGCCAAGTGCCTCGTGCTTGCCTCTATGGACAATGAACATCAAAGGAGGCACGAGAATATGGACCTTGAATCCATATTTCTCCATACAAAAGAACTGTATGGAGAGCAATCACGTATCGCCAGATACGAAGTCTCGAAAAACTTGTTTTCAGCGAGATTGGCCGTCGGATCATCGGTAGCAGAACACATGCTTAAGATGATTGGCTTCATTGAGGAGCTCGCGGACCTAGGGACCACGTTAGAGAACGAGCTCTATACGGACTTGATTCTCCAGTCCCTTCCTTCCACTTACGCCCAGTTTATCCTGAACTTCAACTTACAAGAAAAAGAAGTTGAACTTTCAGAACTCCTCAACATGCTGAGGAGAGCTGAGGGCACCCTACAGAAAGGTAGGGAAGCATCCACTTTGTTTGTAGGAGGATCTTCCTCTTCTAGGTCCAAGGCGAGAGCCAAGGGAAAGAAGAAGAAAGCCCCCGCCAAACCAAGCGTCGGTGTTAGTAAAGTGGATACGAAGGGAAAGACAAAAGCAACAAAGATAGCGGGAAAGCTTGTAGGAAAGGAAGAATGCTTTTACTGTCATAAGAGTGGACACTGGAAAAAGGATTGCAGGGCTTGGAAGGCCAGAACCCAGGATCTGAAGCAAGTTGCGGCTTCAGCTTCAGGTGTGTATGTTATTGAAAACTGTCTATCAATAAACTCTACATCCTGGGTATTGGATACCGGATTAGGATCTCATATCTGTAATTCTTTACAGGCACTGAGAAGGCGTAGGGTTTTGAAGGCAGGTGATATGACCCTCAGAGTTGCAAACGGAGCTGGCATGGATGCTGAGTCCGTGGGGGACTATCACCTGGGGTTGTCAGATGGACACGTTTTGGTTTTGTATAATTGCTATTTTGTACCCAATGCAACTTGTAATATCATTTCTGTGAACATTAACCTTAATCAAGTTCTGATTGGGTCAGGTTCATTAAGCAATGGTATATACGTATTAAACCAACCACATATTTTCAATGTCCAGAATACACACAAAAGAAAGTCTCCGGAAACAAACCAGGCTTTCTGATGGCATTGTAGACTGGGTCACATCAATGAGAGAAGGTTGACGAAGTTACATACAGAAGGATATTTGGATCCGTTCGAATATCAATCGTATGCCACTTGTCAATCCTGTCTCAAAGGAAAGATGACAAAGACTCCGTTCACTGGACACGGAGTAAGAGCAAGTGAGCTCTTAGGACTCGTACACAGCGACGTGTGCGGTCCAATGTCTACACATGCACGAAGCGGTTATTCTTACTTCATTACTTTTACGGATGACTTTTCAAGGTACAGATATATCTTCTTAATGAAACATAAATCCGATGCCTTTGGAAAATTCCAGGAATATAAGAATGAAGTAGAAAAACAAACAGGCAAAAGTATCAAGACACTGAGATTTGATCGAGGTGGTGAATACTTAAGTGCCGAGTTCCTGGATTACTTAAAAGAGAATGGAATTATCTCTCATCTTACTCCTCCATATACTCCGCAGCATAACGGTGTATCGGAGAGACGGAATCGCACCCTATTGGATATGGTACGTTCCATGATGAGTAACGCTGAGTTACCGCGATCATTCTGGGGATATGCGCTAGAATCAGCTGCATACCTTTTGAACCGAGTTCCAACTACGACTGTGCCTACCACACCATATGAGATATGGAGTGGGAAGAAACCCTATCTTCAATATCTGAAGATCTGGGGATGTCAAGCTTTTGTCAAAAAGCAGAATGCGGACAAACTCGAGGCACGCTCAGTACTGTGCAAGTTTGTGGGATACCCAAAGAACTCCAGGGGGTATCTCTTCTACTACGCAGAGGAACAAAAGATCATTGTTTCTCGTAATGCCCATTTTCTGGAACACCAGTTCTTAGAAAAGGAGATTAGTGGGAGCGAAATAGAACTGGAAGAAATTCCAGAACCACAGACTATTACTGAAAGCTTAGTAGAACCAGAGGGTTCAAAAGAACATGACATTCCTACGCCGCTCCGCAGGAGTAGTAGGCAGTCTCATCCGCCCGAGAGATACTACGGTTTTCTCATAAACGGGGATAGAGAAGATTGCATCATTGATTATGATGAGCCGACTATCTTCCAGCAGGCCATTCAGAGCGTTGACTCGGTAAAATGGCTGGATGCAATGCGGACCGAAATGGAGTCCATGTACACCAACAAAGTATGGACGTTGGACGTTGCTCCAGATGGGGTAAAACCCGTAGGATGCAAGTGGATCTTCAAAAGGAAGATTGGTGTAGATGGACAGGTTGAGACCTATAAGGCTAGACTTGTTGCAAAGGGTTTTCGTCAAAGATCTGGTTTGGACTATGACGAAACCTTTTCTCCAGTGGCTATGCTGAAATCCATTCGGATCCTTCTTGCCATTGCTGCCTTCCACGATTATGAGATTTGGCAGATGGACGTAAAAACCGCTTTTCTAAATGGAAATTTAGAGGAGTTTGTTTATATGGACCAGCCAGAGGGTTTCATTCAGAGTGGGAGCAGCGGAAAGGTGTGCAAGCTGCATAAGTCCATCTATGGACTAAAGCAGGCATCGCGGAGTTAGAACATCTGTTTTGATGAGACGGTCAAAGAATTTGACTTTATCAAAAATCCAGATGAACCATGCATCTATAGTAGATTTGTAGCAAGAACTGTCGTATTCCTCGTATTGTACGTGGATGACATTCTTTTGATAGGAAATGACATTCCTATGCTGCAATCTGTCAAAGGGTTCTTGTCACACAGGTTCTCCATGAAAGACCTGAGTGATGCCTCGTACATTCTCGGGATCCGGATCTTTCGTGACAGATCCAAGAGGATATTAGGACTTTCACAGTCTAGGTACATCGACACCATACTGAAAAGATTCAGTATGGAAGATTCCAAGCGCGGTAATCTACCGGCTTGTCAGGGATCACCCTCTCCAAAGAGATGTCTCCCAAGACTGATTTGGAAAGGGATCGCATGTCTATTATACCCTACGCTTCTGCGGTAGGCTCTATAATGTATGCGATGTTGTGTACCAGACAAGATGTAGCTTATGCACTGAGTGTGGTAAGCCGGTATCAGTCAAACCCTGGGGAGAAGCACTGGATAGCGGTAAAGAACATTCTCAAGTACCTGAGAAGGACTAAGGAGATGTTCTTGGTGTATGGCGGAAAAGACCTCCAGATCGAGGCCTTTGCTGACTCCAGCTTCCAGAGTGACAAGGATGATTCCAAGTCCATGTTGGGTTATGTCTTTACCCTCAATGGAGGGGCGGTGTGTTGGAAGAGTTCCAAACAGGAAACCGTTGCTGACTCGATGATGGAAGCAGAATATATCGCTGCTGCAGATGCCGCAAAAGAAGCCGTCTGGATAAGGAAGTTCTTGACAGAACTTCAGGTGGTTCCGTCCACTGTTGATCCAATACCTCTGTATTGCGACAACAACCGGGCTATAGCTTTAGCGAAGGAACCCAGGTCCCATCAGAGATCCAGACACATCTTGAGGCGGTATCACCTGATCAGGGAGATCGTGGGTCGCCAGGAGATCGAGGTTCGGAGAGTTGCTACGGAAGATAACACTGCTGATCCATTCACAAAGGCCTTACCCCAGACTCAGTTCGAGCGGCTGATCGAGATGATAGGTCTTCGATACGCTAGTACATGGCCTTAGTGCAAGTGGGAGATTGTTAGTGTATATGCCCTAGAGGCCATTACTGTATCATACTAGTTTGTATATTACTTAATGGAAGCTTGGGATATTCACCTTGTACAGACAATCTTGCTCAAAATAGTAGTATGCTACTTGGTTTGTTTCTACTTTAATGTGTACATGTGTTTATTTTAGTATATCGCCTATACACATTAGTGGAGCCCTTAGGATCATTGCTTGATTACCAGCGTTGTGATGGCAGTCACACTTGTAGGGGCTGGGTAATCCATAAGCACATCCTTATGCAGGTCCCTAGTCGTAGGACTATCGAGACAGGGCATCGATACTCCGCAGTAGACTAGCGTCTGCGCTTCTCATCCCAGCAGGAGAGACAGTCTGTCCCACAGCCGTCAGTACGTCGTACTTGAGATAGTATGCGGGTGCTCGTTAGGTTACGAGTACACTGGACATGACTCGTGGGGAACTGTTGGTTTGTACTATACCTATCGTCAGTTATCAGTTCCCAGGTGACATGAGTACAGCTTAGTCCGCTGACTTGACTCTGTCACTTCGTCTCGAGTGTGTTCCCACTGTACTTAGATTACTACCCTACCACGGCTCAAAGGAGTCGTGCAAACAGGTAGTAGTTGGGTGCAGTCCCGAAGCACTTGGAGGCAGTGACGGTTAGACAGGATTCGTCTCTCCTGGCATTGGGGGTTGATATCGCGCTGTGTCTAGGAGAGCCATTACACAAAGTCCCTGGCCAGGGCAAGCGAGATATACTGGTAGGTTTCCAGTGTTATCTCAGGGTGTTCTGGGCTACACTCCGACACGACTTGTACCGCTATTAGGGGACTGACGTTTACCGCCCCCTAGGCCCGCCATGCGATGTTCTCAGACGAACAGACTGGACTGTACGCCGATTGTCACATTCAGGCTCAGTAGGAGTTCAGATGGGTTTCACCTCGTCCGTCTTCTTATCGGCATCTACCTGGGGACCGTTACGCACAGCTAGTGCCGCTTGCGGTCTGTGGTTAAACCCACTACCAGCGTAGTGTCGAGTCTTTAGAGTCTCACACAGAGAGCTATTCTCCTTTAGGCAAAAGAGTAGAGGTCGCGTGGTTTTGCGACTGGGTTCGGTCACATTCGTGCACTTGTGCACGTTTAGTGTCCGGACAGTTAACACTAGCAGGCTTTGGTTTAAGCCAGATCCTAGTGTACGTTTTGGGATTGGTTTTATCTCGTTTGTATTCGTGTTCCTCGGAACGCGGATACGGGTGTGTATGCACAGTTGACAGAGAGACAGAGGCAGATGATTCTCATTGGGGTTGTTGACTGTTGACTGTTGACTTTTGCTAAAACCCTAATGAGAATATGAAATATGATTAACAATAATATTAATTAAGTATTATTGTGACATGGTTGTTGATGGTTGACTTTGTTGACTTAGTTGACCGGTTGACTAGGTTGGACTTGTTGACCTTCATCATTACAATGGCTATCATTTCATGGCAAAGACTTTTGCTTGCTTGTTTCTTTTTGCAAAATGAGTGCATGAAATGATATGGCCATTTTCACTTGAACCATCACATAATACTCAATTACTATTATTTGTTATGATGTTTTTGGATTATGAGAGCTTGGATGGCAAAAGTCTTGCTCATTCTTACATTTCCTTTCTCTCTCATGCTTGAGCTCTCCCTCTTCCTCTTGCTCTCTCTCTAGTCTATGGTTCACTTGTCTCATGTGTTGAGAAGCAAGAACCATAGAGATAAAACCCAACACACTCCTCTACTCATCCTAGTTCACAAGGTTTAGCAAACCAAGTGTTCTAGTTTCTTCTAGTTTGAAGTGAAGCCAAAGGTAGAAGCTTTCAGGTGGATCCATCTTCGGCACAAAGAGACGACGATGAGAGAACCATCCGACCACCACAAGGAGACCAAGAGAAGGAGTTCAAGTTAAGGTATAACCCCTAACCGAGTAGGTAAAACTCTTGTTAGGATTGTTAGATAGTTGTTTAACAAAGATCCGTATTTTGAGTCCATGTTACCACAAAAAAAAAAGTCGTTTTTTATCATTTCTGCAAACCCGTAAGTACCAGGAGAGGTAACGTGGACTTACACATGATCCCTCCGATGAGCTTCAATGCCCCGATGCTGTCGCAAGAAGCCCCAAAGAAGTCGGTCTTCGATCGACTTACTACTGCCGCGTCCCCTTTCAACGGGTTGCCCAACTCCACTGCCTCAGTTTTCAACAGACTGGGCCAGAACGCCAATAAGCCCGCGATACCTGAAGCAGCCATCCCTAAGCGGATAGCCATCCCGGTTCAAGCGGAAGAAATTATCAGAGAGGCTTCCTCTGCCAAGAAGTCATTTTTCACAAGGCGAGCCGTTCCGTCTTCTTTTTCAGGCGAAATCATCAAGGCTGCTTCACCTGTTCGGAAGTCTGCCCTCGACAGACTGGCTATTCCCTCTCAACGGACGTCAGTCTTCAATAGGCTGGCAACGACAACTTCTGACCGACACAGGGGGCAGGAGGAAGTCACCCCTACAGCTGAGACAATTCCAACGGCTTGACACGCTCGACGTCGCTACTGGCGCCGAGTAAGGAAGGCTGGGGGCAGCTCCCCTTCTGGACTGACTCCGCCAGCTCTCATGGCGGAAATCGATGCTGCTGTTCCAACTGGGAACAACTTTGAACCACTAATGAGGGTTCGCAAGAACTCTCCGACTGCCGTGCTAAAAAGATCTCCTCCACCCATGGAGAGTGCTACGGAAAAGAAGCTGGAGAAGCCCCCTCAGCGGCTGTCCTCCAAAATTTACAAAGTCTGGCGACAAGTCCAGGAATCGGTGATTGACCAGGACTACTCTCGCCGACCAAAGAAGATTAAAGCTCGGCAAGAAAAGAGCCATCCCGTGATACCACAAAAGATGTCACCTGTCTGGGTGCCCACTGCAACGGCTCCCTCAAGTTCAACCACTCATAAGAGAAGGAGGCCAGAGAAGGCCCCCGTGTCTGCGATGAACCGCAAGGACACCGAACCTAAACGCCCTAAGTCTGGGGGCATGATGGTGCATACTGTTTATATGGCTTCCGGAAAAGAGGAAAGCCGTGCTTCTACGGGTCATCGAACGCTTACCCGATCGATAACGAAGGCTCTGGAACAACAGCAGCAGAAACTTCAGGAGATGCTGACTGCAATGGCCATACTCACTGGGCCGAAAGAAAATCCAGGGACCTCAGAGCAGCGTCAAGAACAAGAAATTGATGCTGAATTCCTCCGAAGAATGCTCGAGAGGAAAGAAAAAGAGGCCGCGGAACAGGAGGCTAACATAAAATGAATGGTTCTTTTGTTCTAAGATATGGCCGGGATGATGTTACAGCCGGAACCTCCAGCTGAAGCCCCCCCGATTATCATTGAAGACGACAGAGGGCAGACATCGAACCCTCCTTCGGCTCTTTCAGCAGCCAAGGAGGATACCATCTCCAAGGCCGCTCTGGATGATTACATCGCTCAGCAAATACGAGCTCATCAGGCGAACGAAACGGCTGGGCAGATCGTTAAGACTGGATGACCCTATCCGGGCTGGTATGACCAAATAAGGTACCCGCCAGGATGTACGATCCCTAAATTTCATGTATATAAAGGGACGGGCAATCCGCATCAGCACGTCGCTCAGTTCAGGGTCTTGTGCGGCAACACTGGAGGCGACGACAAACTGTTGCTTCGCTAATTCGTTGGTAGCTTGTCAGAGACAGTATTTGAGTGGTATTCGGAGCTTCCCAACGACTCCGTCAAAACTTTTGCAGAGATGGAGCTACTATTCACCCAGCGATTCGCGAGTGCTAGTGAACGCACTCCAATAACGGCATTGATCAATCCCAGGGTGAAACCTGGAGAAACATGGGTCCAATACGCAATACGATGGCAGAATCTGTGGTCGAAATGCGAGTAGCGCATCGAAGAAGCGCCAGCAGTGGGCATGTTCGTGGGTACTCTTGATCCGCAGGGGACCATCTCCCAGTTCATGATGTTTTTCAAGCCCACCACCTTCCAAGCTCTGATTGACAAACTGGAACAAATGGACCAGATGGGCCACAGGCCTTCCTCTTCGAAGTCAGAGCCTCAAAACGAAAAAGGGAAGGGGAAAGCGACCTTCGTCGCCAATACTCAACAAAAGCTGAGCAACTTAAAGCCGGTTTTTCGCCAAAACAACGTGCGTCCATGCCCATCCCTCGAGGAGAGACTGGGACGTCCTTACTCGTTTCCCCGAGATAAAACGAGGAGACTGTTCCAGCTGGCAGTACGCAACAGGCTCATCAATCTGCCGGATCCAAAACATTCGTTGCAGCCAGGTGATGTCAACAATCCTAAATACTTCCCTTACCACCAAGCAGTAAGCCATCCAATCGAAGATTGCTTCATCTTCAAAGGCTGGATTGAGGACCAATACCAACAGGGAAAATTCGCGCTGTCTGAAAAATGGAAGATGAACCCGCCACAACCACATGATCCGAAAAAGATGGACATGCCGGGGGCATCGTGCTCATTCATAGAGAAAGCCGTTGGACCGAAAAATCCGTAAACTAGAAATTTGCCTCGAATACGGCAACGACTAGGGACCTTTTAAGGATGTGCTTATAGACCCCAGCTCCCACGTATATGATCGCCATCATAATGCTGGCCGTCAAGCAAGAATCCTAAGGGCTCTATCAATGCGCAATAGTGACCTGTAAGGTCACCTAAAGCAGTACACGATGATAAAAATAAACCAGATGGCATACTATCATCTTGAGTAAGACTGTCCTACCGGTATAGGTCCTCACTCAATCATTGCAATCACGTGCCTGTGATCCAATAATTGACTCTGAGGGCACTATCTCCAACAATCTCCCACTTGCACTCAAGGCTAATTATTACGATGTCGCATACTCACAGCCCGTGTGATACCGAACACCCAACTCCTCTACTAATCAGTCTCACAAAACCCGTTTGCGAAACTATTGCGTTCGAGGTATAGCCTCAGTGAGTGGATCCGCTCAGATGTTTCTTTCTATGTCTTTCTTTATCTCAAGTTCGCGGAGAAGGCCATCTCCCGAAATGAGCAATACCTGTCTTAGAATATGTCTGGATATCTGATGGGACCTAGTTCATAAATGAACTCCAAATCCAAACTTCTTAGACTGTATCGTCAACTGAACTTAATCAGTATCCTGCGCCATGCCTCCCTCAGTATCCACCTGGACCACCTGTCCAAAATACTGCCCCTCGTCAGAGGGAAAACTATAACTCTGACAGTCATTCTGTCATCTAGGTCACCTTGGAAGCCTGGAATGATAACCGTCTCCCAAAAGAGGCTGCCGTTATCATATCCCTAGAACATCAACTTATGTTCCAAAACTGCTTCCGAATGTTTCTCCAGGATTGGATCAATATCAATTTATTGCATCTGGTGCAAAAACAATATCTGGTGTGGTACTTGACATCTCATGATCAACTCAATTGCCTAAGCAAGTGATCTGCCAATCATGCACACCCCTCTCCCCTTTAGTCTGTAAGACACCTTTAGAGAGGGTGACTCCATCACCTGCAGGTACATTACCATGCCTGGAGTCGTCCATTCTAAATACCATTAGAATGCTGTCTAAGTACCCTGATTGGGAAACTACCGAAATCTAGATCTAAAACCATAGATCCAGTAACCAGAATATCTGATGTAATATCCATGTCCTTTGTGGAGAAACCACTGTGTGACGACCAACGTATAACCGATCGTAGTATAGGAATATCACTTCCTACTCTGTGTATGTCATCCAAATACCAGGACATCACACCCTACTATCTTCTTAACAGATCTATCCCCTATTCTGATGAAGTCAAACCTATGACTGTCACATCAGAAATAGATGATCTATCTCCGCTATATCTGCTTTAGTCCATAAAATAGACACAAGCAACTTGTCCACTTTGCTTCCGCTGCTCCCACTGACAGTGACAACCCTCTGGCAGAGTCATATACACGTACGCTTCTAAAGCTAGTTCAGAACGACCCTATACTCATCCTCCTGCCGGATCTCATAGTCTGGAACAACAATAATGGCAAGTCTGGGTAAACAAGAACCTCCCTGTCACCGTCTTTGAGCATACCGAAGTACCTCTCGAGTGCCTGAGGTTACCCACCATATCTGTAGAGTGGCCAATGGAATGTCAAACCAGATTGAATCTTTAGGTTCATATTAAATTTTCATTAATCGTTTGTGGTTCTGGAATCACTTCCAGTTCTACCATACTCCCAATACCGTTTTCTGAAAAAATCCATTTTTATTAAAACTGCGGCGAGTCAAGAACAATATCACTATTGATCTTCCAGATGGTAGAAAGTTAACCCTCGTCATAGCCCGGGTCAACCCACAAACAGCTATTACAGAAACGTGCCTTTAGTTATCCAGAGTCTGGTTTTAAGCATAAGCCGGACAACTTCCCGTACCTTAACAATGTTAAGATATGAACTATTCTATATCCAATATAGAAACAGAGGCACTGATTTAATTAGAACCAGATTCAAATCATGCAGCTGTCTCCAGTGCATGTCAACTAAATGGAGAGAGGCCGATCAACATTACTCAACTTAGGAGTACATCCAGATATGAGTAACCTGAAAGAGAAGCAAGTTCTTTTAATCATTACTATCAACTGAATACCATACACAAGTATCTACATCTTCGATCACCTTGAAGAATCCTGATACTTGCAACACTTGGTTCTCTACTTTATTCTTATACCTATAACTCCTCAAAACTTAGACCTTGCATTTCTATGAAACACATGTCTAAGAACTAGAGAAGTCATAAGTAAACAGAATATAGTACGAGGACCAACCCCTCTGTCCTAATGGACATTGGACAATATACAATACTCTGTATAAGTCCCTTGAGTTTAATAACTCATTCCCTGTGTGCCGTAGGTTGAAGACTGTACTTATGGTTAAGAAGAATTACACCGCTGTTTAATGCTCCTTACCTACCCATCCACTGATATAGGTAAATGTCATGGACATAATTTCAAAAAGGTATATCTCACTCTATAAAAATAGACGTACATATTTATCAATTTGAAATTGGTGCATAACAACAGATATTCAAAACCAAATATTTGCCGTCCGGCAAACAACCCAGGTGACTTCCTCAAATATCACCAATTACAACGAATTCTGATATAATGAGGATGATCACGTAATTCCCAATAACTTACTCCCAATCATCTGTCACGACCCGAAAGAGCACGTGACTGGCCCTTGAACCATATGAAGTCTATAGGACTCCATCTGATCCAAGAAAGCCAAAAGCTCAGAAAATCTAAAACCATTTTAAGGATAAATAAACAACAAGCAATATACTATACAACGCCGAATGGCGAGGATCAAAATTCAAAAGAAACCCAGATAAATATGAAAACTGTAACACTACTAAGCGCGACTCTAAGGTCGAAATAATACATCACTAGTGTCTGAGTCTGAAACAATATACAAGTTTTGGTTGATGGAATTCTAGATACAATGAATAATACAAGTACAATGGTGGTTCTTGATGCAAAAGAACCCACCTACCAAATGCAATTCACCCGCAAGGAAGGAGTGTGCCAAAAATGCCGCAATGGAACCTGTACGGCAAAACCTGCAAGAACTGTGGCACAACGGGGGTGAGTTGCCAACTCGTGAATAGAAAATATCTACAAGCAGAAATCGAATGTAAGACACAATCCGAGGTCAAATAATCAGTATAATAATAAAACCCTCAAGAGTAAGTCTGAAGCATGATAAAGTGGCAATGTAACATCTAATCATGTAGGTAGTGCCAAGTACTCGTGCCAGTGCCTCAGATAATAACATGTCATTAGTATAAGGTATGTCTGCATGAAGTATGATCAATGTAAATCCAGTCTGTATGTGATCAAGTCTGTATAAACGTGGAACCCGTCCACCCGTCACCCAATGACAATAAACGTGGAACCCGTCACCCAATGACAATAAGCATCATGCATGCAAATATGAAGATATAATCAAAATCATGGAAATCGTCATGAAACCCGTGCCTAGCATCGACACATAAATCCTCATCTATCGGGCTCCGTCAGTCCGGATTAGCCCACGGGCTATGTCTGCGGAATCGACCCTCGGCCCCGGCAGTACGCCCATATCCATCTATCGACTCTGGTCAGTATCCTCTGGATAACCGCCAGGTCCAACCAATCACCGGTAGGTAGTAGTCCCTCTGCCAGGCTCACCGTCTACTATACAGCGAAACCGTTCTCGCCCCGGGGTACCATACCGGGTCCACCATGTACCCGCAATCGGCCTCATCCGCCTCCTCGAATCGGGTTTCACATGTCGCTCTCAGCACCGAGAAAACACATGGTGGACGCACTGAAATATCATATCAAGGGTAACCGGGTTTTTAACACAATTATATAATCTCTTTTGAAATACCCACGGTTCCCAAATCCAGAAATATCATGGAAACAACATATCTCAATGCGTATAATCAAAACATGATGTATGCGACATGTAAAGAAAGGTAAGCATATCAGAAGTCATGGAACATGGAATAGTAATGTGCACATGTCGAGGAAAACCGCTCTTTTAAAACGAATCAGTTTTGAAGAACATCTTGCGGTTCCCAAATCTCTAATCAAGTCAGAATCATCTATATTTGTGTACAGGTATAAGTGTACAATATGCCATGCAAGAATCATATCATGAATGCAACAGTACTACAGTGTAGTGGCATGGCAATTATCGATGATGAAGTGTGTGAGCCGGCAAATAGAGTACGTGGAACATACGCATCATCGATAATGGTGCTGGTGTCCTAACAGCATGATAATAATATAGCAATAAACATATGCAAAGCAACGTAAATAGCATGAATATGCGGAAATCGAATAATCAACGTAACAGTAAAGAATCTACACCCAAATGTATATGTCATGCAGTTATGCCATTTGAAATAAGAATGACTCGGGTCTAGTCTAACATCTACTATGCAAACTACAGATCTAAATATCAAGTCAATCGGGAGGGGTATGGAAACCACCTAAATCTAAGTCGATATATAGATATAATAGTCGGTGTTCCCGCCTCAATAGTATCGCGTATGATACAACATATCATATGACATCCTCAAGTCATGAGTGCGGATCTATCATCAATATATAAAGCTCGTACGGTAAATCGTCGTACGGCATCCCAATAGCTGGGTACGAGTCAGTATCACATTCCTCTCATCAAATATCAGGTATCATTATCATCATATCATATAATCCAGGGTACAGATCTAAGTCTAGTACAAATCAATACCATCTATATAAGTATGGAAGCGGGGGTAAAACGCATGCCCAACGGCCCGCTAAGATCACATGTCGTATCGCAAGTATGAATCACATCACATCACCGATCTCACGGCACAAAGCCTAAAATCATCGACTCATCTTCAATGTCATCCAATAACATCATCAACACAGTGTAAGTAAAATGAATATGCAAGAGTGTGCGTGTAGGTGTAAATCTATTCTAGGGTTCGCGACTATGAACTACACTAGTCACTTCTAACCCTACACTATCCATAATACACCTAACACCATATCCATGACACACTATAATTATCGAGCATAATATATAGTATACTAACTACGGACTGCGGGGGTGCTATACGCCATCCACCCGACTTTCCCCCAGTAGATATAATCTACTCACCTTGCGTCTTCATTTGTCGACGTCTCCACGCACTTTACTTGTCGTCCCGAAGTCTTCATGGGGTACCTACACATCAAAGTGTCGTATATGCGCATTAAAACCAATTCAAAACTAAAACGGCATATGAATCCCAAAACGATACGATAAGGGGCATATAGGTTAGAATCTATGGCACGCCTTCTAAACCATCAATAAATCCTCTATATCGTCGTAAAAACGCCAAATAGTCGAGGTAAAACACAAGACACAAATTCAGAATTAAGAATATGGAATACGGAAACAGAATCAAGACAGCAACTGGAGAAAAGGGTCCCAGATTTCACCCTAGGTCAAACTAGACAAATCTACACATACCAGGGGCCTAATCTACTGATGAGGGAACACCAAAACCAAGACGAACCAAAATGGGATAGGTCTGGCCGTAAATTGCGGCCAAACAGGATAAATCTGCGGCCGGGATGATGAGTTAGGGCTTGGGGTCTTGGTGGTAGCTTCCTAGGTGCCTGCACATGTCACTGTCCAATCAATTTTAATTTAGGATGTCTCGGGTGATAGAAGATTCAAAATACCCTTCAAAGATTCCACAAATTCTCCGATATCGATTTCTAAATCCGTATTTCGGGTTTCAATTCTCAGGTTAGGGTCTCAATTCATGCACTAGGGTGTTGGTGTAGCCTCTACTGAACTCAATTTCACATTACAACTCAATTTTTCCTCAAACCCTAACTAGGTTTTCCTTAACTCCACAATATCAAACAATATCGGTTCAATCTAAACATGGGGCATAAGTAACGCTAAAACTAAGCAAATGGTTCAGCAAATACCTCATTTGGCAACTCAAGAATTTTCTTGAGTTGCTCCTAGTGGCTAAAATCCTTGCTTCTTTAGTCCAATGTGTAGATCTTGAGCTTGTGCACACTTTTAATGAAATGGAGATTGGGTTTTGGAATTGTTTTTGAGATGATTTGAGGAGTTGAAGAGGGGAGGGAGGTGAGGAGCAGGAGTAGCAGCAGCAACAAGAGGGAGAGGGAGAAAAATGAGTGAAGGTTGAAGAGGAAATGGCTAAGTCTTTAGTCAAAGAAGCCCATACCTCTCTCTCTCTCACCAACTACTAAATTCTTTAATATAAACCCCCTTTTCCATTTCTTTTCTTTTCTCTAAATTCCTTCTCACTCAAATAGTTAACCCAAATGAGAAACTATGGTAGAAAATGCACAAGTGTAAGAAGAATGATAGTGCATGTTTTGCACAAATTGCTAAAAAACCGATTAGCGATTATTAATCGCGATTAGCACTAATTTAGCATATAACTAATCAATTAAACTTAGAAATGGCATAATTCTCTAATTTACTCTATTTTAGAATTTTCCATAATTTTCCAAAAATTTTCCCCATTTATTTGTATTTAATTATACCGAATTATTAAAATATTCAATAAAATAATATTAAATTATTAATTTCCCAAAAATAATATTTTTATTATTTCGAAATGTTACAATCTACCCCCTTTAAATAAATTTGGTCCCCGAATTTAAATTTAAACCCCCAAAAATGTATATAAGAACATCCGGTGCGTCTGGTGCGCACGGAATCAAAATCCAGGTTGTCGGATACGTGATAATTGAATCACAAAATCACCAATCGTCAATACCGTCGTCGGTAGTCCCTCCTTCAAAGTCGAGAAGGTGCCAGTGCATCCAATGCTAGCAGCGCAAGATATCTACTTGTCCCTTACTCACGGTCTGGCGTCCTCTGTCTCTGGGCCCTTATCTTCTCTGCGGATTACCTATCTCGCAGTCAATCGGCTCATCGGCCCTGTCAGGTGTGCTAACGGGGACGATTCCGTTCTGGCACTTCTCTGGTCATCTCTCGGTCAATCCTCACGACCACTCATAAAGCTGCATATTACTGGCGTCGGCCTCTGGCTCTCTGAATGCACGTCACACATCTGATCCTGGGTGCAAGCATCATTGCAGCAGTGTCCTGGAAGGAATCCTGCTCAAGGTCTCTTCCGATCTTGCCTATGCCGAACTGTACGGAGGCTGGCTTTCTTGCATAATCTCTTCTCACTCGATGGACATCTGTGTCCTCAGCACAACATTTTCTCGGAAATTGGTCGCATCCCAACGCCTCTGTAAGCATATCAGGTCTCTAGTCTCGACGGGAAGTACTGACAGCTCGTCAGCGTCTCGCACGAACCTCTGGTTCCACTTGTCTCTATCGTCGTCCACTATGACGTCACACCATGCTATCTACACACTGCACTGTTCTCGGCCATGGTCAATCCGAAGTCTCTCGCACGAACTCGAAAGCGCGTACTCTGTAGCTTCATCATTCTATAGAAGATGTCTGGCCGAACAGGTCCTCGGGAACGCGTCCCAACCATCGGAGGAATACTTAATACTCGTCCGTCCTTGATCAATTCGCAACGCAACTGGGTAAGTTCCTTTATCCGAACCTGGTCAACTACCTCGTCGACGATGCCGAACTCTGGCCTGCTGGGTGTGCGTAATATGACCACCCCTGGGTCTAGGTCTTCTCGTATCGTATTCCAGAAAGGTCCTGTCGAGGTTTCTCTCTCAAATCTCATTCCTGCCGGATTGCCCGGAAGTCATCATCCATTGCTGAAGCTAATTCTTATTCCGGAATGGCTGCATACTAATCGCGCTTCTTTCTGGAAGATATATCCATATAAAACGCCTCTGGGTGCATATCACATCTCTGATGTCAGCGGAGTGAGACGTCATCTCGTTGAAATCTCTTGCGAACTCTTTTCTTCACTCTGCTTCAATGTCGACTGATTCGGACTCGTCTCATCGTGGCTGCATGGACTGTGCTCCAATGTCTATACTCGTATCTGGAGTCTCCCAAGCAAAGCATCCCATCACATGATATCCGAATGATGTCGAAACATTCGATCGACTCGTCAGAACCTTATAATCCCCCAAAAGATCAACATCTTGAGTACAGTTTAAAAGTATCGAGTACATGCCACAGCGTCGGTGGTCCAGCCGTAGAAGGGCAAACCCAAGCCTCACTAATGGCGCCGCGGAACTGCCGCAAACCCTAAGGTTCAAAGGCTTTCACACAGTCATTAAGTCGAGTTAGGGTTTCATTCTTCTAGAGGGTCCATAGAATCACCTGCATGTCTTTCCGTATACTTTAAACTTGGAAAATGGGCTCCTGACATTCGATCGTCTCTATCAACTCTCAATGAACCTGCATGAAGTCGTCTCTAGCTGGAAACAATCGATCTGATGACCTCGCATCGGTAAACGAACGAACCACATGTCCTAGTCATTCATCCTCAGGTGACTAGCGACCGTCCATCATATCTCTAAGTATATGCTCATGCTGCAGTAGCTCCAACCATCTGGGAGATATCTCGTCATTTGCAGTAACAACTGGCTCATTCGCCTGTACGCCGAACAGCGCCTCAATCCTCCAGGAAAGGCGATATATTGGCGGTCATCTCTGAATCGGTCTGCTCTAGATCTGAGTAAGACTCTCCACACTGGAAATCTTCAACTCAACTGGGCCCGCACCGGCGCATAAATCGGACGAATCACCTTCGTCTCTCAAATCAGGTAGACTAGCTATCATCTGTCTCATATCTGCTTGGAAGCTCCGGCAATCTCAGCTCGTAAGCTCCGGAAGCGACATCCTGTCAATCTCAGCAACAGCTGGTCCATCTGTCTGCACGGTAGGCGACATCATAGTCTCTGAGGTATGCTGTACATCAACAGTCCTCTCTCAATTGGCAGCTCTAACAATGGCCTGATCATCCGGTGCAAAACTAAGCACTCGCCTCCACTAGAGGTCACAGTCACCAATACTAACTCGAGACATTCCCATGTCACCAGAAAACACAATGGTCGGCCCTCGTATCAAACGAGCTCGCACTGACCGTAACCCTAGCAGCAGCCCAAATTGCGCTCAACATGGCGACAGGAACCTCAATCGAGTATCGAAGAGAGCAGATCAATGGCAAGAAAGAGAACAATAGATCCAGAGTGGATACATGATCATAAGAAGGAACAACATCAATAAAGGTATGATCATGAAACTAATAGAATCGGGGATCTCAAATGGATGTATAATCATGGATATGAAGAGGATCGCTGATCTCGAAAATATGTACATCCTAAGATTCCTTAAGCGGAGTGGCGTGTCATAAGTATGCCGCGGAACATACCCACGGTACGTCACTCTACTTTAGTCACCTATTCCATCAACCAAGGGTCATCATACGCGACAAAAATTCGGGTCTAATACCCCATCGACTAAGTCTAAGTTCCGTAAGGTCAAGCCTAAGTTCCGTATATATATAGACGCCCTAGGCTCCACATAGTCAAACTTAGACTCGAACCAAGGGTAACTTAGCGCTCTGATACCAACTTTGTCACGACCCGAAAGAGCACGTGACTAGCCCTTGAACCATATGAAGTCTATAGGACTCCATCAGATCCAAGTAAGCCAAAAGTCCAGAAAATCTAAAACCATTTTAAGGATAAATAAACAACAAGCAATATACTATACAACGCCGAATGGCGAGGATCAAAATTCAAAAGAAACCCAGATAAGCATGAAAACTGTAACACTACTAAGCGCGACTCTAAGGTCAAAATAATACATCACTAGTGTCTGAGTCTGAAACAATATACAAGTTTTGGTTGATGGAATTCTAGATACAATGAATAATACAAGTACAATGGTGGTTCTTGATGCAAAAGAACCCACCTACCAAATGCAATTCACCCGCAAGGAAGCAGTATGCCAAAAATGCAGCAATGGAACCTGTACGGCAAAACCTGCAAGAACTGTGGCACAACGGGGGTGAGTTGCCAACTCGTGAATAGAAAATATCTACAAGCAGAAATCGAATGTAAGACACAATCCTAGGTCAAACAATCAGTATAATAATAAAACCCTCAAGAGTAAGTCTGAAGCATGATAAAGTGGCAATGTAACATCTAATCATGTAGGTAGTGCCAAGTACTCGTGCCAGTGCCTCAGATAATAACATTTCATCAGTATAAGGTATGTCTGCATGAAGTATGATCAATGTAAATCCAGTCTGTATGTGATCAAGTCTGTATAAACGTGGAACCCGTCCACCCGTCACCCAATGACAATAAACGTGGAACCCGTCCACCCGTCACCCAATGACAATAAGCATCATGCATGCAAATATGAGGATATAATCAAAATCATGGAAATCGTCATGAAACCCGTGCCTAGCATCGACACGTAAATCCTCATCTATCGGGCTCCGTCAGTTCGGATCAGCCCACGGGCTATGTCTGCGGAATCGGACCTCGGCCCTGGCAGTACGCCCATATCCATCTATCGGCTCTGGTCAGTATCCTCTGGAAAACCGCCAGGTCCAACCAATCACCGGTAGGTAGTAGTCCCTCTGCCAGGCTCACCGTCTACTACACAGCGAAACCGTTCTCGCCCCGGGGTACCATACCGGGTCCACCATGTACCCGCAATCGGCCTCATCCGCCTCCTCGAATCGGGTTTCACATGTCGCTCTCAGCACCGAGAAAACACATGGTGGACGCACTGAAATATCATATCAAGGGTAACCTGGTTTTTAACACAATTATATAATCTCTTTTGAAATACCCACGGTTCCCAAATCCAGAAATATCATGGAAACAACATATCTCAATGCGTATAATCAAAACATAATGTATGCGACATGTAAAGAAAGGTAAGCATATCAGAAGTCATGCAACATAGAATAGTAATGTGCACATGTCGAGGAAAACTGCTCTTTTAAAACGAATCAGTTTTGAAGAACATCTTGCAGTTCCCAAATCTCTAATCAAGTCAGAATCATCTATATTTGTTTACAGGTATAAGTGTACAATATGCCATGCAAGAATCATATCATGAATGCAACAGTACTACAGTGTAGTGGCATGGCAATTATCGATGATGAAGTGTGTGAGCCGGCAAATAGTGTATGTGGAACATACGCATCATCGATAATGGTGCTGGTGTCCTAACAGCATGATAATAATATAGCAATAAACATATGCAAAGCAACGTGAATAGCATGAATATGCGGAAATCGAATAATCAATGTAACAATAAAGAATCTACACTCAAATGTATATGTCATGCAGTTATGCCATTTGAAATAAGAATGACTCCGGTCTAGTCTAACATCTACTATGCAAACTACAGATCTAAGTATGAAGTCATTCGGGAGGGGTATGGAAACCACCTAAATCTGAGTCGATATATAGATATAATAGTCGGTGATCCCGCCTCAATAGTATCGCGTACGATACAACATATCATATGACATCCTCAAGTCATGAGTGCGGATCTATCATCAATATATAAAGCTCGTACGGTAAATCGTCGTACGACATCCCAATAGCTGGGTACGAGTCAGTATCACATTCCTCTCATCAAATATCAGGTATCATTATCATCATATCATATAATCTAGGGTATAGATCTAAGTCTAGTACAAATCAATACCATCTATATAAGTATGGAAGCGGGGGTAAAACACATGCCCAACGGCCCGCTAAGATCACATGTCGTATCGCAAGTACGAATCACATCACATCACCGATCTCACGGCACAAAGCCCAAAATCATCGACTCATCTTCAATGTCATCCAATATCATCATCAACACAGTGTAAGTAAAATGAATATGCAAGGGTGTGCGTGTAGGTGTAAATCTATTCTAGGGTTCGCGACTATGAACTACACTAGTCACTTCTAACCCTACACTATCCATAATACACATAACACCATATCCATGACACACTATAACTATCAAGCATAATATATTGTATACCAACTACGGACTGTGGGGGTGCTATATGCCATCCACCCGACTTTCCCCCAGTAGATATAATCTACTCACCTTGCGTCTTCATTTGTCGACGTCTCCACGCACTTTACTTGTCATCCCAAAGTCTTCATGGGGTACCTAAACATCAAAGTGTCATATATACACATTAAAACTAATTCAAAACTAAAACGGCATACGAATCCCAAAACGATACGATAAGGGGAATATAGGTTAGAACCTATGGCACGCCTTCTAAACCATCAATAAATCCTCTATATCGTCGTAAAAACGCCAAATAGTCGAGGTAAAACACAAGACACAAATTCTCCGATATCGATTTCTAAATCCGTATTTCGGGTTTCAATTCTCAGGTTAGGGTCTCAATTCATGCACTAGGGTGTTGGTGTAGCCTCTACTGAACTCAATTTCACATTACAACTCAATTTTTCCTCAAACCCTAACTAGGTTTTCCTTAACTCCACAATATCAAACAATATCGGTTCAATCTAAACATGGGGCATAAGTAACGCTAAAACTAAGCAAATGGTTCAGTAAATACCTCATTTGGCAACTCAAGAATTTTCTTGAGTTGCCCCTAGTGGCCAAAATCCTTGCTTCTTTAGTCCAATGTGTAGATCTTGAGCTTGTGCACACTTTTAATGAAATGGAGATTGGGTTTTGGAATTGTTTTTGAGATGATTTGAGGAGTTGAAGAGGGGAGGGAGGTGAGGAGCAGGAGTAGCAGCAGCAACAAGAGGGAGAGGGAGAAAAATGAGTGAAGGTTGAAGAGGAAATGGCTAAGTCTTTAGTCAAAGAAGCCCATACCTCTCTCTCTCTCACCAACTACTAAATTCTTTAATATAAACCCCCTTTTCCATTTCTTTTCTTTTCTCTAAATTCCTTCTCACTCAAATAGTAAACCCAAATGAGAAACCATGGTAGAAAATGCACAAGTGTAAGAAGAATGATAGTGCATGTTTTGCACAAATTGCTAAAAAACCGATTAGCGATTATTAATCGCGATTAGCACTAATTTAGCATATAACTAATCAATTAAACTTAGAAGTGGCATAATTCTCTAATTTACCCTATTTTAGAATTTTCCATAATTTTCCAAAATTTTTCCCCATTTATTTGTATTTAATTATACCGAATTATTAAAATATTCAATAAAATAATATTAAATTATTAATTTCCCAAAAATAATATTTTTATTATTTCGAAATGTTACATCATCATCTGTAAAACCATACAGATGTGAGAATCATACCTGGTAAATACATACCCTGGAGTAAGGACTAATTGGGAAATCAGTTCTCTATTAACAATACACAGTAAAACTGAAACATGTAAATGTTTCGAAGGGGTATCCGGGTATTCCTAGTAATGCCTCTTCCATTATCAGATTCACAACTGTAACCGTATATTTCTTTGCCATCTCTCCAAATCCCTTTATATGTCTTTAGTCATTACCTTCTGCACACCATCGTTAGGCTAAATGGTTTTCTTCCTTCCCTACCGTTCGGCACCAGCCTATGGTTTGGAAGAAGACTATCCAATAAGCATAATGGGTGTGCTATCCTAATCCTAGGAGCACTCGCAATCCGAGAGAAGGTAAAGATAAAAGACACCTGAATAAATCTTATTCCTATTTCTCCTGAACTAGAATCCATCCCCGAACTGGAAAAAGTTCCTTTCGAGTTCGTATATAACCATACGATGGAGTATCCAAATAACTGTGGATCTTCGTAGTGATACGGAGTGTTCTGGAGAAATACAAAGGTGATGTAGGAATGGCGAAGAAATACTTGGTTTGGTCGTGAATAGCAGTCGCAATTTACTTTGCCCTCATACTAATCCCTTTATATGTCTTTACTTAATACCTTCTGTACACCTTCATTAGGCTAATTTGTTTTCTTACTCCCCACCGTTCGGCACCTGCCTATGGTTTGGAAGAAGACTATCCAATAAGCGTAATAGGTGTACTTTCCTAATCCAAGGAGCACTCGCAACCTGAGAGAAGGTAAAAGGAAAAGACAACCGAATAGTCCTATTCATTTTCTCCAGAACCGGAAACCATCCTCGAATAAATTCCTTCGAGTTCGTATATAACCATACGATGGTTTTATCCAATGGAAGTGGATGTTCGTAATAATACGGGGTGTCCTGGAGAAAAGGGTAAAAGTAAGAGTGGCAATGAGGTATGCAACTCAGACAATCCAAAAGCCAGTATTATAAGAAGGTTCGGTCAACTTTGTCACTGAGCCATAGTCACGGGTCGGGTCATCGTCGCTGCCAAAGAGAAAGAGAGAAAAGAAACACTCAGCGTGCACTCTAACCTAGATCAGAATGGTTATCACTTTATCTAATCAGGAAACCTCCCACTATATCGTCAAATTCTCCTCCAAACCTAAAAGAAGAATTAGTCGGGATCACCCGAGGAGTAAACCAACTCATCAGTGGGAATCGGGATCCAACTATCATCGCATGATAACGTGATGGAATCCACTCACGTTATCACACTCCAGAAGGTATGCGCATGCCTGGCAAGTTTCAGTTTCTTTAGAAACTCCCGATGTGTGTTTTTACCCCTAGGACCCAAGTGACCTTGACAATGCCAACATATCAAAGAGTCCTAGTCAAGTTCAACCCGTCATTATCTTGATTGCGTTAAACCCACCCGTACTAGTCCTTGACAATGCCAACATAACCGTACGACTGTCCTAACCAATCTACTTATCCATGCGACAGAAAAGCATTACAGAGCTACCGAATACTATGCCTCGGCAATGCACGACATACATAGCATGAATACTAAGCAATACTAATCTGAAATGACGGAGGGCTACGGTTGGTTTTTGGCGAAAAACCTTTAGCGTAATGAACTTGATATCGTCGAAGGAACTGCATAACTTTTATAAAAATATAGTGGCGAAAACCCTTTGCTAAAGAGGTCACTCCCGGTGAAGGGATCTCGGCTCTTTCCCCGTAGAATGAGGTGCAGGATATTCCAACTGAATACCACGATGCAAAGCAAAAGTCAATCGGCTATAGTGAAGTTATTACCCTGACGCAAACTTCTGTCCAAGGGGTCACTCCCAGTGAAGGGATCTCGGCCCTTGCCTCGTCGACTGAGGTGCAGGATATTCCAACTGAATACCACTGTGCAAAACAAAAGAGAACGTCCTTGCAATAACAGCTTTTAGAAAATTGTTCCAACAACATCAGAATAGGTTTGTTTAGCTTGCATTGATCCGAATCAACGCAGTCCCATCAATTGATCACACCAATAAAGAACGAAAATACGATGTACGTATATGCCACCCGCATTCGCCACTGGGTCCCGTCATTACCCGTTAGATTACTTAACTAACGACAGAGCGGGGAATGGACTAGCGCGGGTGCAAAACATATACAACATCTACTAGTATATATATCAATATATAATATTCGCTCAAGGCGTGATAAAATGCAACATCACAGAAATGTAATAAGCATCACAGAACAATACAGATATCTGGGATCCCCGGGTTTCATAGAGCCGCTACTGAAACCCGACGTTCCCCTGGTCGTGTGGATAGCCTGTGCATTGAAATCCTAGACCCCTACGGGCGCGGCAAGTTACCCGCCAAAACCTGAAGCGAGGCAGCCCCCTTCAACAACGTGAATGGACCACCCAGCGCTTCACGAAATCCGATAACTTGAGCACCCCTCCTTGGGTCAACCTGTACCCCCTACGAGTGCGGCGAACAGCCTACCAATTCTAGAGTGAAGCCCCCTCCGTCTCAAAGACATGAGATGCGGGCTTGTTTCCCTCTAGAACCCGGCTATCCGTGCACCCCACCGCGGGGTAATCCTAGTACAGAAAGTAAAATATACATACAACGGGTACATCGACCTCAGCCCGGTCGTGCCCCAAAAGAATAATATACAAACAGGCAGTGACGGCAGTCCACATGTCGGACGCTCGCCCCGCAATATCAAATGTACATATACAACCAAACTGTACTAACATTGCATCCAGGTTATCCACCACGACAAATCCGCAACATCACAGCACAACACAGAACATCAACGTGAATGTCACGTTCGCAAATCCGTCTAAAAGGGCTATAGAAGTTAGACAGAATTTACCGATCAAGTGACATTCACGGTCGCAGATATAATGTAAATACTGTGAACTAACATGTTTAAAATTTTTGATCGACTAAATTTGCTGAAGTGGGCCCCAAGCACTACTGTAGCACTCAAAATAAATTTGGGCCCAAAAAGAATATACCAGAAACCCTATTTCCATGTCAGAAAACCACTGTAGAAATTTGGTGCAGTTTGGCCACAAAACGGCGGCGGATCCGCGGCCAAAACATGGTTTTGGCCGCTGATCCGCCGCGCTACAGTAATATCAGCCGACCAAATTTTCACAGAATTCTTATAAAACCCTGCACGTATTTTTGCAATGCACTAAATAATTTTTTGACCACTGCAAAAATTCGACAGAAAGTGATGCATGGAAACGCAGTTTTTGGAAAATCCGTTCGATCGAACTTGTAAACACGTTAGAGCAAGCTAGACTAGGTTAATGGCGTGTCTCTAATACCATGTAGGACTACGGTAGCGCCCCGGCCGTCTATCCGAGGCCAAAATGCGGAAACGAAAAATTTCCTTGACTTTAAACCGGCACTACTGCATCCTAAAAACCCGGATCGAACCATTAACCTATACCTAGTTAACAAGACAAAGGGTAGAATGCTATACCGAGCGATCCGTGTCCTTCGGTCTTCGGCCTCCACTCCGATCTCCTCGCGGAATCTTCGGTCTTCATCTCCTCGTCGGAACGGGCACCACATCGCCGATTCCTTTTACGGGATCCCGCTTCATCCGAAGCAACTCGGGCACGAAGTGTGCTAGCCGACGTGTCCAAGGTGTTGTAGAGAATGTTTGTGATCACTTTGTCTCTTGCATCCATGGCTTTGGATGGAGGTTAAAGTGTTGCCATTGATGGAAGCAATGAGCTAGAGGAAGAAGAAGAAGAACAAGAGCTTTTCTTTTTCTTTTCTTTTCTTTTGTTGGAATGAGAGTGAGAGAGTGTGTACAATAACACAAGACCAAGCTTGCATAAGGCAGCCCCTTTCTCTCTCCATCTCATTTCAACACATAAAACAATTTATTAATGTGACACATTTGCTAAAAAAGAGACCATGACTCATGATACAAGTCCATGTCACATTAATGCATTGTCATGATGATTTCTAGCTCATTATTTCCTTAAGAAAACATTAATCCAAATGTTTGCCACAACAAAAAGATCCGGCAACATCTAAAGTAAACTCGTGACGGATCACAAGGATACCCCTCACCTGTATATACATACCTGCACCTGCATTCCGACTGAATGCGAATGCGATGAGACTAAAGTAATCCAACAAATCTAATACTAGGATCCGGCTTAAACCAAAGCCCACTAGTACGATCCGTTCGATCAAGATCCGTGCAATACCGCACGTATAAGATCGAACCCTGCCATATATCATACGGCCTCTACATTGTTTCGCCCGAAACTTGAGAAACTGTCTGTGGGGGACTCTAAAGACTCGTCAATACTTCGGCTGTGGATTTGACCACTAGCACGTCAGAGGTATTAGCCGTACGTAACGGGCTACCAAGTATTGACCAAAAGGGAGGTCGATGAGCGAACTCATCCTGACACCCTACTGAGCCAGTCAGTGACAATATCCGTACAGTCCGGTCCATTCGTCTATGAGTATCACATGGCGGGCCTAGGGGGTTGGTAAAAGTCAGACCCCCAAATGCGGTACAAGTCGTGTCGGAGTGTAGCCTAGAACACCCTGAGATACTACTGGAATACCTACTAGTAAATCTCCTGCCTCGGCCGAGGGCTTTGTGTAATGGCTCTCGTAGACACAGCGCGATCTCACCCCCAATACCGGGAGAGACGAAACCCTTGCCGATCCGCTCACTGCCTCCATGTGGCTCGGGACTGTACCCAACTAAAACCTGTTTGCACGACTCCTTTGAGCCGTGGTAGGGTAGTAATCAAAGTACAGTGGGAACTCACACGAGACAAATGACGATCTCAGGTCGATGAACTAACCTATACACATGTCACAAGGGAACTGCTATCTGACGTCTGGTATAATCCCAACTAGTATGTTCCCGGCGAGTCCTTTCCGGTGTACTCATAACCCAATGAGCACCTGTATACATCTTAGGTGAACCAACTGATACCGGTGGCTTGTGAGACCGGCCACCGCCCCTCGTCGGGGTCTCGACTGTATACACTAGTCTACTCTGGAGTGTCGATGCCCTGTCTCGAAAACTCCCACGACTAGGGACCTTTTAAGGATGTGCTTATAGACCCCAACTCCCACGTATATGATCGCCATCATACTGCTGGCCGTCAAGCAAGAATCCTAAGGGCTCTATCAACGCGCAATAGTGACCTCTAAGGTCACCTAAAGCAGTACACGATGATAAAGATAAACCAGATAGCATACTATCATCTTGAGTAAGACTGTCCTACCGGTATAGGTCCTCACTCAATCATTGCAATCACGTACCTGTGATCCAATAATTGACTCTGAGGGCACTATCTCCAACAGATCTTTGGGAGGGATACCGAGGAAGATGAAGAAATATTCTACTCGGGGCAACCCCAAGGCAACAGGCCAGGACCATCTACTCCTATTTTGGTGTTTGGCAGTGACTCTGAGGATGATGCCAACGTAGTGTTCTCCGTCCGCCCGTCCATGCAGACCTTCGCTGAAGCTGATCAGATTTTGCAAATCATCATAGTTCCGCAGTAGCATTACAGGGAACTTGATGCGCTCGATACATACGGCGTGCACGAGCTGCAGACCTTCTACGTTCCTCCTAAGCGGAGAGATGAAAAGGCGATCCTCTTCTATCAATCCACGGAGACCAAAGTGGAGAAAGAAGTCAGGCATGGTGCCGTTCTTGCGCTTGACAGGCTTCAACCAAGGCGTACCCTTCAAACAGACCGATCGGCAAGCCCAGTTCTACAACAATATTTGGGACGTTCCCGGGGCTCAGCGAAAGATGCCCAACGGGAGGATGGAAGTGACTGGGCTTGGATACGTTCGGTCCAAGAAACGGGAGCGATTCCATAGTTTCCATGTCATAAATTGTCACGACCCGCAAGAGCACGTGACTGGCCCTTGAACCATATGAAGCCTATAGGACTCCATCTGATCCAAGTAAGCCAAAAGCCCAGAAATCTAAAACCATTTTAAATAAAAAGGTAGGGAAAACTGGTTTAAGGAAGTGAAGAAAACACGTTGAAATCAAGGTTTCAAAATAACTAAGCCGAATGTGCATTTTAAAAACGGTACAGTCTTTTCTAGAAATTTCGGCAGAGTTTCTTTTGTAAAACTGGCCCCGAATGGGGTAAAACGATAATAACAAGATATAACATGATAAAGGCATCCCCAAGCGGGAGCTAGCTCTTCGTCAATCGACGGTCACAACCACGCAATGATATAATAATATACAACGCCAAGTGGCGAGGATCAAAACCAAAAGAAAGCTCAAAAGCAACAAGAAAACCGCAATACTACTAAGCGCGACTCTAAGGTCGAAATAATACAACACTGAGTCTGAAAGAATATACAAGTTTTGGTTGATGGACAATTCTAGATACAAAGAAATAAATAAATACAATGGTGGCTCCTGATGCGAAAGAACCCACCTACCAAAAGCAAGTCACCCGCAAGAAAGGAGTGTGCCAGAAATGCCGCAAAAGAACCTGTACGGCAGAACCTGCAAGAACTGTGGCACAACGGGGGTGAGTTGCCAACTCGTGAATAGAAACATCTACAAGCAGAAACCGAATGCAAGACATAATCCTAAGTCAACGATCGGTATAAAAATCCTCAATATAAAGCATGCAGCCTATAGCAAGGCTAGGGTAAATATCTAACCCGAGTGCAATCTCAATGCGTCTGTGTCAGTGCCTCAGATAACAATATAGCAAATGAATGAGATATGAATGCGAGAAAACAGAATACATCTACATGAAGCAACAGTTTTCATACTTTAGTGAGATTTCCCTGTATTTTAAAAGATGAGATACCATAATGAAATCAGCATAAAACTGTGCCTAGCATCGGCACAAACGAAATCCCAATATCCTGATATCTCAAAGTCTCAACCATCATATCTAGGGCGCCGTCAGTCCAGACCGGCCCCTACCATAAATCTCAGACCACGACGGTATCCTCCGGATATCCGACGCGTCGGGTAAAGTCACCGGTAGGCAATCTCCCCCTGTCAGGCTCATCGTCATCACCACGTCTTCTTGCCCCGGGGTACCTTACCGGGTCCACCATGTACCCGCAATCGGCCTCATCCGCCTCCTCGATTCGGGTTTCACATGTCGCTCTCAGCACCGAGAAAACACATGGTGGACGCACCAAATATCATATCAAGGGTAACCGGGTTTTTAAAGCAATAATATATTCTCTTTTAAAAACATCCTCGGTTCCCAAATCCAGAAATCATATGAGAATCCAACATCAAGAAATGAATCCAATGCGATGTGTTATGCAATCAATCCATGATGTATGCTACATGTAAAAGAAGGTATGTACATCATCATGTCATGTAAGAATCATATAATGAATGTAATGTTACTACAGTGTAGTGACATGGCAATTATCGATGATGAGTGTGTGAGCCGGCAACAAGTGTACGTGGAACAGATGCATCATCGATAATGGTGCTGGTGTCCTATCAGCATGATATTAATACTGGAGTATGAAACATAGTATAAAAATGCGATGCAAAGCGAACCACAAGAAGGGGGTGGGAGCTGAAACTAGACGTAACTAAAACTAATCTGCATTACTCTAAAATAAGTCATACAATTGGTGCCTTTTGAAATAACACGAATCATGGGGTTTTGAAAATAGGGGCTACGGTGTTTTTATGAAAAGATACGTCGTTTTTGAAATATCCGTAGATTCCCTTGAGCTGTCTTTAAAAATACCCACGATTCGTTAGTTTTTGAAATAGGTAAGAAGTCTCATCTACTCTAACAACTATACTAACAATACGGCTGAACTACAGGTAAGGGAACCGCCTAACCTCTGAGTCGATATATATATATATATATATAGTCGGTGATCCGCCTCAATGTCATATCGTAAGGTATCCTCGAGTTATGAGTGCGGATCTATCATCAATATCGGCTCGTACGGTAAATCATCGTACGGCATCCCCAATAGCTGGGTAGGGTCAACATCTCACTATCTCGTCACATAACAGGTATCAGTATCATCAGAACAAGTCTGGGGTACTACTCTATGTCTAGTACACTCGATACCATCAATGAAGTATGCATGCGGGGTAACACATATCCCAAGCCCGCAAGAAACACAAATCATATCCCATATATGAATCAATATCAACTCGCCGATCTCGCGGCGCAAAGTCCACATCATCGACTCATCTCCAAAGTCATCCCAAATCATCAAACACTGTGCAAGTATAAGTAGTATGCAAGGGTATGAAAGTAGGTATGTAAGTATGTGTGTAAGTATGTGTAGTCGCTACCTAGGGTTCGTACTATACCCAAACCATATATCTCATCATCAATAATCCTAACAACACATAATAAATATACGTGGGTATACGTATTCGTATACCACACCACGGACTGCGGGGGTGCTATACGCCATCCACCCGACTTCCCCCTGTAGATATAATCTACTCACCTGTGTCCTGCGTGTCGGTGTCGACGTCACTGTCATCCTCCGCATCGTCTCGGATCGTCGCGGTGTACCTACACATAACACACGTATCGCATCGCATCAAAACCAAATCAAAGCTAAAACGGCATACGAAGTCCAAAACGACACGATAAGGGGCCTATAGGTGAAAACCTATGGCACGCCTTCAAAACCATCAATAAATCCTCTATATCGTCGTATAAACGCCAAATAGTCGAGGTAAAACGAAACAAACCAATGCAGAAATGAAAATACGGAATACGGAAACAAAAATCCAAAACAGCAACTCTTGAAATATGTCCCAGATTTCATCCTAGGTCACTTTATACAAAACTATATATACCAGGGGCCTAAACTAACAATGTAGAAGCTACAGAATGAAAACGAGACAAAGAGGTGGGACCCAGGCCGCAATTGGCGGCCAAAAGAGGAAAATTGGCGGCCGGGAATGGGAGTTGGGGGCTAGGGTTTGGGGTGTTGCCTCTATTGTGCCTGCACATCTCAATTCCCACTCAATATCATTTTAGGGTTCTCGGGGTAATAGCAGATTCAAGTTAACATGCACAGATTTCACATTTTCCCCGACATCGGTTTCTAAAATCCGTATTTCTAGTTCTAGCTTCAGGTTTTGGGTTCCAATTCATGCACTAGGGTGTTTACAAGTCCTCTACTGAGCTCAATTTCACATTACACTTAAGTTCCTCTCAAACCCTAACTAGGTTTTCATCATGTCCATTATATCACACAATATCGATACAAAACTTGCATAGGGGTATAGGAAATGCTAAAACTAGTAGAATGGTTCAGAAATTACCTCATTTGGCAACTCAAGAAAATTCTTGAGTTGCCCCCTAGTGGCCAAAATCCATGCTTTCTTGGTTCATCGCGAAGATCTCGGGTTTGTGCACAATTTTAATGAAAGGAGATTGGGGTTTTGGTGTTGTTTTTGAGATGAAAAAGAGGAATTGAAGAGGGGAGGAATGGGCTAGGGCGGCAGCAGCAGCAACTGAAGAAGGAGTGGGGGGAGAATGAGTGAAATTGGCTAAGGGTTGAAGTCAAGAATGCCCCATACCTCTCTCTCACCTACTCTCATTTCTTATTTCCTTTTCTTTTCTATTTCTTTTCTTTTAATCCCTAATTCAAACCTTCTCACCTCAATAGTAATCCCAAATGATAAATCATGGCAAGAAAAGTGCACAAGTGTGGAAAAAGTAGTGTGTGCATGTTTTGCTCAAAATTTGCTAAAAACCCGATTAGCGATTTTTAATCGCGATTAGCACTAAATTAGTGTCAAAATGATCACAACAACTTAAAAATGTCATAATTCACTAATTTACCCTATTTTAGAATTTTTCTTAATTTTCCACAATTTTTCTCATATTTTTCCTATTTATTTGTATTTAAAAATACCTAAATATTAAAATGTTCAATAAAATAATATTAAATTATAAAAATTCCCCAAAATTAATATTTTATTATTTCGAAATGTTACAATCTACCCCCCTTAAAGAAATTCGGTCCCCGAATTTAAATTTAGTCCCCCCCAATTTCCAAAACATTTCAGAAAACTCCAATTTTGTCGGGGCTCCGAAAATATCAATACAGAGAGAATATCATAAAATGTACTGCCATACTAGAAATCCATCCTCAAAATGCATATATAGGAATATCCTATGCGTCTGGTGCGCAAGGAATCAAAATCCAAATATGTGTCAAACAGGTATATAGAACAACAACTATGTGCAACGGTGTGCACGAAACATCTGCCGTAGGCAACGTGCATGCCTGACAGCAACCAAATCAGGTGCATATAACATGCACGAAGAATCCCGATTCAGTGCATCTGGTGTGCACTAGAATCGTATGTCAAAACACTAAAGGTGCATGAAAGCTACGCTGGAAGTGCAAATCAAATCACTGAATACGATAGGCATGAAATCTCAATCAATATCTCAATATAAGAACTATGCGTGAAATATATAAATATCCAGTGGGTGCATGAAATAAATATCAGCAAACTCAATCATCAAAACTAAATCATGCAAACAGAACGCCCAAAATACCGAAATCCAATAATGACGGATACGTGATAATCGAATCACAAAATCACAAATCATAAGTACCGTCGTCGATAAATTCATCCTTCAAGGTCGAGAAGGAGTCGGTGCAATCCACTGCTAGCAGCGCAGGATATCTACTTGCCTCTTGCTCACGATCTGGCGTCTTCTGGCTCTCTGGGTCCTTATCTTCTCCGTGGATTTCCTATCTCGCGGTCAATCGGCTCATCGGCCCTGTCAGGTGTGCTAACGGGGACGATTCCGTTCTGGTACTTCTCTGGTCACCTCTCGGTCAAACCTCACGACCACTCGTAAGGCAGCATATCACTGGCGTCGGCCTCTGACTCTCTGAATGCACGTCACACATCTGATCCTGGGTGTAAACATCATTGCAGCAATGTCCTGGAAGGAATCCTGCTCAAGGTCTCTTCCAATCATGCCTATGCCGATCTGTACAGATGCTGGCTCTCTTGTACTACCTCCTCTCGCTCAAAGGGCATCTGTGTCCTCAGCACAACATTTCTCGGAAACCGGTCAATCTGAAGTCTCTCGCACGGACTCGAAATCGCGTACTCTGTAGCTTCATCATCCTGTAGAAGCTGTCTGGTCGAACAGATCCTCGGAAACACGTCCCAACCATCGGAGGAATACTCATCTCTCGACTGTCCTTTCTCAATTCGCAACGCATCTGGGTAAGTTCCTTTATTCGATCCTGGTCAACTACCTTGTCGACAATGCCGAACTCTGGCCTGCTAGATGTGCGCAATCATGACCACTCCTGGGTCTAGGTCTTCTCGTGTCGTATTCCGGAAAAGTCCTGTCGAGGTTCCTTTCTTAAATCTCAATCCTGCCGAATTGCCGGGAAGTCGTCATCCATTACTGAAGCTAAAGCTTATTCCGGAACGGCTGCATACTTGTCGCGCTTCTTTCCGAAAAATATATCCATATACCACGCCTCGGGGTGCATATCACATCTCTGATGTCAGCGGAGTGGAATGTCATCCCATCGAACTCTCGTGCGAACTCTTTTCTTCACTCTGCTAAAATGTCGACTGATCCGGACTCGTCTCATCGTGGCTACACGAACTGCGCTCCGACGGCTATCCTCGTCTCTGGAGTCTCCCAAGCAGTATCCCATCACGATATCCGAAAGATGTCGAATCATCCGATCGACTCGTCAGAACCTCATAATCCCCCAAGAGCTCACATCTCGGGTACAGTTTAATAGTATCGAGTACATGCCACAGCGTCGGTGGTCCAGCCGTAGAAGGGCAAACCCAAGCCTCACTAATGGCGCCGCGGAACCGCCGTGAACCCTAAGGTTCAAAGGCTGTCACACGGTCATTAAGTCGAGTTAGGGTTTCATTCTTCTAGAGGGTCCATAGAATCACCTGCATGTCTTTCCGTATACTTTAAACTTGGAAAATGGCTCCTGACTTTCGATCGTCTCAATCGACTCTCAACGAACCTGCGTGAAGTCGTCTCTAGCTGGAAACAATCCACCTGATATCCTCGCATCAAGGTAAGCGAACTCACCACACGTCCTAGTCATTCATCCTCGGTGACTAGCGACTCGCTATCCTCTCTCTAAGTACATGCTCATGCTGCAGTAGCTCCAATCACCTGGGCGATATTTCATCATTTGCAGCAACAACTGGTTCATACGCCTGTATGCCGAACGATGCCTCAATCCTCCAGGAAGGGCAATACATAGGCGGTCATCTCTGCGTCGGTCTGCTCTCGATCTGAGTAAGATTCTCCATACTGGAAATCTTCAACTCAACTGGGCCCGCTCTGGCGCAAAATCGGACGAATCACCTTCGTCTCTCAAACCGGGCAGACTAGCTATCATCTGTCGCATCTGCCTGAAAGCTCCGGCAAATCTCAGCTCGTAAGCTCCGAAAGCAACATCCTGTCAATCTCAGCAACAGCTGGTCCATCTGTCTGCACGGTAGGCGACATCACAACCTCTGAGGTACGCTGTACATCAACAGTCCTCTCTCAACTGGCAGCTCTAACAATGGCCCGATCATCCGGTGCAAGACCAAGCACTCGCTTCCACTAGAGGTCACAATCACCAACACTAACTCGAGACATTCCCATGTCACCAGAAAACACAACGGTCGGCCCCCGTACCAAACGAGCTCACACCGGTCGTAACCCTAGCAGCAGCCCAACTGCGCTCAACCATGGTGACAGGAATCTCAATCGAGTATCAAAGAGAGCACATCAGTGGCAAGAAAGGAAACAACAGATCCAGAGTGGATACATGATCATAGGGAGGAACAGCATCAATGAAGGTATGATCATGAAACTAATAGAATCGGGGAGCTCAAATGGATGAATAATCCAGGATATGAAGAGAATCACTGATCTCAAAACAAATGTACATCCTAAGGTTCCTTAAGCGGAGTGGCGTGTCGTAAATATGCCGCGGAACATACCAACGGTACGTCACTCTACTTTAGTCACCTAATCCATCAACCAAGGGTCATCCTAAAACGACGAAAGTTCGGGTTTACACCCCCTCGACCAAGTCTAAGTTCCGTAAGGTCAAGCCTAAGTTCCGTATATAAATAACGCCCTAGGCTCCACATAGTCAAACTTAGACTCGAACCAAGGTCAACCTAGCGCTCTGATACCAACTTTGTCACGACCCGCAAGAGCACGTGACTGGCCCTTGAACCATATGAAGCCTATAGGACTCCATCTGATCCAAGTAAGCCAAAAGCCCAGAAATCTAAAACCATTTTAAATAAAAAGGTAGGGAAAACTGGTTTAAGGAAGTGAAGAAAACACGTTGAAATCAAGGTTTCAAAATAACTAAGCCGAATGTGCATTTTAAAAACGGTACAGTCTTTTCTAGAAATTTCGGCAGAGTTTCTTTTGTAAAACTGGCCCCGAATGGGGTAAAACGATAATAACAAGATATAACATGATAAAGGCATCCCCAAGCGGGAGCTAGCTCTTCGTCAATCGACGGTCACAACCACGCAATGATATAATAATATACAACGCCAAGTGGCGAGGATCAAAACCAAAAGAAAGCTCAAAAGCAACAAGAAAACCGCAATACTACTAAGCGCGACTCTAAGGTCGAAATAATACAACACTGAGTCTGAAAGAATATACAAGTTTTGGTTGATGGACAATTCTAGATACAAAGAAATAAATAAATACAATGGTGGCTCCTGATGCGAAAGAACCCACCTACCAAAAGCAAGTCACCCGCAAGAAAGGAGTGTGCCAGAAATGCCGCAAAAGAACCTGTACGGCAGAACCTGCAAGAACTGTGGCACAACGGGGGTGAGTTGCCAACTCGTGAATAGAAACATCTACAAGCAGAAACCGAATGCAAGACATAATCCTAAGTCAACGATCGGTATAAAAATCCTCAATATAAAGCATGCAGCCTATAGCAAGGCTAGGGTAAATATCTAACCCGAGTGCAATCTCAATGCGTCTGTGTCAGTGCCTCAGATAACAATATAGCAAATGAATGAGATATGAATGCGAGAAAACAGAATACATCTACATGAAGCAACAGTTTTCATACTTTAGTGAGATTTCCCTGTATTTTAAAAGATGAGATACCATAATGAAATCAGCATAAAACTGTGCCTAGCATCGGCACAAACGAAATCCCAATATCCTGATATCTCAAAGTCTCAACCATCATATCTAGGGCGCCGTCAGTCCAGACCGGCCCCTACCATAAATCTCAGACCACGACGGTATCCTCCGGATATCCGACGCGTCGGGTAAAGTCACCGGTAGGCAATCTCCCCCTGTCAGGCTCATCGTCATCACCACGTCTTCTTGCCCCGGGGTACCTTACCGGGTCCACCATGTACCCGCAATCGGCCTCATCCGCCTCCTCGATTCGGGTTTCACATGTCGCTCTCAGCACCGAGAAAACACATGGTGGACGCACCAAATATCATATCAAGGGTAACCGGGTTTTTAAAGCAATAATATATTCTCTTTTAAAAACATCCTCGGTTCCCAAATCCAGAAATCATATGAGAATCCAACATCAAGAAATGAATCCAATGCGATGTGTTATGCAATCAATCCATGATGTATGCTACATGTAAAAGAAGGTATGTACATCATCATGTCATGTAAGAATCATATAATGAATGTAATGTTACTACAGTGTAGTGACATGGCAATTATCGATGATGAGTGTGTGAGCCGGCAACAAGTGTACGTGGAACAGATGCATCATCGATAATGGTGCTGGTGTCCTATCAGCATGATATTAATACTGGAGTATGAAACATAGTATAAAAATGCGATGCAAAGCGAACCACAAGAAGGGGGTGGGAGCTGAAACTAGACGTAACTAAAACTAATCTGCATTACTCTAAAATAAGTCATACAATTGGTGCCTTTTGAAATAACACGAATCATGGGGTTTTGAAAATAGGGGCTACGGTGTTTTTATGAAAAGATACGTCGTTTTTGAAATATCCGTAGATTCCCTTGAGCTGTCTTTAAAAATACCCACGATTCGTTAGTTTTTGAAATAGGTAAGAAGTCTCATCTACTCTAACAACTATACTAACAATACGGCTGAACTACAGGTAAGGGAACCGCCTAACCTCTGAGTCGATATATATATATATATATATATAGTCGGTGATCCGCCTCAATGTCATATCGTAAGGTATCCTCGAGTTATGAGTGCGGATCTATCATCAATATCGGCTCGTACGGTAAATCATCGTACGGCATCCCCAATAGCTGGGTAGGGTCAACATCTCACTATCTCGTCACATAACAGGTATCAGTATCATCAGAACAAGTCTGGGGTACTACTCTATGTCTAGTACACTCGATACCATCAATGAAGTATGCATGCGGGGTAACACATATCCCAAGCCCGCAAGAAACACAAATCATATCCCATATATGAATCAATATCAACTCGCCGATCTCGCGGCGCAAAGTCCACATCATCGACTCATCTCCAAAGTCATCCCAAATCATCAAACACTGTGCAAGTATAAGTAGTATGCAAGGGTATGAAAGTAGGTATGTAAGTATGTGTGTAAGTATGTGTAGTCGCTACCTAGGGTTCGTACTATACCCAAACCATATATCTCATCATCAATAATCCTAACAACACATAATAAATATACGTGGGTATACGTATTCGTATACCACACCACGGACTGCGGGGGTGCTATACGCCATCCACCCGACTTCCCCCTGTAGATATAATCTACTCACCTGTGTCCTGCGTGTCGGTGTCGACGTCACTGTCATCCTCCGCATCGTCTCGGATCGTCGCGGTGTACCTACACATAACACACGTATCGCATCGCATCAAAACCAAATCAAAGCTAAAACGGCATACGAAGTCCAAAACGACACGATAAGGGGCCTATAGGTGAAAACCTATGGCACGCCTTCAAAACCATCAATAAATCCTCTATATCGTCGTATAAACGCCAAATAGTCGAGGTAAAACGAAACAAACCAATGCAGAAATGAAAATACGGAATACGGAAACAAAAATCCAAAACAGCAACTCTTGAAATATGTCCCAGATTTCATCCTAGGTCACTTTATACAAAACTATATATACCAGGGGCCTAAACTAACAATGTAGAAGCTACAGAATGAAAACGAGACAAAGAGGTGGGACCCAGGCCGCAATTGGCGGCCAAAAGAGGAAAATTGGCGGCCGGGAATGGGAGTTGGGGGCTAGGGTTTGGGGTGTTGCCTCTATTGTGCCTGCACATCTCAATTCCCACTCAATATCATTTTAGGGTTCTCGGGGTAATAGCAGATTCAAGTTAACATGCACAGATTTCACATTTTCCCCGACATCGGTTTCTAAAATCCGTATTTCTAGTTCTAGCTTCAGGTTTTGGGTTCCAATTCATGCACTAGGGTGTTTACAAGTCCTCTACTGAGCTCAATTTCACATTACACTTAAGTTCCTCTCAAACCCTAACTAGGTTTTCATCATGTCCATTATATCACACAATATCGATACAAAACTTGCATAGGGGTATAGGAAATGCTAAAACTAGTAGAATGGTTCAGAAATTACCTCATTTGGCAACTCAAGAAAATTCTTGAGTTGCCCCCTAGTGGCCAAAATCCATGCTTTCTTGGTTCATCGCGAAGATCTCGGGTTTGTGCACAATTTTAATGAAAGGAGATTGGGGTTTTGGTGTTGTTTTTGAGATGAAAAAGAGGAATTGAAGAGGGGAGGAATGGGCTAGGGCGGCAGCAGCAGCAACTGAAGAAGGAGTGGGGGGAGAATGAGTGAAATTGGCTAAGGGTTGAAGTCAAGAATGCCCCATACCTCTCTCTCACCTACTCTCATTTCTTATTTCCTTTTCTTTTCTATTTCTTTTCTTTTAATCCCTAATTCAAACCTTCTCACCTCAATAGTAATCCCAAATGATAAATCATGGCAAGAAAAGTGCACAAGTGTGGAAAAAGTAGTGTGTGCATGTTTTGCTCAAAATTTGCTAAAAACCCGATTAGCGATTTTTAATCGCGATTAGCACTAAATTAGTGTCAAAATGATCACAACAACTTAAAAATGTCATAATTCACTAATTTACCCTATTTTAGAATTTTTCTTAATTTTCCACAATTTTTCTCATATTTTTCCTATTTATTTGTATTTAAAAATACCTAAATATTAAAATATTCAATAAAATAATATTAAATTATAAAAATTCCCCAAAATTAATATTTTATTATTTCGAAATGTTACATAAATAATTCTAGTGAAAAAGAGAATGCATTTCCAGATAGCGCTGATATCGATCCAGAGCGAGATCCCGCCGTGAGAATACCAAGCCCGTCAATCGAAAAACAAATCGACAAGCTAATAAGGGAAGCGGGTCAAAAGGTTCGGGATGACCACATCCGCGAAATGGCCATTTAAGCCAAGACGCAATGTCTCATTCAGCAATCCACGGAAAGAGAAGACTACGATGCCCTTCATCCTCAGCCTGCTGTGCGCTCTCGTGGCAAGGAAAAAGTCCGACGCATAAGCAACAACAAGATCAAGAACGGGAATGACGTTAAAAAACAACGAAGAGGATCCAAGAAGCCACGCGATCGAGAAAAAGTCAGCCGGAATCCGTTTTTATGAGAAAGATGGGTCGGGAATACTCTTTCCCTTGAGACAAGACAAGGAAAATATTCAACCTTGTCATGAAGCATCAAATGATGACGCTCCCGGAGTCTCGGCACCGTGAGCAAATAAACGAGGTCCATCATCCGGCTTATTGCTCCTACCACCGAGCAATATGAAATCCTCTTGAAAATTACTTCACCTTCAAAGACTGGGTCGAAGACCAGTATCAGTAAGGCATGTTTGCTCTGTCCGATAATTGGAGGGTAGCCCCACCATGAAAGTATGAGCCAAAAGCAACCTACACTGTAAGGGTAAGTCCAGATCAACATCGAGCTTGGAAATGAGCTCGTACTTGCCATATGATAACATTCTCAAAGGAGGGAGAGCATGAGAATGTAGACGACCTCTCCATGTGCTTCGCAAATGAAGATGAGGACAAGGTGATCTCAGAATTTCCACCGGCGCCAAAAGAGCTGGAAGATGGGATACACACCACAGCAGACAATATGAAGAAAATCGACTTGGGAACGTTCGTCAGTGAGCTGCTGTCTAAAGAGCAGGTGGCTACACTAAAAGACGTGCTTATGCAGTATAAAGACTGCTTCATATGGAACTATTCCTAGATGCCGGGACTAGATCCAAAAATAGCTGTGCATAAATTGGCGATATCACCGAATGTCAAGCTAGTCAAACATGCGCCAAGAAGAATGCGGCTCGAACTCGAGATGAGCATCAATGCCGAAGTCAAGAAACTAATCGACTCCGGCTACATCTAAGAAATTCAATATCCTGACTGGATCACCAACATTGACCCAGTGATGAAGAAAAATGGGACAGTACGCATCTGCGTGGACTTTCGGTATCTCAACAAAGCTTGTCCGAAGGATGACTTCCCAGTGCTTGTTACCGAGCTGATGATCGATAACACGTCCACTCATGAGGTCTTCTCCTTCATGGATGGATCTTCGGGTTACAATAAAATAAATATGCAGCCCGAAGACCAAAAGCACACCTCCTTCCGGACGCCGCTTGGCATATTCTGCTATAAAGTAATGCCCTTCGGTCTGAAGAATTCTGGCGCTACTTACCAGAGGGCCATGACGAATATCTTCAATGACCTCATACATGAGATTGTTGAATGTTATATTTACGACCTCGTGGTGAAAAGAAAATCATACGAGGAGCACTGGGAGCATTTGAAAATAGTATTCCAGTGTCTTCGGAAATATAATCTGAAGATGAACCCTCTGAAATACGCATTTGGAGTCTCCTCCGGCAAATTCCTAGGATTCATCGTACGACACCGAGGCATCGAAGTAGACCCATCAAAGATCAAGGCGATTATGGAAATGCCTTCGCCAAGAACTCTCAAACAACTATGGTCTCTCCAAGGGAAGCTCGCGTATATCCGGCGGTTCATAGCCAACCTCTCCGGAAAATGCCATCCCTACAACCATCTAATGAAGAAGGGGACTCCATTCGTTTGGGATCATAAATGCCAAAGTGCACTGGACGAAATCAAGTAATATCTGCAGAATCCACCGGTACTGACCGCTCCGGTCAAGGGAAAACCCCTCATCCTGTATACAACAGCCCTTGAAGGTTCTCTAGGCGCGCTATAGGCACAGGAGAATGATCAAGGAAAGGAGAGAGCTCTCTACTTTTTGAGTCGGGTTCTCCTGGGGGCAGAAAACAACTACTCCCCTATTGAAAAGTATTGCCTGGCATTAATCTTCGCGGTAACAAAGCTTCGGCATTATCCCTTGGCACATGAGGTCCATCTTATATCAAAGGTGGATCCTCTCAAATATTTGATGTTAAGGTCCATACTAATAGGAAGGCTTGCCAAATGGGCACTCCTCTTGATGGAATTCTCAATAACGTATCGGCTCCTCAAGGTAGTGAAAGGCCAGGCCATCGCCGACTTTCTCGCTGAACATTCGATACCAGCCGATTCTCCCTTAAATTTTGAATTTCCAGACGAACACGCATTTGACACAATCGACGGGATGAAAGAAGGGGATGATGTCCGATGGGAACTATACTTCGACGGAGCATCTTCCTTGAAGAAGTGAAAGCAAAGCACCCCCATAATCAAAGCTGGGGTGGGCCTCATCTTTGTGACTCCGCAAGGAGGGATAATGCGTTTCGCCCTTTCCTTAACAGAGCCGAGAACAAACAATGAGTCTGAGTACAAAGCTTTGATAGCAGGTCTTGAGATTGCTGTTGACATGTGCATCAAAAACCTCCTCATATATGGAGACTCCCAGCTAGTCATTAGCCAGGCAAATGGCGACTATCAGACGTGCAAGTTAGAGTTGGTAAACTATGGTGAAATGGTGCAGCAACTGCTGACTCAAATCCCCTCCTACATCCTGGAAAGCATACCGCGTGTAGAAAATAGCAAGGAAGATGCATTAGCCAAGCTTGCTAAGGAACTGGCTGACGAAAACCTCGATGACGTAAGGATCATTGTGCAAAGCCGCCGGATTCTCGCACCAGCAGAAATATCTCCGGAGTCGTCTGAAGAAAAGGAAGCGGCCAAAGAAGCAGCCTGCCAAATAGAAGACGAAGAAAAGATTAAGGATTGGAGAGAAGTCTTCATAGACTACTTCAAATCCCATCGAACACCCGAAGACGCGTCGTTAAGACATCAGCTCATGAACGAGCTCTATCCTTCGCCTTCGCCAATGATACTCTATATAAGAGGTCGTTCGATAGTTTGTGGCTAAGATGCTTGGGATCGGAGGAAGCAAAGAGGGTCGTCCAAGAAACTCACGATGGACTCTGCGGTTCCTATCAAGCCGGGCCAAAGATGAAGCCGAAGATCAAAAGAATGGGTTACTATTGGCTCATGATAATTCGGGACTGCTTTAAATATGCGAAGCAGTGTCACTCGTGCCAAATTCATGGGGACTTCATCCACCAGTATCCGAATCCGCTACATCCAACATTGGCTAATTTGCCGTTCGAAATGTGGGGAACCGATATAATCGGGCCTATCGAACCAGCGTCATCTAAAGAACATCGGTTTATATTAGCAACAACCGATTACTTCTCTAAGTGGGCAGAAGCAGTACTGCTAAGGGATGTGAAGACGGAGAACATCCTCCATTTCTTCAGGACACAGGTCATCTACCATTTTGGCACTCCGCGACGAATCATCTCGAATAATGGGCCAGCCTATAGGAGCCATAAGATCAGCCGCTTCGCACAACAGTATAATATAGATTGGAGATACTCTTCAGTCTATAATCCCCGAGCTAATGGTCTAGCTGAGGCTTTCAACAAGACCTTGACGAAGATCGTAAAGAAAATGGTATCCAGAAATAAAAGGAACTGGCATGAGAGACTGCATGAAGCTCTCTTGGCTTATCGAACCACGTTCAAAACGGCTACGAATACAACGCCATTCGCGTTGGTATTCGGCATGGAAGCGGTACTCCCCTTGGAGATAGAGCTACCCTCTCTGCGAGTGGCGATTCGTTATGAGTTAACGGACAAAGAAAATGCTCATCTTCGGCTTGAAGAGCTCGATGCCCTCGATGAAACTCGTCTCATGGCGCAGCAAAACCTGGAAGTTTACAAAGCAAAGATGGCGCGCTCATACGAAAGACTAACCAGGTCGAGAACATTCTGCCAAGACGAACTCGTGCTAGTCGTAAAAAGACCTATGATCTCCAACCGTGCAAAGCGGGGGAAATTCGAATCGAACTATGAGGGTCCGTACATTATAGACAAGGTTTACCAAGGCGGGGCTTACTTTCTCATGGATATGCATGGCGAAAGGCACTTTTGGCCAATAAACGGCCAGTTCCTTAAAAAATACTACGCTTGACAAGTCACAACTCAGGTTAATGATATATGACGACGCTCATGTCCGCTTGCTGTATTCCTGAGTCAAGACTCTATAAGTAGTATCTGGCAAAACTTCGCCTCGAAGCTAACCATGGGCCGCAATATCCCTAAACTAACAGCGGACCGAGATGTCCCTGAACTAACAGCAGACCGAGATGTCCCTAAACTAATAATGGGCCGTAATGTCCTTAAACTAAATACTTTGCCTCAAACACGGCGATCGTGGAATTCAAGTCTACAAGTCCCAGCGGTGCAGAATGCAACTCAAGTCCCGTTTGCTGCACAGCTGCTCCGGTGGCGAAGTCCCTCCTAAGTGCCATTGGCAAAAAAAACGGTACGTCCACAAGCGAAATAGGCACGGATGAAAACCCGAAAGGGTGCCGTGAGTAAAAATAGCAGGGCTACCGACGAGCTTGTGAAAACCTGAAAGGGCGCAATCTCGTGGTGTAAAAAAACGGTACGTCCACAAGCGAAATGGGCACAGATGAAAACCCGAAAAGGCGCCATGAGTAAAAACAGCAGGGCTACCGATGAGTTTGTGAAAACCCGAAAAGACGCAATCTCGTTAAAATAAAGACACCTGCAAGGTCCTCTCGACCTTATGAGGAGAAAACACCTGTGTGAGATCCTTACGAATCACAAGGGAGCAACACACTTAGGGACCCCAACGATTCCTAAGGTGAAATTACACTTACGAGATCCCCACGACTCGTAAGGAGAATTCCCCCCTATAAGACCCTGACGGTTCATAGGATTCAAAAGCCTTAAGATACGGGGACCTGAACCTGTTCTTAAGCCATCACACTCCCCAAGTTGTCCTACAGGCGGTCCATACTGACCCTTGTATACAATCTACGGGCACAAATAGATATCCCCTCATCAAGTTCTACCACTGGTGGGAAGTTTACCCATATGGTGAACGACACTTATAAGTCCTCTCGACTTGTAAATAGAAAACACTCTTGGAAGATCCTTACAACTTACAAGAGAAGATATCACTTAGATGTCCTCATGACTTCTAAGGAGAATTTACATCCGCGAGATCCTAACGACTTGTAGGGAGAAATAACTTTGTAAGACCCTTACGGCTCATAAAGTCGAAAAGTCTTAGTCGACAGGATCCTAACCCTGTCTACTAAGCCACCTTTGTTCAAATCAGCAAAGGCAAATGATGATTCGCTCCTGGCAATATTCCAGTCGTAGCGATGCTGATGCCTGAACATGTGTCAATTCCAACTCCTTTCACGGCAAATGATGATTCGCTCCTGGCAATATTCCAGTCACAGCGGTGCTGATGCCAAGATTGGTATCAGATCTCAAGTTCTATACTCACAATAAAAATCAGCGAGCAAAATATATGCATATGAAATAGCCGAAATGATGGGGCAACTTGCAATAAAAATCAGCGAGCAAAATGTATGCATATAAAAATAGTCGAAATGTTTGGGCAACTCGCAATAAAAAGCAGCGAGTAAAAAGAAAAATAGCCGAAACGATTGGGCACCGTGATAAAAAGCTGAAATGATTGGGCAATCGCGACTTTCGCGATATAGAAAGGCCGAATTGATAGAGCATCGCGGGAAAAAATTGATGAAACTTTTGCCCTACAGGTGAGTCCACATCAACCCCTGTATACAATCCATGGGCATAAATGAAAAGGGAACCACATTTCCCCAGCGGGCTCTGTCAAACGGAGAGTCAGATCTCGACGGAAACATCTGCAGCCTAGAAGATCAACATGGCGTTTCTTCTTACTCCAGAAGGATGCAGACGTGACATCAACAACCGACCCCAGGGTCAAAACCTCGGAGCCATGGCAAAGTCCCTAGTTCCAAGCTTCGACGGTTCACCAACAACCTAGAGACTACCCCGGAGCTGTGGCAAAGTCCCTAGTTCCAAATCTCAACGGTTCACAGACAGCCTAGAGATCAACAACGGCGTTTCTTCTCACTCCAGCAGGATGCAGACACAACGTCAACAAATCGAAGCCATGACAAAGTCCCTAGTTCCAAGCCTCGACGGTTCATAGACAACTTAGAGATAACCTCGACATTCATTTCGTTACAGCAGACACAATGCCAGCAAAGGAAAATCCCTAGCTTCAGGGTCTTGACGACAACTGAAATAAAACCTGAAAGACTATCGTAGATCATCCCACACCAGCGCAGAGTGGTTATGACTCATCGGGGCTCCCAAACTGAGCCTAACCTCAAGTAAAAAAGCGGCATGGAAAATCCCTAACGCTTGCTCTTCTGACGGTAATATGACCTGGGAGATTACTTGAAGACGTCTTGTCCAGCCCCCGAAGGGATCAGAGACACGGTGGTCGTGGGGCTACTCGAACAGCAAGACCGCGTATCGGGGAATGCATCAGCCAACGCGACGGTACGACGGACAAAAACCCTAGTACCGCAGACCCTAACGGACCCCTGTCATAAAGAGCAGAGGTTAACTGTGACGTTAGGACATTCTTGCGAGAAATTCTCGATTCGTCTCGACTCGTAAGGAAAACAATGTTTCTGCGAGAACTTCTCGATTCGTCTCGATTCGTAGGGAAATACATCTTCATGAAACTCTCACGGATTATGAAGATGGAAAGACTTAGGCAACAGGGATATCAACCTGTTTCCTAAGCACTGTGGCCCTGCAAGTAGGTCCAAGATGGGCTATTGTATACCATCCACGACCATATTCTCCAAGGTCGAATATCGACAAGGAGAAAAAACCACTTACGAGTCCTCTTGACTTGTAAGAGGGAAAATTCTTTTGGAGATCCTTACAACTCTCAAGAGAAAATGCACTTAGGATTCCTCACGACTCCTAAGGAGAAAATACACCTGCGGGATCCTCTCGACTCGCAGGGAGAAAAGTCTTTATAAGACCCTCACGGCTTATAAAGTTGAAAAGTCTTAGGCGGCAGATCCAAACCTGTTATCTAAGCCATCACTGCCGTGTAAGGAGGTCAAGATGTACTATCTACGGGCCACCGAAGTAAAGAAGCTACTTACGGGTCCTCACAATTCGTAAGGAAAAAAATACCCGAGTGAGATCCTTACGACTCACGGAGGCGATGAACACTTAGAAATCCTCACGATTTCTAAGAAGAATGTGCTTTCCCGACAGTAATATAACCTGGGAGATTATTTGAAGACGTCTTGTCCAGCCCCGAATGGATCAAAGACACGATCGTCGCGCGGCTACTCGAACAGCAATATTGCATATCGGGGAATACATCGGCCAACGCGATGGTACGATGAGAAAAAAACCATCAGTACCACAGACCCTAACGGACCTTTGTCGTAAAGAGCAGGGGTTAACTGTGACGTTAGGACATGTTTGCCTGCAAGCCCAAGGGAGGTGAACTAAACAAGCCCCGAAATGAGTTCATAAACTAGAGACTCCGAGATGATTATATATAAACTACTAAGCCAAGACAGAAAACGAAAGAAAAGCGCTAATATGAAGAAAAATCTGCCTTTTATTCATGAATCAAAATGAATACAAAATACTCTTATTCATGGGTGAATACAAAAAAGAGGAAGAAGGAGAATATACAGCCAAAAAAAATGTGTTTAAGCCGGCGGATGGTGCAATAAGCTCGTGAGTTCATCGTTCTTCCACTGGACCTCGTCTTCAAGCTCCGTTAATGCGGCAATATGGGTTCCCTCCTGAGTCTGCTGAGTCTGATATGAAGCAAACCAACTCTCAAGCTCCCTTTTGGCAACTTTATAGGCTTCAACCATCTCACGGGTAAAGATAACGGCTTTGTCAAGAGCCACCACCTCTGTAATGGCTTCTTGAAGCACCCGCCAAATTTCGTACACACGGGTGGTCTTGGCGGTAAGCTGAGCCTGAAGTTCCCCCAAAGCATTCGAAGCTAACTCCCTCTCCGAAAACTTCCGGTTGAGCCTCTTCTTGCATGACTGTAGATCGGCTGCACACCGTTTGATCCACCCCCAGCAGACTCGATTTTACAGTTAAGATGTCGGAGGGAAGGCAGATGCATTCGAGCCCGTGTAGGCATACCTCCACTCGGTGACAATACTCAACCCAGACGCGCACCAATACTTCGTCATGATAGGTGGCGAGAACGGACAAGGAAGCGTTGGCTTCGACAGCAAATTCTTCGGCCGTGACAGAGGTACCAGCGCGAAGGTCTTCAATGAGAGCCACCAGGGAGTAAATGCTTTGTTTCACCATCCTTTCAGACGCACGTCGGGCATAGGGGCCTGGTGGCATGGGAATCCGAGATTCTAACGGGGTTGGGGTTGGCGGAGCTTTCAAAATTCATGAACAGTCAGTGAGATTTACGAACATGGCATAGCCAAAACAATGCTAAAGATAGTCTTACTTACCCACAGTCATGCAAGGGGGGTTACAGAGATCCCCAGGCCCATCGAGGATCTCGACTTCGTCATCAGCTTCCAGAACTGTGGAGCGCATATTAGCGTCATTAAAAAAATATAATAATAAAACAAAAGGGGTCAAATAACACCGACCTTGCTCAGAAGAAAGAACTATGCTTTGCGGGGGTATCGCCTGTCGGGAAGCCATATCAAGAAAACGCTGGAAGGTTTTATTAGGAGATAGATCCATGATGGAAGCCGCTAATTACCGCAATTGTGAAGGAAAGAAGGGTTCAGATGACAGAGGGATCGTTAAAACAAAATGTAGAAGTTTACCTTCGATACTTCGCCCTCCTTGAACTAGAGGGATAGCAGTTTCGACAGGCTCCTCCACACCCTTAGATACGTCACTGGGGATATATGTCGGCATGGCAACTTCCAATTGAGAAACAACAGCCGCCACTTCAGGCTCTAAGGAGAATACCACGGTATCAGCAATTCTTTCCACGCCCTCCAGGGCACCACTAGAGAGATCCATTGGATCTATGGCCGGCAGGGTCACCTCTTCTGAAAGTGTAGATACTGAAGGGATGGAAGTCGCCACCGGAGCTCCAAGACAGGACTAATGGCTTCAACAGTCTCTTCTACACCCTTCGGTGCGTCACTAGAGGTGTCCATGGGATCTGTGGCCGGTGAAGTCACTTCTGCCGGAGGAATAGACACTGAAGGAACAAAAGTTACCACCGGAAGCGCCACAGCAAGAGTAGCAGCTTTAATAATCTCCTCTACACCTGCCGGTGCATCACAGGAGATATTTGTAGAGTCCACAGTTAGGGCCCGATCTGGATTCAAATTCTTTTTCGCCGCCGAAGTCCCTGCAAAGTTTTCACAAAAATGAGAAGACATAAAAGTGATATAGACTATTCGCTAAAAGAAGGACATGAGAAAGACGCATACCAATGCGCCAAAGAGCTTGAAGTATGGCTTTCTCGAGATGTTTTTCCTTTCTTGCTAAGTGCACTCGCCGGGGTTCAAGTGCAGAATAATGACTGCCTGTCTTTAATGCAAGCTCATCTTCGGAGGCGATCGTTATGGGCTATTTGAGGGCACGTTCTTCTTCCATTAACAAAGGACCCATATGTACCTGCCGTAATGATGGATCAACGTCATAGAGTATGACCGTGGTAGGGGGTAGGGCTTTTTCGGGATGCGTACGTTCTCGGTTTCATCTTGAGGGTGCCTTAGAGCCTCAGCCAATTGCGCGGCTTCCTCGGCGGATGAGCCAGGATAAATAAGACCGGCGTCCGATTCCTCTATAGCTATCGGTTCATCCTGAATGAACGGCTCGGACTCAAGCAAGGTGTCAAGTAAGCCGGCGACCGATCTCTTCCTCCTCTTAGAACTTGTGCTAGCACTAGCCGAAGAACGCTTCCTTCCCCTCGACGCTTTGGCGCGACGTTGACCAACCTCACTTCCGGTATTCCTCTTTGGAGATACCACCGCTGATGACACCGCCATTAATGACGCCGCCACTAATGAAACTACCGCTGGTGCTTTACTAGAAGCCTTTGCTTCGGCTCTAGTACGCACCGGCATACCAGCAATATGGGGGATCGATTCTATTTCAGCGGATCTGGAGATAAGTACCGGACCACTATCCCTCAATGGAGGGCGAACCACTGTCCACGGCCGCAATGGAACGCAAGTGGCTTGGGTCGGAGCTGGAGCTCTACATTCGAAGAGTACTCGCCTCTCCTCGGCAATGACAGGACCGACTCGATGACGATACCAACCCGTGAAAGACCCCACACACCTTGGAAGATAGTCGGACTCAGGGATCATGAAACAGGAGCCGGTGTTCAGCCGCATAAAATGATGGATGACGTCACGAGTGACTTCCAGAGATGGAGTGGGCTCAACTAAGAACGCCTCAAAAGGGACGGCCTAGTTATAGCCCAATTGCTGGGCAAAGCGGTGCGGATTATACCGCATAAAAAGAGCCGTGTTATTCTGACGAAATAGCAAGTAGCCCGGCCTAATCGAGTATATGTGCATAATCTCTTTAGACTTTAAAGATGGCGCTCCCCCTTTTGATAGATCAAAAAGCTGTTGAACGGGCCCCACAGGAGAAGAGAAGACTCAGTCACTAAACACCATCCCGCCCTCATTTGAATATGGGTTGAGCAACACGTGGAGGGCCCCTAGCTGAGTCGGATCGGGAGAGGAAGCATCCACCAACCTCATAACCCATGGGAAGGTATAGGAGTCATAGAAATTTAGCCGCCGATGTGCTACAAATGCTCCCAGTACATGCATCTCGATCCACGACGTGAAGTAGTGGAGGAAGAAATTCACAACATCCGCACCTAGGGTCGAAGTATTGGCCGCAACGCTTAATCCATGATATAAGTGCGACATCCCGCAATGCCAACGGCCAATCGTTCCCCTTCAGATACGCGATGAGCGGGGTAGAGGACGGAGGCTCTTATGAAGCGTCGATGTGTCGGCATGGCGAACCAACTGAGCCAAAGACTGATGAAGCCGACGAAGCAGGTCTCTTCGTCCATGCCAGGGGCCGCAATCACATCGAAGGACACGGCCGACGAGGCCGGAATATAAAACTGCGGCAAGTCTTTCTCTTTGGCCGGCAGTTTATTCAGCCCAAACCCAAAAGGGTTGTCAATGTTCGCAAACTTTGGAGCCTCTTTGGATAAAACGTCTTCACGGATAAAGCAGGCGATGAAGCTCTCAAAGGTGACACCCTGCCCTTCTGACTTCGCGAACAGTTTCTCAAAAATACCCAGAGCCTTGATTAGACCGGGGTACTTATGGCGGATGACGTTTTCAGTCGTCAGGCCGTCAAGCATAGCCGGCATGGTCGCGAACACGTACTCGTCGGGAGGTAGCAACTCTTCATAATGCTCTCCCCTGATTGGCAATCCAGAGATCTCGCGAAACTCTTCCAGTAAAATAGAGACCTCGCGGTCCCCTAGCAAGAAGGTGTCGGTAGGAAGATTCCATTGGTTCAGAAAAGCTTTAACCTACCAGACGCGAGGGGCCTGGTAATGGAATAGAGACGCGTACACCGCTTGATACAGCCCAACCTTCTGTAACCGTGCACGGTGGGCGGAAAGAACGTATCGAGCCCAGGGAAGATAGCCTACTAGGTGGCGGGGGGTAAGGCCTACCTTATAAACTTGTCCCCAGGGTTAGGCTTCACCTTGACATATGCGGCGCCCCAGGATATCTATAGCCGGCAGGGGATGGTTGGGTATCCCGGTTGTTGACGGCTCAAGCCGGCCTGTAGAAGTCCAGTTAGTCACCTCCACCGCATAAGCGGTCCGCGGGCGTTCCATTGACGATATTGGGCGGAAGGGCTCTGTTGACACCTCACAAGTAAAGCTCGGCGACCCCGGATGATGTGACCATACCAAACTCCCCATAAGAGTAGACTCGTACGGTCCCTATCATGTGCCATGATCATTGCCATAGCTTCCTCATCCGACGGCGATTGCGGAAAAGCGGCGTCTGAGCGAGTATAAGGAAAGTAGGGAAGTGAAGCCATTGTTCCTGAAATAACATTAATAAAATATATAAGTATATAATAATAGAGGAAAACGACAGGATGTTTGTTTCGCGGGACCACTGCCCACAAAACACATGGCCCCCATAAAATCAATATGGCAGCTCACCAATGAGGAAGAAAAGCAATCATTGAAAGAATCGAAAAGGATTCTCTCTAAACAGTGAAGTTTAAACAACTCTTAAAGTACGTTCTATTAGAAAATGCAACAGATTCAAATCTGCTTTAAGGGTATTAAAACCCTAAAAATATTTGATAAAATCAGGGGATAATTTTTTTTCTTCTCTGAATCTCTATTTCAGAGCCAAGTTCTGTGGGTATACGGAATTAAATTCCTTTAATAAAGGCATTAAACCCCAGAAAACCCCCATGGTAAGGAGGCAAGGAAAACGGAATTAAATTCCAAGGTTCTTAAAGACCGGTGATGGGGTAAAACCCTAAAAGGAGGATTAACAATCCCCATTGATCCAAGGCTTCAAAATCTACAAAAAAATATGTTTTGGGATCTTTAAGAAACCGATTCAAGAAAGAGCTATGCTCTAATGAGGGATTTAAAATCTAGGGCAGAAAGAAAGAGAGGGTCGTTCAAGATCCTTACCCAAAGAAAAGTTTTGCAGAGTTCAACTCTGAAAGATTTTAAGGCAGAGAACTAAGCTCTGAAGATGAGAATTAAATTCTCCAGAAAATAATCAAGGAAGAAGATGAAAGAACAATGGCTTCCCAAAGGTAAAACCCTTGCATTTATAAGACATGATGGGGAGCGGTTCATCTTCCCGTTCCCCTAGGCAGATCCAACGGCTGAAAGGGTGACAACGTTGCACTCACGTACAAGCCACGTGAGAACAACGCTGGGGGTTATTTGTTCCCTTATAAAAAAAGAGAAAAAAGAAATGGGGAAAATTCCCCACTAATGGAGCCTCACGTGCCTACACATGAGCGCCTAGATACAAAGGCTATAGGCGCTTAACAAGCTGAAATTGAGCCTCACGTGTAAGCATGTGAGCATCTATATACAAAGTTTATAAGCTCCATATTAAAACAAATAGCAGGCCAGAGAAGCTCACGTGTTAACACGTGATGCCCTTTGTTAGGCTATTGCCTATAAGCAAACAAGTTTAATTCCGTGGGGGTCACGTGCTACACGTGAGTGTTTCTAATCACCTTCCAAGATGATAGAATTAAATTCTAAATAAAAGGATCAAAATCCTATTTGGAAATTATTTCCTTAAATCTTTCTAAACTATCTGATAGAATTAAATTCTATATATATAGGAAATATTTCCCTGATCTTCATTAAAACAGAAACATCTCCTCTGTTGTTAAGTGAAAGACCTTTGGATCAAAGATCTAACGGTGATCGTCTGATAGAATAAAATTCTATCTTAGGAAAAATTTCCTAATTTGGTTAAAAAATGAGAAATCTTCTCTGTTAAACAAAGAGTCTTTGGATTAAAAAATCCAACGGTGAATAAAATGAACCGATTGATCTAAAAGATCATGGAATCAATCATGATCTCTCAATGAGAGATTCTCTTAACAAATTGATTCTTGTTCTTCTCGTATAATTAGGAGCGAGGAGAGGAGGAGAGAACGAGGAGAGACCCCCCATAAGCTTTGAAAAAACAAAAGAAACAAAGAAAAAAAAGAAAATTCAATTCTCTAGAGAAAGAAAATCCCCTTCTTAAACAAAATCCTAGGTAAGAAGAAAGTACAGAGATTATCCTATCTTTTATTTAAGGGTTTAACCCTTCATACAAGAACTTATTTCTTCCTCTGGTTGAGGTCTGCAGAAGCAGATCTCCCAACAAGTTGAGAATTTAATTCTCATCGGGGAGATTCTGTTATGCAGAATCAAAACTTAGGGGAAAGAACTAAGGCCAAAGAATTTAATTCTTCCAAAAGTATATATGAATTTAATTCCTCTGATAAAACTAGGGTTTAACCCTATAAAAGAATTTAATTCTTATAAAACAAGGGACCCAAAATTCTTAAAACTCAGATCAAAATCTCTATGCATATAAAAGAAAAGACTGGTCACGTGTTCCCACATGAGCACCTCCGATGAACAAAAAGGAATGACTGAGATCGAATCACGTGTTCTCACGTAACCCCCAAACAGTTGCTTAAATGGAAAAGGGGAAAAATCCAAAGACAATGCTCACATTTTGAGCACCTCATGTGTCCGCACGTGAGCACTATATGAGCTAAGTGCTTAGCACTTACGAAAGGAAGAGGGAATAAATCAAAAGAAGCAGTGCCCAACTCTGGGGCGCCTCACGTGCCTACACGTGATGGCCACAAGAATTAAGTGTTTAACACTTATATACAGATGGGGATTTGGACCCAAGTGTACAGCGCCAACTTTCAGGCGCCTCACGTGCCACACGTGAACGCCCAAATTTCATTATTTAACACTGCTTTAGAGACTCATGTGAGAGCACGTGAGCACCGAGCATATATTAGTATTTAACACTATAAGAAGTCAACTTCAGCCCCAAATTGGCTAAGTCTTCTTGAGATTAAAACGTTTTGGATCTCCAAATAGACCGAGCCTCTATGCTCATGACTTGCCAAACTAATTGACTAGAACGATGCCCATCACACATCTCCTAAGTTAATCTTAGTCTTCCAAAAACGACTAATGATTCTTAGATAGTCTACCATGATCTCTCCCCTCAATCTGGAATTTGGTTCAAGGGTACATCTCTCTACACATCTGATATATGTCGTTGTAATTCTTCAACTTCTTCAGAGAGGTGGAGGGTCCCGACAACCAACAACTCTTGGTGCACTCCTAAACCGATGAGCAAATCCCAACGGACCGCAACGTCCTTAAACTAGCTATGGACCGAAACGTCCTTAAACTAACAACGGACCGAAATGTCCTTAAACTAACGCAATAGAGCCTAAATGCTCTTTTGTTGGGTCTGAATGATCTCAAAATCCTATTGAGTAGATCTTAGTCTAAAATTAGACTAACGTATCCTCAACAAACATTTAAGTTGATCTTAATCTCAAACGAGATTAACGATCCTTGAATCAACCCAAACCCAAATCTAAGAATATAAGGATTTGGACTAATCCACGCCCTGCGGGCGACAACATAAATTAGTCTCCGTATACAATCCACAGATAACCAAAAATAAAACAAACACGCACGACCCGAAGTGACCTTCTGGAGCGGGAGAAAGTGGTTACCACTACACGGTGACATAATTAACTGCAGGGACTTGCTCCTGCAGGGAAGAGCGTCCTCACAATCAAAAACCTCTCACAACGAGGGGGAATCTGACGTAGTCTGCTTCAACGGCCGCATCCATCCAAACCTTCGATACATTGTGCCATAAATCAAGTTGGCATCTTCGGAAAGGTGGACGGATAAACCCAAATAGCATCCGCCCCCAAATTCAGACAAGACGACCCCTACGCGGTTCGTCTCTGTTTTCGACGGTGAACAACGACTCTCAAGAGAAAACATACTTAGGAGTCCTCATGGCTTCTAAGGAGAAAATACACATACGAGATCCTCTCGAATCATAGGGAGAAATATCTTTATGAGTCCCTCATGGCTCATAAAGTTGAAAAGCCTTAGGCGACTGATTTAAACTTGTTTTCTAAAGCACTGTTGCCCTACAAGAATGTCAATACCGACTCTTGTATACTATCCATCGGCCACATTCATCAAAGTTGCATACCAATGAAGTGAAGAAGCCACTTACGGGTTCTCACGAATCGCAAAAAAAATACCCGAGTGAGATCCTTATGACTCACGGAGGTGATGGATACTCAGGAATCCTCACGATTTTTAGGGAGAATATGCACCTATGATATCCTCATAACTCACAGGAAGAAAAACTTTCGTAAGACTCTTACGACTCATGAAGATGGACAAAGTCTTAGGCAGCAGAGACCTAAACCTGTCTTCTGAGCCATCAATTCTCTGTCGATGCATAACTTTGGACTACTTAATCGACGTACATTCCTACATGGGGAAAGTAGTAGAGGGTATTTGTTCTCGCCAAAAATTTTGGCTCAAAACTTACTGTTCCCTTTATAAAAATAGAAAGCAACCCCTACGTGTTAAACACATGATCACTCATATGCAAAGTATGTGAGTAGCGGTTTTAGATCCTATGACAGCCCCCCAACGTGCAAAGAATGTAAGCACTTATGTGCAAAACACATAAGTACCTGCTACAGTTAGGATTAAATCCTATAGCAGCGCCCGCGTGTTAAACACGTGAGAACTCACATGCAAAGCATGTGAGTACCGCCTTCAGATAGGAAATCCTATGACAGCCCCCACGTGTTAAACACGTGAGCACCTACGTGTTAAACACGTGAGCACCTATGTGTTAAACACGTGCGTTTCCTTGCAGCATTCTTATGGCAGCGCTCACATGCAAAGCACGTAAGCGCCGCTGCCATATATGGAAGCGCTCACGTGATAGCACGTGAGCACCCAAATTTGAAACACTCTCATCTGATAGAATTAAATTTTATGCGATAGAATTAAATTCTATTTGGGAAATATTTTCCCTGATCTTTCTAATATGGAAATATCTTTCTTTAATAGAGAATCTTTGGATTTAAAATCCAATGGTGATAAAATACACCAATTAAACCATCTGATAGAATTAAATTCTATGTGGGAAATATTTCCCTGATCTTTCTAAAATAAGAAAGATCTTCTCTGCTAAACAGAATTAAATTATATGGTAAGAAAAATATCTTCCTAATAAGATATTCATATGATAGAATTAAATCCTATATTAGAAAAATATTTTCTTAATCTTGTTAAATAAACAAGATATTCATATGAAAGAATTAAATTCTATGTGGAAAATATTTTCTTGACCTTTCTAAAATAAGATCTTCTCTATTAAACAGAATTAAATTCTATGGTTAGGAAAATATCTTCCTAACAAGATATTCATATGATAGAATTAAATTCTATGTTAGGAAAATATTTTCCTAATCTTGTTAAATAAACAAGATATTCATATGATAGAATTAAATTTTATGTTAGGAAAATATTTTCCTAATCTTGTTAAAAAAATAAGATATTCATATGATAAAATTAAATTCTATGTGGAAAAATTTTCTAATCTTTCTAAAATAAGAAAGATTTTCTCCGTTAAACAGAATTAAATTTTATGGTTAGGAAAATATCTTCCTAACAAGATATTTATATGATAGAATTAAATTCTATGTTAGGAAAATATTTTTTTAATCTTTTTAAACAAACTAGATATTCATATGATAGAATTAAATTCTATGTTAGGAAAATATTTTCTTAATCTTATTAAAACAAATAAGAAATCTTCTCTGTTAAACAGAGAGTCTTTGGATTAAAAATCCAACGGTGAATAAAATTTATCGGTTGATCTTTATGATCAGTTTGATTGATTATGAAATCAATCATGATCTCTCAATGAGAGATTTTCTCAAAACATATTGATTTTTCTCTTCTTTTATAAATAGGAGCAAAGAGATTAAATCTCAGATGGAGAAGACCCCCCATAAGCTTCAAAAAAAAAAACAGAGAATTATATTCTCAATAAAGAAAAAGATCATCATCCTCTCAAATCCAAAGTAAAGAAATCACAAAGATAAAAATATCTCCACTTTACCCATCATATCATTTCTAAGGGTTCAACCCTTCACAAGAACTCAGTTCTTCCTCTAGAGCTGAGACTCACAAGCCAGATCTCTCATAAGGAGAATTTAATTCTCGTAGAGAAGATCTTGTTGTTTAGAATAAAAAATTTAGGAGAGAACAAGGCTGAAAAGAACAATAATGAAAGAAGAACATAAAAAAAATGAAGTCCATACGCTAGGAACTTAGCTCCCCAACATGAAAAGAACTTAGTTCTTAAATAATTTGATGCTAGATCCTCAAAATATTGATCTTGGTGACCGTAAATGGTCAAAATACCATCAACAGAAGTTTAACTTTTCTAAAAATATGAACATAAGATTAAATCTCTAAGAACATAGCGCCTCATGTGACATTCACGTGAGCGATCGCAAAAAGAGATTAAATCTCTAAGGACACGCGAGTACTCAAAAGCCATGAATACAGCGCCTCACACGATATCCACGTGAGCGCTAAGATGCGGCAGACTTAGCATCTCACATGCAATACGTGTGAATGTCAGTGCATGAGCGCCTCACGTGATGCACACGTGAGCATTATATGTTTGAATTCTTAGCACTACTGGGTGACATAGAAACCCAATCTTTAGCCCTAAATTGGCTAAATCTGTGAAGTGAAGACTTCATTGAGCTTATATGCTCACATGTTTAAGTTGATCTTAATCTAAAACAAAATTAACGGTCATCAATCATATTTCCAAGTTGATCTTAGTCAAATATGACTAATGATCGTTCATCCATGTTGATCTTAATCCCATATACTATTAATTATCTTTCATCCATTTGATCTTAGTCTCATATATGACTAACGATCGACTACCAAAATTGATCTTAGTCCCATATACGACTAAATGATCTTTATCTTAGTCTCATATAAGACTAATGATCCTCAGTTCCGACATGATTTCCCCTCATATACAGCATTTGGTTCAAGGATACATCTTTCCACACCTTTGATATACGTCGTAATTCCTCAATATCTTCAAAGAGGTGGAGGGTCCCAACAACTAACAACTCCTTTCACGTCCCAACTTGATGAAAGATATGAAATTTCATCAAGACAGGGAATGTTCTAATCCTTATATTTATGCACTTCTATATTGATGTGCACAACTCATATTGACACGCATCTCATATTGATGTGAATCTCATATTGAGCTCCGGCTTTATACATATATGTATATGTATATCTTTGAGGGAAATATAAATGTCCTCAAATTAGATCGCACCTCAATATTGGGCGCATCCCATGTTACAATCATTCATTTCGCCACGTAAAATATACACGTCCGCGCAAGATGAAAGATGGATTGAAATGTCCTTAAACTAATACTTTGCCCTGAACACGAAAATGTTGGACTGAAATATCCTTAAACTGATATTGGAACACGATGTCCTTAAACAAATATATGTTTCGTCCTATGGCTGGTCTCCATATTGACCCCAGTATACAATCCATGGGCACAAATAAGCCATATTCCATCTGTGTCTGCCACAGACCGCGATCTTCTTAAACTAATATATTTTTCCCTACGGACTGTCTCCATATTGACTATCGTATACTATCCATGGGCTATTCATATATGATCTAATGGTTAGTTGAGCCCATATGCTCATTGTTCCTAAGTCGATCTTAGTCTCATATACGACTAACAATCCTTAGATCAAACTTATATATTACATGAACTGGTGGACCTCATTTATATGAGATCTACATCCTAAGTTCAAAACCATAAATCTAATATACAGATTTAGACTAATCCGCGCCCTATGGGCGATGATATATATTAGTCTCCGTATACAATCCAATGGCAACCACATATAAACAAACATAATACGACACAAAGTGATCTTTCTGGAACAGGTGAAAGTTGTTATCGCAACGCGATAACGTAATTAACTTCAGGAGATTGCACCTGCAGGAAAGAACATCCCAACAATCAAAACCCCTCACAAATGAGGGGGAATCTGATAAAGTCTTCTATATCGGTCGCATCTATCCAAACCTCTGATAAACGGTGCCATAAATCAACTTAGCATTTTTGGAGAGATGGATGGATATATTCATATAGCATCTGCCCCCAAATTCAGGTTAGACGTCTCCGCGTCTCGGTCCAGTCTACGGCGGTAAACAAAGCCCTATGCAAAGAGAAGGAGAAAACCAAAAGTTTGATATCTATAGCGACTTTTGATGTGTTTCAATCAAAATCAAATCAAAAGAGACAATCCAACCCTATGGAGTCGACAAAGGAGTATCTTGATCTTGGGGTTGTAAGTAATCATTCTTTTGATTATCATAAACTAACCCATGATAATTTTCTAGTTGTATTCAGCACTATTCATTGTAGTTTCATTTTGATGGCTTCTGGAAATGATTTGTTAGATGAGTAAAACTCTTCTCTCATTGATAAGAAAAATGATTTGATTTCTTGTTGTGATTCCTTTGAGATTTTCAACAAAAATTTGATCTCCAAAATTGGTGCTTTAACCTCCACTCATGATTCTCAAATCGCTTTAATTTGTAAATTGGAAATTGAGAAGAATAAGCTACTTTCAAACCTTGATTTATGGTGTGCTTCTATTGATACTTTGAAGTTAGAAAATGAAAATTTGGTTTCTTCTTGCAATACCTTGTGAATAGAAAATGACATTTTGATTTAAATATTTAAATGCGAAGGCGATTTTTTGAAATCCTCTCTTGTTTCTCAAGATGCATTGACTTTTGGTTTATTGTCTCTTAAAAAGGAAAATGGGAAGTTGGCTTTAACTTTAGAGATTTTGAGGGGAAAAAACGTCGATTCGTTCTCAAGTTTTAAAACTGAGATTGATCTTTTGAAATCGTACATTTTATATCAAGAATCTCTTGTTTTCGAAAACGCATCTCTCATGAAAGAAGAATAATTTTTAGAAGCTTCCCTAACTAAACTTTCAAAGGTTGATGGTTTACGTAGTAAAGTAGTTTTAAACCGAAGAGGTGATAGTTTTAAAAATTCGAAGTTTCAAAAACCCTCTTTGTCTAGACGTGTCAAACATGTCTCTTATTTAGCTAAATCTCATGTTCATTAACATACATACTTATATAGATTTAGTTCAAGAAAAACTTTCAAGAAGCATGCACATCATTCGCTTGCTATATCTCATGCTATTGACACATCTAGATCATCCATGCATGCACACTTCCCCACTTGCAACTTTTGTAGTGCTCATGGTCATTTAGCTTTTGCATGTAGGTTAAAGAAAAATATTTCATTGCATGCCTTTTTGGTTTATGTTCCCAAACTTAATCCTTACGGATCCAATAAAGTTTGGATACCAAAATCTACTTCCATGCCTCGTTGTGTAGGTATAGAGAGTGATTTGACTTAAGGAATTAGGGCGTCGATGAGCATGGGCACACCAAATGGAGAAATTTTCTTAGCTCAACGATATGTGGGGTAACAATCATGCATTTACATTTCATTGACTATTATATGGTTTGATGGTTATATTCTTACTTTGAATTGGTTTGGTTGTTCCTTAAACTTGAATCGATTTCTTTTGATGAGTATTTCGAGATGAAGAGTTTTCATTTTTTTAGTTTTGAAAATAAAATTTTCTTTTCTGAGCTTTCTGAACTTCTTCAGACGTTTGTTCAGCCCTTGTTCAGACGTCTGTAGTCCGTAGACGTCAAAACAAGATTCTGACAAACGTCTGTATTGAGGTTTCTCTGCCTGTACACACACACACACACACACTATATATATATATATATATATATATATATATATATATATATATATATATATATATATATCATTTTGGGTCTCTCTATCTTCCTTCTCAGCCGACCCATCTCCTTCTTCACTCTAAAAACCCTAGCTCCTATTCTACTTCAAATCTAAGGATTTCTCCACATAAGCTTCGTTTTCTTTGACTAAATCAAACTTTATTCCCTTTCTCACAATATATCAATCCCTATTTTTGTTTTTTTACACCAAATCTCTCTCTTCCCGAAACACTATCTATTCAAGAATAGCACCAAAGACCACCTCAAAGAAAACCCGTGGAGAAAGCTCATCTTTCTATATCCAATCCGACTATTGACTCTTCTTAAACGCACCGTGCGAGAAATCTTTAAAGATCTTCAGATGTAAAAGGTTTGTCGCAGTGTAGAGTTATGTTAGAATATTTTGGAGCTTATAACCTTTCCTTTTTCTTCTCTTATCAAGGATGGAATTTTGTTGCTGGAATCAATGAACCTGTTTTTCCCAATATGGTCAAATATTTCTTTGCTAACATAAATATTTTCTTTACCGATGGAATGATTACCCTAACATCTTTTGTGCTTGTAAAACATATTTTGGTTGATGAAAATCTTCTTTGTAGACTTCTTCGTGTTGAACCCGGCGGTGTAGAAATTTATCGTTTCAATCTTGGAAACTATGCTTCGTATCCGGCATTTTGGTATTCCATAAGGGCCTCAAATTTTCTTGGTGAAGGTTTAGTTCATCCAAGTGCTAATACTTGTGCCAATACGAAGTTTGAAGTAAAGGTTGTCACCAACATATTTGGATGTGTTTTTCTATGAGAAGCCGGAGACAGGAGTACCTTCGGGGTTGTCAAAAGCTCCTTACTTTTCTTGTTATGAAAACCAACCGAGTTAACCTTCCAAATCTTTTGCTTGAAGAAATTTTATCTGCGGTTCAGTCTGGGCTTAACAAGAACCTCCCATACGGAATGATGTTCACACTCATCCTCAAATACTTCAAGGTTCCAATCGATGGTGAGGAATTGGATTCTAGTGTTAAGACTGTTGACTCTCGTACACTGAATTTAATGATCGCGGCTGCAAATCGTGCACGAAATCTTCAAGAAGGTTGGGATGAGATTGATGAGGGAAATAGTAGCGATGGTGGCAACAGTAAAGTTGGAAGTAACTAAAACTGTTTGTTTGAGCTTTTGTCGTTGTCTTGTTGGTAGAGAGTTTCCTTTTGACCTTTGGTGTTGTTGCTCTTGCTTGGTATCGATAAGTACTTGCTTGTGGAGGGGATAAAAGATGAGACCTTATTGTTATATTTTGTGTTGTTGTTAGTGTTGGTTTGGTTGAAAAGGTGAACTTTTTTTGATTTGTTTTTAGCTTCCTCTTGTTTTAAGAGATACCGGTTCTAGAAAGATATTGATTATGAACCGATTATTTTTTATGGAACTACTTAGTTCTCTTTCTTTTATGGTTTTTTAGTCTATGAATCACATTTTTAGTTTATTTCCGTGGTTTTCTTTTGCGACTATTGGATCATTGAGTAGATTATCTTTTGATTTCTTTTTGTTATGCTCACGATCATGTGTTTGATGGAATATTCATTAAATATGAAAATTGATGGTATCTTTATGTATTTGAGGAGATTTTTATAATCTTGTGAGTCTTGGACTATGTTTGTGGCTTAAAATAGTTGGGTTTGCGCTCTTGTGCTTATATTTGCACATTTGATAGAATTTTTGTGCAAACATTTTTCGATATGGGTTGTAAGATATTTTATCCCTCTCTTGTGCTTAATGTGTATTATATTTTCACACTCTTATGCCTAATGTGTATTATATCGTTGAGTATATGAGTTGTAGGAATCTGCACACAAGATGACGTTGGAGAAAATATTGTTCAAGATTGGTATATCTAACTTCTCCGTTGATATTCTTGTGGCTTATATGATAGATTGCTTATGAGTTCTAATAGCTCCTATATTATCATAAGTATCATCTTTCTAAAATGTCCTCCGCAACCCTCGATAGGGGAACCCAATTATGGATTTGTTGTTTATAATATCTCTTAGGATTTAGCGAAGTGTATTTAGGGCCTTCACGGACTTGCCGACAGTAAAGATGAGAAAACCTTATTTTGCTATATCTTTATCTCATCTTTCAACCATATGATATTAGAACTTGATTATTTGTGGCATATGGTTATCTTGCATGTATAGCTTAGTTTTGCTTATCCTCTATACATGCTTGTTTATATGAGCCGAATGCGTGTTTTTCAAAATTATTCAAACGTTTAACTTTAACTCTTACTCATATCAACTCCTACTAGTCTCCTATGCATACATTTAGGGGGGAGTTATTCAAACGTTTAACTTACCTTTGGTGTACGCATGTGTCTAGGGGGAGTAATTCAAACGTTTTATTTCTTACGACACCATTTTTTTATTAGAGAAGAATAATAGGTCCGTATCAATATATTGAAATTATTCAAACGTTTAACTTTAGTATATTGATCTTTTTATCGATGTTTACATCATTAAAAAGGGGGAGATTGATGCCTTATAGATTTTCATGATCCAATTGTTTAATTTTAATGATGTTATAAATATTAATTGATACCTTTATACATGTGTTTATTCTTTATTTTGCGTATTTTATATAATACTGTATATGCGCTTGTTCGTGTGAGATTGGATTTGCAGGAATAGATCACGACAAGCTTTTAATGGAGGATAGAGGAAATTGAGCTTTTACGACAAATCTATTAGAGTTTGGAGGTTAATGGACTGGTGCTACTAAATGATCACATTCAAGTTTTATAAAGCTAAGGAGCCAAAGTCCAAGTTCATAAGAAATTCAAAAGAATTCAAAAAATTGAATATTCAAGTTATCGTGTCGAGATATCAAAGATTCAAGATTTGGCAAACTAACGATATCGACATAGGAAATCAAGGTGAGTACTCATGTTTATGGAAAACATCATATTAAGATCTTGCACACACTCTTCATATGACTTGTGACGTTGGTTTTCGTTTAAAATTCTTTTCAAAAACCAAGTTCAAATTTGTCTGAAAATTCCTTCTTCAGACAAGTGTACTATTGTTCTTCAGACGTCAGTCCTGTTTTCAAAAACATGCACAAGTTTTAAATATCAGTTTCTTACTTCAGAACAAACATCTAAAGCTTACCAGAACAAACGTCTGGATGTTTTCTGAGCTTTCATTGTTTAAAACTTTGACAAAACATACATCAGTCGATACTTCTTCATACGACTGTTTGTTTTCTAAATTTTCATTGGCATGAAATTTTTTACAGAACAAATGTTCTGTAGTTGCTTCTTCATACGTCTGTTTGTTCTCTGGATTTTCATTGGTTTAAAATATTTTACAGAACAAACGTCTGTCAAACCTTTTTCAGATGTCGGGTTGTTCTCTGTGTTTTCATGGTATTAAAACTTTGTGTGAGAAAAAAAGTCCGAACCTATTTAGCAGAAACGTCCGAAGGTTTACAATTTTGAAAATATTTTCTTCTTCAGATGTTAGTGTCTCCTTCTTCTGACGTTTGTTTGCTTTCTTTACTTTTGTGCCTTCTTGAAAAAATTTATCGGAAAACGTCTGAAGCTTTTAAAAACAAACGTCTAAAGATATTTTCTAGCCGTTGCCGATCCTTCTTCCGACGTCTATTTGGTTAAACTTTAGACGTCTGATAACAGCTTTTTTTGACTGATTTGACTTGTAACGGTTAGATTTTCTTGAGTGGTATTTATTGAGAATTGCTTTGGGTTTTGGAAAACCAACACTTGCAAAATTATTTTGAGATATTCAAAAGACATTTTCTCATCTCTTATGAGAGCAAATTCTTGATTTTGATTATATTTTCTTTCACACACTCAAAAAGAGCAAAGAGCTTAATTTGATTATTCCATACTCATTGAAGTATTAGTTGTGAGCTTTAAAAGAAACTCCGTAGAGAGTATTGTGCTTTATTGTAAACCCTCTTCTTGTCTTTGTGTGAGGATATCTTGAGTGCAAGAGAGTTCTTTGTAAGAAAGAAAAGTGAGAGAAGTTTTTCTTTCTTTGTGTGAGGGTCCTTTAGTGCAGGGGTGCCTTTGTAAGGAAGAAGAATTTGTTGGTCTCGGAGGAGACATGGTGTAAGAAGTTGCGAGTTTTAGTGGAACGGGCTCATATGCCTAAAGATAGAGAACTAGGGGATCTCCCAAACCTATCTAAACGGCTCGTGTTTGTGTTTGCTATTTCTTTCTCTTACGTTAGATTTCAATTGCTCAGATAGAATTTGCATGCTCAACAACTTTTTGGCTCTATATGCTCTTTAATTACTTGATTGCTATATCTATTGCTTGCTATTTGTTCACGTGTTCACAATTGTAGATTGCTTAGCCTCTTATCCTTATTGGTATATCCTTAAGCTTTGCAATTGTGTTTGATTGGCAAGTGTAGTTTGTAATCTTTTTTATTTGAGCATATCGGTAACCTTGTCCTATTCACCTCCCCTATAGAACAACTTTCACACATCCCAGCAAGAGTTTGGATCTAGTCACTTCACTAGAAGATGATGTTGGAGTTTTGGGTGGGTTCCCTACACCATGGATCATCTACGGCGAGACGGTCGGCCGCTACATTCATCCGGGAGCTCACGGATTTAGCCGGGGTCTTCCGATAAGCGATCAGACACCTAAAAAGGTTGTGGCCCCCTCAAACCCTCTCTTGAGTTTTCTTTTGGTTTCAATTAGCTAGTAAATGTTGATCTTGAGTTAGGAATCGGAGCTATTGCTTTGAAATTTTTCGTTTTACGCTTCAATCCGGTCCGCAAGTGTTGCGACCCTAGCGCCGATTCCTTCATCCATACATAAATTTTTGCATTATACTTTGAACTTGACATGACTCTGTGTATACATGAATCCATGAACCAATTAATCTCCTGTGAACATGAATAAATTGAATGTATCCATGAACCTATATTAAATATAAATAATTTTGACCAAATGTTTGCTGGGAACGTTGGGTAGCTGAGCATGAGTCGTTCAATTTCTTCGGATTCCTCTACATATAATCATGTACTCCTGTAGATGTGGTACCTAGCCTAAATGGTACATCATGTATAAAATCTCATGACGCGGTTGAACAACATGCCTTAACTTGTGTTAGAATAAGGAACCTACACATTAATGACACTACCATCATCATTTATTCCTGACATATTCTCTCCATGCTTGTATATGAATTCCATGATCTCTATTTATTATTGTTTGCATGTACTGTCATATGATTGATTACTGGTGGAGTCAAAAAATTCAACTCCCAATAATTTTGAATACTTATATAAGTATTCAGTTAAAGAACAAGGTCAATGATCAAGAATTGATCAATTAAGACCAAAATTGATGTAAACAACATCATAAACAAGATAAAAACTTGTTTAAATAGTCCAGGACTCATACATGGGGATCCCTTTTCAAAACAACTAAAAACGAGTTGTTTTTGAGTGATCTCGACCTATCGGGACCCCTATCCGATGTCGGGAAGTCCCTATTTGTGGTGTCCCGACTTGCTTTTGTGAACGGTATCGGGACCCTCTCAAAATAGACGTCGAGACCTATTTTTTAGGAGGAAGGGGGAGGGGGGCTTTTTCACCCTCACTTACTCTAAGAATGTGGGGGAACCACTCCCACTTCTAGAGAAATATATATACTTATCAATTGATAGATTTAAGGATATAGATAGAGAGAGAAATTTTGGCAAAAGAGATAGAGGTTTTGCTAACGAAATTCCTGAGAGAAATTCCAGAGGGCTCTCAGTTTGAAGAGGAAGAAGAAGGTGAGAAATTGAGGAATGAATCCATTCCTCTATCAATTTAATATTCTTTCTCTCTCTACGTCCCACTATCATATTGGATCAAAGATATTCCTTTGATCCATAGAAACATTTTTAGTTTTTGCTTCTAACAGAGAAGACAGCCATGTCCATGGCTTCTTCATCTGTTCTGATGAAGAAGATGAAGATGACCTTTTAGAACATGAATCTACATGTTCTTGAAAAACTTGGACAAAACCTAGGACATAAGCTATCCCATGTCCTATATAAAGAGAAATATGCATCCTATTTCTTGGGGATGTCTGTCAGAAGGTATAGATGATGAAGCTCAGTACGTGATCGAGCCGAATGAGAAGGAGTTCGTTCAGCCAACTTTACAAGCCAATTCTTGGTTCCTTTTTAGTACGCATCGTTTGAGGCTCTTCATAGCCTTCAAGTCTTTTCCTTATCTTTAAACACCTGTGTCTGATTGGATTAACCTTGTAATAATTATTGTTGAATTTATTTGTTCAAGATTCTTTTTATTATACTTTAAATTCTTATTTTATTTTCCTGTTACTTCTTATATAGACGCTTAGCGTATTTATATAGGAAATGTGTGCTTTTCGGTGTGAATATGTCGTGGGCTTGTCAGCTCTCGCTCCTCGTCATTTGGGAAGCGGAGCGTGACAATTTTTATTGGTGGTCCATGCAGGTCTGTTCTGCATGACCATTGAAAACAGATAATACAAGAATTTAAGTAATAAATCCAAAAACATTTATTATTCTTCTGGAATCCTATTCTTTGAATCCATCTTTTTTTCCTTTGTTTTTCTTGAAGATCTTATTTTCACATCCTGAATTCCTAAAATTCTTTTCATTTGACATCAATTCTGATCCTTTCTTGTCATGCCTTAAAGACCATATCTCGACAATTAGAAGCGCGAAGATAACTTGCGACGGTGTTATCCTTAGTTTTCTTTGCCTTGTTACAACATACCCTTTGAAAGAATTTAGGGAACGAAATTGTTTTAAGGAGGGTGGACTGTAACAACTGCACCATGGTTTTATTCTTGAATCCTTTCTTGATTTTCTCGACGATCATGATCTAACGCGAAGGAAAACGGAAGTGCAATCCCCTTTTCACCATTTTGATCCTGTTTGCAGCTTATCATGATTTTTTCCTTGACTCCTTCAATCCCTATTTATAACGTTCTTGAACCCTTTACTCTTGGATTTTTTCTGTCTTTCTAAATGATCATGTCTCGACGAAAAAGAATCGGAAGTGTGAACTCTAAATCTCTGTATCGATCCCCTTATAAGCTAATCATTCTCAATCGGTTACTTCTCCTTGTATCACTTGGAATATCCCTTACAGACTATCTCCTGAATGTGTTCTTGAACCTTTCATGTTGAAGTAGGAACTATTCTAGAAAGCTTGTACCGGCCTTTGAATCTTTTTGAATCATGATTATTTGGTCCCTTAACTTCGTTTCAAACGCGACTTATGCAATATCTATTGCAGAATCAGTTGATCGAACACGTTATCGATGCCGTTGCAAACTATTTTGTCCTATGGAGACTACTTACTGTGAGAATTGCTAAGCGTGGAATGGCTGGATACTTCCTATGCTACCCTCGACTGTCGTCAAAGAAGGGTAGTTGATCAGTCGAAAATAATGTATTTTTAACACATCAATTTTCCCTATCTTTTGCATTCATCTAGAGGTGTCCGGCATTCATATTGCACATAATAGCAAAACAGTCGTAAAATAACAGTTTGCATGTATTATACTCTAAATCCGGCATTCTTAGGGAAATTGACTGTTTTTCATAGCATCACATCATTCTTCTATAGCGCAACACTTATTTCGGAGTCTGTGCAGGAAATTTCAGAAACCGAGCCAAAATTGTCATAGTGCTGATCAAAAATTATGCCAACTCAAAGACTTGAGAGCTGGTAGCAATCTAGAAGGAGTTACAATATTAAACATATCATAAAAATACCAAGATGTCATCAGAAGGCCACAGTAGAAGACTGAAGCCCTAAGGCTCTTATTGGGCCGCGGATCCGCGGCCGGAGCAGGCTTGTGCCGTGGATCCGCTGCAGTGTTGCCACGTCATCACTTAATTTTCAGTGCAGAACTCCTCTCTCAGTGCATACATCTCAGCAAGCTATGTCAAATTCGAGATAACTCTCGAAGCTTCTGCCAGATCAGCAAAGATCATTAAGCAAGCTAATCATGATTAAGCTCCAAGCTTCCAAAGCAAGCCAACTAACAACCTAGTTCTAGAAGGCTCCCTCCAACTAACTACTTCTAGAAGCCTCTCCCTATAACAAACTTTTGGAGGGAAATTCAAATTTTGAATCCTAGATCTAGGGTTATGAAGGTCTATAAAAGGGAGCCTAGATCTGGGTTTAATGGTGGTTCATTAATCACCATTAGTTCATTCTTACACCAACTCTTCATACAAGTTGAGTGACACAACTTGTAAACCCTAATCCAAATTCCAAAGCCAAATTCAAGATCCCGAGTACCAAATCAAGCGAGAAGCCTTCAACCTTTTAGGAGGGAGCCGATCTTCAATCGAGCAAGTGATCCAAGCCGATCCGCGACTCAAAGAGACGAGCGAAGCCGAAATCGACGATCAAGTTCCTTCCTCTTGTAGTTCTTGAGAGTTGTAACTAAATTGTTGATAAATAAAAGGTGAAATTCTTTAATCTTGCTTTCTTTAAATTCTTGCATCATGATTCGATCTCAATTTGTGATTGTGGTTCTTGTTGTGATGTTTGAGAAAAACTTCGCTCGTAAAGGAGTCGAGACGATCAATAGAATGATGATGTAACAAATCTTAAAACGATTCTTAAGTCCTACGAGTTTTGTAAACCCTAGAAAATTGAAGAATCGAAGACCTAGTTTCGTTGCGATGCTTTCTTAATTGTGATCGCTCGAAATTAGGGATCCACGATCGATTCTTGAATTTACTAGAGGCTAGAATATGAATGATATCGACGAAGGAACAAGGGATAGAAGATGAAACCCTAGTTTCACAAGAAATCCCTAATTCTCGTCGATCATCATCGATCTAGTATCAATTCATCGATGGATAAGAATACGTAATCGCTAGATTTCATCACATCTATAGATCCGATCGATTCCTACGAGCCTCACTTCGATTCTTGATATTTGATTTGGAAATCATCACAAATTCTCAATTCTTGATTTTATCGTTTCTTGATTTAGACTAGATTTTCCTAATTCTTGAACTTCAATTTACAAATCATGAATTGTTTGTTTTCTTTTCTTTAAAGTTTCAACTCATCTAAATCAAAACACGAACGATTACACTTTCCCTGTGGACGATCCGCACTTACTAACGCGCTACATTCGACACCGTTATTGATTGTGGTCAAATAATTTTTGGTTGTGATTTCTAAACATTTTTTTTACGTACACACACCGGAAATCGTATCAATCATTAGTGCTCGAGATCCTAAATCGACTTTCAGCTTCGGAAATCCTTTAAGATTCCAATCAACTTATTTCCTTACTTGCTTTCCTTGAAATATTCTTGTTGACATAGAAATATAACTGGAAACCTTGTACCGGCCTTCAAATTAGTTGACTCAGAAAATCTCACTATTTTTGTTCTTCTATTCTTGATTTCCTCGCAATGTACTCCAACTACACACCTTCTTATCGATGATACTACCGACTGATGAAGTGCGACGACGAAACGTAATTGCGTTATCCTGTCCTTTTTCCTTGCTTTGTTGCAATATCTTTCATAAGTAATTTTGAGGACGAAATTATTTTTAAGGAAGGTAGATTATAACAACCGTAAAATTCAAGTACTTTTTCTTATAATTTTTTTCTATAATAAAACCTTGTTCCCTTATTAAAAAAAGGGGGAGAAAAGAAGGAGGAAAAGAATTCCAACAGTTTGGCCTCACATGTTAAACATGAGCGCTTATATGGAAAGTATATAAGTGTTGAAAACAAATAACCAAAAGGGCCAAACTGACCTCACGTATTAAACACGCGAGCGCTTATGTGCAAAGTATATAAGTGCTGAAAATAAATAATCAAAAGGGCAAACTAACCTCACGTGTTAAACACATGAGCGCTCATATGAAAAGGGCAAACTAACCTCACGTGTTAAACACATGAGCGCTCATATGCAAAGCATATGAGCGCTAAATATAAATAGGTTAAAACCCACACCGGGGTCACGTTTTATTCACGTGAGAACATACTTTTTGAAGCACTAGTTTCAGATAGAATTAAATTCAATATAGAATTAAATTCTATTTTGGGAAAATACTTTCCTTAATCTTTCTAAAAAAAGAAAGATTCTCTGTTAAACAGAGAGCCGTTGGATCAAAGATCCAATGGTGATTAAAAATCAACAAGTGTTAGAATTAAATCAATTGGTATCCCTAATCTTGTTAAAAACAAGAAAATATATTCTGTTAAACAGAAATTCGTTGGATCAAAAATCCAACGGTGGATAAAATCCCCGAACAATCTTTGAGACCAATTAAATCAATTGGTATCTCTCAATAAGATATTTTCTCAAAATTGATCAAACAGTTTGTAATACCTATATAAAGGACCTGAGACTTCAAGTTTCATATAGAGAGAACCCCCCATAAGTTTCTGAAAACAAAAAGATAGAAGGCTCAACTGAGAATTTAATTTTCTCGCTGAAGAAAGCATCGTTCTCTTTTCAAACCCTAAGTAAAGAAAAAGAAGAGATTAAAACTATCTCCTTTGCCTAGTGCACGTAAAGAATAAGGGTTTAACCTTTCATAAAAAAACTTAGTTATTTCTTTGGATCTGAGATCCGTAAGACAAATCTCCCATAAGTTGAGAATTTAATTCTCATCAGGAAGATTCTGTTCTTCAGACTTAAAATCTAGGGGGAAAACTAGATAAAAAGGAAAAGAAAGAAAATAAACATGTTTTAGGAATTTAATTCATTTGAAAACAGGGTTTAATCCTATAAAGAACTTAGTTCTTATAATAAAGAACATAAGAACTTAGTTCTTAAAAACTTGATCCCAGATCTTCAAAACAGAGATCTTGATGATTATCAATGGTCAAAACGCCATCAACAGAGATTGAATCTCTAAAATATAAACTCAGCGCCTCACGTGCTTCCCACGTGAGCGTCCAAAAATATAAACTCGACGCCTCATATGCTTCCCACATGTGCGCCTAAAATTATAAGCTCTGCGCCTTACGTGTTTCTCACATGAGCACCCAGAAACAAATGCCCAGAGTCTCACGTGCTTCCCACGTGAGCACTGTACAGAGTGTTTAGTACTATATCTAGTCAAAAAGACCAAGTGCTTAGCACTGATAGGGCAAAGCCCAGGTCTAAGCGCTTCACGTGCTTCCCATATGAATGCCAGAGTAACAAACAAGTGCTTAGCACTTCTGGAAAAAGAAAGCCCAAGACCGAGCCCAAATTGGCTAAGTCTCTCTGAAGTTTTCTTGCAGCTGAACCCAAAAGCTCTGTTGTAGGATCTTAATAAAATTTAATGATCCAGAAAATATTGCTAAGTTGATCTTAGTCTCAAATAAGACTAATGTATCTTTAGTTAAAATAAATTGAGCCAAAATGCTCATATATTTAAGTTGATCTTAATCTAAAAATATATTAACGGTCCTTAAACGAAACAACATATTCTTGAAGTGAGGGAATACAAACAACCTAAGTTCAAACCCCAAATCTAAAATATAAGGATTTAGACTAATCTGTGCCTTACGGGCGATGACATAAAATAGTCTCCATATATAATCCACGGGAAACCTTAATAAACAAAATAACACACGACACGAAGTAAACTATCGGAGCAGGAAAAAGTGGTTATCATAACGCGATAATGTAATTAACTGTAGGAGATTGCGCCTGCAGGGAAGAGCGTCCCAACAATCAAAATCCCCTCACAAATGATGGGGAATATGATAAAATTTGCTGCATCGGTCGCATCTATCTAAACCTTCGATATATGGTACCATAAATCGACTTGGTATCTTCAGAGAGGTGGATGGATATGTCCAAATAGCATCTGCCCCCAAATTCAGGCTAGACGTCTCCGCGTCTCAGACCAGTTTTTGGCGGTAAACAGATTCTGGCATGCCCGGCGGGACCTCTTCTATTTTCCACTCCACACTTCGTGTGTCGTGATCGCGAACAAAATCGCAGTCCGCTACGGTTGCCTTTGGATTCAAGATACTAAAACTTGGTATCTTGCTCCTATGCAGAATCAATGGCTCTCAACTGCACTTCATGCAGCAACAACTCCCATTCCATCCCAGCTGGAGGAGTTGCATACGGGCCTAATGTGGCCTCCATTTTCTCAATGCCAGCAGGGCAGGTCACACAGGTCACTACCGGGCTCTTCTTCGGGACCATGCTCCCGCCTGTGAACTTTTGCACCTCAGCGCCATAAAGAGAAGCTCCTAGAAGGTCGGTCTTTGATCGTCTGACAACCGTCACGGCTCCTATCAGCAAGCCGTCAAACTCTGATGTCTCAGTCTTCAACAGGTTGAACAAGAACTCAAAAGGGCTCGTTAAGAAGCTTGTGATATTCGATGAGCTACCCCAAAATGGCTAGCACTCCCTTCTCCTGCCGCAGGTGAAGCCGATAAAAGTGCTTCCCCTCCTAAATGGCCGGACTTCGAAAGATTGGCCAACTCTACTCCAACTCCAAAAAAGACGTCGGTCTTCAATAGGCGGACGCCAACTGAAACTCCCCAGCAACGCAGGGGGCATGACGAAGACTTTGCTCCAACTCCAATAAGGACGCCGGTTTTCAAAAGGCTGACGCCAACTGAAACTCCCCAGCAACGCAGGGGGCATGACGAAGACACCTCCAATACCGAGGCAATTCCCGCTCCATGACATGCTCGACGTCGCCACTAGCGCCGAGTGAGAGAAGCTGGGGCAACTCCCTCTCTGGGCTCACCCCACCAGCTCCTATGGTGGGTATTAACGCTGCTGTTCCAACTGGAAACAGTTTTGACCTGCTTACAAGGGTACGTAAGAACTCCCCGACGGCGGTGCTGAAGAAATCGCCTCCACCAGTAAAGGCCCCAATACAGGAACAGTCGGAGTAGCTTCATCAACGGCTCTCCTCACAAATACATAGAGTCCGGCGAAAAGTCCAAGACTATGTGTTTGACGAAGGCTACTCTCGTCGACCCAAGAAATCTAAGGGCCGACAAGAAAAAGACCACTCCTCCGCCATACAACGGGGGACTTCTTCTAAACAGGTGCTTGTCACAATAGCTCTTTCAACTCCAATCTCTCATAAAAGAATGAGGCTGGAGAAAACTCTACTGCCAAAATCCAATAGCGAGAGATCTAAACGTTCCAAGTCTGGGGGCATAACTATACATACCGTCTATATGGCCACCGGAAAAGAATAGAGCCGCGCTTCAGCTAGTCACCGACCGTATACTCGGTCGCTGACAAAGGCTCAGGAGCAACAACAAAAGCTCTAAGAAATGCTGACTAAAATGGCAGCTCTCACCGGACTAAATGAAAGTCCGGACAATAAAGTCGAACAACGCTAAGAGAAAGTGACCAATACAGAGTTCTTGCGACGAGTGCGGGAGTGAAAAGACAAAGAAGCTGTAGAGAAAGCTGCTAATATCAAGCAGATGGATTTTTTATTCTAAGACATGGTTGGAATGATGATTCAACTGGAACCACCGATTGAAGATCCGCCGGTAGTTATCGAGGATGACAGAGGAGAAACATTAAATCATCCCCCAGCCTTATCAGCGGCAAAAGTGGAAACAATCTCCAAGATGGTCTTGGATGACTACATTGCTCAACAAATCAGAGCTTACCAGGCCAATGAAGCCGCCAACCAACTCGTCAAAACCGGACGACCATATCTGACTTGGTATGACCAAATCAAGTACCCCCGAAATATACGATTCTGAAGTTCCATGTTTACAAAGGAACATGTAATCCCCACAAGCACGTCACACAATTCAAAACTCTGTGCGGCAATACTGGAGGCGACGATAAATTGTTGCTTCGCTAATTCGTCGGAGGCCTGTCAGAGACAGCTTTCGAATGGTACTCAGAGCTTTCAAATGACTCCGTGAAGATCTTCTCTGAAATGGAGCTGCTGTTCATGCAACGGTTCGCTAGCGCGAGTGAGAACACTTCGATTACAGCACTGAACAATGCCAGGGTAAACCCGGGAGAAACTTGGGTCCAATACATGATCCGGTGGAGGAACCTGTGGTCTAAATGCGAACAGTGCATCGAAGAGTCTCCAGCTGTGGGCATGTTTATCGGGACCCGCGATCCGCAATCAACTATTTCTTAATTCATGACTTTCTTCAAACCCACAACCTTTCAGGCGTAGACAAGTTAGTCCAAATGGATAAGATAGGTCATGTCCCCTCGCCGTCAAATAAGGACCCTCAAAATAATAAGTAAACGGAAAGCGGCCTTCGTTGCCAATACGCAACAACAACCGAGCGGTCCAAAACCGGCTGCTCGCCAAAACAACGCACGTACACGGTCGTCCTTAGAAGAAAGGCTGGGACGTGCATACTCGTTTCCTCACGATAAAACAAGGAGATTGTTCAAGATGACGATGAGAAATAATCTCATCACATTACCAGACCTACGGTGCCCAGCACAACTCGGCAACGTCAACAACCCCAACTATTGCTCCTATCATAGGATAGTGAGCCACCCAATTGAAAATTGCTATGTCTTCAAAAATTGGGTCGAGGGCCAGTATCAGCAGAGGAAGCTCGCGCTGTCTGATAACTAAAGGGTAAATCCACCCCCAAAGCACGCTCCGAAAAAGGTGGACGCGCAGGGGGAATCATGCTCACTCGTGGAAGAAGCTCCATGAGAAGTAGTTCTTTCAGCGAAAACTAAAAGAATACTAAAGAATCTACATGCATGTCCGGTGATCAAGTGGAAGAGCCGCTTGAACCTAGAATTATCGATGGGATGTTGATACCTCGTCCCGCACCAAAAGCCGTTGACACGGGGAAAAGCTCCAACTCAAGCCTTCAAAGTCTTCTAAGAAAAAGAAGAAGATTAAGAAGCCTGTGCAGCCTACCAAATATGACGACAAGCGCACATACCTCCAAAAATACATAGATGCGCTGGAAGAATATAACCAGATGGCGATCATACCGGTCACAATTGAAGAATTCCTCAAGCATATTCTTGAGGATGGAGATAGTGACAATGATGAGGAAAATGACTCATCAGAAGAAACGGAAGACCGTGTAGCAAGCTGCCTCATGGTCTCTCATTCATCGTTATATGATGAAGAAGCTCCGTCAGCATCACAAAGCGACGTGAAAGAACTGGGGCCAGAATTGGTGCTAAAATTCACAAGGCTGCCAGAAGAAGACCCGGTGAAAGACTTTTACACGAAGCTTTTCAAAAGTGCGAAGACGACCGAAAACGCGAAACAACCATATATGAAAAGGTTAAGCATCAGCGTCTGAATAAAGAAGTTGCGGTGAGAACGAGTCGTAAAGCGCTCTGACTAAACCAAAGCACACCTGCAACAATTTAGAGCAGGATCAAAACTGAGAAGCGGTTCGTCAAAGCCCTATCAATTGGGATGAAGCTACCACCTCTCATGAGGATCACTCCTGGAGTCCCATATTTCAATGGAGAAGAATCACATCTAAAATACTGCCTATATCATCGAAGGGTCGTCCACCCATCGAGGAATGCAGTGCCTTCAAGAAGTGGTGGTAAGGTTATATTGCCCATTGAAAACACTTCAAGAAGGAGAAGCGCGAAGCTCGTGCTCGCCGATGTGAAAGTGGCGAGACGAAAACGCATAAAGAAATAGCTGACAATTGTCATATGATTGGTACCAGTTTGGAAAGGGAAAAACCCCAAGTTCTCACGTTCGGGAGCGATTCTGAGGACGAAACGCCCCTCTACTTTCTCTTTGAAAATTCCCCCACGGAAAAATAAGAGGAGGAGAAGAATTGGAAGAATATTCAGCTGCGTAACCGTATGCTGCCTGAAAAGAACCTCGAACCCGCAAACAAAAGTTCGATCATAAAAACAAAGGGAAAAGGAAAATGCCTAAAGAAAGCTCCCTTGATGAAGAAGTGGTAAAATAGCACACCGCAAAGGATTCGCCTAAGAAAAATAAGGTAGATTACAACGTTCTAGCACATCTGAGGAAAATACCCTCGTAGCTAAGCATATTGGATGCTCTCCTCCTGTCCAAAAAGGCACGGGATTATCTGATCAAGGCCTTACAAGAGCCCAATTAGTTCCAAGCTTTCCTCGGAGAAGAAAAGATAAAAGATGAACTGGCAGAGGTCCACACATCTAATATTACATTTAGCGATGAAGATCTACTCCTCGGTACGAGCGAACATAATCGACCACTATACGTCACCGGGTAATGCCACGACATCAAGATAGGGAAAATCCTTGTCGACAACGGATTCTCCGTTAATCTTCTCAACGTGAGAGTGCTAAAAGAAATTGGCATGAATGTTCAGTATCTTGTCCGAGATAAAATTACCATCTCTGGGTTCGACTCATAGTCGTCACGGACGCTGGGGTCCGTAATACTCACGCTACGCTTCGGGCTGCTCATCACTGACATCAAATTCCATGTTAGTGTATGAAGTATTTCAAGGATGGCTCGGAGTACACCATAACGAGAAAAATAAATCCGTTCTCGATGAATGAAGTACGGAAGCATGAAAACGCGAAGTACTTTCTGCCGGACTTCGAAGCTACTGAAAGGTACCACGAGCCAGAAAATAAACAAAAATCTGCGGCCACCATCCCGATCTTTGGAAGCGACACTGAGGAAGACGAACAAATAGTTTACTAGGGGAAAACTCAAATGCAAAACAATAAGCTTGGACCATCTACTCCTATTTTGGTCTTTGGCAGCGACTCCGAGGATGAGACCAATGCAGTGTTCTCCATCCGCCCGTTAATACAGACTCTTTCCGAATCAGATTAGAGTTTACAAATCATGATGGCTCCACCTCGACACTACAGGGAACTTAAAGCGCTCGATACATACAGCGTACAAGAAATGCAAACCTTCTACGTTCCTCCTAGGCGAAGAGGTGAAAATACGATCATCTTCTACAAATCTATGGAGACTACGGTAGAAAAAGAAGTCTGGCTGGTGTTAACCCCACTCTTGACAGGTTCCATTCCATCGGTATGCCAAGACATTATGTGGAGGGATTAAAGAAACTATTAAAGCGTCAAGGAATACCTCTTTAATAAACGGTTCAGTAGGCCCAATTCTACAAAAAGATTTAGGATATTCCCGGGACTCAGCAAAAGAAGCTCAACGGGAAGATGGAAACAATTAGGCTGGTATATGTTCGGTCCAAGAAATGGGGGGAAATCTACAGCTGTCACGACATGAACAACTCAAGTGAAGAAGGAATCACTCTTCCAGATAGCTATGACGTCAAATTGGAACAAGATCCCGCTTTGAAAACGTTAAGTCCGTCGCTTGAAGAGCAAATCGACAAGCTAATAAAAAAAGCTTGCCAAACGAGCCGGGACAATCACGGCCACGAAATGGCCATATATGAAAAGGACAAAATGTAGCGTCTCAGTCAGCAATCTGTGGGCAAACTAGACCGTAATGCTCTTCATCCACAACCTACTATCCTTTTTCGCGAAAAGAGAAAATCCCGAACCAGAGGTAAAAATAAGGCAAAAAACGCAAACAACGTTCAAGGGAAACAAAGCAAGTCCAAGCCGCCATTTAATTGAGAAAAACTCAGTTGGAGCCCGTCCTTTATAAAGAAGATGGGTCGGAAATATTTCTTCCCTCGAGACAAGACAGGGAAAATATTCAGCCTTGTCATAAAGTACCAAATGTTGACGCTTCTGAAGTCTCGACACCCCGAACAGGTAAATGAGGTCCATCATCAGGATTATTGTTCCTATCATCGAGCAATAAGCCATCCCCTTAAGGACCGTTTCATATTCAAAGACTAGGTGGAGGACCAATACCAGCAATGCATGTTTATATTATCCGACAATTGGAAGATAAGCCCGCCACAAAAACACGAGCCAAAGAAGACCTATACCCAGGATAGGGCCAGCTCGACCGCAAAAATGGAAGCAGACTCGTACCTGTCATATGATAACTATTTCAAAAGAAAGACAGGTCAAGGATATGATTGGCCTCTTCAGATGCTTCACGAATGAAGATGATGACGAGGAGATCTCAGAATTTCCATCAGTACCAAGAGAGCTGGAGGACGGGATACACACCACGGCGGACAACCTAGGGAAAATAAACTTAGGAACGGAGGACGATCTGAGGCCGACGTTTGTCAGTGAGCTACTATCTGAAAAATAGGTAGCCACGTTAAAAGACGTGCTCATGCAGTACAAAGACCGCTTTTCATGGAACTATTCCGAAATGCTGGGTCTAGATCCAAAAGTGACGGTAAATAAACTGGCCATATCGCCAAACATAAAACCAATTAAAAAGGCACCAAGAAGGATGCTGCTCGAACTTGAGATGGGTATCAACGCCGAAATCAAGAAACTGATCAACTCCGACTTCATCCGAGAGGTTCAATATCCTGACTGGATCGCTAACATCATTCCGGTGATGATGAAAAATGGACAGTTCGTATCTGCTTGGACTTTCGGAATCTCAACAAAGCATGCCCGAAAGACGACTTCCCATTACACGTTACCGTAATGATGATTGATAACACATCCACTTATGAGGTTTTCTCCTTCATGGATAGATCTTCAGGATACAACCAAATAAAAATGGATCCTAAGGACCAGAAGCATACCCCCTTCCGAACACCGTTAGGTGTATTCTGCTACAAGATGATGTCCTTCGGTTTGAAGAATGCTGGTGCTACCTACCAAAGGGCCATGACAAAGATCTTCGATGACCTCATACACGAGATCGTCGAATGCTACATCGACGACCTTGTGCTGAAGAGCAAATCTCATGAGGAACATTGGGAACATCTAAAAATAGTGTTCCAACGTTTTTGGAAGTATAATATGAAGATGAACCCTCTAAAATGCGCGTTTCGAGTCTCCTCGGGCAAATTCTTGGGATTCATCATCAGTCACCGAGGCACCGAAACCGATCCCTCAAAAATCAGGGCAATTATGGAAATGCCTTCACCAAGAACCCTCAAACAATTCCAATCTCTCCAAGAAAAGTTCGCGTAGATCCGGCGGTTCATAGCCAACCTCTCCAGAAAATGTCTTCCCTATATCCATCTGATGAAGAAGGGGACCCCGTTCGTCTGGGATCAGAAGTGCCAAAATCCACTAGACGAAATCAAACAATACCTACAAAATCAGCCGGTATTAGCCGCTCCGGTTAAGGGAAAACCCCTTATCTTATATACAACGGCCCTTGATGGTTCTCTAGGAGTACTATAGGCACAAGAGAACGATCAAGAGAAACCTTTGTACTATTTAAGTCGAGTTCTCCTGGGGCAAAAAACAACTACTCCCCCATCGAAAAGCGCTACTTGGTGATGATCTTCACAATAACGAAGCTCAGACATTATGCCTTAGCACATGAGGTCTACCTCATATCAAAGGCGGATCCTCTCAAATATCTGATGTCAAAGGCCATACTAATGGGAAGGCTTGCCAAATGGGCCCTCCTACTGATGGAATTCTCAATAACGTATCGGCGGTGAAAGGATAAGCTATCACCGACTTTCTCACGGAACATCCGATACCGGCTGAATTTCCCCTAAATTGCGAGTTGCCGGATGAACACACGTTCGATGCAGTCGTAGAAGAGAAAGAAGAAAATGATTCCCAATGGGAACTCTGTTTCAATGGAGCATCTTCCATGAAGAGGCAAGAGCAAAACAATCCCATAATCAAAGCCGGGGTGGGTTTTATCTTCATGACCCCGCAAGGAGGAATATTGCGTTATGCCCTCTCCTTGACGGAACCCAGACAAATAATGAAGCGGAATATGAAACTTTGATAGCCAGTCTTGAGATCACTATCGACATGGGGATCAAGAATCTCCTCATATATGGAGACTCCCAGCTGATCATTAGTCAAGTAAATGGCGATTATCAAATATGCAAGCCAGAACTGATAAAGTATGGCGAAAGAGTAAAACAACTGCTAACACAAATCTCTTCCTATACCCTGTAAAGTATACCGTGAGCGGAAAATAGAAAAGTGGATGCGTTAGTCAAATTGGCTAAAAAATTGGCCGATGAAGATCTCGATGACGTAAGGATCATTGTGCAAAGCTGCAGGATCCTCGCGCCAACTGATATATCTTCGGAAGACCTGATAGAACTACCTGAAGAAAAAGAAACGACCGAACAACTAGCCCTTCAAATAGAGAATGAAGAAAATGTCAAGGACTGGAGGGAAGTCTTCTTAGACTACTTTAAGTCCCAACGAACGCCTGAAGATGCGTCGTCGAGACATCGCTCATGAAATGAGCTTTATCATTTGCCTTCGTCAATGATGCTCTATATAAGAGATCATTCGACTGCCTATGGCTAAGATGCCTAGGGCCGAAGGAAGCAAAAAAAGTCGTCCTAGAAATACACGATGGCCTCTGCGGTACTCATTAAGCTGGGCTAATGATGAAGTTAAAGCTAAAAATAATAGGCTATTATTGGCCCACGATGATTCAGGACTGCCTCGAATATGCGAAGCGGTGTCACTCATGCCAAATTCATGGGGACTTCATACATCATCATCCAAATCCGCTACACCCAACAGTAGCCAGCCGGCCATTCGAAATGTGGGGAACCGATATAATTGGCCCTATCGAACCGGCATCATCCAAAGGATCGGTTTATACTGGTAACAACCGACTACTTCTCTATGTGGGCAGAAGCAGTACCGTTAAGGGAGGTGAAGACGGAGAATATCCTCCACTTCTTCAAAACCTATGTCATATATCGGTTCGGGACTCCGCGATGGATTATCTCAGATAATGGACCAGCTTACAGAAGCCATAAAATAAGTCGCTTCGCACAGCAACATAAGATAGATTGGAAATACTCCTCAGTCTATAATTTTCGGGTAAACGGTCTAGCTGAAGCCTTCTACAAGATCTTGACCAAGATTATAAGAAAGACGATGTGCAGAAACAAAAAGGATTGGCTCGAAAGGCTACATGAAGCTCCTTAGGCGTACTGAATAATGTTTAGGATGGCCACAAATACAACACCATGTGTATGTAAGGCTACGCCAGCGCCCCGGCCATCAATCCGTGGCCAAACGCGGAATAAAAACTTATTAAAACCGGCGCTAACGGAACCCTAAACGATGGATCGTGCCATTAACCATGTACTAGTAAACAGTAAAGAGGTTTAAGAGATTATACCGATCGATCCGTGTCCTTCGGTCTTCAATCTCTGTCCTTAGCTCGTCGCGTTCTTTCTCCAGCCTTCCTCGTCGAAGACATTCCACATTGAGGATTAGTAATACGGGTTCCCGCCTCAAAACCGAAGCAACTCGGGCATCCAGTTTGCTAGCCTAGATGCACAAGATGAAGTAGAGAGAGTGTGTGATCATTTTGTCTCAATTCATCCATGGATTCTCAACTCATGAGAGGGTATGGATGGAGGTGAAGAAGAAGCCAAGTGAAAAGAAGAGTGAGCTCAAGTCTTTTTGCAAAAGAAAAACCAAGTGAAAAAACTATATGTTGTTTTTCTTGTGTGTTGAGTGTTGTGTGTATTGGGTAAGCAACTAAAGAAAATATCTAGAACAAAAAGATTTACCACTTGCATCACACAAGACCCAACACCATGAGTCACCAAGTGTGCACATGCCACATTCAATGCCTCATGCCAAGACTTTCACTCACACTTCACCTCAACACAATATTAAACATTTAAACAAAAAACACTAAATGTTTAATACTAGAAAAAGAAATGGCATTTTCAAAGTAAACTCGTAACGAATTACAAGAATACCCCTCGTCCGTATATACATACTTGCATCCGCATTCCGACTGAATACGAATACAATGAGACGAAAATAATCCAACAATATAATACTAGGATCAGGCTTAAACCAAAGCCCACTAGTATTATCCGTCCGATCATGATCCGTGCACAAGTGCACGTATATGATCGAACCTTGCCATAAAACCATACGGCCTCTATAACGTTTCTTCCGAACCAGGGAAACCCTCTGTGTGGGACTCTAAAGACTCGTCAATACGCTGGCAGTGGGTTTAACCACAAGCACGTCAGTCGCGCTAGCTGTACGTAACGGCTACCCAGGTATTGAGCGAAAGAGAGGCCGACGAGCAAACTCATCCAGAAACCCTATTGAGCCCGACAGTGACAATATCCATACATTCCGGTCCGTTCGTTTATGAGTATCGCATATCGAGTCTAGGGGGTGGATAAAGTCAGACCCCTAATAACGCGCTATTTAGTGTCGGTATGAAGCCTATCACCACCTGAGAAACTACCGATCCTAGATCAGTAATTCTCGACTAGCTTGGCCAAGGATTTCTGGTGATGGCCACCCGTGCACTCCGCGACATCAACCCCCAATACCGGAAGAGACTAATCCCCTGACGATCCGCTCACTGCCTCCATGTGGATCGGGACTGTACCCAACTAAAACCTATTTGCTCGACTCCTTTAAGCCGTGGTAGGGTAGTAATCAAAGCACAGTGGGAACTCATACGAGACAAATGACGATCTCAGGTTGATAAACTAACCTGTACACATGTCACCAGGGAACTGCTATTTGACAATAGGTATAATACTAACTAGAATGTTCCCGGCGAGTCCGTCCGGTGCACTCATAACCCAATGAGCACCTGCATACATCTTAGGTGAATCAACTGACACCAATGGCTTATGAGATCGGCCACCGCCCCTCGTCGGGGTCTCGATCCGTATACACTAGTCTACTCTCGAAGTATCGATGCCCAGTCTCAAAACTCTCACGACTAGGGACACTTTAAGGATGTGCTTATAGACCACCCAACTCTCATGTATATGATCGCCATCATACTGCTGGTAGTCAAGCAAGAATCCTATGGGCTCTATCAACATGTAATAGTGATATGTAATTTCACTTGAAGCATGTACACGATAATAAAGACAAACCAGATAGCATACTATCATCTCGAGTAAGACTGTTCTACCGGTATAGGTCCTCCCTCAATCATTGCAATCACGTGCCTGTGATCTAATAATTGACTTGAGGGCACTATAGCCAACAATGTACTGGTATTTGGCGTGGAAGCAGTGCTCCCACTAGAGATAGAACTCCCATCTTTACGAGTGGCAGTTCAATACGAGATGACAGATGATGAAAATGCTCATCTTAGGCTAGAGGAGCTCGACGCTCTCGACGAAGCTCGCTTTATAGTTCAGCAAAATCTGGAAGCTTATAAGTTAAGGATGACATGATCATATGAATAGCTGACCAGGCTGAGAACATTCTGCGAAGGCGAACTCGTGCTGGTTGTCAAAAGACTGATGATTTCCAATCATGCAAAACGGGGAAAGTTTGAGCCAAATTATGAAGGCACGTACATCATAGACAAAGTCTACCAAGGAGGAGCCTACCTGCTTATGGATATGCATGGCGAAAGTCCATTCCGGCTAATAAATGGCCGGTTCCTCAAAAAGTACCACGCTTGAAAAGTCATGACTTAGTTCAATGATAGACGACGACACTTATGTCCGTTCGCTATCTTCCTGAGTCAGAACTCTGAAAGTAGTACCAAAAGAAAAAAACTCCGTCGCCCAAAACACAGAGAGACTGAGACGTCCCTAAACTAGTGTGTTCCCCCAAACACGGGAATGTTGGACCGAAATGTCCTTAAACTAATAATGGACCGAAATGTCTATAAACTAATAATGTACCGAGAAGTCATTATACTAATATTGGACCACTACATCCTTAAACTGGTTTTGGACCGAAAGGTTCTTAAACTAAATATTCACCCCAAAATACGACGATAATGCACCGAGAAGTCCTTAAACTAATATTAGACCGCTACATCCTTAAACTGGCCTTGGACCGAAATGTCCTTAAACTAAAATTCGTCCCTAAACACGGGAATGTTGGACCGAAATGTCCCTAAACTAATAACGGACCGTAATGTCATAAACTAACATGTTTAGCCCTACCGTAGATCCCTATATTGATCACCGTATACAATACACGGGCATAAACAATTCATAGCTCTCCTAGGTCTTATGAAATGTGATCCATTGAAAAAGATCGGAGCCTACCGCTGATGGTGCGTTACCTTAAGGGCCGCTTAAAAAAATGGTACGTCCACAAGCGAAATGGGCACGGATGAAAACCTGAAAGGGTGCCGTGAGTAAAAACAGCAGGACTACTGGCGAGCTAGTGAAAACCCGAAAAGGTGCGAACTCGTTAAAAGAAAACAAAAGATGCACTTGCAAAGTCCTCACGAATTTGTAAGGAGAAAACACCTGTGTGAGATCCTTACGACTCATAAAGGAGCAATACACCTACGAATCGATACGATCCCTAAGGAGAAAATACACTTACGAGATCCCCATAACTCGTAAGGAGAATATACCCTTTATAAGACCCTCACGGCTTATAGAAGTCAAAAGCCTTAAGTTATAGGGATCTGAACCTGTTCTTAAGCCACCAAAACAGCCCTATAAGTAGTTTGATATCGGCTCTTGTATACAATCCATGGGCATGAACAAAATATGTTCCAACCGAGTTCCACCAATGGTGAGAAATATCCCCATATAGTGAACGGCACTTGTAAGTTCTCTCAACTTACAAGGAGAAAATACTCTTGTAATATCCTTACGACTTACAAGAGAAAACAAACTTAGAAATCTCTACAATTCCTAAGGAGAAAACACACTTATGAGATCCTCACAACTCATAGAGAGAAAAAACTTTATGAGACCCTTACGGCACATAAAGTCAAAAAGCCTTAGTTGACAGGATTCTAACCCTATTTACTAAGCCACCTTTGTCCAAATCAACGAACACAAATGATGATTCGCTTCTGGTGATATTCCAGTTGTAGCAATACTGATGCCAAAATCGGTATCAGATTCTAAATTCTCAACTCGCAATAAAAAGTAGTGAATAAAAAAAATTACATAGCCGAAATGATTGGGCACCGCAAAAAATAGGCGAAATGATTGGGCAATCGTGACTTTCATAATATAAAAGTTGAAAAGATAGAGCATCGCGGAAATAAAATATATATATATATATATATATAATAAAATAAAAAAATTCTGTCCAACAAGTAGGTTTATATTGACTCTTGTATACAATCTATGGGCATAAATGAAAGAAAGGGAACCATATTTTCCCACCATATTTTGTCAAAAGAAGAACCGAGTCTTGATGGCACATCTACGGTCCAGAGACTGTTTGGACATCTTTCTTACTCTAACAAAGTACATACACGACGTCAACCAGGACCCAAGGGTAAAATAAAAGTGGAATGACGGCGAAATCCTAGCTCCAGTTCTCGATGGCAACATCTACAGCCTAAAGATCATCTCGACGTTCCTCCTCATTCCAGTACGGTGCGGATGCAATGGCCAAAGAAAGTGGAGTGATGGCAAAATCCTAGCTCCAGATCTCGATTGCAATACATACAGCATAGAGGTCATACGTATGTTTACCTTACTTCAGCAAAGAATTGGCGCGACATCAGTAAAGCAAAAATGAAGTGATCCTAACTTCGGGTCTTGATGGAAACACATATAAAGCCTAAAGACCATTGAAGACCATCCCATCCTAGAAGGGTACGATTATGACTCATCGAGGCTTCAAATTACTCTTAACGTTATGTAAAAAGAACCACGACAAATACCTAACGCTTGAAATTCCGACGATAATACAGATATTCCAACTTAAGAAGATTACTTGAAGACGTCTTGTCCAGCCTCAGAATGGATCAGATACATGACAGTCGCGGGGCTACTCGAGCAGCAATCTAAGAGACTGCATATCGAGAAATATATCAGCCAACGCGATGTTACGATGGACTTAAACCTAGGTTTTCCACCGCAAACCTAATGGACCCCTGTCATAAAAGAGTGGGGGTTATCTACATCAAACGTTAGTGTGAGTTTTCCTGTAAACCTGAGGGAGATAAACTAAAAACACTCCGAAATGAGTACATAAACTAAATACTCTGAAATGAGTATATAAACTAAAGACTCAGAAATGAGTACATAAACTAGAAACTCCGTAATAAGTGAATAAACTAGTCCTTACCAGATCAAGACGATCAAGAAAAGGAAAGTGCATATATGAAAGGGAAAAAGGCTTGCCATTCATACTTCAGAAAAGATTACACAGTGATGATGAGAATGACTGAAAACAAAAAAAAAACGCCACTACATCATCTAAGGTCTACAATAACAAGATGCTAAATTCCGGACATGAATTCTCAGACTTAAAGGAAAGTTTGAGTAAAGCGATTTTAAGTTCATTGACCATCTTCTTATGCATCTTCTCCCGAATGCAAGCTTCGGGATCACCGCCGATGTCTTCCATCCTCTGGTACGAGAATATTATCGTTTTCTGTTGGAAGACGCGATGCAAAATAGTGACGAGGTCAGCCCTCAGTTTCTTCAAAATCAGGCCTATCAGATATACTGAATGCACCTTGTCTTCAGTATCATCGAGTGCCTGGAGTGGCATAGCCTCATCAAGCTCAGGAAGAGCTTCTCATATCGATCCAACGATGATCTTCAAAAGGGCAGAACGACGGAGGAGCAATGACCGTTGTAATCATCGAAGCGATGCATCACCTCGTCGCATTGGGCCACTGTGTATTCTTGACCTTAAAGACGACCCTGGATACGAATCTCCTCATAAGAGACTATCTCTTCAAGGTCGTAAAAATGACCAGTCATGGTACCTGAAAAGAAACCAGGTGGAGAGTTAGCAATAAAAAATGCTAGAATCACTAAGTCTAAAAAGCTAATGGATCCCACGAAATTAAAGTGGCGGCTCATTAATGATGAGACATGAGCCCATTGTGAGAATAAAAAAGGATTCTCATTAAATAAACAGTGGAGTTAAAACTCCCAATATCCCCGAAAACGGGTTCTTTTAAAAACGACAAGAAATCTAAATCTTACAGGATATTAAAGCCCTAAAAACCAAAAAATGTTTGGAGGAGGGGATATCCAAGAATAGTAAAAGGAAATTAAAGGGAATAAAATTCCTAAGAATCAAAGCAGAACTAAGCTCTGAAAAAAAACTATAATAGAATTAAATTCCCCCAATGATAGGATTAAATCCCAGAAATCCCCATGTTAGAAAACTCATTGGTTAAATAATGGAATCAAGTTCCTGAAAACCTTAAATATCATGATTGACAATAAGGTAAAACTTTAAGGAGAGAATCAACGATTCCCAAGAATTTTCATTGACTCAATCTTTGATATGGACATTAAGATCCACGATGTATACAAAAAATAGTTCTTTTTTATAAGATCTCCAAGAGATCGATTCAAGAAAAGAGATAAGCTTTGTCAAATTTGATAACAGGTTTAAAATTCGAAAAAAAATACCCAAAAGATATTAAGAGCTAAGCTTTGTTCATAGTCCTTACCAAAAATTTTGGCAGAGCTGACTTGGTTCAAAGGAATTTTGAGGGTAGAAATCTAAGTTCTGAACGAGAATTAAATTCTCAAGGAAAGGAAAACTTAACGAAGAAGATAAAGAAACAGTAGTCACTTTAGGGCTAAGGGCCACATTTATAGGACGTGATGGGATCGGTTCAACTTCTCACTCCTCTATGTGATCCAACAGTGGTAAAATTGACATTGTTGCACTCATATGCAAGCCACGTGAGAGCAATACTGATGGGCATTTGTTCCCTTATAAGAAAAGGGGAGAAAAGAAAGAGGAAAAGAATTCCCATAGTTTGTCCTCACGTGTTAAACACGTGAGCGCTTATATGCAAAGCATATAGGCGCTGAAAACAAATAACTAAAAAGGACAAACTGGCCTCACGTGTTAAACACATGAGCGCTCATATGCAAAGCATATGTGTGCTAAATATAAACAGGTTAAAACCAACACCGGGGTCACGTGTTATTCACATACTTTTTGAAGCATTAGCTTCAGATAGAATTAAATTCTATATTGAAATAAATTGTATTATGGGAAAATACTTTCCCTGATCTTTCTAAAAAAAGAAAGATTCTCTGTTATACAGAGAACCGTTGGATCATAGATCCAATGGTGATTAGAAATCATCAAGTGATAGAATTAAATCAATTGGTATCCCTAATCTTGTTAAAAATAAGAAAAGATATTCTGTTAAACAGAAATTCGCTGGATCAAAGATCCAACGGTGGATAAAATCCCCGAACAATCATTGAGACCAATTAAATCAATTGGTATCTCTCAATGAGAGATTTTCTCAAAACTGATCAACAGTTTGCAATGACCATATAAAGAACTTGAGAATTCAAGTCTCATATAGAGAGTATTGGATGTGTGTGCCCTAGAGGCCTTCATCGTATAGGATGCTAGGGATATGTATGTACAGGACAATCTTGCTCGATATGATAGTACGCTATTTGGTTTGTATCTATCTTAACATGTGATATGTTTTACATAGTATTTCATATCTTGTATACATGTTGATAAAGCATGTATAATCTTTGCCTGACTACCAGCGTTGTAATGACAATCATACTTGTGAGAGCTGGGTAGTCAATAGGCACATCATTAAAGTGTCCCTAGTCGTAGGAGTATCGAGACTGGGCATCGATACTCTAGAGTAGACTAGTGTATACATATCTAGACCCTGATGAGGGGCGATGGATTGGTCCCGCAGGCATTGGTGAGGTGCACCTAAGATTGTAAACAAGTTCTCACTGGGTGTGAGTACACCGGATGGATTCGTCGAGGACTGGCTAGATGGTATTATACTTAGCGTCAGATAGCAGTTCTCTGGTGACATGAGTGCAGATAGTCTGTCGACCTGAGGTCGTCATTTGTCTCGGGTGAGTTCCCACTGTGCTTTGATTACTACCCTACCACGGCTCTACTCAGTCGTGCAAGTAGGTTTTAGTTGGGTACATTCCTGAGCCACATGGAGGCAGTAAGCGACTGTTGGGGAGTCGTCTCTCCCAGTATAAGGAGTCGATGTCGCATAGTGATCGATTGGTCAACACTATAAGTCCCTGACCAGGGCGGATTGAGAATTACTGGTGGTTGGACAAGTAGATTCTCGGATAGACTTGAGCCACACCGACACGACTTGTCTAGTTATTAGGGGTCTGACATTTTCCACCCCCTAGACCTTGCATGCAATACTCTTAGACGAACATACCAGACTGCACGGATATTATCACGGACAAGCTCAGTAGGGGTTCGAATGAGTTCGCTCGTCGGCCTTCTTTTTCGATAGATACCTGGGTAGCCGTTACGTACAGCTAGTGCCACTGACGGACTTGTGGTTAAACCCACTGCCAGCATACTGTCGAGTCTTTAAAGTCCCACACAGAGGGTTTCCCTAGTTCAGGAGAAACGATATAGAGGTCGTATGGTCATACGGCAAGGTTCCGATCATATACGTGTACTGGATACACGGATGATGTTTGGACGGATAATACTAGTGGGCTTTGGTTTAAGCCGGATTCTGGTATTATATTATTGGATTATTATTATCTCATTGTATTCGTATTTTTCGGAATATGAATACGAGTATATATATATGGTGAGGGCATTCTTGTAATTTCACAAGACATGCTTCTAGAAGGAGACACCTCATTATTAGAATTATCTATTTGTGAAAATAGATTAATGAGGTGGAAATTGGAGAAATTTGAGGTATGGATGAAAGTATGGCTAAGTCATTTTTTTATTCATTTGACTTTACTATTCAAGCATGGTTGCTTATTTTCTACTGAAAATAATCCATGCTTGATTATTGAAAGGACTTAACCATTCTCATTTGCCTCCACACCCTAGCTCAGTTTGCTCTTGTTCATTCTCTCTCCCTTTTTTCCTCTCATCTTTCTTCCTCAAGCCCTAACCCTCAAATAAGTTGTGAATCCTAGGGCTCTTGAGATAAAATACTCTATTCATCTTTCTCTACATCTTCTAAGTTTTCTAGTCTAGCAAACTAGACATCTTAGTTACCTCATGTTTCCGCCAAAAATTTCTGCGCAAAAGAGTCCAAGGTATCAAATGGCAGCGATACGCTTCAGGAAATATGAACCAGTATCTTCCGGGCTGTTTTTTGATAAACTCCCGAAGGAGAAACGGATAAATTCTGATTGTATTGAAAGCGTCTCGAAAAGTCCTTCGATTTGATATATTATGGGCCTCATAATTCATCCGGGATCAAAAGTTATGAGCAAATGTCTATGCACATGTGATTTAAGGAAGAAGATGCGAACCAGTATTTTCCGAGCTGTATTTTGACAAACTCCGGAACGAAAAACAGCTAAATTCTGATGATATTGAAAGCATCTCGAAAAATCCTTCGATTTGATATATTATAGGCCTCATAATTCATCCGAGATCAAAAGTTATGAGCAAATGTGTTATACACATGTAATCTAAAGTAATGCTCTACTACATGGGGAATGCATTTTTTAGTCCCACATCGGGAAAAGGAAAGATGGCTTCTCTACCACTCCCATATAAATAAGAGGGCATACCTCTTGGAAAGGTAGAGTAAAAATCCTCAAAGGATTCAATACTCAAAGGAGCTTAGTTCTCCAAGATAGGAGCATGCTCCTCCATAATGCGCATATGCGCAAGCGCCATGTGCGCTACGTGCAACGCACGTGTGCCTGCCATGCGGCACTACGTGCAACGCACGTGCGCACCACATGAGAATATTTAATAATATTAAAAGGAGCTTGTTCTCCATATATAGAAGCTTTGCTTCTCCTCATAATGCGCATGTGCGCCACGTGCAACGCACGTATGCCCGCCATGCGGCACCACGTGCAACGCACGTGCGCACAACAGATAGTGCCTTGCACTTGCTATGAACCTCTGGTTCTCAGATAAATAAATAAATAAAAATAGTGCCTTGCACTTGCTATGAACCTCTGGTTCTCAGATAAATAAATAAATAAAAATAGTGCCTTGCACTTGTTTTATGAACCATCGGTTCTTGAACCTAAAAGGTTCTTAAATTAATAATGCTTTGCACTTTTATGAACCTTTGGTTCTTAAAATAAAAAGGAAAAAACTTGTTATTCTTTGATCTAAATTAGATCAAGAAATCAAATAGTGCTTTGCACTTCTTTTATGAACCATTGGTTCTTGAATCTAAAAGATTCTCAAATTAATAGTGCTTTGCACTTATAAATTTGCACTGCTGTGCTTTTTGATTGGCGCAAAGCGCTTGATAAATGCAATGCATTTTCTAAAGGGCAAGGCCCAAACCAAAATGACCTGACAGGCCAAAATAAATTGCAAGGCAATAAATGGGCAGAGCCCAAATAAATTGATGCTTTGCATCCTTTATACAAGGGCAGATCCCGAATAAAATTGATGCCTTGCATCATTCCTAAAAGGGCAGAGCCCGAAACAAATTGATGCTCTGCATCCTTTCTGGGCAAGGTCCAAATAAAAATAAAAAAAGAAATGCAATGCAAAAGCAAATAAAATGTTGAACATTTCAACTGGACTTAGCCCAATTTTGGCCATAAGTCCTTAAATTAAATTGACTGAGCAAAATTGCTCTTCTAAATCAATTTACATCCGGTTCGAGGGTACATCTCCGAACTCCTTTGACATCCGTTGTTGTAATTCCTCAACGACGTCAAAGAGGTGACGGGTCCCAACGACCACACATCGATATGGACTGCGGGGTCTTTAAACTCGTGGACCGAAATGTCCTTAAACTAATATTGGACCGAAACGTCCTTAAACTAATATCGGACCGAAACGTCCCTAAACTAATATCGGACCGAAACGTCCCTAAACTAATATTGGACCACCACGTCCCTAAACTGGAATATGGACCGAAACGTCCCTAAACTAATATCGGACCGAAACGTCCCTAAACTAATATTGGACCACCACGTCCCTAAACTGGAATATGGACCGAAACGTCCTTAAACTAATATCGGACCGAAACGTCCCTAAACTAATATCGGACCGAAACGTCCCTAAACTAATATTGGACCACCACGTCCCTAAACTGGAATATGGACCGAAACGTCCCTAAACTAATATCGGACCGAAACGTCCCTAAACTAATATTGGACCACCACGTCCCTAAACTGGAATATGGACCGAAACGTCCTTAAACTAATATCGGACTGAAACGTCCCTAAACTAATATCGGACCACCACGTCCCTAAACTGGAATATGGACCGAAACGTCCCTAAGCTAATATCGGACCGAAACGTCCCTAGACTAATATGGACCACCACGTCCCTAAACTGGAATATGGACCACTACGTCCTTAAACTGGCGACGGACCGAAACGTCCCTAAACTAATAATGGACCACCATGTCCCTAAAACTGGCGATGGACCACCACGTCCCTAAACTGGCACAATAGAGCCCAAATGCTCTTTTGTCGGATCTAAACGGTCCCATTAAGTTGATCTTAGTCTCAAACTGGACTAACGTATCCTTAACAAACGTTTGAGTCGATCTTAGCCTCAAAAATGGCTAACGTATCCTCCAAACAGACTTTAGTCTCAAATTGGACTATGAATCTCCCAAACTGGAACAATAGAGCCCAAACGCTCTTTTGTCGGATCTAAACGATCACGTTAAGTTGATCTTAGTCTCAAACAGGACTAGCGTATCCTTAACGAATGTTTAAGTTGATCTTAACCGCAACGCGACTAACGTATCCTTAAACTAAAAACACCAAACCCAAATCTAAGTAAATACGGATTTGGACTAATCCACGTCCTACGGGCGACGGCATTACTCAGTCTCCGTATACAATCCACGGGCAACCACAAACAAAACAAACACACACGACACGAAGTGAAATTCTGGAGAAGGAGAAAGTTGTTACCGCGATGCGGTAGCGTAATTAACTGCAGGGGCTTGCGCCTGCAGGGAAGAGCGTCCCCACAATCAAAAAACCCCTCACCCTGAGGGGGAATCTGACGAAGTCTGCTACATCGGCCGCATCCGTCTAAACCTCCGATACACGGTGCCATAAATCAACTTGGCATCTTCGGAGAGATAGACGGATAAAACCAAATAGCATCTGCCCCGAACCTCAGGCACAGGACGTCCTAACGTCTCGGCCGCCGTTCGGAGGGGAACAGATTCTGGCACGCCCGGTGGGACCTTTTCCTCTTTCCACTCCACACTTCGTGTGTCGTGTTCGCGAACGAATCGCGGTTTACTGTGGTTGCCTGTGGATTCAAGGTACTAAGATTTGGTGTCTTGCTCCGTGCAGAAAACAGAAGATCAATGGCTTCAAACTGCATTGCCTGCAACTGCAACTCTCGCTCGGTCCTTGCTGGAGGAGTGACTTATGGGCCCCAAGCGGCCTCCCTTTTCAAAATGCCGGTGGAGCAGGTGGCTCAAGCCACGACTGGACTATTTTTTAGGACTATGCTCCCACCAATGAGCTTCGACGCCCCAATGACACTGCAAGAAGCTTCAAAGAAGTCGGTCTTCGATCGACTTACCACTGCCGTGACCCCTCTCAACGGGTCGTCCAACTCCACTGCTTCAGTTTTTAACGAACTGGGCCAGAGCTCTAACAGGCCCATGAAGAAGCCTGCCATACCAGAAGGCGTTATCCCAAAGCGGATAGCCATTCCAACTCACGTTCCTGGAAAAATCACCAAGGTTTCTTCCCATGTTCAGAAGTCCGCTTCTGACAAGTTGGCCGTCCCCGTTCAACGGACGTCGATCTTTAAAAAGCTGGTACCAGTATATTCTGACCAACACAGGGGGCATGAGGAGGTCACCCCTATAGCTGAAACAACTCCATCAGCACGACATGCCCGACGTCGCTACTGGCGCCGAGTGAGGAAGGCTGGGGGCAACTCCCCCTCTGGACTTACTCCTCCAACTCCGATGGTGAGGATCGATGCTACTGTTCCAACCAAGAACAGCTTTGAACTGCTCAACAAGGTGCGCAGAAACTCTCCTACTGCGATGTTGAAACGAACTCCTTCACCTGTGGAGAATACTCCAGAGAAGAAGTTAGAGCAGCCCCCTCAACGGCTGTCCTCTAAAATTTACAAAGTCTGGCGACAGGTCCAAGAGTCGGTGATCGATCAGGACTGCCTCCGACGACAGAAAAAGATGAAGGTTCGGCAGGAGAAGGATTACTCTGTCAAACCACAAAAAGCAAAAGCTACTTGGGTGCCCACTACAACGGCTCCCTTAACTCCAATCACTCAAAAAAGGAGGCCGCAAGAAGCCCCTGTGTCTTCGGCAAATCGCAAAGACACCGAACACAAACGCCCCAAGTCTGGGGGCATGGTGGTGCACACTGTTTATATGGCTTCTGGAAAGGAGGAAAGCCGCACTTCTACGGGCCACCGACCGCTCACCCGATCCGTGACGAAAGCCCAGGAGCAACAACAAAAGCTTCAGGAAATGATGACTACAATGGCTGCACTCACTGAGCCAAAAGAAAGCCCTGAAACGTCTTCGGATGAGCGTCAAGAACAAGAAACCGACGCTGACTTTTTACGCAGAGTTCTCGAAAAGAGGGACAAAGAAGCTGCAGAGCAAGCGGCTAACATAAAGCAGATGGCGCTCCTCTTCCAAGATATGGTAGGGATGATGTTACAGCCGGACCCTCCTGCTGAAGACCCTCCGATCGTCCTTGAAGACGACAGGGGAGAAACGTCAGATCCTCCGCCGGCTCTATCAACAGCCAAGGAGGAGGCAATCTCCAAAGTCGACCTAGACGAATATATAGCTCAGCAGATCCGGGTTCATCAGGCGAATGAAGCGGCTGGGCAAACTGTTAGAACCGGACGACCGTATCCGAGCTGGTATGACCAAATCAATTACCCGCCAGGATATACGATCCCTAAATTCCACGTATATAAAGGGACAGGGAATCCGCATCAGCATGTCGCTCAATTCAGGGCCTTATGCAGCAATACTGGAGGCGATGACAAATTGTTGCTACGTCAATTCGTCGGTAGCTTAGCAGAAACAGCCTTTGAATGGTATTCGGAGCTGCCTAACGACTCTATCAAAACATTTGCAGAGATGGAGCTGCTGTTTACACAAAGATTCGCGAGTGCTAGTGAACGCACTCCGATAACAGCACTGATAAATGCCAGGATAAGGCCAAGCGAAACGTGGGTCCAATACGCAACACGATGGCGGAACCTATGGTCGAAATGCGAACAACGCATAGAAGAGGCACCTGCGGTAGGCATGTTTGTGGGCACTCTCGATCCGCAAGCGACCATCTCGCAATTCATGATGTTCTTCAGGCCGACCACCTTCCAGGCCTTGATCGACAAATTAGCCCAAATGGACCAGATGGGCCATAGACCGTCTCCTCCAAGACCCGATCCCCGAAATGAGAAAGGAAAAGCGATCATCGTCGCCAACGCTCAGCAACAGTCGAGCAACTCAAAGCCGGTCGCTCGCCAAAACAACGTGCGTCCACGCCCATCCCTCGAAGAGAGGCTAGGACGTCATTACTCGTTTCCTCAGAATAAAATGAGGAGACTGTTCGAGCTGGCAGTGCGCAACAGACTCATTAATCTGCCGAATCCAAAACGTCCGTTGCAGCCAGGCGACCTTAATAATCCCAATTATTGCCCTTACCACCAAACGGTAAGTCACCCGATTGAGGATTGTTTCGTCTTTAAGGGATGGATCGAGGATCAATACCTGCAAGGCAAGTTCACGCTGTCTGAAAGCTGGAAGGTAAACCCCCCACAGCCGCACTCTCCAAAGAAGACGGACACGCCGGGGGCAACTTGTTCTTTCGTCGAGGATGAAAACGATGGAGAAAACTTATCGGATGAATCCGAAGACTACGTAGCGACTTGTCATGTGATTTCTCATTCACTGATGGATGATGAGGAGGATCCTTGCGCTGAGAAATCAACGGCGGACCCTGAAACAGAAATTCCGCGGCCGTCAGACAAGTTGATCGATACCTTCCTAAATGAAATTCGTCTGAAAGCAAAAGCCAATCAAGAGCATGAAATGGCCATACTGGAAATAACCAAGGTATTCCCGTCAAATCAAAAGCCATACACTGCGGGTAAAAACAAATTCAAGACGAGGAAACGGTTCGCCAAAGCTCTATCAGTAGGAATGAAGCTACCGCCCTCTGAAGAAAATCCTTTCTCTGAGGTAGAGATGCACCCTAACTTCTGTTTATATCATCAGAAGATCATACATCCTACCGAAGACTGCGAATCCTTTAACTGTTGGTGGCAAGGGTACGTCGCTCAAAAGCGACACTCCGACAGAACAAAGTGTGAAGCTTGTGGACATCGGAAAAATGCGATAGATGAGCGCAAAAGAGCCACCGCCGACTGTCATATAGCCGACTTCAAAGGATCACAAATTATCACCTTTGGAAGCGACTCTGACGAAGAAGCTACCCCCAACTCTTCCATCGGGGAATCTATTTCAAAAATAAAGGAATTGAGAAGCTGCGAGAACGTTCAGCCGTGCAATCGCATGCTACTCGGAAAAAATCTCGGCCCCGTAAACAAAGGATCGAACAAAAAGGATAAAAGAAAAGGAAAAAAGGCCCTTGTCGCCAGCACTCACCAACAATCAGGTGACCCTAGACCGGTTGCTTGCCAAAGCAACAAGCGGCAATCCCTCCAGGAAAAGTTGAAACGTCCTTACTCGTTTCAGCAAGATAAAACAAGAGGACTGTTCGAGCTGGCAGTGCGCAACAGACTCATCAATCTGCCGAGTCCAAAACGTCCGTTGTGGCCAGGCGATATTAATAATCCTAATTATTGCCCTTACCACCAAACAGTAGGTCACCTGATCGAGGACTGCTACGTCTTCATAAACTGGGTTGAAGACCAATACCAACAGGGCAAGTTCGCGTTGTCCGAAATTTGGAAGGTGAACCCGCCACAACCGCATGCTCCGAAAAATATGGACACGCCGGGGGCATCATGCTCATTCATAGAGAAAGCCTAACGGACCACTACGTCCTAAAACTGGATAACGGACCGAAACGTCCTTAAACTAACAACGGACCGAGATGTCCTTAAACTAATGATGGACCGCAATGTCCTAAAACTTGCAAATGACCGAAATGTCGTTAAACTACTCCCAACCCGCAGCATCTTCAGGCTGACGTTAAAAAAAATATATATATATAAAAAAAAACAAAAAAAAAACGGTATGTCCACAAGCAAAATGGGCACGGATGAAAACCCGAAAGGGCTCCGTGAGTAAAAACAACAGGACTACCGGCGAGTGTTTCTGAAAACCCGAAAGGGCGCAATCTCGTTAAAGAAACACTTATAGGATCCTCTCGACCCTGTAAGGAGAAACCACCGGCGTGAGATCCTTACGACTCACAAAGGAACAACACACTTAGGGATCCCCACGATCCCTAAGGAGAAAATACACTTGCGAGATCCTCACGACTCGTAAGGAGAACTCTCTTGTGGGACCCTTACGGCTCATAAGATTTGAAAGTCTTAAGTTACAGAAACCTTAACCTGTTCTTAAGCAGCCTCCACAACCTTCGATATTGCCCTACAAGCGGCTCATAATGACCCTTGTATACAATCCACGGGCACGAATAAATATTTCCCTAACAAAGTCCCATCTGCGACTAGGGATATGCTTGTCCAGCAAACAACACTTGTAAGTCCTCTCGATTTATAAGGAGAAAACCCTTTTGTAAGATCCTTACGACTTACAAGAGAACATGCACTTAGGAATCCTCACAATTTCTAAGGAGAAAACACACCTACAAGATCCTCACGACTTGTAGGGAGAAATACCTTTGTGAGACCCTTACGGCTCATGAAGTCAAAAGCCTTAGCCGACAGGACCCTTAACCCTGTTTACTAAGCCACCTTTGTTCGACATCGACGGAGGCAAATGATGATTCGCTCCCGGCAATATTCCAGTTGCAGCGATGCTGATGCCTAAACCGGTATCAAATTCCAAGTCCTTTCACAGCAAATGATGATTCGCTCCTGGCAATATCCCAGTTGCAGCGATGCTGATGCCTAAACCGGTATCAAATTCCAAGTCCTTTCATGGCAAATGATGATTCGCTCCTGGCAATACCCCAGTCGCAGCGATACTGATGCCAAGCTTGGTATCAGATCCCAAATCCCCTACTCGCAAAAAAAAAATCAGCGAGCCAAAAAAAAAATGCATACGAAATAGCCGAAATGATGGGGCAACTTGCAAACAAAATCAGCAAGTAAAAATGTATGCATACGAAATAGCCTAAATGATTGGGCAACTCGCAATAAAAAAAACAGCGAGTAAAAATAAAATAAATAGCCGAAATGATTGGGCACCGCGAAAAATAGCCGAAATGATTGGGCAATCGCGATTTTTGCGATATAAAAAGCTGAAATGATAGAGCATTGCGGAAAGAATAAAAAAAATGAAAGAATGAAATTTTTTGCCCTACAGGTGAAATCACATTGATCCCTGTATACAATTCAGGGGCACAGATAAAGAGGGAACAATACCTTCCCAACAGGCTCCACCAGAAAGCGAAGCCAAATCTCGACGGTTCATAGATAACCTAGAGACCTTCTCGACATTTGTCGTAATATTACAGACACGATGTCAACAAATGAAGCAAACGAAGATCCCGAGCTTCAGGGTCTCGACGTCAACGTCTACAGCCTAGAGACCAACAACGGTGTGCCTCCTCATTCCAACAGGACACAGATGTTACACCATCAAGCGGAGCGATGGCAAAATCCCAGCTTCACCTCAGCATTCGTCTCGATACAGTAGACGCAATGTCAACAACAGCGTTCCTCCGCAGTCCAGCTGGAGGCAGATGCAACGTCAACAAAAGACCTCACGGTCGAAACAAAGCGGAGTGATGGCAAAATCCCAGCTCCACCTCAGCATTCGTCTCAATACACCAGACGCAGTGTAAGCAAATGAAGCGAAGGCCACATTCCTAGCTTCAACGTCTTTACGGTAACTCACATAAAACCGGAAAGACAATCGGAGACCATCTCACATGAAGTGGTCACCTCCTTGACGTTCGTCTCGATACAATAGACGAGATGTCACCACAGCGTTCTTCCTCCAACAGGATCCGGACACGCCAAAGCAAACGAAGCAAAGGCCAAATTCCTAGCTTCAGGGTCTTGACGGTAACTCATATAAAACCTGAAAGACTATCAGAGATCATCCCACACCAGCGCGGAGCGGTCACCACCTCGACGTTCGTCTCGATACAGCAGACGAGATGCCACTACAGCGCCCTTGCTCCAACAGGATTCGGACGTGCCAAAGCAAACGAAGCGAAGGCCAAATTCCTAGCTTCAGGGTCTTGAAGGCAACTCATATAAAACCTGAAAGACCATCGGAGATCATCCCACACCAGCGTGGAATGGTCACCACCTCGACATTCATCTCGATACAATAGACGCGATGTCACCACAGCATTCTTCCTCCAACATGACTCAGATGCGACAATCAAACAACGGAGCTATGGCAAAATCCCTAGTTCTAAACCTCGACGGTTCATATGCAACCTAGAGACAACCGCGACGTTCGTCTCGATACAGCAGATGAGATGTCATCTCAGCGTTCTTCCTCTAGCAAGGTTCAGACGCGACAATCAAACAAACGGAGCCACGGCAAAATCCCTAGTTCCAAACCTCGGCGGTTCACCAGTAACCTAGAGACAACCACGACATTCGTCTCGATACAGAGGACGCAATGCCAGCAAACGAAGCGAAGGCCAAATTCCTAGCTTCAGGGTCTTAACGGCAAGTCATATAAAACCGGAAAGACAATCGGAGATCATCTCGCACCAGTGTGGAGTGGTCACCACTTCGACGTCCGTCTCGATACAGCAGACGAGATGTCACCCCAACGTTCGTCTCGACACAGCAGACGTAACGTCATCAAACAAACGGAGCCACGGCAAAATCCCTAGTTCCTACCGCGACATTCGTCTCGATACAGAGGACGCAATGCCAGCAAACGAAGCGAAGGCTAAATTCCTAGCTTCAGGGTCTTAACGGCAAGTCATATAAAACCGGAAAGACAATCGGAGATCATCTTGCACCAGTGTGGAGTGGTCACCACTTCGACGCCCGTCTCGATACAGCAGACGAGATGTCACCCCAACGTTCGTCTCGACACAGCAGACGTAACGTCATCAAACAAACGGAGCCACGGCAAAATCCCTAGTTCCCACCACAACATTCGTCTCGATACAGCAGACGCAATGCCAGCAAACGAAGCAAAGGCCAAATTCCTAGCTTCAGGGTCTTAACGGCAACTCATATAAAGCCCGAAAGACTATCGGAGATCATCCCCACACCAGCGCGGAGTGGTTATGACTCATCGGGGCTCTCCAAAATGAGCCAACCTCAAGTAAAAAGCGGCATGGAAAATTCCTAGCGCTTGCTCTTCTGACGGTCAAACTGCCAAGGAGGATTGCTTGAAGACGTCTTGTCCAGCCCCCGAAGGGATCAGAGACACGGCAGTCGCAGGGCTACTCGAACAGCACGATTGCCTATCGAGGACTATATCAGCTTATGCGACGGTACGATGGCCAAAACCCTAAGTACCACCAACCTTAACGGGCTTCTGTCGTAAAGAGCAGAGGTTAAATGCGACGTTAAGATGTTCTTACGAGATCTGCTCGATCTGTTTCGACTCGTGAGGAAATTGATGTCTTTGCGAGATTTTCTCGATGCGTCTCGACTCGTGAGATAAAGCCTTAGGCAGTAGGGATTAAAAAACCTGTTCCTAAGCACTGGGACCCTGCAAGTCGGCCCAAAACGGTCTCTTGCATACTATCCACGGGTCACACTCTCCAAAGTCGAATCTCGATAAGGAGGGAAACAACCGCTTACGGGTCCTCTCGACTCGTAAGAGGGAAAACTCTCTTATAGGATCCTTACGACTTATAAGAGAAAACACACTTAGGAATCCTCACGATTCCCAAGGAGAAAATAAACCTACGAGATCCTCACGACTCGTAGGGAGAAAAGTCTTTATGAGACGCTCACGGCTCGTAAAGTTGAAAAGCCTTAGGTGGCAGATCCTACCCCTGTCTCCTAAGCCATCACTGCCCTGCAAAGAAGTCAAGATGGGCCGACCATCTACGGGCCACACTTGCCAAAGCTACATGCCACTGAAATGGAGAACTTACTCATAAGCGTATGAACTATTCCACGCCAGAGTGAGACAAAAAAAGAAATAGAAGGATGCGGCTCATGGAGTTAAGGGTTGGAACTATATCTCTTAAGAGTTGAGATTTGAGTCAATGATAAATGACGACGCTTGTGTCCGCTCGTTATCTTCTCAGATCAAGATTCTGAAAGTGATACATCAACCCAAAACTGGTCATACGCCATGCATAACTCTGCATAACTCTGCACTACTTCACCCACGTACATACTTACGTGGGCAAAGTAGTGGGGGGCATTTGTTCCCGCCAAAAATTTCTGCGCAAAAGAGTCCAAGGTATCAAATGGCAGCGATACGCTTCAGGAAATATGAACCAGTATCTTCCGGGCTGTTTTTTGATAAACTCCCGAAGGAGAAACGGATAAATTCTGATTGTATTGAAAGCGTCTCGAAAAGACCTTCGATTTGATATATTATGGGCCTCATAATTCATCCGGGATCAAAAGTTATGAGCAAATGTCTATGCACATGTGATTTAAGGAAGAAAATGCGAACCAGTATTTTCCGAGCTGTATTTTGACAAACTCCGGAACGAAAAACAGCTAAATTCTGATGATATTGAAAGCATCTCGAAAAATCCTTCGATTTGATATATTATAGGCCTCATAATTCATCCGAGATCAAAAGTTATGAGCAAATGTGTTATACACGTGTAATCTAAAGTAATGCTCTACTACATGGGGAATGCATTTTTTAGTCCCACATCGGGAAAAGGAAAGATGGCTTCTCTACCACTCCCATATAAATAAGAGGGCATACCTCTTAGAAAGGTAGAGTAAAAATCCTCAAAGGATTCAATACTCAAAGGAGCTTAGTTCTCCAAGATAGGAGCATGCTCCTCCATAATGCGCAAGCGCCATGTGCGCTACGTGCAACGCACGTGTGCCTGCCATGCGGCACTACGTGCAACGCACGTGCGCACCACATGAGAATATTTAATAATATTAAAAGGAGCTTGTTCTCCATTTATAGAAGCTTTGCTTCTCCTCATAATGCGCATGTGCGCCACGTGCAACGCACGTATGCCCGCCATGCGGCACCACGTGCAACGCACGTGCGCACAACAGATAGTGCCTTGCACTTGCTATGAACCTCTGGTTCTCAGATAAATAAATAAATAAAAATAGTGCCTTGCACTTGCTATGAACCTCTGGTTCTCAGATAAATAAATAAATAAAAATAGTGCCTTGCACTTGTTTTATGAACCATCGGTTCTTGAACCTAAAAGGTTCTTAAATTAATAATGCTTTGCACTTTTATGAACCTTTGGTTCTTGAAATAAAAAGGAAAAAACTTGTTATTCTTTGATCTAAATTAGATCAAGAAATCAAATAGTGCTTTGCACTTCTTTTATGAACCATTGGTTCTTGAATCTAAAAGATTCTCAAATTAATAGTGCTTTGCACTTATAAATTTGCACTGCTATGCTTTTTGATTGGCGCAAAGCGCTTGATAAATGCAATGCATTTTCTAAAGGGCAAGGCCCAAACCAAAATGACCTGACAGGCCAAAATAAATTGCAAGGCAATAAATGGGCAGAGCCCAAATAAATTGATGCTTTGCATCCTTTATACAAGGGCAGATCCCGAATAAAATTGATGCCTTGCATCATTCCTAAAAGGGCAGAGCCCGAAACAAATTGATGCTCTGCATCCTTTCTGGGCAAGGCCCAAATAAAAATAAAAAAAGAAATGCAATGCAAAAGCAAATAAAATGTTGAACATTTCAACTGGACTTAGCCCAATTTTGGCCATAAGTCCTTAAATTAAATTGACTGAGCAAAATTGCTCTTCTAAATCAATTTACATCCGGTTCGAGGGTACATCTCCGAACTCCTTTGACATCCGTTGTTGTAATTCCTCAACGACGTCAAAGAGGTGACGGGTCCCAACGACCACACATCGATATGGACTGCGGGGTCTTTAAACTCGTGGACCGAAACGTCCTTAAACTAATATCGGACCGAAACGTCCCTAAACTAATATCGGACCGAAACGTCCCTAAACTAATATTGGACCACCACGTCCCTAAACTGGAATATGGACCGAAACGTCCCTAAACTAATATCGGACCGAAACGTCCTTAAACTAATATCGGACCGAAACGTCCTTAAACTAATATCGGACCGAAACGTCCCTAAACTAATATCGGACCGAAACGTCCCTAAACTAATATCGGACCGAAACGTCCCTAAACTAATATTGGACCACCACGTCCCTAAACTGGAATATGGACCGAAACGTCCCTAAACTAATATCGGACCGAAACGTCCCTAAACTAATATTGGACCACCACGTCCCTAAACTGGAATATGGACCGAAACGTCCCTAAACTAATATCGGACCGAAACGTCCCTAAACTAATATCGGACCGAAACGTCCCTAAACTGGAATATGGACCGAAACGTCCCTAAACTAATATCGGACCGAAACGTCCCTAAACTAATATTGGACCACCACGTCCCTAAACTGGAATATGGACCGAAACGTCCTTAAACTAATATCGGACCGAAACGTCCCTAAACTAATATCGGACCACCACGTCCCTAAACTGGAATATGGACCGAAACGTCTCTAAGCTAATATCGGACCGAAACGTCCCTAGACTAATATTGGACCACCGCGTCCCTAAACTGGAATATGGACCACCACGTCCCTAAACTGGAATATGGACCACTACGTCCTTAAACTGGCGACGGACCGAAACGTCCCTAAACTAATAATGGACCACCATGTCCCTAAAACTGGCGATGGACCACCACGTCCCTAAACTGGCACAATAGAGCCCAAATGCTCTTTTGTCGGATCTAAACGGTCCCATTAAGTTGATCTTAGTCTCAAACTGGACTAACGTATCCTTAACAAACGTTTGAGTCGATCTTAGCCTCAAAAATGGCTAACGTATCCTCCAAACAGACTTTAGTCTCAAATTGGACTATGAATCTCCCAAACTGGAACAATAGAGCCCAAACGCTCTTTTGTCGGATCTAAACGATCACGTTAAGTTGATCTTAGTCTCAAACAGGACTAACGTATCCTTAACGAATGTTTAAGTTGATCTTAACCGCAACGCGACTAACGTATCCTTAAACTAAAAACACCAAACCCAAATCTAAGTAAATACGGATTTGGACTAATCCACGTCCTACGGGCGACGGCATTACTCAGTCTCCGTATACAATCCACGGGCAACCACAAACAAAACAAACACACACGACACGAAGTGAAATTCTGGAGAAGGAGAAAGTTGTTACCGCGATGCGGTAGCGTAATTAACTGCAGGGGCTTGCGCCTGCAGGGAAGAGCGTCCCCACAATCAAAAAACCCCTCACCCTGAGGGGGAATCTGACGAAGTCTGCTACATCGGCCGCATCCGTCTAAACCTCCGATACACGGTGCCATAAATCAACTTGGCATCTTCGGAGAGATAGACGGATAAAACCAAATAGCATCTGCCCCGAACCTCAGGCACAGGACGTCCTAACGTCTCGGCCGCCGTTCGGAGGGGAACACCTCACACTTGAGGCTGAAGCTTGAACCATAGGCTCTCGGATGGATAATCTTCGACAAAGAGGAGACCGACGATCGAATTCCATTCAAGCTTTCTAGGAGCCAAGAAGAGAAGAAGAAGATTCAAGCTTGAACCAAGGAGCTAAGAAGGAAAAAGAAGACCCGAAGGACTTGATCGAGAAGGTAAAAATCTTACCGAGTAGTTAGAATCCTTCTTGTAGTTAGTTGTAGCTAGTTATGCTTTAATTAAGATCCTGGTTGTCTTGGTTGATATTGCGATGCCACTCTTTTGAGATATAAAAAATCGTTTTTTGTGTATTCCGTCTCTCCGCAGAGTCGCGGGGTGCGCGACATCGACTTACACTGGTATTAGAGCCACTTAAACCTTAACTTGCTAGTTAGGAAGTAGTTAGACTTCGATCGTCGGAAAATTTACTCGAAATCAATTTTTCATGATAATCTTGCCGTCGATTACAAAATCTGCTCAAAAAATTATTTCAGTAGCCTTAAAAATACATGCAGACTTTTATAAGAAAACAAAAGAAATTCGAGCTCGTAATCGCCCTAGACAACCGCGGCCAAACTCACTGTTTAGCCGCGGATCCGCGGCCAAGTCGAGGCCGATTCGCTCCAATATTTTTCCTGTGGGTCTTAATATTGGAAATATGATTTCTTGCATATTTGGTTTCTACCCAGAATTGTTTGTGTACTGGTTTGTACATGGGGTAGACACGGAAAATATTTTCGATTGAAATTCTAAGTTACTTAGCTAATATGGGTTTTCTGTGTTTGTATATATATGTGTTGCTAGACGTCTGCTAATTGCTATATGTCGATTTGTGGGGGCTGCACATATCTGTGTTTTGGTGATGGTTTGTGTATATGGAGTATTGGATCGTCGTGAATGAATAGCCGGGGGATGTGAGAAGAGTGTTTTCTTTTCTTTCATTCATGTAAATTTGTAAATTGATATAATATTATTTTTGCGGGGCACATCCGGGTTGAGGTTGTAGTCACTGTTGTATTATTTCATTTACTTTTTCTTGCACCTAGGATAAACCCAAGGTGGGGTGCACAAACTACCGGTTTCTTGAAGTGCCGTGTGGCCTACTCATTTTATTGAGGTAGGTTACTTCACTTTAGGAATTTGGCGGGTAGTTTGCTGCATCCGTAGGGGTCTAGGGTGGGGTTTGTCTATTCATCACGACCGTGGAATTCGTGTTTCGTTATAGGCTAAAACGAAACACGGAAATCCTAGTATATCCAATATATTCATCTGTGATTCTGTGATCTGGAATGCTTATTATTGCGTGAGACGAATGGCTATATATATATTATATAATAAACGTTTCTTATGTTTTGCACCCACACTAGTCCAGTCCCCGCTCTGCCATTAGTTAAGTAACCTAACGGTGCATGATGGGGTCCCGTGGCGAATGCGGATGGCATAAGCGTACGTTCTATTTTCGTTTCTTTTCTGCAATGATAAGGTTAATTGATGGGACCGCATTAATTTTGATTAATGCAAAGGAATAAACCTAAAATCTGATGTTGTTGGAACAATTATAAAACCACTCGGTTTTCTTCAAAAAGCATTTTTAAAAAGCGGAGCTTAAACCACTCCTTTTCAAAAGCTATCCGGTTCCTTCGACTATATCAAGTTCATTACGTTAACGGTTTTCGCCAAAACCAGTCGTAGCCCTCTGTCATTTTAGATAGGTATCTACTAGTATTCATGCTATGTGTTTTGACCTTCGCCAAGGCATAATGTTTGGTAGCTAGTAGGTGCTTATCTGTAGTATAAATAGATGCATTAGTCTAGGATAGGCGTACAATTGTTTTGGCCTTCGTCAAAGGATTGTACGAATGGGTCTAGATTAATCTGGATAATGACTGGTTGAACTTGACTTGCGACTTATGATATTTTGACTTTCATCAAGGTTATAAGCGCACGGGGCGAAAATCACATCAGGAGTTTCAAACATAAAGGAAACTTGCTAGTGTTGCATACTTTCTGGAGTGTGGTGTTTCTCGTAGGCTTCCTTCAAAATCATCACACAATGATAGTTGGGTCCTGATCCTACTGTGAGTATCCTCTACTCTTCAGGAGATTTTTTTTCACTTAACAATCAATGCTATAAACCAAGTAGGTGCCTAGAACGGTGTTAGCGGGGCTACGCCTTCAAGGAAAAGAGGTTATGTAATTAAGGAACTTCGCGAAAGCGTTGGAAAACCTCCCTCGAAGTACCGACACTAGCCTGGCCGAAAAGTTAAGCATGTATTGTGAAGTGCGATTAATCCTGACTAATTCTTCTTTTAGGGTTTGAAGAAGAATTCGAGGAAAGAGTGGGAGCCATCCTGTTTAGATAAACTAATAACCAATCTAAACTTGCAAGAGCATATGCTGAGTGTTTCTTTTCTCTCTCTCTTAATTGCACCGACCATGACGGGACTTAAACTAATACTAGATAAAAATAAACTCGCTGGGCCAAACTATAAAAACTGGCTGAGGAATGTCCATATTGCCCTTACATATGATAAGGTCGCATACATCCTCACGGCGAAAGCTCCCTCTATTCCTGGTCCAGAATCCTCGGTCGCGGACATTGAGGTCCGTAAGACCTGGGATCTTGATTTTGCGAAAGCCAAGTGCCTCGTGCTGGCCTCCATGGATAATGAACATCAGAGGTGGCATAAGAAGATGGACGTTGCTTCCATCTTCCTCTATACCAAATAATTATATGGAGAGCAATCTCGTATCGTAAGATATAAGACCTCGAAGAAATTATTTCAAGCAAGGTTGGCTATCAGAACATCTGTTGGGGACCACGTCCAAAAGATGATTTCTTTCATCGAAGAGCTCGCGGACCTCGGAACTATGTTGGAAAATGAGTTGTACATCGAATTGATCCTACAGTCCCTTCCCTCCACCTATGCCCAGTTCATATTGAATTTCAATATGAATAGTATGGAAGTTTCACTTCCTGAGCTCCTCAACATGTTGAAGATAGCAGAGGGCACTTGAAAAAAACCAAGGAAACTCCCACTTTGTTTATTAGGGGATCTTCTTCTGCTAAATCCAAGGCTAAGGCCAAGGGTAAGAAGAAGAAGGGCCCCCACAAAACCGAGGGGAAGTGTGCAGAAGGTGCAGGGAAAGGGAAATAAAAAGATAGGGGGGCAGCCACAAAGGAAGAATGCTTCTATTGTCGGAAAAAGGGACATTGAAAGAAGGATTGCAGAGCCCTAAAGGCCAGAAATCAGGACACGAAGCAAGTTGTGATTTCGGCTTCAGGTGTGTTTGTGATTGAAAACTGCTTCTCTATAAACTCTGCGTCCTGGGTATTAGATACCGGATCAGGATCTCACATCTGTAATTCTTTGCAGGCACTGAGAAGCCGTAGAATTTTGAGGAAAGGTGATATGACCCTCAGGGTTGGCAACGGTGCCAATGTGGACGTTGTTGCAGTAGGAGAATATCACTTAGGATTGGCGAGTGGACATATTTTGTTATTGCATAATTGCTTTTGTGTACCCAGTATGGTGTGTAATATTATATCAGTATCTTTATTATCAAATGAAGGATATAATTTTACACTTGTGAGCAATGTTATCAACATTCACCTAAATCATGAAATGGTTGGGTCAGATACACTTAGTAACGGAATATACATTCTCAATCAACATCAAGTTTTCAACGTCCAAAACACACTAAAAAGAAAGCCTTCAGAATCAAACCAAGCTTTCTTATATCATTGTAGACTCAGTCATATCAATGAAACACGACTGACTAAGTTACATAAAGAGGATACTTAGATCCTTTTGAGTATCAATCATATGCAACTTGTCAATCATGTATCAGAGGAAAAATGATAAAAACTCTGTTCACTGGACACGGAGAAAGAGCCACTGAGCTCATGGGACTCTTACACAACGACGTGTGTGGGCCAATTTCTACACATGGAAGAAGTGGCTATTCCTACTTCATTGCTTTCACAGATGATTTCTCAAGGTATAAACATGTATTCTTAATGAAATATAAATTCGAGACCTTTGAGAAATTCCAAGAGTATAAGAATGAAGCGAAAAAGTAAACCGGAAAAAGTATCAAGATGCTCCGATCCGATTGGGACGGTGAATACTTAAGTGCCGAGTTCCTGGAATATCTAAAAGAGAATGGAATTCTCTCTCAACTTACTCCTCCATACGCATCACAACACAACGGTATATCAAAAATACGGAATCACACCTTACTTGATATGGTGCGTTCCATGATGAGTAATGTTGAGATGTCGCTCTCCTTCTGGGGTTATGCACTAGAAACTGTTGCATACCTATTGAACAAGGTTCCAACTAAGTCTGTGCCTACCACTCCATATGAAATGTGGAGTGAGAAAAAACCATGTCTTAAGTATCTAAAGATATGGGGATGTTCTGCCTTTGTCAAAAAGGATCATCTGGAAAATCTCGAGGCACGTTCAGTATTGTGTAAGTTTGTGGGATACCCCAGGAATTATAGGGGGTATTATTTCTATCACAATGAGGAACAAAAGGTCTTTATTTCTCATCATGCCCGCTTCATGGAAACTCAATTTCTCGAAAAAGAGATAAGTGGGAGCGTAATAGAGCTGGAAGAAATTCCAGAACCACAAACTATTACTGAAAACTTAGTAGAACCTGATATTTCAATAGAACAAGACATACCCATGCCACTCCGCAGATCTAGTAGGTAGTCTCATCCGCCCGAGAGATACTATGGTTTTCTCATAGACGGGGATCGAGAGGATTGCATCATCGACGATGATGAGCCGACTAGTTTTCAGCAAGACATCACGAGTAAAGACTCGGTGAAGTGGCTGGATGCTATGCGATCCGAGATGGAATCCATGTACACAAATCAAGTATGGACTTTGGATTTTGCTCCCACTGGAGTAAAACCCGTAGGATGCAAATAGATCTTCAAAAAGAAGATTGGTGTAGATGGTCAGGTAGAAACCTACAAAGCTAGACTTGTTTCTAAAGGTTTTCATCAAAGACCAGGATTGGACTATGACGAAAAAATTTCACCAGTGGCTATGCTTAAATCCATTCGGATCCTACTTGCTATTGCTGCCTTCCATGACTATGTTATCTGGCAGATGGATGTTAAAACCACTTTCCTAAATGGAGGTTTAGAAGAGTGTGTTTTCATGGATCAACCAGAGGGTTTTGTAGACAATTGGAACAGTGGAAAGGTGTGTAAGTTTCTTAAATCCATTTATGGATTAAAGCAGGCATTGCGGAATTGGAACATCTGCTTTGATGAGACGGTCAGGGAATTTGACTTTATCAAAAATGTAGATGAACCTTGTATTTATAAAAAGATTGTAGGGATAACTGTGGCATTCCTCGTTTTATACGTTGATGACATTCTTCTGATAAGAAATGACATTCCTATGCTACAATAGCCTAAGTTGTTCTTGTCACAGAAGTTCTCTGTGAAAAGACTTTGTGGTGCCTAGGCTAGACAAGTGGGAAAGGTAACTTTAAAAGGCCCGTCTCACTGTGATTCATGGGCGGATCCCTCCTTTTCTTACTTGTGCTTACCTGGCCACAATTGGCGGTGAAGAGGCGATTTGAGGACCTCATAACTTGTCCTTTTGGAATATTAGGAGCAGTCTAGATTTTCAAATAAAAACCTCTTGCAAAAGATTTTCAAATAAACACCACAACCTTTTATCAAAAGGATATTTTCTGTAAAACATTATGCTTTTCCAAAATAATAAATATCCTAAATATCATGGTTTTTCTTAGATGTAATAAAAGATATTTAAACCTTATTATTTTAACTAAGCTTTCTTTAAAGGACACGAAGTACTTTACAAATTCTAGAAAATAAAACGAGTGGTTGTGGAAGGCCATATTAAACGAGATCAATACGTTTTAAATTCCAGTTTATGACAACATGACATATACAAAACTTGTTACGGTTAGGGTTATAATGCGCGGACCTAGGTATGGAATACTTTATGAAGATCCCTGCAGGCAGGGTGAACAGTCCAAAGTGTGGATGACTATACAAATATGAAGATCCCGATATTCCGGGTGAACAGTCTAAAGTGTGGATGACTATGCAAATATGAAGATCCCGATATTCCGGTTGAACAGTCCAAAATGTGGACGACTATACCATGTGGAAATTCCATGCCTAGAGGTATACGCACTAACTCTTATTCGTCAAAACCCTTATACTGAACCGCGGGGATGGGTAGTTTGATTAGGCAAGGATAATTCGGAACTCGGATTCCCCTACTACTCGATCATGATCCCGGGAAGTGAAACAGTACATTTCACTTCCCCAGTTGTTGTTCCGTGGCCACAACGGAATAATCGCGAGTATCCGGACCCTTGTTTAACAAACTAAAACGTTTACAATAACTATTGATACTCAACACCAAACCCACATCATGTGATATACCTACCTGTTACCTTATCTACCTTTCTTCATGAGACATGAGTTATTCAGTATCTTGGATGTGGATATTTTACCAGTTTAGACTTGTTGTTTATTATGGAACTGAGGGGTGGTATTACCTGTGCACTTAAGTGATATTCACGCTAGATAAAACTCCATCGTAGTCATGGGACACCTTTCGGGGATGTTCAAACTACCATATTGATTGCCATTTCAGGCAAGAGCACCAGCTCATACTGCTTCCAGCTAGTCATGGGATACCTCAAGGATACGAGTATGTTCACCCGTCAATTCCATCCATACACACCTTTTTTAACCTGATCCAACTCTTAGACTGAATATCCGTTTGACTTGACTTGAACCTTTACCAAACATATACAACCTACTCATATTCACATATCTAATTGGTATATAACATCATACCTTTATACACATGTATATCATATTCATTATATACACATGTTCTTTTCTATACCTTTACTTTCTTATGAGGCAATCCTACCCGAGAATAACTCGCTGACGGACCTTCCTTTTCTTCCTCTATCTTTGGAATGTCCGTCAGATAAGAATGAGTATTATAGCGAAGATCAAGGTGAGAAGCCAGCTTATGAAGATTATGCAGACTGGACGATGGAAGATTAGCTAGTTTTAATTTTTGTTGTTGCCCACATGTTTAGGGCTTTTGGTTCTCCTTTGATGTAATTAAACTACTTAGTTTATTTTACTCTTTCTTTTGGGATGTAATAAAGTTTGGTTAATGGAAATAAAATGCCTTTCGCTTTTATTTTTTTTTTTTTGGTACACATCCTGCATATTAAATATTCATACGCTTAACGTAACTGTATTGAATAGACCACCTTCAATACAGTTAGGTTGCGGACATTGCCACGTCATCCTTCTCCTTCTTTTGGGAAGCGGGGCATGACAGGGTTATACCCCGCGATCTACGCTTCCCTGTTTCAATATTCCCCACCTCCAGCCTGGTGGGTCAAAGCCTTTTTGGAATAGTGGAACATTCCAACTCATACCTTCCTTATGCTAGATCGGGAAGTTTCCATCTCTTTGGAAGAGTTTGCGGATATCTATGGCTTACCTGTCAGAGGGGAGCATTATGAGAAGATCTTGCCCCCTGATGAGTATATTTTCTCTACCCGACTGGTGATGATGGGTCTAAACCCAGAGAATGCCATTCAGCACCGATTCCCCAGCTTGATCAAGGTGCTAAACATTTACGAGGGCCTATTTCTTGAGTCTGGAAGCCAGGGGGTTAGCTTTGCGGACTTCATCGCCCGTTTTCTTCGCCCAGAAGTTTTATCGCAACAGGGTGAAAAGTTTGCCAAGCTTGATGATCCTTTCAGCTTTGGCTTGGCTCGCTGGCCAATATTGGAAGTCGATCAAAAGAGTTTCTTTCTTCCAAACGTCGTGATCGTCCCCTTTTCAGAAATTGCCGCTCCAGGCATCGATGAGGAAGCGTTCTTTCTAGGGTTCCTCGGTTTGTGGTTAAGCTGGTTCGCACTTCCCATGCACCCTCGCTACATGAGGCCGTCTGTCTTCTACCCAGCTCATCGGATGGTTGAAGGGAGACAGGTTGCTGTTGGAATTGCCGGGCTGACTCATTTGTATCACGGCCTTAGTTCGGCGGCCGACACTACTCAGCCGGGGGTGCAGCCCGTGAACTTCCCGATGCATTATTTTACCTCATGGCTCGAGTTGCATGTGATCGGTGCTTTTGGAATACACAAGTGGCCTCATTTCTATGAAACTTGCAATTTTCCACGGATCATGCGGCTAGTCAATGCTTCCGTTGTGGAGCCAAGTCAGCGAGAGGCTCGGTGTGTAATTCTTCGCCCACATACCGTTGGGGACGGCATGACCTTTGTTGATAAGGTTAAGACCATTGGTAAGGAATCCGCTAAGACCGTGCAGCCGTTGCGGGACACCTTTAAGGACGGAGCTTCTACCTTGAAAGCTCGGGAGATTCTCCATTTGTACTCGATCAGGCCGGGATACTTGATGTTTAGGCAGAACGACTCGGCTTTGTTTATGAGATATAACCCCCACCGTTTTGCCTAGCAATCAAGTTATAATCAGGGCATCCCGCTCGAGGCATTCTTGGCAGAACCGGTTTATACTGAAGAGGGTATCCGGAGCGCTTTGCACCATTTCATGCGCCTATACACAGGATCCAATTTTTTCATTAGTGAGCCAAGTTGTGTTCCGAAAGCCCTGAATGTATACGTGGCGTAGTATCAACACGCGATGGGCGCTGTTATCAAGGAGGAGAAGCGACTATTGCTTGATCGCAAGGGTACAACCCCTGCTGGTAATCCGGCAGTTCCCCTAAAGCAGCGGACCATCGTTCATCCTCCTATAAGAGAGGTTGCTGCGGTCGTGGTCCCGAGTGATAGGCCTGAACTACCGATACCCCGTGCTCCCACGAAAGAGGTGACTGTAGCGTCTCCCGAGTCTGGCGTGGGTTCAGATATCGGGACTCGTCGTCCTAAGGTGCCCACCAAGCGTAAGCTTGTGTTAGCGGCGACCGGTGTCGCTCGCAGAAGAAGAAAAAGAAGTCGATTCTTTCTGCACACATTGTACTCGGTCAGGAGCCTCATGCTCCTTATAGCGAGGGCCTGAGCGAATATGGGACCAACGAGGGTCTATTCATGGCGCCAGACGATACTGATCTAGAGGCTGCCATTGCGGCTTCCGAGCGACTCGCTAGCCACAAAGCAGGACTGATCATCCTCGCACAATCAAGTAAGCTTCAACCGTATCTTTTTGCTGTTATGTTTTTGTTATCATGTTTTGATTGACACTCCTTCTTTAACAGGCATTTCCACTGAAGAGGCTCTCGCGGCTTCCCTCAAGACTTTTGAGGAGGAAGAGAGGCTTCGCGCTTCGCTGGGTGTTGGTATATTTCGGTTCATTGTGCCTTCACTCCCCTTTCTTATGGGTAATCTGACCCCTTTTTCATCTTATCGCAGGGACTACCTCGACTCAGGTCATCCCCAGTATAGTGCCAATCCCGCAGGGTGATGCGGAGATGCTTCCAGGTCCAGCTATCGAAGTCCCAGCCTCCTCGGCATTGCCAAAAGAGGCTTTACTTAAGCAACCGATGACGGATGCCACAACGGCTCCAGAGGTAGCTCCTGTCGCGGACAATGACGTCTCCTTGACAGAGGTCTTGAGAAGATCAGTTCTCATGGCCCGGGAGGAAAGGAAGCGCGGGAGGCGTGCAGCAAGCGAACGTAACGCCGCTTTGGCCGTGGGTGCAGGCTCGAGCGCTGCTTCCCTTGTCCCTTCTTCTTCAGAGGGCGCTCCGGTCACCCTGTCTACCGCTCACAGACAGGCGGCACGTGCGGCTCGGGAAGCAATTGAAAGGCCGACCCAAGGTAACATAACACTGAGTCTTTTTTTCAAAGTTTTAATCTTCAGATTCTCATATATCCTATCCCGCAGAGCCGAGTCTTGATGAGGAAGTGGTAGGTGAGACGGCGACAACCACTGAGCCTGAAGTGGCCACTCTTTCTCAAGAGTCTGGAACTTCCCCAATTGCCACTCTTTCCCCTTGCGGTTCCTTGCCGTTGCCGGGCGTTGCAAGTATCACGACGGTTCTCGTGGAGTCGGGGGATGAAGCTACGGGCGGCGAAACCATTCCGATGGAGGAGGGTGAAGCAGTTGCTGCACCCAGTGACGCCCTTGTCACGGTTTCGACCGGCGACTCACCAGGTAGATTTTGGTCATTGCTTTCCTTTTCATTCTGCAATTCCTTTAAATCTCTTCTGACAGTATTTCTCTCGTTTCTAATGCAGGTGTGGTGAGCGTTGAGGTTGTGCCACCCGAGGAAGCATCACCAGTTGCTGCTTTGATGGTGGCCGCCCCTTTGCCTTCTCTCGTGTCCTCCGAAATGCTGGAAGGTACGGGTTTGTGACTTATCGGTTTCATTGTAAGCAATATATTTTATGTACTGACATTGCATTATTACACCTTTGCAGGAGTCCTTTTTGATCATCTGTATCAGGTGTTGCACCCACATTTCTCATTCCAGTCGGAGATTGATTCATCTAGTGGCGTTGGTAAGTACAGCCTCTAGCTAATATCTTCTCTTTTCTTTTACGGGCATCCAGGTCGTTGCTAATTCTTCTTTGTTTTGACTGCAGCACTACAGATTGAAGGAGGAGATGAAAGAATAGTTGCGCCACCGGTATTCCCGGCCTTGCCACCTGCCGCAGCCGGTATAGTATACTTCATCACTCATGTAATTTATTTATTTTGCGAGTTTAGCTTTTAACCGTAATTCATTTCGCAGCAGTCGCACCGGTTCCTGCTCCCTTCGAATCTTGTATATTAATGCCAGCAGGACCATTTTCTAGATGTCCATCTTCTAAGGGTGCTGCGACCAGCCTTCGTATGTTGAGTGAATCCATTGAAGAGCTTGACGCGGAGATCCCTGCCCTCGCTGCAGATTTTGCTGCCAAGCTAATCCTATGCTGGCGACGCTCGTGAACTTCCATAACGAGGGCGTCGTTGAGTCTTGGGTTAATCACTGCAGGAAAATTGAGGCCTGCCTGCATGAGCTTGAGCTCGGACGTCCTGCTCCCGAGGTCCTGACTGTGAACTCCCAACGGGCTGCGTGGGTCGAGCAGAGCACTCCCTACCTCCGCCATCTTGAACAAGAAGCGGCCTTAAAGCGTAAGGAGTGCGAAGAGACTTCAAGCGAATCTGCCCGGCTGCACGCTCAGGTTGATGCAAATGCTGTACAGCTGAAAGCTATCTTTGAGGGCCTTCTATGATGTATTTCTGACGGGCTAACGCTGAGGCAGAAGCTCGACCTCATCGAGCGAGATGCGCAGAGTCGTGGGGCAGCTCAGCGGGTCATTGATGAGCAACTTTCATCTTATTTGCAGCAATGGGCTCAGGTTGAAGCGGAGTTGGCCGCGGCAGCTGACCGTGAAAAAGGGCTGAGGGGAGTGCGTGAGCAACTGATTGGTTTATTGAAAACGCCTCCCTCCCAATAGTTGTTTTTGCACCAATTAACATTTGTAATTTTTGAATAACATGTATCCATTTCTTATTCTTTCATATGATGTATCTTGTACCCAATTGAACTTATAAATAAAAGATACATTTCTTTCGTACTATCTTCTGTTATCTCTTGCTTTCTTCTCTTTTCTTTGTTGTCGGCATGTTACTTTAGCAAGCGTAGCCTGTAGATGATAGAGAGCATTCCATCTTAAACTCTTCGAGAGGTAGCGATGAAGCAGGTTCAAATCTGCTGCCTAAGGCTTTTCAACTTTGTGAGCCATGAGGGTCTCATAAAGACTTTTTCTCCCTACGAGTCGAGAGGATCTCGCAGGTGTATTTTCTCCTTAGGAATCGTGAGGATTCCTAAGTGTGTTTTCTCTTGAGAGTCGTAAGGATCTCACAAGAGAGTTTTCTTCCTTACGAGTCGAGAAGACTCGCAAGTGATTGTTTCCTTTCTTGTCGGAGAGTGTGGCCTGTAGAAAATCTACCTTGACCTTTCTGTGAGGCAATGATGGCTTGGGAGACAGGGTTAGGATCTGCCACCTAAGACTTTTCAACTTTATGAGCCGTGAGGGTCTCATAAAGAATTTTCTCCCTACAGGTCGAGAGGATCCCGTAGGTGTATTTTCTCTTTAGGAATCGTGAGGATTCCTAAGGGTGCTTTCTCTTGAGAGTCGTAAGGATCTCACAAGAGAATTTTCCCTCTTACAAGTCGAGAGGACTCGTAAGTGGTTGTTTCCCTCCTTGTCGAGATTCGACTTTAGAGAGTGTGGTCCGTGAATAGTATGCAAGAGTCCATTTTGGACCGACTTGCAGGGCCCCAGTGCTTAGGAAACAGGTCTTTATCCCTATTTCCTAAGGCTTTTCCCTACGAGTCGAGACGAATCGAGAAATTCTCGCAAAGACACTAATTTCCTCACGAGTCGAGACGAATCGAGAAGTTCTCCAAAAATGTCCTAACGTCACAGTTAACCTCTGCTCTTTACGACAGAGGTCCGTTAGGGTCTGTGGTACTAGGATTTTGTCCTTCGTACCGTCGCGTTGGCTGATTTATTCCTCGATAGGCAATCTTGTTGTTCGAGTAGCCTTGCGACTTTCGTTTCTCTGATCCCTTCGGGGGCTGGACAAGACGTCTTCAAGCAATCTTCCTATGCAGTTTGACCGTCGGAAGAGCAAGCGTTAGGAATTTTGCCATGCCGCTTTTTACTTAAGGTTAGGCTCAGTTTGGGGAGCCCCGATGAGTCATAACCACTCCGCGCTGGTGTGGAATGATCTCTGATAGTCTTTCAGGTTTTATTTGGGTTACCGTCAAGACCCTGAAGCTAGGAATTTGGCCGTTGCTTTGTTTGCTGGCATTGCGTATGCTATATCGAGATGAATGTCGCGGTTGTCTCTAGGTTGTTAGTGAACCATCGAGGCTTGGAACTAAGGACTTTACCGTGGCTCCGTTGTTTGATTGTCGTGTCTGAACCCTGCTGGAGGAAGAACGCTGGGGTGACATCTCGTCTGCTGTATCGAGACAAACGTCGAGGTGGTGACCACTCCGCGCTGGTGTGGGATGATCTCCGATAGTCTTTCAGGTTTCATATGAGTTGCCGTCAAGACCCTGAATCTAGGAATATTGCCTTTGCTTCGTTTGCTGGTATTGCGTCTGCTGTATCGAGACGAATGTCGCGATGGTGATCACTCCGCGCTGGCGTGGGATGATCTCCGATAGTCTTTCGGGTTTTATATGAGTTGCCGTCAAGACTCTGAAGCTAGGAATATTGCCTTTGCTTCGTTGTTTTGGCACGTCCGAATCCTGTTGGAGGAAGAATGCTGGGGTGACATCGCGTCTGCTGTAACGAGACAAATGCTGAGGTGGAGATGGGATTTTGCCATCACTCCGCTTTGTTTCGACCGTGAGGACTTTCGTTGACGTTGCATCTGCATCCTACTGGACTGCGAAGGAACACCGTTGTTGACATTGCGTCTGGTGTAACGAGACGAATGCTGAGGTGGAGCTGGGATTTTGCCATCACTCCACTTGGTGATGTTGCGTCTGAGTCCTGCTGGAATGAGGAGGAACGCTGTTGTGTGTCTCCAGGTTGTAGATGTGGCTGTCAAGACTTGGCTCTTTTTCTGATGGAGCCTAGTGGGATGATATGGTTCCCTCTTTGTTTGCGCTCCTGGATTGTGTACAAGGATCGATGTGATCTAACCTGTAGGGCAAAAATTTTAATTTTATATATTTTTCTTTCCGCGATGCTCTATCATTTCAGCTTTTATACCGCGAAAGTCGTGATTGCCCAATCATTTCGGTTATTTTTCGCAGCGCCCAATCATTTCAGCTCTTTTTTACTCGCTGTTTTTTTTATTGCGAGTTGCCCAACCATTTCGGCTATTTTTGTATGCATATATTTTACTCGCTGATTTTTATTGCAAGTTGCCCCATCATTTCGGCTATTTCATATGCATTTGTGGATCGCTGGCTTTTCACAGTGAGTTTGGGATTTGACACCGATTGAGGCATCAGCATTGCTACAACTGGAATATTTCCAGGAGCGAATCATCATTTACCTCTGTCGATGTCGAACAAAGGTGGCTTAGCTAACAGGGTTAGGATGCTGTCGACTAAGTATTTTAACTTCATGAGCCGTAAGGGTCTCATGAAGGTATTTCTCCCTACGAGTCGTGAGGATCTCGTAAGTGCGTTTTCTCCTTAGGAATCGTGAGGATTCCTAAGTGCGTGTTCTCTTATAAGTCGTAAGGATCTTACAAGAGTGTTTTCTCCTTATAAGTCGAGAGGACTTACAAGGGTCGTCCACTGTGTGAACATATCCCTAATCGCAGGTGGGACTTTGTTAGGAAAATGTTTATTCGTGCCCGTGGATTGTATACAAGGGTCAATATTGAACCGCTTGTAGGGCAGCATTGGAGGTTGTGATGGCTTAAGAACTGGTTCAGGTCCCTGTAACTTAAGGCTTTTGAACCCTGTGAGCCATGAGGGTCTCAGAGGGGAATTCTCCTTACGAGTCGTGAGGATCTCGTAAGTGTGATTTCTCCTTAGGAATCGTGGGGATCCCTAAGTGTATTGCTCCCTTGTGAGTCGTAAGGATCTCACACAGGTATTTTCTCCTCCCAAGGTCAAGAGGACCTTGCAAGTGTCTTTAAACGAGTTTGCGCCCTTTCGGGTTTTCACAAAACTCACCGGTGGTCCTGATGTTTTTACTCATGGAGCCCTTTCGGGTTTTCATCCGTGCCCATTTTTCTTATGGACATACCGTTTTTTTCTAGCCTTAGGATGCCGCGGTCAGTAGTAGTTTATAGATGTCTTGGTCAATAGCCAATTTTAGGACATAGTGGTCCATCGTTAGTTTATGGACGTTTCGGTTCGTCGTTAGTTTAAGGACATCTCGGTCCGTCGTTGCCGTATTTGAGGCGAATTTCTAGTTTACGGACTTTTCGGTCCATGGTACTTTTTCTATGAATGACCACGATGCCCCCGGCATGTCCATCTTTTTCGGATCATGTGGTTGTGGCGGGTTCATCTTCCAGTTTTCAGATAGCGCGAATTTGCCCAGTTGGTATTGGTCCTCAATCCAGCCTTTGAAGACGAAGCAATTTTCGATTGGATGGCTTATTGCTTGGTGGTAAGGGCAGTAATTAGGATTTTTGATATCGCCTGGCTGCAACAGACGTTTTGGATCCGGCAGATTGATGAGTCTGTTGCGCACTGCCAGCTCGAACAGTCTCCTCGTTTTATCCCGGGGAAACAAGTAAGGACGTCGCAGTCTCTCCTCGAGGGATGGGCGTGGACACACGTTGTTTTGGCGAACAACCGGCTTTAAGTTGCTTGGCTGTTGTTGAGTATTGGCGACGAAGGTTGCTTTCCCTTTCCTTTTTCATTTCGAGGCTCCGACTTCAAAGTGGAAGGCCTGTGGCCTATCTGGTCCATTTAGGCCAGCTTGTCAATCAAGGCCCGGAAAGTGGTCGGCTTGAAAGACATCATGAATTGGGAAATGGTCGCCTGAGGGTCGAGAGTACCCACGAACATGCCTACCGCAGGCACTTCTTCGATGCGCTGCTCGCATTTTGACCATAGATTCCACACCGTATCGCGTACTGGACCCAAGTTTCGCCTGGCTTCACCCTGGCATTGATCAGTACTGTGATTGGGGTACGTTCGCTAGCGCTCGTCAAACGTTGGGTGAACAGCAATTCCATCTCTGTAAAAGTTTTGACGGAGTTGTTGGGCAGCTCCGAATACCACTCAAAGGCCGTTTCCGCCAAGCTGCCGACGAACTGGCGAAGCAATAGTTTGTCGTCACCTCCGGTATTGCCGCAAAGAGCCCTGAAATGAGCGACATGTCAATGGGGATTGTCTGTCCCCTTGTATACATGAAACTTAGGAATCGTGTATGCCGGCGGGTACTTTATTTGGTTGTACCAACCCGGATAGGGTCGTCCAGTTTTAACAATTTTTCCAGCCGCTTCACTCGCCTGATGAACTCGTATCTGCTGAGCCATGTAATCATCCAGGGCGGCTTTTGAGATGGTCTCCTCCTAGGCTGCTGACAAAGCCGGCAGAGGATTTGATGTCTTTCCTCTATCATCTTCAATTATTACTGGAGGGTCTTCGGCTGGAGGGTCCGGCTGGATCATCATGCCCACCATATCTTAGAATAGAAGGGCCATTTGTTTTATATTGGCCGCTTGTTCCGCGGCCTCTTTGTCCTTCTTCTCAAGCATTCTCCGAAGGAATTCAGCGTCAGTTTCTTGCTCAAGGTGCTGCTTCGAGAATGTCTCCGGGCTTGCTTTCGGTCCCGTAAATGCGGCCATAGCTGTTAGCATTTCTTGGAGCTTTTGTTGTTGTTGCTCCTGAGCCTTAGTCACTGATCGCATAAGCGGCCGATGACCTGTGAAGATACGGCTATCCTCTTTTCTGAATGCCATATAGATGGTGTGCACTACCATGCCCCCAGACTTAGGGCGTTTAGATTCAGTGTCTTTGCAATTTGCCAAAGACATAGGGATCTTCTCTGGCCTACTTCTTTTGTGGACAGTCGAAGCTGAGGGAGCCGTTGCAGCGGGCACCCAAACAGATGACACCTATTGTGGCTTGACAGGATGGTCCTGTTCTCGCCAAACTTTCATCTTTTTCTGTCGGCGGGGGTAGTCTTGATCAATCACGGAGTCTTGGACCAGTCGCCAGACCTTGTAAATTTTAGAGGACAGCCGCTGAGGGGGTTGTTCAAGCTTCTCCTTTGTGGTATTCTCCACAGGTGGAGGAGATCTTTTCAGCACAGCAGTGGGAGAATTCCTGTGCACCCTGTTAAGTAGTTCAAAGCTGTTCCCAGTTGGAACAGCAGCATCAACTTCCACCATTGGAGCTGGCGGAGTCAGTCCAGAAGGGGAATTGCCCCCAGCTTTCCTCACCCGGCGCCAGTGGCGATGTCGAGCATGTCGTGCGGCCGGGATCACCTCCGCTGTTGAATCAGCTTTTCCATGCCCCCTGTTCTGATGAGAGTCTGCTGTTGGCGCCAGCCTGTCAAAGACAGATGCTCGCTGGGAGGGAATGGCCAATCTTGAAAAGACCGATTTTTGTGCAACGGAAATGGCCTTGGTTACTTTTCCCGGAGTGTAAGCTGAAACGACCAATCTTGTGAAGACCGGCCCCTTAGCCGGAGAAGCCGCCTTGGTGACTTCAAGAGTAGGGATGACTATCCGCTTCGGGATAACGCCTTCTGGTATTGCGGGCTTCTTCACGGGCCCATTGGAGCTTTGGCCTAGTCTGCTGAAAACTGAGGCGCTTGGTTTGGGCGACCCGTTAGGAGGGGCCGCGGTAGTGGTAAGCCTATCAAAGACCGACTTCTTCTGAGCTTCTTGCAATGGTACAGGGGCGTTAAAGCTCATCGGTGGGAGCATGGTCCTGCAGAATAGCCCAGTGGTAGCTTGAGTCACCTGGTCCACCGGCATTGTAAAAACGGAGGCCGCCTAAGGCCCGTAGGTTACTCCTCCAGATGAGGCGGACCGAGAGTTGCAGCTGGAGCAGTTAGAGGCCATTGATGTTCTCTTTTCTGCACGGGAGAAAAACCAAATCTTAGTACCTCGAACCCAAGGGCAACCATATCAAACCGCGATTCGTTCGCGAACACGACACACGAAGTGTGGAGTGGAAAGAGAAAAAGGTCCCACCGGGCGTGCCAGAATCTGTTCTCGGGACGTTGGGACGTCAGGGCTTGAAATTCGATGGCAGATGCTAATTGGTGCTATCCGTCCACCTCTCCGAAGATGCCAAGTTGATTTATGACACCATGTATCAGAGGTTTAAACAGATGCGACCGATGTAGCAGACTTCGTCAGATTCCTCCTCGTTGAGGGGTTTTTGATTGTGGGGACGCTCTTCCCTGCAGGCGCAAGCCCCTGCAGTTAATTATGCTACCGCATCGCGGTGACCACTTTCTCCTTCTCCAGATGATCACTTCGTGTCGTGTGTGTTTGTTTTGTTTTTGGTTGCCCGTGGATTGTATACGGAGACTAATTTACGTTGTCTCCCGTGGGGCGTGGATTAGTCCAAATCCGTATTTTCTTAGATTTGGGTTTGGGGTTGGGTTTAAGGATACGTTAGTCTTATTTGAGACTAAGATCAACTTAAACGTTTGTTAAGGATTCGTTAGTCTAATTTTAGACTAAGATCAACTTAACGGGATCGTTTAGATCCAACAAAAGAGCATTTGGGCTCTATTGTTTAGTTTAGGGACTTTGCGGTCCATTACCAGTTTAAGGACATGGTGGTCCAAGGTTAAGGATATCATAGTCCATGGGTGTAAGGACCCCACAGTCCAAGGTTAAGGACATCATAATCCATGGGGTTAAGGACCCCACAGTCCCTGGAATGTTTGGTTATCGGGACCCGTCACCTCTCTGAAGACGTTAAAGGATTACAACAACAAATATCAGAGGAGTTAAGAGATGTACCCTTGAACCAATTTTGGCTGAGAGATCTGTAGTCCAATTTGGGACAAAGATCTGTTAAAAGATTTATGAGCATATGGGCTCAATTAATCTGAATGAGGGGTTCATGGCCAACTTGGGCTCGGCCCACTCAGTTAAAATGTTAAACATTTGACAATGCTGAGCATTGATTTGAGTTATGACATTGTTTTTGTCTTTTACTGAATGCTAAGCATGCATCATAACTCTGGGCTTTATTTATAAAACAATTTATGTTCTTTTAGCGCACACGTGGGGAGCACGTGGCGCGCCTGGCGCTGTGCGCCAGATAATGAGCACATTGCGCTTCTGGTGAAGTAGCGCACACGTGGGAAGCACGTGGCGCGCTTGGCGCTGTGTACCAGACAATGAGAGCAGTGCGCTTCTATTAAGTAGAGCACACGTGAGGAGCACGTGGCGCGCTTGGCACTATGCGCCAGATAATGAGCGCAGTGCGCTTCTGTTGAAGTAGCGCACACGTGAGGAGCACGTGGCGTTGTGCGCCAGACAATGAGCGCAGTACGCTTCTGTTGAATTTTGGAGCGCTAAGGATCTGCAGCGCTTTGCACTAGATGTGGAGCGCTGAGGCGCTTCTATTAAGTAGCGCACACGTGAGGAGCACGTGGCGCGCTTGGTGTTGTGCGCCAGTTTTGAACGCAGAGCGCTTCTTTAAATTTGGAGCGCTAGAGCTCCTTTTAGATTAAGAGCACTAAGGCTCTGTAATGCTTTGCGCTAGATGTGGAGCTCTGAAGCTCTTCTTTTATACAACTTAGATCAGTTTGCGTCCTGAGAATTAAATTCTCTTTTTATTAGAGATTTTGTCTCAAGGTTCTAAGAACAAAGTTCTTGCTTTTGTAGGAGATGTCTCAATCTCTCATTTTAATGAAAGGCTTTGCCTTTATGGATCTGTGATAAAAAAGAATTGAATTATTCTCCGCCCTTTCATTTTATAGATCTATGATCTGTGAGAAGAATTATGTTCTTCTTCTTATTTTATGGTGAGATCTTTTAATCTCTTTGTGAAAGACCTTGGTCTTATGGATCTATGATCTTAAAGAAAGAAGTGAATTCTTCTTTTTAATATGAGATGATTCCATCTCTCTGTCTATTTTTACCTTGAAGAAAATCTTCTTCTTTTATCGAGAGCTTGGCTCTTCTTTCTGAGATTTCTCAAAGTTTATGGGAGGGGGGGGTTCCTCTCTATGAGACTTGAAGTCTTGGAGCCTTTATATAGGGCAAACTGATTTGTTCAATCGGTTAAGGAGATTTTTTCTCCAATTAATTTGGGGATTTCCCCACCGTTGGATCTTTAATCCAAGGGCTTCTGATTTACAGAAAGCAATTTTTTTGTTTTTGACAAGATTGGGAAATCTATTCTATACAGAATTTATTCTGTATTTTGGCGATTTTTAATCACCTTTGGATCATTGATCCAACGGTGCTATGATTTACAGAGCACAATCTTTTTTTTTGGAAAGATTTTGAGGAATCTCTCCTTAACAGAATTTTATTCTGGTTAATTGATGATTTATCATCTTTATTAGATCTTTGATCTGACTGTGGGGAGCTTTTAGTTCCAGCGCTAGCGCACCCGTGCTTTGCACGTGGTGCGCTGCTTAAGTGCAGCACTCTTAGCGCTAGCGCACACGTGCTTTGCACGTGGTGCGCTACTTTGGGAGCAGCGCACTTGGCGCTGCTATGAAGCATTGCTTCATTTCAAAATTTGAATTTTGAACAGAGGTTTACTCTGATTGGGGGAAACAGCTGCATGTCCAAGTCTGTGTTTATAATATTTTGCACATGTTTGTTTTTCTGTCTTTTCATTTTATGTGCAGTGCACGAGTAAACTTTTGGGCTTCCAAAAAGTTTAAAAGAAAAATCAGGAAAAATATAATGTAGCTGATGGGGTTTGAACACAGGGGCTACATCACAACAGTGCAAGGCTTTACTAGTGAGCTACAAGTTATTTCTTGCTGTTCTTAACAAAAATTTAACTTATAAATTGTACTCAGGCTCTTTTCTTTACATTGAACTGAAATTTTCGTACAGTAAAATCTGAGTCGTTACAACGAGCGAGTAAGTAGGACACCCGAACACCCGTAGAGAATTGTAACTGACTGGCTCTCCTCTCCATATTTATTCTGGGATCTGAAGATTTATTGCCATTGATGGAGACATATTCACCAAATAACATGCATTACTAAGCGTCTCTACCCAGCAGTCCTCCATAAGACCAAATTGCAACCGCAAACTTCGTGCTCTCTCTAATAGTGTCCTATTCATGTGCTCCGCTGCCCCATTCTGCTCTGGCTGTCCTGGAACAGTCTATTGCCGCTCTATACCCTGTTCTTCTCAGAAATCCTGAAATTCCTTTGAGTTGTATTCACCTTCATTATCTGTCTGCAAATACTTCACTGACCGCCCCTTTTGTTTCTCCACGACTGCTTTCCATTTCTTAAAACTGGAAAACACGTCTGATTTGTGTATGAGAAAGTAGATCCATACCTACCATGAGAATTCATCAATGAAGAGGACATAATATATGGCACCTCCCTTTGATTCAACTGGTGATGGCCCCCTTACGTTTGAGTGAATGTAATCAGAAGTCCTTCGGTCTTGTGCACGGCTTGCTTGAAGCTCACTTTATGTTGCTTCCTCATCGTACAAAATTTGCAGAAATCTAATTTGCACAAGGTAATACCTTTCAGTAACACTCTTCTATGCAACTCACGAAGTCCCCCCTCACTCATGTGGCCTAAATGCATATGCCATAGCTTTGTGGTATCCTCCACATGTTTCTCCGTAGCTACAGCCGCACGATACAATTTCTTTAATCATTGTCCCTTCATGACCACTAGGGCACTCTTGACAACCTTTAGTAATTCATCATGACCAACGAGCTTGCATCCTATCGCATCCAATGCTCCAAGAGAAATCAAGTTCTTCTTTAGTTATAGAATATGAAGCACGTTCACAAGCATTCGCACCACCCCATCAAACATGCGGACTTTGATGTTCCATATGCCAATGGTCATGCACGCTACATTGTTCCCCATGAGAACACTGCTGTCATTGTACTCTTTATAGGTGTCGAACAGCTCCTTCAAGCACATATGGTATGAACATCCGGAATCAAGAATCCAATCATCAGAATCTTGCTTCCCGGTGTGTACGGCGAGTACATCACATGGATATTTTTCTGCTTCGGTCGCAACACTGGCTTGATCTGAACCCTTTGTGATGACACCTTTACTCTTCTTCTCCAACCACTGTTTATATTTCTAACATTTCTTCTTCAGATGCCCTGACTGTTTGCAAAAAATCACGACCCGCTCTCTTTCTCAGATGATTTGGATTTTCCCTTTATGCTCTTTTCTCCGTCTCTATTCCTCGACTTTTCACCGGCGAACAACCCCGATGACTCCTCCGATGGATTTAATTTCTTCATAAACTCATTGTTGAGAAATTTTATTGTAACCTCCTCTATCTCGAAAGTCTCTTTCCTATAAAGGATCGTTGTCACCAAGTGTTCATACGAATTCGAAAGCGAAGATAGGAACAATAGCGATTGGTCCTCCTCCTCTAACTTGACTTTAAAGAATAGAAATTGCTCACCATCTTATTGAAGCTGTTTAGGTGGTCATGAATAAGAGTCCCGTCCTTCATGCATAATCCGTAAAGTTGCTTCTTTAGGTACAGCTTGTTTGACAACGACTTTGTCATGTACAAACTCTTTAACTTCAACCACAGACTTGCCGCAAAAGTCTCCTTCATAACGTTATACATCACGTTATCCATCAAACAAAGTTCTATCGTGCATTGTGCTTCCAGATCCATTTCTGCCCATACGCCATCTGTCATGGTGGTAGGTTTACTACCCCCAAATGCTTTAAACAACCCTTCTTTCACCAGAAGTTCTTTTACCCTTCTCTACCACATCGAGAAGTATTGTTTCCCATTAAATTTATCCATCTCAAAATTTATGCTATTTAGCTTGGTATCCGTCATCCTTAATTTTAAAGAAAAAATCTTTCCTTTGGATCCTTACGAACTACTATTAATAGAACCACAATCTATGAAGTTGGGGAGCAGACAGAACCGTCGTCACCCACCGTAAACTTAAATTGAAAAACTACGGAACGTAGTTCTGATACCAATTGTTGTTACCACAAGACCAATCGGTGACGCAGCGAAAAACCTTACGAATCTATAAATTTAGATCTCTTTATAGACGAATAACACCAAATACAAACCGTAGAAATAAATAACACAAATAAATTGTGAGGAAACGGGGAGAACCTTTATTAGAACTTTAAGAGAAAAAATAAAACCTTACAAGACGATTACAAGTAACCTTCTCTTTGATCTCCAACGAGATCACCTTGCTCTCTCTCTCTCTCTACAAGTTATCCTTAGTCGATATTCTTCGATCTCTTATGAAGGCATCGTCGTCTCCTTTTAGACGTTATGATCAGAAAAACATCTTCTTTAATGGCATTCGTCTTGACCCCTTCAACCTTGTGATCAAGATCTCCGACACTTTAAATTTTAACCCTAAGATCATATATATAGCCTATATAATTTAAGTTATAATAAGATCCCATAAATTACAAAACTTCCACCAAATAACCGAATCTTCAAGATAATTCTCGACCTGAAATTCGCGGTTATCTTTAAATAGACGTATGTCCCTCTATAGGCAGACGCCTGCCTGCACTTTGACAGAAAGCCAATAGCGCTGTCACACATCTATCCCTCTGTTGGAAGGCGTCTGGTTCTTTGGCCGCGTCTGGCCAAAGTTCGGCCAGACATATGCTGCCTACTAGGGCAGATGTTTTATTTCTGCTCTAGATTGTGGACCTTAAATACCAGACGTTTGTTGCGTATTGCTACAGACGTCTGACCTTTCTTTGGCTTCATAGTCTTGAACAAATACGAGACATCCTTCACAACACGAGAGTGCGTTCAAGATGGAACCATTCGTGTACACCACATCGGTACTCATGATCAACTTGCGGATGTCCTCATCAAAACACTTGGACGCACACAATTTCTCAAATTTCGATCCAAAATTGGAATCTCCAACGGAGCCTCCATCTTGCAGGGGAGTATTAGCGACACAAACCAAAAACAACAGCGGCAGACGTCTGAAAGAGAAGCTCCAGACGTCTGCCAAAGAACTGCCAAAATAACATAACATAGGCAGAGATCTAAAGAGGAAGAGCCATACGTCTGTGAAAGAGACAAACGTCTGAAGATTAGGAGCTAGACGTTTGAGCATGATTCTTCGACAAATAACAGAGAACATGCAGATGTCTGAAGGCTACTGGTCAGACGTCTACCTAAGACGAACACAGCTGTTGCGGTTCTAAATTTAGTAAATCAGATTTTACCAAATTGTGGTTATAGAATAATTCTGTTTTTATTTTATTTTCCATCATATAATTGTATAAATATACTGCAACATTCAATACAAAATCAATTAAGTTACAAACCCTAAAAACTATCTTCTCCAAATCTTTATGTGTCCCATCTTATATGTTATACTCATATATCTCTTATAGTTTTTCCAATACGAGACTATGTCGTCTACATATCTCAACAGTTTAATTACTCGGTAGTAATTAACATTTAAATCAAGAGATGTTTTGAGAATAAAATCAATAGAAATAAAAACGAACATGGGAACCAGGGTTATCCATATGCTAAAATGGAGTAAACCCACTTTGCTTTTGTCCCTAAAACATGAAACCTCACCAAAATTGAAATGCCTGTTCTTTATCATATAAATTTAACACCATCAATTTATTGGTGTATGTTTCCCATAATGTTCCTCAAACCTCTCATATCTAAACTTGCCCTTTTTTTCTTTTAATTTTTATTCTTTTCTTCTTTTTTCCATTTCTTTTCCAAAATCTTTAATTGATGCAAGAAACTACTTATCTTCACTCTACTCCTCCAAAGAGTGAGCATGCATTCAAAAATGTATGGTTGGAAAGATGGAGAAAAAGAAAAGATAATAGTATGTTAGTAATCTAAATTTGTTAGAAAAGCCTTCTGGATCAAAAAATTAACACCTTTACATTTTAAGGTTAAAACAAATGTTTTCCAGCTGGCAAATTAAAAGGAGAAAGGTTTCTGGCATCTAACCTTTTGGATATCTGAGGGGGTTCTTGCAGCTGATTGGGGCCATTTTTCCTCGTCCCAAAGCGTCTGCGGCCAAAACAGTAAGAGCCACTAATTAACTGCTCCAAATGAAAACACACAGCAAGTGAAATCAATAGTAGACACAAAGGATGAACAGTGACATCTTTTTCCTTTCTACAATTTAACAAGCTAAAAAGTTGTGAATAAAAGTTCCTATATATGAAAGTTAGAATTATTTGCAGTTGCAGACATAAAATGACAGAAATATAATAAATTAAAGGCTTGCATATGAATAGGAAATCACCTCGTCACATGGATGGAGGAGCTATATATTATGGGGAAATGCGGGAATATTCCTTCCCTGAAAAAATCTAGTTAAAAATAACAAATCTTCTCACATATAAAAAAAATGAAAAAAAGAAAAAAAAACCAAAAACTTAAAAACAAAGACTCCTACATTAATTCAAAAAGATCATCAAAATATTATGCTAAAGATTTGCTTAACAAGTATAATTTTCTTTACTTGCATTTTTGGCACGTGCAATGCACGTGATATAAACAATAAAATAAAAAAAAGATTAGTCAGTTCTACAATATAGATATATATCTATGTTATATTACTTTAATTTTTAGTTAATTTATTAGATATTTTTTATCTTCTGAAAATATTTGTTAATGAAAATGAGTTTTAGATTTGTTATAAGTATTGAACTTTTACTATAAAAAGCTAACAATTAGAGATTCTATAAGATTTTTATATGTCTTGATTTTATAGGATACTTTTAACAAAATGGTCGATGATTTGGACGTTATTGAAATTGAGGATTTGTCATGTTTTTCTAAATATTTTATTTCAAATAAACATGAAATGCCACATGCGCCTACGGACTCAGAAATCCGTAGGGGCAAATATTTATTGCCCCTACGGATTTGTCTAAATCGTTGTCCCAACGGTGCCTTACGTCCAAATTTTTTGTTTGGCCCTACGGAGCCGCAAGCCGTGGACCTACGGTTATGTCCGTAGGGGCATCTAAATAGGTTATTAATAAAAAAAAAAACACAGAAAAATTATATTCATCGTTCCCAAAATTTCTTTCTCTTACTCCCGCGCCTCTCGTCGCCTCTTCCCGCGCTTCGTCGCCACCGCGCTCGCGCCTCGTCACCAGCTTCGTCGTTCTTCCCCACACCTTCGTCGACTTCTCGCGCCTCGTCGCCACCTTCGCCGATCGTCGTCGACCACCAATTTCTACCGTCTTCTCCACCGCGCAACAACCCTTTGTAAGTAAATCTCAAATAATTTTTAATTTTGACATTGTAGTTTAGGGTTCAGGACAGGTTCGGGTAGGGGTGAGGGCATCGGCGTCGGCGTCGGCATCGGGTTCGATTAGGATTAGGGTTAGGGTTAGGTTGTGGGGTTCGATTGGGGTTGGGGTTGGGGCTGGGGCCGGGCTGGGGCTGGGGCTCGGGTTTGGTTGGGGTTGGGGCTGGGCTAGCTGGGGCTGGGGCTAAGGCTCGGTTGGGCTGGGGCTGGGGCTCGGGTTTGGTTGGGGTTAGGGTTGGGGCTGGGCTAGCTGGGGCTGGGGCTAGGGCTCGGTTGGGCTGGGGCTGGTGCTAGGGTTCGGTTGGGCTGTGAGATGTGAACTGTAGAGTGCCCTATTTATCCCTTGCAGTAGGTGTAAGCTTGTAGTGTAAATATGCTTTGCTTGTTGATTTAGTTCCATCCCGGCAAAGCTTTAGGCTAATTCGAGGTCGAATTTGTACTGGTGCATTTATTCTGTTACCTTCACTTTTGTGGACGTAACATTCGATGATAAGGTGATAGTTGTTTCAGATTTGGCGTCTGCATGGACTTTATGTTTAATAATGTATCAGTAGAACTGTAAGCAAGCTGTTTGGCATATTTAAAGGGTATTTAAGCTTAAGAAATTGTTTTTCTATTATTTTTCTTGTGACATGTATGCTATCGAATGTCTAGACGAGCAACCCATGTGGGACAAAATAATTTGATCTGATTTTGCTTCAAGCTCTTCTTTCTCCTTTAAATTATAATCCATTTTGTTTTGTACTTAGTAATGGCAGAATTTGGTTGTAGTTTATGGAAAACTATGAATCTTTTCGCCCGTTTCTTTCAGCCAGCATATGAAATAGTTTGTGGTTTGTGTTCATGGCCTGAATTCCTCTACATATATTATCATGTATATAATCTTATTGGTGGATTCATTTATATTCAATCAGCAAATATAGCATCTTTCAGGCATATTATCTTGTTCATCATTCTAATCTTATATTTTATCTGTCTCTGTCCTGTTGATCTTATTAACGGGAAGCTGTATGTTCATCTCCACTCCCAGATCCTTGATAATTGATTCTTTTGAAGCATCATAACTATATTTTGCGTTAATGTATCTGCAATGTTGTAAATATGTGATTAGCTTTATGGCTTGACTTTAATAGATCTATATTTCTCTGTTTTTCCCTTGCTTTAGAGTTGAACATGATCTTTTAATAGCAAATATACTGCCCTTTAGAATTCAGATATGGACTGATAAGAAGAGATGATTGTTATCATGTTAACGGCCACTTATAAAATTTCTCAAATCTTGATCTCAATGGTTTAAAATCATTTTACACATACAATACGAATGCACAACAAACGCATAATTAGAGAGTGATTCAAGATGTTCAAGTTAAAACCAATATATGATACTCGATGATAATATGAAACCTTCAAATTCTCATCGATACTCATATATGAAACTAAAAGCGCCACTTAGTCCCCGTTTATCTGTTAACATACGTGCGATGTTCGTCATGACATAGAACTATACGAAGGTTGTTAAATATCGGACAGCATAGCTCGATACTAACAACCGTCGTATAGTCTACACGACGAGAAAATTCAATCGTATGGTAACCCATAGATTTGTCCCGTGTGGACAAGTTAAGAATGTATAAAGCAAACGCCTTCATTCACTTATATTTTCATCCGTTTCGAGATATTTCGTCGGTACCTTTCCGCTGGTTCTCCGTGTACAAAGATAGATTAGATGTTCATTTCAACGTTGTTTTACAGCTTTGAAATGATTATCTATTCTATTACAGTGTACTCGGAGAACAGCGGGGAGGTGCTGCCGAAATTTACTCGAAACGGTTCAAAGCACAAGTGATGGGTGTTCGCTCTATACATTCTTAATGGGATAGAAGCCTACCCCCGACAGCCGGAATACACACATACAACAAAAATACACAACAAACGCATAATTAGAGAGTGATTCGAGATGTTCAAGTTAAAACCAATATATGATACTCGATGATAATATGAAACCTTCATATTCTCATCGATACTCATATATGAAACTAAAAGCGCCACTTAGTCCCTGTCTATCGGTTAACATACGTGCGATGTTCGTCGTGACATAGAACTATACGAAGGTTGTTAAATATCGGACAGTATAGCTCGATACTAACAACCGTCATATAGTCTACGCGACGAGAAAATTCAATCGTATGGTAACCCATAGATTTGTCCCGTGTGGACAAGTTAAGAATGTATAAAGCAAACGCCTTCATTCACTTGTGTTTTCATCCGTTTCGAGATATTTCGTCGGTACCTTTCCGCTGGTTCTCCGTGTACAAAGATAGATTAGATGTTCATTTCAACGTTGTTTTACAGCTTTGAAATGATTATCTATTCTATTACAGTGTACTCGGAGAACAGCGGGGAGGTGCTGCCGAAATTTACTCGAAACGGTTGAAAGCACAAGTGATGGGTGTTCGCTCTATACATTCTTAATGGGATAGAAGCCTACCCCCGACAGCCGGAACACACACATACAACAAGAATACACAACAAACGCATAATTAGATAGTGATTCGAGATGTTCAAGTTAAAACCAATATATGATACTCGATGATAATATGAAACCTTCATATTCTCATTGATACTCATATATGAAACTAAAAGCGCCACTTAGTCCCCGTCTATCGGTTAACATACGTGCGATGTTCGTCGTGACATAGAACTATACGAAGGTTGTTAAATATCGGACAGTATAGCTCGATACTAACAACCTTCGTATAGTCTACGCGACGAGAAAATTCAATCGTATGGTAACCCATAGATTTGTCCCGTGTGGACAAGTTAAGAATGTATAAAGCAAACGCCTTCATTCACTTGTGTTTTCATCCGTTTCGAGATATTTCGTCGGTACCTTTCCGCCGGTTCTCCATGTACAAAGATAGATTAGATGTTCATTTCAACGTTGTTTCACAGCTTTGAAATGATTATCTATTCTATTACAGTATACTCGGAGAACAGCGGGGAGGTGCTGCCGAAATTTACTCGAAACGGTTGAAAGCACAAGTGATGGGTGCTCGCTCTATACATTCTTAATGGGATAGAAGCCTACCCCCGACAGCCGAAACACACATACAACAAGAATACACAACAAACACATAATTAGAGAGTGATTCGAGATGTTCAAGTTAAAACCAATATATGATACTCGATGATAATATGAAACCTTCATATTCTTATCGATACTCATATATGAAACTAAAAGTGCCACTTAGTCCCCGTCTATCGGTTAGCATACGTTCGATAATTTATTCTTTTCAACGACAAACGCACAGACAAAGCATATACACGGATTTTCTCCTTTGTCAGTAACTATCACGTTCTTATATTTCTCAATATAGTCACCATAACCTACAATTTATATGTTATACAGTCTAACATGGCCCATGAGTACGTCAGAGTTAAGGACTGAATGTATGTGGATTGGCAACAACGTATGCAACCTAAGTTTGTCGCAGGAGTTGCTGCTTTCATTGGAGTTGCTGCTTTCATTGAATTTGCACGCGCACATAATAAGATCATAATAGAGAAGATTCTCTGTCCGTGCGATAGATGTGGCAATAAGTACTGGCAGAAGGTAGAATTGGCAGAGCTTCATATTGTAAAACATGGGTTTACTAGACTTTATACAACTTGGAAATATCACGGGGAAGGAGAAGAATGCAGTACTGCGGCAGAAGAAGAAGGAGAACACGATAATGCGGCAGGAGAAGAAGAAGAATTCGGTAATGCGGCAGAAGGAGAAGGCGGTAATTTATTTCCATCAGAAGAAATGGAGGATATGGTAGAGACTGCCCTGGGTGAATCTATTCGTACCGAAGATGACATTCCTTCTGGTCGAGGACCGCGTGCGGATAAATATGAAAATTTCATGAATGATGCTAGAAAACCAATTTATGAGAATGCGAAGTATTCCACGCTCTCATGGTTCGTGCAACTTTTCCAGATTAAGTGCCTAAATGGATGGAGCATCAAGTCATTCACAATGCTTCTTTCGTTCTTGAAAGATTCTATGCCCCAGGGAGATAACGTGCCCGACAGCTGGTACGGAGCCCAGAAGATGATGTCTGATTTGGGTTTAAAGTGCGAGAAGATTCAAGTATGTCCTAAATATTGCGTGTTGTACCGGAAAGAGAATTCAGATTTGAAAGAGTGTCCAACATGCGGAGAGGCCAGGTATAAGCCGAAAGATTCTGATAAGAAGCCTGATATACCTGTGAAGATAGCACGATACTTTTCCATAACACAGAGGCTACAGAGGCTATTCAGGTGCAAGAAAACAGCCGAGGCAATGATTTGGCATCACCGTGCTCCTCCAAGTGAAGATGGAAAAATGAGCCATCCAAGAGATTCACCGGCATGGAAGGATTTCGATAGGAGGCACGCAATATTCAGTAGCGATCCTCGCAATGTCCGGCTCGGACTGGCTACTGATGGCTTCTGCCCATTCAACTATATGGCTGGAAGTCACAGCACATGGCCCGTTATAATGATAATTTATAATCTGTCGTCTTGGTTGGCTATGGACCAATCATACTTTATGATGCATCTTCTTATCGACGGACCAAACTCACCGGGGAACAATATCGACGTCTATCTCCGACCTCTGATCGAGGAGTTGAAATCTTTGTTCATTGATGGTGTAGAGACATATGATGCAAACACAAATACAACCTTCATACTGCGTGCGGCTTTAATGTGGACAATTAATGACTTTCCTGCGTATGGAATGCTATCAGGTTGGTCCGTACATGGTCACAAAGCATGTCCTCATTACCATGAACACACAACATCGAAATTCTTGAATTTTAGCAGGAAGGTTTGTTATTGCGGCCATCGACGTTTCCTGCTTCCAGACCACCCCTATAGGTTAGACACGGTTCACTTTGATGGTCATCAGGAGCTTCTTGGACCTCCATCCCTATTGTTCGGAGAGGACGTGACTGCTAAATGGGATGGTTACAATAATGTGACCTTCGGGATGGATCCGACGAAACAGGTCAAACCACCATATTGGAACAAGTTAAGCATTTTCTTCGAGCTTTCGTACCGGTCTACAAATTCAGTGCGTCATTGTCTGGACGTCATTCATATAGAGAAGGGAGTATCAGAGCACATACTTAACTTGCTTCTTTATAAAGACGGGAAATCGAAAGACAACATGAATGCTCGGATGGATCTACAAGAGTAGGGAATAAGAAGTGAATTGCACCCTAGACCGGTAGCGAGTAAACCGGGAAAGTTTGTAGTTCCCAATGCCGCTTATCATATGTCACAACCGGAGAAGAAAAGATTCCTGCAGGTGTTGCATGATTTGAAAGTCCCCACAGGTTTCTCAGGATCATTCAGCAAGAAAATAAAAATTGTGAAAGGCAAGATCGATGGGCTGAAAAGTCATGATCACCATGTTATCGTGGAGAACCTTCTTCCATTAGCCCTCAGGACTTCTCTCCCCGACTCGGTTGGTCTAGTAATCAATGACCTATGTTGTTTTTTCAGGGAGTTGTGTACTAAAACACTGGAGGTTGTGACGCTGAATAAACTAGAAAATTCTATTGCGTTGATACTTTGCAAGTTTGAACGTATTTTCCCACCGTCATTCTTCGTTATCATAATACACTTGACGGTTCATCTTGCAACTGAGGCGAAGTTAGCCGGACCGGTACAATATCGATGGATGTATCCCGTCGAGAGGTAAGTGTAATTTTTCGTTTCGCGCAATTTATAAATTTATTGTTGTCCTGTATGCCCGTATTTATTTATTTAACAAATTTTCATTAGGTACCTCTACACTCTTAAGAAGTATATACGCAATAAAAATCGACCAGAGGGTTCTATCATGCAAGGTTATCTTCTTGATGAAGCAACCACATTTTGTTCCCGCTATCTGGACGAAAACATTGAGACATGGCTTAACCGACCACGAAGAATTCAAGACGGGCCATATGGTAAAGTCGAGTATAAGAGGGTAGACACTATGTTTATCAACAAGATATACCGGTTTATCTTGCTTAATTGCGCATGTCTTGAACAAATTAGAGAGTAAGTTTTTTTAGATTAATTGTTATATCTGTGATTGTGTGTGTATGAAATGATATAATATTAATGTCACAATTATTTGTCGAAAACAGAATTCATTTTAACGAGGTACGTGAGGGGCATCCTGATTGGAACGAAGAACGTTTGGAAAAATATCATCAGGATAATTTTTGTGATTGGGTCATGGATCATGTAAGTTATTCGAATAACATTTTATTGCTATCAGTTTTAATCTAAACTTGTATCGTTATGTATTTGTCGTAAAATTTGTTTTGTTAGATCCACGATCCGAACTTGTCTGCATCATTTGAGAGTGATTCAAGATATTTAGCTCAATTTCCTAGTATAGAGGTTGCATATTACAAAGGATTTGGTGTCCTTGGATACAAATTCGAAGTTAAGGACATAGAAACATCTAGAACCACTCAGAATAGTGGGATTGCGACAGTAGAATCGGACGGTGTGATTTATTATGGGTACTTAAATTGTATACTCGGCATCCACTATCCCGGACGATCAGAACCCTTTTATATATTCTAGTGTACTTGGTACGATACGCGAACCGATACGGAAAGGTGGAGAAGCAATCTTGAGACTTAGAAAGATGAATATGGATTGACCAGTGTGAACACACTTCGATTTTACGGTCAGGAAGATCCGTTTATCTTTTCGAACCAAGCGTTCCAAGTATACTACTCACAGTGTTTGAATTATCCGGGATGGAGTGTTGTATGCCGATGGAAACCCAGAGATGTTTATGATGTCCCAGAATTCGAGGACAGCGATGAGGACGAAAAAGAGAGAAGGCTTAAAGTGCTCCAACCGTCTGTTTCGAAGGACGGGTTGTCTTCGACCGATCATGAAGTTACGTGGGTTAGAAATGACATCGACGATGAAATCCAAGTAGATATGTATAATGCGCCTACGAAACGAAAAAGGTTATCAGTAATGTTATATTATTACTTCACATTTTACGCTCTATACATATATAGTCAATACTTTTAATGATTGTCTAATGCATCCACGAACCGTTTATCTAGATTTGATGACGATGTCGGGAGCAGCGAGGGGCGACAGGAGCTCCAGCCGCGGCAGAGGCAGAGACAGAGGCAGAGCGGTTCTGCCGCCCGGAGAGCTCCGTAGGGAGCTTCAGAGGGCCGGTCTTGCACCCAGATCGGAAACCCCTTCGGATGCCTCCTTCCGTGTGGATTTTGCCACACCTCCAGGTATACTGCGCACATATCCATTTTGAATGTAATATTACAGATATCCATGCCTGTTTATGTCAAAATTACTTATATTGTCAATGTTTGATTGTCTAGTTGTTGGTGATGCGTCCACATCTGGGACAGAGGCCACTCCCGCTCCTCCAGGTATGTTTATATATCATATAGTGCATGTATATTGATTTTGAATGCTATATCATAAATACACACATTCCTTTTGCTCTTACTTAGCAATTTTTATTATTGTCTAGCTGTAGGTGGTGACACCACCGCACCTGCGGGTATGTTTATATATCCTATAGTGCATGCATATTGATTTAGAACGTTATATTATCGATCTACACATTCTTTTTGCAATTGATTATATAATCTATTTTTAATTGTCTAATTATAGGTGGTGCGTCCACATCTTCCGCAGGGGCCACTCCTGCCGCTTCCATACCCTCCGCATCGTCTGCAGGTTAGTATGAATAAATATAAAATATTTATTCATTTTACATATGCTCTATAGAATAAATATGAACTTCATGGAAATTTAGCGTCAATGTTTATTTTCTAGTTGGAGGGGAGGCGTCCGCATCCGGGACCCCGGTTGTTCCTCACCGGAGGAACTATCGTCCCGCTCGTGCTGCTGTCCGGGCCCAGGCTCGTGCGATAGTCACCGGAGATATATATCACACTTCAATTTTCGTTTAACCTTGATTTCTTAATACAACTTTGTCTTAATATTGATTGTCTTGATATTTCGTGCAGACGCAGGGCCTCCCCATCCCCAGAGGGGGACTTGAGGCCCGAATCAGTCCCATAGGCTGAGGCCTGACAGAGCTATGGGGGAGGCAGCATTCCCCCTCTTTTTTGCCCTTGACTATCGCTATACCGGTCCTCATGCCGAGAGGTTCGGCCGGTACATGGGGGACGAGAGCCGGCTCGTGAAGAACTATCCACTTCACGTTGAGTGGGGCCAGCAGCACCAGCGCTCATTTGCCCTCTTCTTTGATCAGGCTCGGGTACGTATTAATATATATTTTCATTTGATCTATCCAATATATTTATTATTAACACTTGCAATCTAATAACAATGTTTTTTTTTGTATTTTCAGTTGGATTACAATTTTCAGCCTGTAGCCGACCCTGATCACCCGGGGGGGTGCTCGACCTTCATGCTCTGTACAATGGCCTGATGAAGAACATGCAGGCCAAGGTCCGATACAACAGGAATGAGCTGAAGGCCGAATGCTACTCCCTATGGATGGCGACCCCCGAGGCAGAGAGAGCGGCCCTCCTATCTACTCCGGCGTTTGCGAGAGTCGACGTAGAGACATGGCCTCTATTGTGCGAATATTTCGACTCCAACGCAAACAGGTATGTATTTTAAATGTAATTAATTGTTTAGGATTTAATTTATTTTTTTGTGTTCCTTAATTAGAAAACTAAATGTTAATGCGTTGTGCAGAAACAGGCCGCTCAGAATACAGAGAACAGGAAGTCGGCGAAGAGGGGTCGCCCTACTTACACAGGTGGCTCGAGGAATATTACTCGAGCCATGGAGTTATCGGTAAATTACAATAGACCGACCTTTGTGATATTCTGCAATATTAAGAGTTATTTTCTAATATTTCTAATATTAAGAGTTATTTTCTAATATTGCAGACAGCTCGGACCGTGGCGTCAGGTGGTACACCGAGCGTGCTGTCCGCATATCTTGTCGTCCACGGCACCTCGACAGATCCCGCCACCGGCGAGCTTCGATATCCCGACATTGCTACCCAGGAGTATTGCATAAGTGTTAATATTTATTCTACCCATATTTGAAATTTTAGTTTTGGAAGGTTCAAGTTTAAATTTTATACTTATACTTTACTGCTTAATGTGGGTGTAGGAGCGGGTGGTTGAGCAGGCCGAGGCCTCGGGGATCGATTTTACCGGACAGAGCGATCCGAGGCTGCTGACGTTCTGGACGCCGCACACGGAGGGCACCACGGAGGTTGGGAGAGAGGCCGGGGACTGGGCCCTAGCAGGGCCCATATGAGGTTGGACTCCACCCCGACGGTTACTTCTTCCGTCTCCAGCAGGAACTGGAGAGCTTGAGGGCCACCGTTCAGGAGTTGAAGGAGATGCTGGTATGTATACTACTTTATAATAAAATATCATGTCATATTATAGATATCAACATATCCATAATTAGTACGTAGCTTGAGCTTATTTGGTTTTAGACTTAGGTTTGATTAATCATACATACATATGTAATTAAAATAAACAACGGTTTTTCAAACTAGATATCCAAATGGGGTTTCGAAATAACTTGATAATGATATGAATTCGAATAATACACAGTTCTTACACGCTTCTTACACACGTTAGGTCCAGACGCGACAGGGTACATCGGCCGAGCCTCCACATGCAGCTCCTTCGGCTGCGGCTCCGCAAGCCACTACATCGGCTGTAGTTCCGCAGACAGCTCCTATAGCTCCACCGCCCGCTCAGACTCCCGCAGCCGCAGCTCCGCAAGCCACTACCTCGACGGCGGCTGCGCAGACCACATCGCCAGCTCAACAGGCCGCTCAGACTCCCGCACGCGCCGAATTGCATGGTTTATTGACCAAGGAACAGGCGTGCTTGATTCTATCGTTTATCAGAGGTGGAGCTGGACCGAGCTAGGGTAGCTTTTTGATTCATATTTTTGAAACATGTATTTATTTATACCATACATATTGTACTACATTTTGAAATGATATTGATATTGATATTGATATTGGTTTATATTTATATCATATTCAGTTTTTGGGTTTCTTTTGTATATTATATGCGTGAGATGTGATTATGAATACTGCGATATATGTTGTGTGATGATTAATTTTATATTTTATTGATATATATTTTATTGTGCACAGGGCGGGAAAAAGTCAGGCAGCCCTTTTTTTTAAAAAAAATACAGATAATGTGTACCTACGGATTAATCCGTAGGTACACATGTTGCCCCTACGGCTTAAACCGTAGGGGAAAAATATCAGCAGTAACTGATATTTCCCCCCTGATCTCAGTACCAGGGGGTTGGGAGTGCCCCTACGGACATATCCGTAGGGGCAAACAAAGGCCCCTACGGATCAGTACCTACGCAGATATCCGTAGGGGATATTACTTGGCCCTACGGATATCTCCGTAGGTACAGTTAATATATTTAAAAAAACCGTAAATAAAATAACTTTTTTTACCCTACGGCCTACTCCGTAGGGGAAACTGGCCCTACACATAAATCCGTAGGGGCAAGAATTTGCCCGTAGAGGTATGCTCAGGGCTTCAACTTGCACCTACGGCGTTTGCACCTACAGATTATTTTTTCGCCCCTACGGAAGTATCCGTAGGGACAGTGGTTTGCCCCTACGGATAAATCCGTAGGGGCAACCCTTATTTGTAGTAGCTCTTGCTTTCTTTCGGATTATTATAACTAGTATTTGCACGTGCGATGCACGTGTTCAAATAAAAATTATGTTTGATTTTTGAATTCAAAAATATAAGTTTCGTGATATAAGTCGTTAGTTTGTTTTCAAAATGATCCACAATGATTCTGGTAGTTATTTAAGATCAGTAAAGATGATTACATAGTTATAACTGATTCGGTTGATGGTCCCATTTATTAAATATTTATTACAGAAAAAAATTTGAATTTAATTTTTTGCTGCTAATGTGACACTATTTGAGACTATGTTAAACCTTCAAATTAAATCGAAATCAATTTAGGAACCTGGTTTTGTGGTTATAATAGTAGAGATAGTAAAAATAGCCACTAGGATTTAATTTGTTATATCTGATTCTAAATTTTAATATGATTATATACATTAGTTTTATATAACAAATTAGCTAAAAATATTTAGTTATTATCAGTATTTATATGGGCATTTTACTATAAAAAAAACCTTTCATACTTCGCTAATTACTAAGAAGTCCGCTCATATTTTGTATTTGCTTAAAAGATCCTCATATATTTAAATTGCACTAAAAAACATCACACGCTAGTTTTCCATCAAAACTTAACGTCCCGTTATGAAGATAGAGCCGGAACTTGTGTTTGAACCATTCTCTTACCTACTAGGTATCTAAATAGGTCTTTCTTTCATAAAAGGAGCCAACACATTCTCTCTTAGTTGAAGATTGGAATTTAACGCAACTAAAGAATCACTCTCTTTCCAAATAAGGATGCCTACAAACTTGCAATTGAAGGGACGAAGACACTAGACAAACTCGTTGATGGAGGAGATCGAGAAATATGAACCGGTTTCCATGATCAATTTGAGAGATGTTTGATCACGAAACCTTGATCATACAGCCAATTTGACAGAAAATTTAAGAATTTTGGGAAAAGAAAAGAAGTTGTGAAGGTTTTTAAATACTAACATGATACTCACTGTTAACCTCCTAACGGAATAATAGAAGATACCAAAAACATTCTCTTTTTCCCCTGTTAGGAGGATTTTTAGTATAATTTAAATGTATGAGAGTCTTTTAAGTAAATAAGAAGTATAAAGGGGTTTTTCAATAATTAGCGAAGTATGAAGGGTAATTAGCCAAGCATGTGGAGGGGTTTTTAGTGAAAAAATCCCAATTTATGTCAAACAAACGATACATATTTACTTGGTATCTAAACTAGTCTCTATTTATAAAGAGAAGAATGAAGGAAATATGCCTTAGGAGAGAACTTCCTCTTATCGAATTGAAAAAATATCATTATTTTTTCTGATAATCGGCATCCATCATCATTATTTTTTCTATCATTTAAGATGTGGATACACCAAAATTCATGTGATTTAACCATTTTTTCGCCGTTGAATTAGCGATGTAAAAAATTCTATTATGGGTCAACCGTTAATTTTGCACCACTAACTTAATGGTGAAATTTTTTAGAATTATATAAAATTTGGTGTAGTCACGTCTTAAATAATAAAAATAAAGATGATGAATGACCGATCGTCAAAAACAAATAATGGATAATGTATTTTTTAAACGGCATAGGAGGAATCCCCTCCCACCTTTCCTCCATTATTCTCATCTATAAACTAATTTGTAAATGTATGTATCAAGGCTTCTATTTTTTGAGAAAAGACAGTCCTAACAAAATTGAGAAAAAGACATAAAATTTGCAAATTTTACTTTTGTAATCAAATGGGAGATCAATGGATGAATGATGTGTTGGTCAAGACATTGAAGCAAATTTCTTTTTATATACCATCACTATGATATAATCATAAAATGTTTTCAAGTATCAATTACAATATGCTTTTTTTTGTTTCGGGGTAGATTGTTTTTACCGGTAAAACGATTTGCAGCAACGTTTATGTGTTGTATTTCTTCAGCACTAACAAAAATTCTTGGCTAAAGCGCACCATTAATTAACTTTTTAAATTTTGATTATTTTTTATTTTCAAAACACCTACATCATCCAGAGATAAAATATTAATCGCCAACACTTACTGAAGACAAAAACTTACAGAAATTTGAGGACATTTTGGAAATAATTAACTGAAATAGCAACCTATATGTATAGGGTAGGGTCACATGTTTTTGTTAGCCTTTGGCCCGATCCGGTCCAATATCCGTCCATATGAATGGATTGCCCATTTATTCATATATAGAAGGCTAGGATTTCATATGAAACGTACGATAGATATGTATACAATATAAAGAGTTTTTTTAGAAAGAAAAACAAAAGAGGGCCGTCGTTTTCTTTCCTCATCCTCTTCTAATTGGGTTGGTTTGCAGGGTGATCAAGAGAGCGATTCTCATTTTCTACTACAGTACGGTTTCTCTCCGGCCGTTACTGGGAGACGCTAAAGATCAGATCTTCTGAATAACATGGAAGCCTACTTGAAATAGTCCTCGGGGATGAATAGGACCACACAAACATTATGCCCAAATTAAAAATTCTATCAACTATACATGCAAGTGTAAAACACAATTACAAAAATATAGGACATCAAACAATACTACAATTGTAAACAAGGAGTATATAGCAAGCAAGAATAATATCAAGTGCAAGCAACGAGCATAAAGAGCAAATAGTAAGCAATTATAGCAAGTAGTGAACATGCATGCAATTGAGCAATTTCTAAACTAATAGGCAATATAAAATAAGAGAAATTGTAAACACAATCGCAAACGGTAGTCGTTTTTATAATAGTTCGGGAGATCTCTTAGTCCGCTTTCTTTAGACGCATGAGCCCGTTCTACTAAACACGTCTTTCTCTTGGAAATAAACACATTGACCACAAGCAACACAACTCCGCTTCCGGTAGAGGCCAAACCAACACGTCTTCTCAACAGACTACGCGTTGTTCGCCACTACGAACAACATTTCTTACAAGCTCTTTCAGCCTCTCTCTCGATACAACCACACGTGCTCACACTTGAGTACTTCTTCTCTCAACAAGCTCTTCTCTCTTACAAAGCACTCTTGCACTCAAGAATTCTCTCAATGAAGAAAGAGAGTAAAATACAAGCTCAAGATTACTCTCAAATGAGTTTTACAATAAAGCACTAATACTCAAGAATATGGATAATAAAACTAGAAGCTTTTGAGTGTGTGTACATGAGAGATTGGATAAGCAAATGAAAATCTCTTTAAACTCTTACAAGATGTGCGATTTTTCTCTCCTGATCACTTAGAAATATTGGCAACTGAAATATTGAGTGGTTAGAGCTCAAAAAACAAACCCAAAACTCTTTTATAGCCCCAGACAAAAAACCAGCCGTTATGAATCAAATCAGCATTTTTCAGTTTAGCAAATGAAAATCTCTTTAAACTCTTACAAGATGTGCGATTTTTCTCTCCTGATCACTTAGAAATATTGGCAACTGAAATATTGAGTGGTTAGAGCTCAAAAAACAAACCCAAAACTCTTTTATAGCCCCAGACAAAAAACCAGCCGTTATGAATCAAATCAGCATTTTTCAGTTTTATAATTTTTGTAAAAAATAAAAAATTAAAGAAAATACATAAAAATTGCCGAAAAATTCCGAAAAATTGAGAAATTTATATTTGGTGTTTTCTTTTTATTTTTTATTCTTTTTTTGATTTGCTGCTCAAGTTTTGGATTAGTTGAAGGTTTTACTATTAATTCTGAGAATTATGTTTTTTTTTCAAAAAATTTGTTTACTCACCAAAAGTTTCAAATTTTTTAATCTTACATAAAATCTTGGAGATTTTATGGATAGTTGCTCTAGTCGAAGCGTCTGGGGCGCATGCTAATTTTACGAAAAAACGAAAAGCTTAATAAAACGGACAAGATTAGATATGGTAGTTTAATAAAAATGAAATCCGTTACATTGTTTGTCGTATTTATGTTGTGCATGGTATATTATATACACAAAGACGCATGCTATATTAATCTGACAAATTTCAAGTGGGAGATTTTGAGGGGAGACAGAAGTATAGATTCAACTACCCAATCTACTTCGTTTCTAGAAAATTCGTGTTTCGTTGTTCAATCATTTTAAAAATATTTTAAATTTAAAAATTTTGAAGGATGTGTTTGGTGCCGTAGGCCTTCTTCTCTTTCTTCGGAGTGTAAAATTTATTGTTTTTGTTAAGATGTGTTGAAAACGAAGCGTTCTTTGGGAAAGAACGGTAGTCCATTATATGTCATAGTCTTAACGCATTCATAATAAATTTAGGATATTGTTAGTCTCACCAGGGGTAAGATAGTAGAGGACGATAATATAATGAAATAAAAATATTAACTTAATGTTACATGAACAAGCTGAAAGGCTTAAACACTAGTAACAAAGTGGCAGCGATGTAGCAGAGCTACACGACACAGCACCATTGAGATGGCAACGATGTAGCATGGTTATACGACGCAGCACCATTGAGGTAGCAGCAATGTAGCAGGGCTACACGACGCATCACTATCGAGATGCAACGATCTTCGGAGAATTGGTGCATCTAGGATCGCTCTACGCATTGGATGTGATGAAGAGCGATATCATTAGTGATCATATGATTCAATGCTAAGCACTCGCAGTTTATTCTGAGCGGTAGTTACAAGGTATCTACGCGCTAAGAGATAAGTTGTGCGAAGATTACGGGGTAATCTATGCGACGTGGCAACGTCATATTATTTCTTGGTTTGACCTTATTTTCATATAAGGAGTCAAATCATGTAATGTGGATACACTTAAGAATTATATCTTCATAGATAATATGACGAGCGATAGTAGTGGACGGTTACATGTTTTCTATTTGATCCATGAAGCAGTTAGTTATGCGGAAAGCGAATATGTTGACATTTGCTAGTACGTTTGAGTAAAAGAGACTTAAGCTTTAATCGCCACGGGTGATATAACTAAGAGCGCTGCTGATATATTGACGAGGTCAACAGTACACAAGGGCAGATGTCATAGCGCAAGAAAAGTTCAATCGAGCTACGAAAATAGTAATAACACGCCAACAACTTAATTTATCTGACATGGAGAAATGCACTGGCAATAATAAATATAATAAGTCTAACGTTTGACCATGGGAATTTGAACCGCTCCACTTGTCAGGGTACTGAGTGAAAATAGGCCTTCTGTTTGGAGGAGAAAAGTTTGTGAAAGAAAATAATGTGTCGAGGACATATGCGTCGATTCCGCATCGGGGATGCAGATAGCTATCCACAAATCATCTTCCCGTCAGTTACAGTTTCAGTTTCGGATTAGGATATTTGGATATCTTAATGGAACATTCTGTCTTATGAGTTACATATAGTTTTAAGAATTGATCCTTTTATAAATGTCATGAGTGTCATGGTAGATTAGTTCAATAGATAGATAGGATGACTGAAGCACCTGAGATGGATGAGTTGGCATTTGAGCCAAACTCAAACCATCTACTTGTGAAAGTTGCATTGGAAGCAAAACTACCATAGTAAAACCAATTGGATATCCATTACAGATAATTCAATTTGATAGATACTGATCAATAAATGTGAATACACGTAGTGAAGTTTCCTAATTTAACACCTTCATTAATAATTACTCGATATGACTATTGATCTCACACAGAACTAAAGAGTAGATTTGTATCAAACGTGGTATTAGTGAAGTGAAGAGTCAGTTCATGCAAACAGGGTTGTGCGTGTTTCACAGAGCAGTTCTGGAAACTGTAAGCAAGCCATGCGTGTTTATTTTAGCAGTTCAGGGATCTGAATGAAGGAAAAAGAGTCGTTAGATAGTTATAATATCGCAAACTTTGCAACAAAATTGTGTTGTAGAGAGGAGAATTAGGAAACCCTAGATATGATAAAGAATATGATGGCAAAGGCTAATCTTACATATTATTTGGGAGATACAATGTTGGCAGTGGTTTATGTTCTTGATCATGTGTTTTCAAAATTAGTACATTCAAACACCCTATGAGTAGTGGACGAACGAGAGACCTGGGAGGCCACTTGTGTTCGTGAGTATGTGATAGGACTATGACTAACATTTGGTCATGCGATATTGATTTTCTCAGAGAGAAAAAAACGAACGATTTCCTCAGGAAGAAAACATCAAGCGATATCCTCAGAGAGGAATTTTCGCAAAAGGCAAAAGTAGGTCATGATTTGGGATTCTACAATATTGAGGAATCTCCTAGCTTGTCAGCGGTGCAGAAGTAATTAGTTCCTTCAGCGGTTAGCGACTGTGGGAGCGATATTTCCGTTGATGGCTCGGAGCCAATCACGAATCCTCAAGTGACTTGTAGATGGTGCTGTGGATTGACACCCCAACGATTCGATATCAAAAGGAAGACGTCTATGGTAATTCCGCATTGGTTGCGGAACCCAAGTGATTTATGGACGCTATTTCTGGGTCTACTGCGAAAGAGTGAATAATGACAATGGAAGAGATGGAAGAGTCAACGATAAAAGATCAAGTCTGGAATTTGATCGATTATCCAACCGGACGTAAGACTGTTGATAAAAACTGGGTTTTTCGAGGTCGTGCGAAGAGAGGACGATACTGTAGAGAGCTACAAGGCACACTTGTTGGCGAATGGATTCACCTAACGTAGGTGGATAATGAATAGACACTTTTCACTCGGGACGATGATTGTGTCTATTTCGCCTTTCTTAACAAATCGTTGCACATAAATATTTTGAGCTAGTCCTGGAGATTTAGATCATATTGTCGATAGAGATTTGGATAAGGAGATCTGGGAGATCTGCCTACGGGTTTCAAAGCCAATAGGACTCAAGTCGAATCAGAGAGTCTATTTATGGCTTGAAACACTTATCCAAGCAGTTGTTGGTTCGATGTCATCAATCTATATTGGATATGGATTGACGATGATTGAATGCGACAACTGTAAATTAAGAGGTCTTATTGTGAACGATATTTGTAATGACCAAAAATGACTTGGAGTGGCTATGTTCTCGCTATAGAGGAAATGTGAGATGTTGAGTTTTGCTTGGAAATTGGATCCATGAGGAGCCGTTTCAAGAGTATCCTGTGTTTGTTTTCGGAGACTCATATGAGATATGTCTTAAAACGGTTCAACCCGCACAATTACTCCAATTTATTACTCTAATCACTAATGGATATGGTTTTTAGCCTTGATCTTTGCTATAATACTCTTAACAAAGAAAGACAGATTTTGTGGGTTCCGTTTTACTTAGTCAATAGTCAAATGTATGCATGGTGTGTACTTGACCACATATATAACTCTTGCCAATTGGACTTAGTATTAAGGCCCGCTTGTTAGGATGAAGTGATGAGAATTTTTAGGTATTTATGTAGGACGTCCCATAATACCTAGTACTATAAAGAATCAGGTTTGCAGTCATGTGGACATACAAATGCTGATTAGGCCGGCAATATTGGTATGCGTACATCCACATCTGCACGTGCTTTTTTGCATAATGGCAGGGCCATCACTCAGAGTGGCAAGATTCAGGTTTTTTTTAGCTTTTTCACCATGGAGATGGAATATATGGCTACCTCTGTAGCGCCAAAGAGGCTGCAAGACTGATGTAATTCCTCAGAAGTCTGCACATGATTCTGCACGCAAGGGAAGCAGGGTTTATGTTTATCATGATATCAGGTCAACGATGGCATACTCACTTAATCCCATATATATGGAAAGTTGAAGCACTTATAGATTTACCAACACTTCATCAAGGAGTAAGTGGCATCAGAAGGTGGTCTAAGCTATAGTGCTTTCCTTCAGGTCAGACGATCCGGGATCCGATGACGAAGGAAATAGCTGAGTAACGCTATATGCATTTGGGCTTTGTCCTAGATGACGTATTGCATTTAAGATAGCTTGATAGACCTTACTCTTATGTTTGACATTATTATTATTATGGATGACAACTTTATAGATGCATATTTTAAGATTGGTGATGTATAGCTTTCTTTCTTTATTATCTGGGATGGATATTTCTATATTTTGTTTGACTATTTTAGGTATGGAGTACAAGGTACACGCAATGTATAGGGTACACAATGTGTGCTGGGCACGTATTTAATAAGGATACGTCAGCAGGTAGGAACTCTCTCTCTCTCTCTTGCAAGAGATCCCCTTTATGCTAAGGAAGCATACCAAGGTGATTAAGTACTAAATGTCAGCTGCTCAGAGTAGTGACTGTGGTGTTGCATACTGGGTATGGCGACAGTGGGAGCATTTAATAGAGTCGCCCTGATCAGGTCAGGATGAGATTGTCATGTACTATAGGCCGAGCGACCGAAGTGGTTATCCTATAGCCACTTTTACCGATTTATATATATACGGATTATGGGTCTGACTCGTCGTACGGGGTGCAAGCTTGTCGGGAGATCCCAGGCATATCGCAGGACGATATGACCGAGCAAGTCAATCACAGGGTGATTGGACATGGGTCCGTACGATATAACCTTAATGGCGTACGCTCTCAGGGAGAGAATTTTATACCGTAGCACATTGTCATACGATGTGCGTTTAGATTGTGCACACAAGGAGGTTCAGGGATGGATCCCATCTCTCGCACTGTGTGAGCACTTATGACGACCTCTTTCATGGAAGGACGGGAAGTCTATACTCTTAGCGACACTGGGCTATCTGGGTAGGCATATTATGTGCGCCTGCTACTTTGGCTGTTGTTTCCTGCTGCGATGACAATATATAACACATACGGGGAAGTGTCAGGAAAGCGGGTGAATAGCAGATCTGACTATTCAAAGCCGGAGGAAGATCGATTGGAATATCTCCTGATTGCATCGTATGGCTAACTCTTATTGATGCCAAAGCGACGAAGCTTAAAAGTGCGATGAATCGAGAGGTAAACCTAAGTGTTCAAGTACGCTTCTGAGAGGGATCAAAGGAACCCAAGCAAACATATCTGATCAGATCTGGGGTATGAGATTTCTCAAGCATAACATATTTTGGTTTATATTGTTTTCTTTTAGGGTGATCCTTGTGTCGGTCCTAACGAATCTGGATGCAAGGCTTCCCGCTTGCAGGTTCTCAACGGTCCACATCACAACATGTTATGTATGGGTAGGCATGAGGAAGAGAAGGAGAAAATTATCAGAGAGACAATTGATTCAGGAAATCAATGGTTCAGGGAACCAGTACGGGAAGCTATGGATGGCACCCACTCGAATGTGCGAGTGGGAGTATGTTAGCCATTGGGCCCGATCCGGCTCAATATCCGCCCATATGAGTGGATGACCTATATATTCATATATAGGGGGCTAGACTTTCATATGAGACATATGATAAATATGTATACAATATAGAGAGTTTATCTAGAGAGAAAAATAAGAGAGAGTCGTCATCTCCTTTCCACATTCTCTTCTACTTTGGGTTGGCTTACGAGGTGATCAAGTGAGGGATTCTCGCTTTCTACCAAAATATAGTTTCCCTCCGGCCGTTGCTTGGAGACGGTAAAGATCAGATCTTCTATGTGATGTGGCCAAATTGATCGATCTAATCAATCAGATCATGTATATCATAAATTTTTAGGGTAGATAAATCACTACTACAATAATCACTTGCCCTTACAGATTTAGCCGTAGGGGCAAACCACTGCCCCTACGGATATATCCGTAGGGATATAAAATTCCTCCGTTGGTCCAAAGACCAAAGGTGCAAGTCTTCACCCTGAATATGAAAGTATGTCTTAGCACCTCCACTAGGTTTCAAGGAGCATCAAATATGCAATTTTTTAAAAATCTAGAGTGCTAAGTATACTAATCTAGAATCGAACTAGAGAATTAAGGTTACATTATAAGCAAACAAGTTTTAAACTAAATGATGGGGGTTTACAACCTTTGTAGACTGGTCCTTCACTTCAAAATCTCCAAGTAGTAGTTCCTAGAACTCTTGTTAAGGCTCCACTTGAAGAAAGGATCGAGCTTGCTTGTTGTTTTCGATGCCGAAGATGATCCACCTTGAAGTCTCTCTCACTCAAGCTCACTCTTCACTAATCAAGGTATTAGTGAAGAAAACAACCTAAACTAATGGGCTAGATTAGTGTAGCTTGATGAAGTAGGAGATTTGCTCACTATAAATCTTTTTCTCTTTTCTTTTCTCAACTCAAGAAAAATCTAGAGAGAGGTGAAGAAGAAGGAGATGAACTTGGACTTGTATGAGAGTGAACCATGAGGTGAGTGATAAGATAAGATGGGAAAATATCTATGAATAAAACAAAAAATAAGAGGTGAGTCATGGCTTCTCAAGACTTCTACAAGCATCTAAAAGGAATGACTTATTCTCATTTCATTAATTCATAAATTAAACCATTATGTACTCATTATTAATCTCATGTGTTATTCTCATACATCCTAGTTCAATGTATCATCAACCATGATACATTTATAAATCCATATATATATATATATATATATACATCACATATATAAATATATAAAAAGAGAAGAAAATCTTAAGTGAGCTTAATATTAGTTAATATATATATATATATATATATATATATATATATATATCAATCAAATATATAAATATATATCAAATTATTAAATCAACACTTGATTCAAAAATCCGGTTATATCATATATAACCGGCTATATCATATATAACCGGCTAATATCAAATATATATATGTATATCAAATTATTAAATGGACACTTGATTCAATAATCCGGTCATATCACATACAACCGGCTAATATTCAATACTAGTTAATATATATATATATATATAAATATATAATTATTAAATCAACACTTGAATCAATAATCCGGCTATATCAAATATAATCCAGCTAATATCATATATATAAACAACATATACATAAATCATTGAATCAACACTTGATTCAATAATCCGGTTATATCACATATAAGCTGACTGATATCAAATATCGCTATATTAGAATACGGTATCACATACTCGTATTCAATTAAGCTCCCGCACATATCTCCATATGTGCCCTACTTCGTTTCGTTTGAGCTAGGAAACCTCTGTATGGGACTCTAACGACTCGTTAATACGCCAGCAGTAGGTAATGATCACATTAGATACCCACAAGTCGTCAGCGGTACTAGCTGGACGTAACGACTACCCGGGTATTGAACGAATAGAAGATCAACAAGCAAATTTGTTCAAACTCCCGTAAAGCCTATAAGCAACACTTACCGTATAGTCCGGTCTCTTCGTCTGATATGTCGCATATCGAGTCTGGGGGTGGAATCGTCAGACCACACTAACTTGATAAGTCATGCCGATGTGTGGCCTATAACCTTTCAACAAACTACTAATAACACTTACTAGTAAATCTCATCAGTCCTGACCAGGGACTTGCTGTTATAGTCAATCGAGTATAGCGCAAGATCAACTCTCAATACTGGGAGAGACGAAACCCCTCCTATTTCTCACTACCTCCATGTGACTCGGGACTGTACCTAAAATCCACCTGTTTGCACGACTCCATTGAGTCGTGGTAGGGAGGAAATTAAAGCACAGTGGGAACCACATAAGACACTATGACGATCTTGGGTCTACAGGCTAACCTGTACAAGTGTCACCAGAGAACTACTATCTGACGATAGGTATGGTATCATATAGGAGTTCTCGGCGAGTCCTGTTCGGTGTACCCATTCTCTAATGAGCACCTGTGTACAATCTTTGATGTCAAACACCAATGGTTGTGGGATCAACCATCGCCCCATACAGGATCAAAAAACGTACACACTAGTCTACTCTGGAATATCGATGCCCTATTTCAATACTCCCTCGACTAGTAACTGTTAAAGGATGTACTTGTAGACTACACAAGCCCAACTAGTATGATCTACATCATAGTCGTGGTAGTCAAGGCTACATCCTAAGGGCTTTATCAACATGTATCAGAGAGACGGTAAACTAATACAAGTGTACATGCTAAGATAAAGAGCAATTAGATAGCATACTATCATGTCGAGCAAGAAATTCCTCTATATATATGTCCAAGCATCCACTATAATATACAATAATGTAGAATAATGGCCTCTAGGGCATACATATGACTAACAATCTCCCACTTGCACTAAGCCCAGTTGTTGTAGTATCGCATACCCAACATCCTAAAAAGTCTCTCAAACTACGTCCGGGGAAGGGCTTTCGTGAGTGGATCCACTGTGTTTTCCTTCGTATCTACTCTCATGACCTCGATCTCCCGGCGATCAACTATCTCCCGGATCAGGTGATACCTCCTTAGAATATGTCTGGATCGCTGATGGGACCGGGGTTCCTTGGCCAAAGCCACAGCTTTATTGTTATCACAATACAAGGGTATTGGATTCTTAATGGATGGAACCACACTAAAGTTTAGCAATGAACTTCTTCATCCAGACAGCCTCTTTGGCAGCATCGTTGGCAGCGATGTATTCAACCTTCATCGTCGAGTCTGCAATGGTATCTTTCTTGAAACTCTTCCAACATACCGTCCCTCCATTGAGGGTGAAGACAAAACCCGAGACAGACTTGCTGTCGTCCTTATCACTCTGGAAGCTCGAATCGGTAAAGGACTCTACCTCGAGTTCTCCGTTACCATATACCAAGAACATCTCTTTAGTCCTTCTCAAGTACTTTAGAATGTTCTTCACAGCTATCCAGTGCTTCTCCCCTGGATCTGATTGATACCTACTTACCACACCAAGTGCGTAAGCTACATCCGGTCTGGTGTATAACATCGCGTACATGATAGACCCAACTGCAGAAGCATAGGATATCACGTTCATGCGAGCCCTCCAAATCAGTCTTGGGAGACATCTCTTTAGAGAGAGTGTTTCCTGAGCAAGCAGGTAAATTACCACGCTTAGAATCTTCCATACTAAACCACTTTAGTATGGTGTCTATGTACCTGGATTGGGACAATCCCAACATTCTTTTAGATCTATCTCTATGGATCTTTATCCCCAGGATGTAGGAGGCATCACCCAGATCTTTCAGGAAGAACTTTTGTGATAGGAAGAGTTTGACTGAGTGTAGCATAGGAACATCATTTCCTATCAAGAGAATGTCATCCATGTACAATACGAGGAAGACAACCTTACTCTCTACAACCTTTATATATATACACGGCTCATCTACGTTTTTCATGAAGTCAAATTCTTTGACTGCTACATCAAAACAGATGTTCTAGCTGCGTGATACCTGCTTTAATCCGTAAATTGATTTAAATAGCTTGCACACCTTTCCGCTGCTCCCACTTTCTGCGAAGCTTTCTGGCTGTGTCATATACACGCTCTCTTCTAAATCACCATTTAGAAAAGCGGTCTTGACGTCCATCTGCCAGATTTCATAGTCATAGTATGTAGCAATGGAAAGTAGGATCCTAATGGACATAAGCATAGCTACTGGAGAAAAGGTCTCATCATAGTCGACACCTGGTCATTGACGAAAACCTTTTGCTACAAGTCTAGCTTTGAAGGTCTTAACCTTTCCATCTACACCAAGTTTCTTCTTAAAGATCCACTTCCTCCCAATGGGTTTTACCACTTCAGGAGTAACTTCAAAGGTCCATACTTTGTTGGTGTATATGGATTCCATCTCAAATCGCATAGTATCCAGCCATTTCACAGAGTCCCCACTTATGATGGCCTGCTCGAAATTAGTTGGGTCATCATCTTCCATGATGTAATCCTCGCTCCCTCCGTCTATGGGAAAACCATAGTATCTCTCAGGTGGATAAGAAACCCTACTAGATCTGCGGAGTGGCTGAGGTTCGTCAGGGACTATCGAATCCTCCGGTTCTACCAAATTATCAGTTGTAGTTTGTGTATCTGGACTTTTTCCAGCTCTACTTCATTACCACTAATTTCTTTCACAAGAAATTCCTTTTCTAAAAAGGTGGCATGTTGAACAACGAACACCTTTTGTTCCTCGGTGTGGTAGAATATATATCCATGTGAATTATTTGGATATCCTACAAACTTGCAAAGAACTGATCGTGCTTCGAGTTTGTTCGGATTCTGTTTTTTAACATAGGCCGGACAACCCCATATCTTAACTCGTTTAAGATATGGTCTCTTTCCACTCCATATCTCATATGGTGTTTTAGGAACATATTTTGATGGAACTTGATTTAATAGGTATGCAGATGTTTCAAGTGCATAACTCCAAAAGGAAATAGGTAATTCAGAAACACTCATCATAGAGCGCACCATATCTAATAGGGTGTGATTCCTCCATTCCGACACTCCATTATGTTGTGATGTATACGGAGGAGTAAGCTGAGAGAGAATCCCATTCTCTTTTAAATAATCTCGGAATTCCGTGCTTAAGTATTCTCCTCCTCGATCAGATCGAAGGATTTTAATACTTTTAACCGTCTGGTTCTCTACTTCGCTCTTATATTCTTTGAATTTCTCAAAAGCTTCAGATTTGTGTTTCAACAGGAACACGTGTCCAAATTTTGAGAGATCATCGGTGAAAGTAATGAAGTACGAGGAACCATTCCTAGCATGTGTAGACATAAGACTGCATACATCACTATATATCAGTCCCAAGAGTTCTGTAGCTCTTTCTCCGTGTCCAATAAACGGAGTTTTGGTCATCTTGCCTTTGAGACATGACTGACAAGTTTCATAAGATGTAAATTAGAACGGATTCAAATATCCATGTTTATGCAACTTAGCTAGTCTTGTCGCATTGATATGACCAAGTCTACAATACCATAAGAAGGTTTCGTTCATTTCTGAACTTTTCCTCTTGTGTGTGTTCTGTATACTTAGAACTGCATTTTGATTTATAACGTATATACCATTACATAACGTACCAAACCCAATCAACACTTGATTAGGAAAATGTTCATAACATTTTTCTCTAATGCAAACTTATATTCTTCTTTATCTAATAAAGAAACGGATATTATATTGCACATCATCGAAGGTACGTAATAACAGTCGTTCAAAATCAATGTATTACCATTTGGTAATACAAGGTGATATTCACCTCCATTTTTGGCAGCAACAATTGCTCTATTCCCTACTCTGAGAGACATATCACCCTTTCCCAGTTCTCTACTTCTCTTTAATCCTTGTAACAAATTACAAATATGGGATCATGATCCGGTATCTTATACCTAGGACGCAGAGCAGATTGAGAAACAGTTCTCAATAACTAACACACCCGAAGAAGATGCATCAACATGCTCTTTCTTCATCCGATTGGCGTGGAAATCCTTGTATTCCCCTATTCCTTGCCCAGACTTATGACGGTTGTCTTAAGATAGAGAGAAACCAACGTTCCCCAGCCCAGTATAATAAGTGGGTTCGGTCAATACATCAATATTATTATCTTGATTAAGGCGTGACATGGTCGCTACCTGGAGAGAGAGAGAGAGGAAAACACTTTAGCATACGCTCTTGCAAGATTAGATTAGTTATTATCTTATCTAATTAGGATGGCTCCCACTGTTTTTATCAAATCTTCCTTCAAACCCTAAAAGGTAAGATTAGCCGGGATTAATTATACCCTACAAGTTCGCCAATCGGTCAGCCAGGCAGGTATTGGTACTCCGAGGGAGTCTCCCCATGCTTTCGCATGGAACTAATTAAATAACCTCGTTTCCGCAAGGGCATAACCCCGTTAACACCTTTCTTATACACCTACTAGATTAGCTAATTGTAAAGTAGAAAAATATCCCAGGAGTAACACTTACTCGCAGTGGGTATCGAGATCCAACTATCATATAGAAGGTATGCAATCTCATTGCAAATTTCAACACTTGAAATTCCCAATATCCGTTTTTACCCCATTAGGTTTATGACCTTGACAAGGTCAACAAACCATAAACCGCAAGTCAAGTTCAACCCGTCATTTCGTGATTGAATTAAACCCACCCGCACGACCCTTGACAAGGTCAACAAAGCCCTATGACTACCCTAATCCAATCGCATCAACATGCGGCAGATAAACACTAATCAGCTACCGAACACTACGCCTTGACAAGGTCAAAAAACGCAGCACGAATACAAAATAGTACTTATCTGAAATGACGGAGGGCTACGACTGGTTTTGAAGAAAATCTTTAGCGTATTGAACTTGATATCGTTGTAGAATCTAGTGATTTGAAAAGGAGTGGTTTAAGCTCCGCTTTAAAATCGAGTAGTTTTCAAAATAAACCGAGTGGGTTATAGCATGTGCTAGTTTTTCTAAAGAGGTCATTCCCATTGAAGGGATCCAGGCTCTTTCCTCATCGAATGAGGTGCTGGATATTCATAATGGAATACCGCTATGCAAAGCAAGAACTAGAGCTACATTTTTGAAAAATTTGATTCTACAACACCTTTTAGGTTTCTTTTCTTTTCATTAATCTTATTAATGACGTCCCATAATTTATGTTTCCTAAATATCACAGAAGAAACAAAAATAAACACACATATACGCCATCCGCATTCGCCACAGGGATCCGGATCTTCACCGTAAGGTTACTTAACTTACGGCAGGGCGGGGTCAGGACTAGCGCGGATGCAAAACATATATAATATCTACTAGTATATAATATATATAAGTAGCATTCGTCTCACGCAGTTATATGATCACATCATATCACAGAAATAGTAGAAGCAAACATATGAAATATAGAATATACTAGGAGTTCCGTGTTTTAGATTAAGCCAGTAATGAAAAATACGGATTCCACGGTCGTGATGAATAGCCAAGCCCACATCCCTAGATCCCTACGAGAGCGGCAAGCAAACCTACCAATTCTATAGTTAGGCGACCAGTCTCAACTCCTTGAGATGGTCTTCCATCAGACTCTAGAACCCGGTTACTTGTGCTCCCCGCCTTGGGTCTATCCTAATGCGGAAAAATAAAAAATATACATCAAATGGAGACAACAACCTTAACCCGGAAGTGTCCCAATAAAACAATATTACATACAAATATTTACATGAATGAAAATTAAAAACCTCTCATCTCACATAAAACCCACAGGCTATTCAAACACGACGATCTAATATAACATATCAGTAGAAACACAATAACATCATATGTCATCAACGTAAGTAAATATGTGTATTCCTAATGTCATTGACATATAGCAACGAGATCGGGGATACTGCCACATATTACACTTACGATCGCAGAAAAGAAATGAAAACTACAATAATTAGAATCCGCATCATCTTTAGACATCATAAACCTGAATTATCACATATTCCGTATTTCATGCCTAACCCTATAAATCTTGCATTTAAGTCTCAAATTGAAAACACTTTTCAAAAATTAAGTCGGGTAATTCAACAAGATTCCCGATTATAAGATCGAATGCTCGTCGGGAACTTTAGTAGATGGCCGCACCCCCGAGGCCGTCAACGAAGTGCACTTGGGAGGAACACCGCGGCCGCGAGCATCAGAGCGGATGCTTTTGGGCATAGGGTTCTCCTATAGTCACTTGGTCGGAGCTATGGGGCGTGGCCGTCTACTAGTGTCTTCCGGCGACTATGCGCGTACGATACGAGATTATGACGGAGTTTTGATCCGAATCAAAATTCCATGGCAATCCATCACTTGAGACTAAAACGCGAGATTTACAAAACAATAACTAGTTTTCACAAAACTAATCGATGTGGATTCTAAAAATTGTATCACATATCCAAAACTTTATAGATGATGTTTAACATTTCGATCGATATTTCAAACAAAAGCAATTCATAGAGACCCCAACAACTTGAGCCCAAAAAAAATACCCAGAAAGTCCAAAACAAAAGATGAAGAGACTCAAAAAACCTGCAGATCTAACTCCCCAACTTAGCGGCGAAACCGCGGCTAAGCCATGGTTTAGGCGGCGGTTCCGCGGCCAAGTGTAGGGCTTACGATCTCCGTTTTCTTGTGTCTTCCTAAATTTACCTGCACAATTTTCTGAGCATTTTTAATCTGGAAAATTTCAATGTTCGAAAAATTGGACAGAAACTAGTAAATTTCGGTTTTTAAAACTTCGATCGAACACTTTAACTTTGTCTAATCTTCGCCTAAGTCTCTAGCTTAACTCTGATACCATAAAAGTATGACTTAGCACCTCCACTAGGTTTCAAGGAGCATCAAGTATGCAATTTTTTAAAAATCTAGAGTGCTAAGTATACTAACCTAGAATCGAACCAAAGAATTAGGGTTACATTGTAAGCAAACAAGTTCTAAACTAAGTGATAGGGGTTTACAACCTTTGTAGACCGGTCCTTCACTTCAAAAGCTCTAAGTAGTAGTCCCAAGAACTCTTCTTAAGGCTCCACTTGAAGAAAGGATCGAGCTTGCTTGTTGTCTTCAATGCCGAAGATGATCCACCATGAAGCCTCTCTCACTCAAGCTCACTCTTCACTAATCAAGATATTAGTGAAGAAAACAACCTAAACTAATGTGCTAGATTAGTGTAGGTTGATAAAGTAGGAGATTTGCTCACTAGAAATCTTTTTCACTTTTCTTTTCTCAACTCAAGAAAAATCTAGAGAGAGGTGAGGAAGAAGGAGATGAACTTGGACTTGTATGAGAGTGAACCAGGAGGTGAGGGATAAGATAAGATGGGAAAATATCTATGAATAAAACAAAAAATGAGAGGTGAGTCATGGCTTCTCAAGGCTTTCTACAAGCATCTAAAAGGAATGACTCGTTCTCATTTTCATTAATTTATAAAGTAAACCATTATCTACTCACCATTAACCCCATGTGTTATTCTCATACATCCTAATTCAATGTATCATCAACCATCATACATTTATAAATCCATATATATATATATATATATATATATCACATATATAAATATATAAAAAGAGAAGAACATCTTAAGTGAGCTTAATATTAGTTTATATATATATATATCAAATATATAAATATATATCAAATTATTAAATCAACACTTGATTCAAAAATTCGGTTATATCATATATAACCGGCTAATATCAAATATATATGTGTATATCAAATTATTAAATCAACACTTGATTCAATAATTCGGTCATATCACACACAACCGGCTAATATTCAATATTAGTTTATACATATATAACATATATATATATATATATATATATATATATATATATCAAATTATTAAATCAACACTTGATTCAATAATCCGGCTATATCAAATATAATCCGGCTAATATCATATATATAAACAACATATACGAAAATTATTGAATCAACACTTGATTCAATAATCCGGTTATTGTAGTCCGCAAGCACATCCTTTAACCGTTCCTAGTCGAGAGAGTATCGAGACAGGGCATCGATATTCCAGAGTAGACTAGTGTGTACGTTTCTTGACTCTGTATGGGGCGATGGTTGATCCCACATCCATTGATGTTTGACATCAAAGATTTTACACAGATGCTCATTAAAGAATGGGTGCACCGAATAGGACTCGCCGAGAACTCTTAGTTGATACTATACCTATCGTCAGAGAGAAGTTCTCTAGTGACACTTGTACAGATTAGTCTGTAGACCCGAGATCATCATAGAGTCTTGTGTGGTTTCCACTCTGCTTTGATTTCCTCCCTACCATGGATCAAAGGAGTCGTGAAAACAGGTGGATTTTAGGTACAGTCCCGAGTCACATGGAGGCAATGAGCGATAGGAGGAGTTTCGTCTCTCCCGGTATTGGGAGTTGATGTTGCGCTATGCTCGATTGGCTATAACAGAAAGTCCCTGGTCAGGGATGATGAGATTTACTGGTAAGTGTTATCAGTAGTTTCTCAAACGGTTACAGACCACACATCGTCATGACTTATCAAGTTACTGGGGTCTGACGATTCTACCCCTAGACTTGATATGCGACATATCAGACGAAGAGACCGGACTGTATAGTAAGTGTTGCTTATAGGCTTTGCGGGAGTTTAGACAAGCTTGCTTATTGATCTTCTATTCGCTCAATACCTAGATAGTCGTTACGTCCAACTAGTACCGCTGACGGCTTGTGGGTAACTGATGTGATCATTACTTACTGCTGGTGTATTGACGAGTCTTTAGAGTTCCACACGAGGGTTTCCTAGCTCAAGCGAAACGAAGTAGGGCACATATGTGATATGTGCGGGACCTTGATTAAATAGGTGTATGTGATACCGTATTCTAATCTCGCGATATATTATATCGGTCGGTTATATGTGATATGACCGGGTTATTAAATCAAGTGTTGATTCGATAATGTGATATACATATAAATGATATTAGTCGGTTATGTGTGATATAACAGGATTATTAAATCAAGTGTTGATTTAATAATTTGATATATATTAATATATTTGATATATAAATATATATTAACTAATATAATGCTCACTAAAGATTTTCTTCTCTTTAAAATACATTTAATATATGTGTGATATATATTAGTATATGTATTTATATATTGTTTCATGGTGGATGATACATTGGACATGGGTGTATAAGACTCACACCAAGACTAAAGATTACTTAGGTGTTTATTTATTAAGAGTAATTCAAAATTAGGTTGAAAATGAGCATGGCTTAGATGCTTGTGGAAGCATGTAGAAGCCATGACTCATTCCACTAATTTTGTTTTACTCTAGATATTTTTCAACCCAACCATTTATGTTTAGCCATGGTTAACTCTCTATATTATCACTTGAGATACTTTCTCACCATAGTTCATCTTCTTCATCTCATTTTTACTCTCTAGCTTTTCATGAGGTGAGAAAAGAAAATGAGAAAGTGATTTCTAAAGTGAGCAAAATTCCTACTTCATCAACCTACTCTCATCTAGCCCATAAGATTAGGTAGTTTGCTTCACTAATTTCTTGATTAGTGAATAGGTAGCTTGAATTAGAGTAACTTCAAGGGGAATCATCTTCGGCCTCGAAGACGACGAAGCAAGCTCGTTCCTTTCACCAAGTGAAGCCTAAGAAGAGTTCTAGGGATCACTACTTAGAGCTAAGGGACTACTATTTGGAGCTTTAGAAGTGAAGGACCAGTTTACAAAGGTTGTATTCTCTATGCACTTAGTGTAAAGTTTGTTTACATGCTTAGAAACCCTAATTCTCTAGTTCGATTCTAAGTTAGTGTAGCTTAGATCTCTAGATTTTATAAAATTGCATACTTGATGCATGTGGAAACCTAGTAGAGGTGCTAAGACACACTTTCATGGTATCAGAGCCAAGCTAGAGCAACAGGTTTGGTTTAAACGACGTTAAAGTGTTCAATCGAGTTTTGAAACCCCACAAATTCCAAGTTTGTGAAAAAATTTTCAAAAGCTGATATTTTCCAGATTAAAATACTCAGAAATTTGTGTAGGGTTTTCTATGTAGCCCCAAGAAATTCGAGCGCCTAACTTGAACAATTGGCCATGTAACCGCGGTATAAACTTGGGTTTAGCCGCGGTTCCGCGGCACTATTAGCGAGTTAGGAACTTAATTGTCTTGTGCTGCTCCATTATGTAATTTGGCACTTTCTGGGTGTTTTTAATGAGACTCAAGTGTTGTGGTCTCTGTGATTTGTGGGTGTTTTAGATATTGATCGAAATGTTTATCATCGTCTAGATATATATGATATGTGATACAATATTTGGATTCCACATTAATTAGTTTTGTGAAAACTAGTTTGTGTTTTGTAAATCTCGCATTTCAGTCTCTTTTGATCGATTTCTATGGAGTTTCGATTCGGATCAAAACTCCGTCGCAATCTCGTATTGTACGCGGATAGTCGCCGGGAAACATTATTAGATAGCCATACCCCATAGCCCCGGCCAAGTGACTGTAGGAGAACCCCGAGGCCAAAAGCATCCAGTCGGGTGCTCGCGGTCACGGTGTTCTGCCTAAGTGCACTTCATTGACGGCACCGGGGGTGCGGCAATCTACTAAAGTTCCCGACGAGCATTCGATCATTAATCGGGAATCTTGTTTAATTACCCAACTTTCTATTGAAAAGTGTTTTCAATACGAGACATAAATGCAAGATTTAAAGCGTTAGGCATGAAATCCGAGATATGAGATATTCCGGGTTTATGATGTCTAAGGATATGCGGATTCTAATTATTGTATGTTTTCATTTCTTTTCTGCGACCATAAGTGTAATATGTGGTGTATCCCCGATCTCGTTGCTATACGTCAATGAAATTTGTGATACGCATATTTACTTACGTTGATGACATGTGATGTTATGTGTTGCTGTGATATGTTATATTGGATCGTCGTGATTGAATAGCCAGGGGTTTTTGCGTGAGATGAGAGTTTTTCTATTCATTCATGTAAAAACTGTATGTAATATTCTTTTATTGGGACACTTCCGAGTTGAGGATGATGTCACCATTGATATATATTATTTACTTTTCCGCATTAGGATAGACCCAAGGCGGGGAGCACAAGTAACCGGGTTCTAGAGTCTAGTGGGAGACCATCTCGAGAAGTCGAGACCGGGTCTCCTAACTCTAGAATTGGCAGGGTTGCTTGCCGCTCTCGTAGAGGTCTAGGGATGTGGGTATGGCTATTCATCACGACCGTGGAATCCGTGTTTTTCATTACTGGCTGAATTTAAAACACGGACCTCCTAGTATATCCAATATTTCATATGTTTGTTTCTCCTGCCTGAGTTCTATGATGTGATCATATAACTCACTGTGACGAATGTTATTGTAACATTTCAAAAAAATACATCAGTTACATCAGCATCAGCAACACCATCATGAGCTGCAACAGCAGCTGATGTGAACATCAGCCTACCCATCATGACACTTCAGCCCCATAGCTGATCTACACACCCCCATCATGATGTTTCAGCCCCCCTAGCTGATCTACACTACTCCATCAGGACTTTTCAGCCCTATATCTGATCTACATCAGCCCCTAACACTTTTTCAGCCCCCCTAGCTGACTTACACTCCCCCAACATGACTTATCAGCCCACAATGACAGACTTCAGCCACCAATCAGCCCTCTCCCTATACCTACAGCTACACTAGCAGCTGAAACCATGCATCAATTCCGCACATTCAGCCACAATGGCTGACCTGCACACTCCCAAACCACACTTTTCAGCCCATTGGATCAGCAAAACAGCAGCACCATCATTGCATCAGCCAAATTCCTGCCCAACTTCAGCCACAAGGTCAGCAATAGTTGCTACAATACACCACCCCATATCAGCCACAACAACAGCCACAATATTAAGCAATAGCCCAACACTTCTGCTGCTGCAATACACAGAAACACAAAAGAAAAAGGAAATTGCAAGCAGCAGCAGCAGCAGCAGCTGCATAACCAGTTCAGCAACACCAAAATAACAACAGCATCAGCAAATGGAGCAGCAGCCTGATGCAGCAATAGCCCAATAAGTAGCTTAGCATGCAGCACAGCCCTTCCACCTCATCTTCCTTCCCTTCTCTTTCCTCCTAGGACCCCCTCGAGGTATAATCTCGCAACCCAAACTCTTTTCTTGCCAAGTTATAGTTGTTTAGCTGAAATTTCGTGTTATTACGTGGATTAGTGCTAGTTTAGGAAAAATTGAGTGAGATTTGACCAAGTGTTGGTTTTGAACGTCGGTATAACCTTATTAGGTGCTGTTGAGAGCAGTTAATCCTTGATCTAACCCAGATTCGACACATTTCAAACATGGAACCCAAAACAGAACAGTTTCATGAAGGTTTGCAAGGATATATGGCGTGCAGGTGAATCTGGAGTGATCCGGGGTCATTACGGGGAAAATGAACAACACCAGGAGCCTATTTAGACACCCAGGAGACCACCCTAGGCAGACGAGCACCCATCTCCCTCACCAGGCCGGCCAGGCTGGTTTTACCCTTTAAGGGGCTCGGCCACTTAGTTGGCTCAGGTGCCCAGGCTTCTTCCATAGCTCACATACACCCTGTACATCACCCTAAACTTGTTTGCTCTCTTTATTTCACCTTAGACGAAATCTGGGATTGTTTTCTTGGGTTGCTGCCTTACTTTTAGTCTGGGTTTTCCATATTTTGATTTCCATATTTTGGTATTTGTGCGTTATCTCGATCATGTGACGTTTGTACGTCCATATCGAGTGATTTCAGGTTGTTTTGCGAAGGCTAACCATAGGTTCTAACCTATTGGATTTTAGCGTATCGTGTTGGTTTTCGTGTATCGTTTTAAGTTACGATTTGGTTTTGATGCGATGCGATACGTGTGATATGTGTAGGTACCCCCGCGACGATCTGAGTCGATACAGAAGATGGAAGTGACATCGACACCGACACGAAGGATTAAGGTGAGTAGATTTATATCTACGGGGAGAAGTCGGGTGGATGGCGTATAGCACCCCCGCAGTCCGTGGTGATGTATACAGATGCGTATACACAATTTCAATTATTATATGTTGTTTGGGAAATTACTGATGTTTAGAATGGATAATTGGTGGACTTGATGATTTAGTATTGTGGACCCTAGGTAGTGGGTGCACTACACATACCTATACACACTCATACTTGCATACATCTTTATTTCATATGTGGTTATGGGATCCTATATTGTCATGTGTTCATATGGGTATGGGACCATGTGCTCACATGCAGATTTGAGGATGATACATGGGATTGAGATGAGTCGATGATATTTGATCCGAGGTTATGATATCGATGATATGGTAAAATTCGTATTTGAGATTAGTCTTGATGCTTTAGCGTATTTTGGATGATGATGCCATATGAATAGTGATATATGTATAAAATGATCGACGTGTGATTATGATACGAGATGATATGATATGATATGACAAGATATTTATGATAGGCCGCCTTGGGCGAGATATACTCCTTAAGATGATATGTGCTGATGATATCGATTTATACAGGATTGTTGACCAGTAGTCAGATCATGATTATAGTGATGATTTTAGCATTGTACTAGACGTAGGTCAGTACCCGGATTACGATATTTGATAAAGAGAATACCAGATGAATGATATGACGAATGTGATATTGACCCGTACCTAGATTTGGGGATGCCGTACGACGGATTTACGTACGAGCTATATTTGATGTTTGATCCGCCCTCTTGACTTGGGAATAACCGATTATAGAGATATGGTATCAGATGTAATATTATCGAGGCGGGATCACCGACTATATATATATTTATATATATCGACTCAGAGGTTAGGCGGTTTCCCTTACCTGCAGTTAGCTTATTAGCTCAGCCTTATTGTTGGCATAGCTGTATGACTCTTATAACATTAGATGCAGTTCAGTTTTCATTGTGTTTTAGCACTCAGCTCCCGCATATTATTGTTGTTACTCTGCATCGCATACTTATTGTGATTCATATTCCATTATTGATATAATGCTGTTAGGACACCAGCACCAATACCGATGATGCGTATGTTCACATATACTTACTTGCCAGCTCACACACATCTTCATCGGTAATTGCCATGTCACTACACAGTAGTATTATTGCATCAGGATATGACCCTTGTATGTGCATACTATTATTCCATGTTGCATGACATACTGTTATGCTTGCATTCCATTTATATGTCCTATACATCATGCTTCCTGATTATACGCATTGAGATATGTTGTTTCTATGTTATTTCTGGATTTGGGAACCGTGGGTATTTCAAAGAGATTATGTAAATGTTTTAAAAACCCGGTTACCCTTGATATGATATTTCAGTGCGTTCACCATGTGTTTTCTCGGTGCTGAGAGTGACATGTGAAACCCGAATCGAGGAGGCGGATGGGACCGATTGCGGGTACATGGTGGAGCCGGTGCGGTACCCCGGGGCAAGAAGATCGCAGGAGATGGCGTTAAGCCTGTGCACGGGAGTACTACCTACCGGTGATATTACCCGACATGTCGGATATCCGGAGGATACCGTCGTAGTCATAAGATGGATGGTAGGGGCCGATCTGGACTGACGACGCCCTAGATTTTGTGATTGAGACATTGAGATTTCGAGATATTGAGGTACAGAGATTGTGATACAGAGGTATCGAGATACTGAGACTTATGTTTTTTGCCTATGCTAGGCACTGCTATTGCTGATTTCATTTATGATACCTCATTTTAAACATACAGAAATCTCACAAATTATGAAAGCGGTTTTCTTCAGTACATGCATTCTGTTTCATGCATTCATACATCATCTATATGATACATTGTTACCTGATGCACTGACATGGACACATGGGATTACACTTGGGTTAGATATTTACCCTAGCCATGGTTAGAGATTGCTGGTTATATATTTGAGGATTATATATTATGATCGTATGACCTAGGATTGCGTCATACATGCGATTTTCTGTTCGTAGATCTTTTTCTACTCACGAGTTGGCAACTCACCCCCGTTGTGCCCCAGTTTCATGCAGGTGTTGCCGTACGGATTTCATTACGGCTTTGCGGGCACAGCTTATTTCAGGTGACTTGCTAGTAGGTGGGTTATTTGTATCGTACCCATCATTATACATTGTATTTTGTATTCAGCTGTATCTAGAAGTTCCATCAACCAAACATGTATTTATTTGAGATAGAGACCGGTGATGTTTGTTCTTTCGACCGTAGAGTCGCGCGTTATATTTCTATGGATTTCAAGCTCGTTGGAGTTCCCTTTCTGTTGTGATCCTCGCCTTTAGGCGTTGTATATTATGTTGCTTCAGGTTGATTCATATATGGTTTTTCCTACAATCTACTACTTCTCTTGGTTTGGATTTTTGGATTTCGGCTTACTTAGAATACGTACGCCTTGAGACGTTCGTAGTCTAAGTGCCGGTCATGTTCCGTAATTTCGGGTCGTGACAAAGTTGGTATCAGAGCGTTAGGTTTTACCTTCGGAGCGTAGGATGACCCTTGGTTGATGGAATATGTGACTAAGTAGAGTGACGTACCGTGGGTATGTTCCGCGGCATATTTACGACACACCACTCCACTTAAGGAGCCTTAGGATGTACATTTCCTTATTCAGTATCATATTCATTCCTGATCTAGCCTCATCAGTACCAGTATGGTTTTGCTGCCACGATTACGGGAAGGGAGGGCTATGGCTAGAGTTGCGGTCAGCATGAGCTCGTCACGAACGAGGACTGACCAGGGAGTGAATCCAACGACACACGATTGCAGAGATGTGTCTTTGTTTGTATTTCGCGCCACGAGTGTGGGATGGATCGCCGTATGAGATTACTCGGACGTGCAGATTAGCACCAGAGGATTGAGCCACCGGTAGAGGCCAGCCAGACTTTGATGACCGTTGGCCTATTGCTTGCTCATGATGATTGATGCACGGTTCAGTGTGCAGACGAGTGAGCTAGTTGTTACTGCGAACGACGAGATATTGTCCCAGATGTTGGAGCTATTGCAGTACGAGTTGTACTAAGTGACGATAGAAGATCACTAGTCACCGAGGATGAATGATTAGGACATGTGGATCGTTCGCTACCACGATGCGAGGTCATCAGATAGATTGATTCCAGCTAGAGACGACTTCACGCAGAGACGTTGAGAGTCGACAGAGACGATCAAATGTCAGAAACCTATTATTCTAATTTTAAAGTATTCGGAAGAACATGCAGGCAATTCTATGGACCCTCTAGAAGAATGAAACCCTAACTCGACATAATGACCCTGTGAAAGCCTTTGAACCTTAGGGTTTGCGGCAGTTCTGCGGTGCCATTAGTGAGGCTTGGGTTTGCCCTTCTACGACTAGACCACCGATGCTGTGGTATGTACGCAATACTATTATACTGTACCCAAGATGTTGAGATCTTGGAGGATTATGATGTCTTAACGAATCGATCGAATGGCTTGACTTAATTCGGATGCTAGATGGTGAGATGCATTTCTTAGGAGACTCCAGATATGAGGATAGCCGTTGGAGCTCAGTCCATGCAGCCACGACGAGACGAGTCCGAAGCAGTCGACATTAGAGAAAATTGGAGTAAGAGGTTCGTACAAGATCTGGATAAGATGACGTTCCACTCCGCCGACATCAGTGATGCGGTAGGCATGCCTATGCATTATACTTGGATGTACCTTCCAGAAGGAGTCGCGATGAGTATGCAGCCATTCCAGAACAAGAAGCAGATATAGTAAGGACGATGACTTCCGGACAGTTAAGCAGAGACGAGATTTGGAAGAGACCGTGAGCAAGATTCCTTCCAGGACACTGCTGCAATGATATTTACACCCAGGATCAGATGTGTCACGTGCATTCAGAGAGCCAGAGGCCGACGCCAGTGACATGCTGCTTTACGAGTGGTCGCGATGATTGACCGAGAGATGACCAGAGAAGTGCCAGAATGGAATCGTCCCCGTTAGCACACCTGACAGGGCCGATGAGCCGATGGATCGAGAGATTGGTAATCCACAGAGAAGACTTGGACCCAGGAGTGGTCATGTTATGCACACCAGCAGGCCAGATTTCAGGATCGTCGACGAGACATACTATGAGTGACCACGACAGTTGGCCAGAGATTCTTGGAGGATGCGTTTGAGTGGAACTATTCCGCCATACTTGATTTTGGTATTGTTGGGCGATTTATCCGCATAATTTGATTTTGATGATTGAGGATTTACGATTTTTACACAGTTGTTGCACTTGATATTACTTTCGTGCCTTGGTTTCACATGTTTGTGATTTTATGGGTTTTAGACATTTGAGTTGATTTCGTGCGTGTATATACACACGATTTGGTTTTTGCACCCTGCATAGTTTACATATGCTTGCAGTACAATAACATATATTTCGTGTATGATGGATGCACTAGATTTGGATTTTCAGCGCATGTTGGGCGCAGGTTATGATATGCGATTTGGTGCACACCAGATGCACTAAATCGAGATTTTTCGGGCATGTCAGATGCACCTGATTTTGCGGTCAGGTACACACGTTGCCTATGACAGATGTTGTGTGCACACCCGTTGCACCTTGATGTCGTTTTGTACACCCGCTTGGCACAGGTATGGGTTTTGATTTCCGTGCGCACCGGACGCACAGGGTTTTCATATGCACATTTTGGGACTGATTTCTTATGGAGCAGTACATTTTTTGTGTTGATGTGATTTGTTTTCGTACTGAGCAGGACTGGTCAGATGACAGTTCCTGGATATATTTTGCATGCATTGATAGATTTCAAAGGGATTTCAAAAAAAAAAACGAGCTATAGTCTCATTATTTACATACGCGTCCGATATGACACAAGATATTTAAAATGAGGAAACCCTTTTAAATTTGTTTTCAAACGGCGGATCGTGCATATTAAACAAAAGATATATACGTATACGGCTATTTTCTTATAGAGACGTCCGCCACTGTGCAGTGCTATGCGCATTGTACATCGACTTTAAAGAAATTTGGCATGCATTCCCTTCAGATATTTATATGTACGGATTTGGTATTTACGTGCATAGTTCCGATTTCTAGCATATCGGTTTTTGTCTTGGATTTAGCATTCATGTTTTCACCTTGACTCCGATGATTGCGGGATGCTTGACGGAGTTTTGACTTCGAGTTATCTGCTCGTTACTCATGCGCATGTATTGCGCTATGATGCCTTTTATGTATTGATAATTTCGGAGCCCCGTTGACTTGGACATTTGTTTGAAATGTTTTAGAATTGGGAGGTTTAAATTTAAATTCGGGGACCGAATTTCTTTAAGGGGGGAAGACTGTAACATTTCTAAAAAATACATCAGCTACATCAGCATCAGCAACACCATCATGAGCTGCAACAACAGCTGATGTGAACATCAGCCTACCCATCATGACACTTCAGCCCTATAGCTGATCTACACACCCCTATCATGATGTTTCAGCCCCCCTAGCTGATCTACACTACTCCATTAGGACTTTTCAGCCCCATATCTGATCTACATCAGCCCCTAACACTTTTTCAGCCCCCCTAGCTGACTTACACTCCCCCAACATGACTTATCAGCCCACAATGGCAGACTTCAGCCACCAATCAGCCCCCTCCCTATACCTACAGCTACACTAGCAGCTGAAACCATGCATCAATTCCGCACATTCAGCCACAATGGCTGACCTGCACACTCCCAAACCACACTTTTCAGCCTATTGGATCAGCAAAACAGCAGCACCATCATTACATCAGCCTAATTCCTTCCCAACTTCAGCCACAAGGTCAGCAATAGTTGCTACAATACACCACCCCATATCAGCCACAACAACAGCCACAATATTAAGCAATAGCCCAACACTTCTGCTGCTGCAATACACAGAAACACAAAAGAAAAAGGAAATTGCAAGCAGCAGCAGCAGCTGCATAACCAGTTTAGCAACACCAAAATAACAACAGCATCAGCAAATGGAGCAGTAGCTTGATGCAGCAACAACCCAATGAGTAGCTTAGCATGCAACACAGCCCTTCCACCTCATCTTCCTTCCCTTCTCTTTCCTCCAAGGACCCCCTCGAGGTATAATCTCGCAACCCAAACTCTTTTCTTGCCAAGTTATAGTTGTTTAGCTGAAATTTCGTGTTATTACGTGGATTAGTGCTAGTTTAGGAAAAATTGAGTGAGATTTGACCAAGTGTTGGTTTTGAACGTCGGTATAACCTTATTAGGTGCTGTTGAGAGCAGTTAATCCTTGATCTAACCCAGATTCGACACATTTCAAACATGGAACCCAAAACAGAACAGTTTCATGACGGTTTGCAAGGATATATGGCGTGCAGGTGAATCTGGAGTGATCCGGGGTCATTACGGGGAAAATGAACAACACCAGGAGCCTATTTAGACACCCAGGAGACCACCCTAGGCAGACGAGCACCCATCTCCCTCACCAGGCCGGCCAGGCTGGGTTTACCCTTTAAGGGGCTCGGCCACTTAGTTGGCTCAGGTGCCCAGGCTTCTTCCATAGCTCACATACACCCTGTACATCACCCTAAACTTGTTTGCTCGCTTTATTTTCACCTGAGACGAAATCTGGGATCGTTTTCTTGGGTTGCTGCCTTACTTTTAGTCTGGGTTTTCCATATTTTGATTTCCATATTTTGGTATTTGTGCGTTATCTCAATCGTGTGACGTTTGTACGTCCATATCGAGTGATTTCAGGTTGTTTTGCGAAGGCTAACCATAGGTTCTAACCTATTGGATTTTAGCGTATCGTGTTGGTTTTCGCGTATCGTTTTAAGTTACGATTTGGTTTTGATGCGATGCGATACGTGTGATATGTATAGGTACCCCCGCGACGATCCGAGGCGATACAGAAGATGGAAGTGACATCGACACCGACACGAAGGATTAAGGTGAGTAGATTTATATCTACGGGGAGAAGTCGGGTGGATGGCGTATAGCACCCCCGCAGTCCGTGGTGATGTATACGGATGCGTATACACAATTTCAATTATTATATGTTGTTTGGGAAATTACTGATGTTTAGGATGGATAATTGGTGGACTTGATGATTTAGTATTGTGGACCCTAGGTAGTGGGTGCACTATACATACCTATACACACTCATACTTGCATACATCCTTATTTCATATGTGGTTATGGGATCCTATATTGTCATGTGTTCATATGGGTATGGGACCATGTGCTCACATGCAGATTTGAGGATGATACATGGGATTGAGATGAGTCGATGATATTTGATCCGAGGTTATGATATCGATGATATGGTAAAATTCGTATTTGAGATAAGTCTTGATGCTTTAGCGTATTTTGGATGATGATGCCATATGAATAGTGATATATGTATAAAATGATCGACGTGTGATTATGATACGAGATGATATGATATGATATGACAAGATATTTATGATAGGCCGCCTTGGGCGAGATATACTCCTTAAGATGATATGTGCTGAAGATATCGATTTATACGGGATTGTTGACCAGTAGTCAGATCATGATTATAGTGATGATTTTAGCATTGTACTAGACGTAGGTCAGTACCCGGATTACGATATTTGATAAAGAGAATACCAGATGAATGATATGACGAATGTGATATTGACCCGTACCCAGATTTGGGGATGCCGTACGACGGATTTCCGTACGAGCTATATTTGATGTTTGATCCGCCCTCTTGACTTGGGAATAACCGATTATAGAGATATGGTATCAGATGTAATATTATCGAGGCGGGATCACCGACTATATATATATTTATATATATCGACTCAGAGGTTAGGCGGTTTCCCTTACCTGCAGTTAGCTTATTAGCTCAGCCTTATTGTTGGCATAGCTGTATGACTCTTATAACATTAGATGCAGTTCAGTTATCATTGTGTTTTAGCACTCAGCTCCCGCATATTATTGTTGTTACTCTGCATCGCATACTTATTGTGATTCATATTCCATTATTGATATAATGCTGTTAGGACACCAGCACCATTACCGATGATGCGTATGTTCACATACACTTACTTGCCAGCTCACACACATCTTCATCGGTAATTGCCATGTCACTACACAGTAGTATTATTGCATCAGGATATGACCCTTGTATGTGCATACTATTATTCTATGTTGCATGACATACTGTTATGCTTGCATTCCATTTATATGTCACATACATCATGCTTCCTGATTATACGCATTGAGATATATTGTTTCTATGTTATTTCTGGATTTGGGAACCGTGGGTATTTCAAAGAGATTATGTAAATGTTTTAAAAACCCGGTTACCCTTGATATGATATTTCAGTGCGTTCACCATGTGTTTTCTCGGTGCTGAGAGTGACATGTGAAACCCGAATCGAGGAGGCGGATGGGACCGATTGCGGGTACATGGTGGACCCGGTGCGGTACCCCGGGGCAAGAAGATCGCAGGAGATGGCGTTAAGCCTGTGAACGGGAGTACTACCTACCGGTGATATTATCCGACACGTCGGATATCCGGAGGATACCGTCGTAGTCATGAGATGGATGGTAGGGGCCGATCTGGACTGACGACGCCCTAGATTTTGTGATTGAGACATTGAGATTTCGAGATATTGAGGTACAGAGATTGTGATACAGAGGTATCGAGATACTGAGACTTATGTTTTTTGCCTATGCTAGGCACTGCTATTGCTGATTTCATTTATGATACCTCATTTTAAACATACAGAAATCTCACAAATTATGAAAGCGGTTTTCTTCAGTACATGCATTCTGTTTCATGCATTCTTACATCATCTATATGATACATTGTTACCTGATGCACTGACATGGACACATGGGATTACACTTGGGTTAGATATTTACCCTAGCCATGGTTAGAGATTGCTGGTTATATATTTGAGGATTATATATTATGATCGTATGACCTAGGATTGCGTCATACATGCGATTTTCTGTTCGTAGATCTTTTTCTACTCACGAGTTGGCAACTCACCCCCGTTGTGCCCCAGTTTCATGCAGGTGTTGCCGTACGGATTTCATTACGGCTTTGCGGGCACAGCTTATTTCAGGTGACTTGCTAGTAGGTGGGTTATTTGTATTGTACCTATCATTATACATTGTATATTGTATTCAGTTGTATCTAGAAGTTCCATCAACCAAACATGTATTTATTTGAGATAGAGACCGGTGATGTTTGTTCTTTCGACCGTAGAGTCGCGCGTTATATTTCTATGGATTTCATGCTCGTTGGAGTTCCCTTTCTGTTGTGATTCTCGCCTTTAGGCGTTGTATATTATGTTGCTTCAGGTTGATTCACATATGGTTTTTCCTACACTCTACTACTTCTCTTGGTTTGGATTTCTGGGTTTCGGCTTACTTAGAATACGTACGCCTTGAGACGTTCGTAGTCTAAGTGCCGGTCATGTTCCGTAATTTCGGGTCGTGACAGTTATATATATGATATATATAATAAACGCTGCTTTTGTTTTGCACCCGCGCTAGTCTAGCCCCCGCTCTGCCGTTAGTTAAGTAACCTAACGGTGCATGACGGGAGACCGTGGTGAATGGGGATGGCATAAGCGTACGTTCTATTTTCATTTCTTCTGTGATGTTTAGGAAACATAAATGATGGGACTTCATTAATAAGATTAATGAAAGAAAAGAAACCTAAAGATGTTGTAGAATCAAATTTTTCAAAAAGATAGCTCTAGTTATTGCTTTGCATAGTGGTATTCCTTGCTGGATATCCTGCACCTTATTCGACGAGGAAAGAGCCGAGATCCCTTCACCAGGAATGACCTCTTTAGCAAAAACTAGCAAATGCTACAACCCACTCGGTTTGTTTTGAAAACTATTCGATTTCAAAAGCAGAGCTTAAACCACTCCTTTTTAAATCACTCGATTCTACAACGATATCAAGTTCATTACTCTAAATGTTTTCTTCAAAACCAGTCGCAGCCCTTCGTCATTTTAGATAAGTAATATTCTGTATTCATGCTGCGTTTGTTGACCTTGTCAAGGCGTAGTGTGCGGTAGCCAATTAATGCTTATCTGCTGCATATGATGCGATTGGATTAGGGTAGTTCTACGGCCTTGTTGACCTTGTCAAGGGTCGTGCGGGTGGGTTTAATTCAATCACGAAATGAACGGGTTGAACTTGACTTGCGAGTTATAGTTTGTTGATCTTGTCAAGGTCATAAACCGCTTGGGGTAAAAACATATATTGGGAATTTCAAGTGTTGAAATTTGCAATGAGATTGCATACCTTCTATGAGATAGTTGGATCCCGATACCCACTGCGAGTAAGTGTTACTCTTAGGAGAGTTTTCCACTTTACAATTAACTGATCCAGTAGGTGTCTAAGAAAGGTGTTAACGGAGTTATGCCCCTGCGAAAACGAGATTATTTAATTAGTTCCATGCGAAAGTATGGGGAAACTCCCTCGGAGTACCAATACCTGCCTGGCTAACTGATTGGCGAACTTGTAGGGTGTAATTAATCCCGTCTAGTCTTACTTTTTAGGGTTTGAAGGAAGATTTGATAAAAACAGTGGGAGCCATCCTGATTAGATAAGATAAGAACCAATCTAATTTTGCAAGAGCGCACGCTAAAATGTTTTCTTCTCTCTCTCTCCAGGTAGCGACCATGACATGCCTTAATCAAGATAATAATATGGATGTATTGACCGAACCCGCTTATTATACTGAGCTGGGAAACGTTGGTTCCGCTCTATCTTATTATTGTCATAAGTCTGAACAAGGAATATGGGAATATACAGATTCCCATGCAACCCGAACGAAGAAATAGCATGATGATGCATCTTCTTCGGGTGTGTTCGTTACTGAGAACTATTTTTCAGTATGCTCTACGTCCTGGGTATTAGATACCGGATCAGGATCCTACGTATGTAATATGTTATATAGGTTAAGAAGAAGCAGAGAACTGGGAAAGGGTGATAAATCTCTAGTAGTAGGGAATGGTGCAATTGTTGCAGCTAAAGCAGTTGACGATTATCACCTTCTATTACTAAATGGTAATACATTGATTCTGAGCGACTGTTATTTCGTACCAAATATGATGTGCAATTTAATATCAATTTCTTCATTAGATAAAGAAGGATATAATTTTGTACTAGAGAATAATATTATGAACATTTTTTAAATAAAGTGTTGATTGGGTTTGGTACGTTGAATAACGGTATATACGTTCTAAACCAAACTACAGTTCTAAACATACAGAACACACACAAGAGGAAAAGTTCAGAAATGAACAAAGCCTTCTTATGGCACTGTAGACTAGGTCATATCAATGCGACACGACTAGTTAGGTTACATAAAGATGGATATTTGAATCAGTTCAAATTTATATCTTATGAAACTTTCCAGTCATGTCTCAAAGGCAAGATGACCAAAACTCCGTTTACCGGACACAGAGAAAGAGCTATGAACTCTTGGGACTAATATATACTGATGTATGCGGTCCCATGTTTACACATGCCAGGAATGGTTCCTCGTACTTTATTACATTCACCGATGATCTCTCAAAATTCGGACGTGTGTTCCTGATGAATCATAAATCTGAAGCTTTTGAGAAATTCAAGGAATATAAGTATGAAGTAGAGAACCAAACGGGTAAGAGTATTAAAATCCTTCGATCTGATCGAGGAGGAGAATACTTGAGCATGGAATTCCGTGACTATCTCTTAGCTTACTCCTCTATATACACCACAGCATAACGGTGTATCGGAGTGGAAGAACCACACCCTATTAGATATGGTGCGCTCTATGATGAGTACTACCAAGTTACCTATTTCCTTTTGGGGTTATGCGCTTAAGACAGCTACATATCTATTGAATCAAGTTCCATCAAAATCAATGCCTAAAACACCATATGAGATATGGAGTGGAAAGAGACCATATCTTAAACAAGTTAAGATATGGGATTGTCCGGCCTATGTTAAAAAACAGAATCCGAACAAACATGAGGCATGATCAGTTCTTTGCAAGTTTGAGGGATATCCAAAGAATTCACATGGATATCTATTCTACCACAGTGAGGAACAAAAGGTGTTTGTTGCTCAGCATGCCACCTTTTTTAGAAAAGGAATTTCTTGTGAAAGAAATTAGTGGCAATGAGATAGAACTGGAAGAAGTTCCAGCTACACAAACTATAACTCATGATTTGGTAGAACCTGAGGATTAAATAGTCCCCGACGAACCTCAGCCACTCCGTAGATCTAGTAGGGTTCCTCATCCACCTGAGAGATACTACGGTTTTCTCATAGACGGTGGGAGAGAGGATTGCATCATGGAAGATGATGACCCAACTAGTTTCAAGCAGGCCATCACAAGTGGAGACTCTATGAAATGGCTGGATGCAATGCGATCTGAGATGGAATCCATGTACACCAACAAAGTATGGACTTTGGAAGTTGCTCCTGAAGGGGTAAAACCCATTGGGAGCAAGTGGATCTTTAAATAGAAACTTGGTGTAGATGGAAAAGTTGAGACTTTCAAAGCTAGACTTGTAGCAAAAGTTTTTCGTCAACGACCAGGTGTAGACTATGATGAAACCTTTTCTCCAGTGGCCATGCTTAAGTCCATCTGGATCCTACTTTCCATTGCTGCATACCTTGACTACAAAATCTGGCAGATGGACGTCAAGACCACTTTTCTAAATGGTGATTTAGAAGAGAGCATGTACATGACACAGCCAGAGGGCTTCGTAGACAGTGGGAGCAGCGGTAAGGTGTGCAAGCTGCTTAAATTAATCTACGGATTAAAGAAGGCATCGCGGAGTTGGAACTTCTATTTTGATTAAGCGGTCAAAGAGTATGACTTCATAAAAAACGTAGATGAACCTTGTATATACAAGAAGATTGTAGAGAGTAAGGTTGACTTTCTCGTATTGTGCGTGGATGACATACTCTTGATAGGAAATGATGTTCCTATACTACACTCGGTCAAGCTCTTCTTATCACTAAAGTTCTCCATGAAAGATGTAGGTGATGCCTCCTACATCCTGGGGATTAAGATCTATATTGATAGATCTAAGCGAATATTGGGATTGTCCCAAGCCAGGTACATTGACACCATACTAAAGAGGTTTAGTATGGAAGATTCTAAGCGTGGTAATTTACACGCTTGTTCAGGAATCACCCTCTCCAAAGAGATGTCTCCTAAGACTGATTTGGAGAGGGCTCGCACACAAGGGATACCCTATTCTTCTGCAGTTGGGTCAATCATGTACGCGATATTATGTACCAGACCAGATGTAGCTTACGCACTTAGTGTAGTAAGTAGGTATCAATCAGATCCTGGGGAGAAGCACTGGACAGCTGTGAAGAACATTCTTAAGTACTTAAGAAAGACAAAAGAAATGTTCTTGGTGTATGGTAACGAAGAACTCCAGGTGGAGTCCTTTACCGATTCGAGCTTCCATAGTGATAAGGACGACAGTAAGTCGGTCTCGGGTTTTGTCTTTACCCTCAATGGAGGGGCGGTATGTTGGAAGAGTTCCAAGAAAGATACCGTGGCAGACTCCACGATGGAGGCTGAATACATCGCTGCCAACAATGCTGCCAAAGAAGCTGTCTGGATGAAGAAGTTCATAGCTGAACTTGGTGTGGTTCTATCCATTGAGCATCCAATACCTTTGTATTGTGATAACAATAGAGCTGCGGCTTTGGCCAAAGAACTCCGGTCCCATCAGCGATCCGACATATTCTTAGGCGGTATCACCTGATCCGGTAGATAGTTGATCGCCGGGAGATCAAGGTCAGGAGAGTTGACACGAAGGATACCACAGCGGATCCACTCACGAAGGCCCTTCCCCAGACGCAATTTGAGAGACTTTTTGGGATGTTGGGTATGAGATACTACAACAACTGACCTTAGTGCAAGTGGGAGATTGTTAGAAATCTATATGCCCTAGAGACCATTATTGTATGATATAGTGGATGCTTGGACATAAATATAGAGGACTTTCTTGCTCGACATGTTAGTATGCTATCTGATTGCTCTTTATCTTAACATATACACTAGTATTATTATATCGTCTCTCTGATACATGTTGATAAAGCCCTTAGGATGTTTGCTTGACTACTAAGACTATGATGCAGATCATACTAGTAGGGCTTGTGTAGTCTGCAAGCACATCCTTTAACCATTCCTAGTCGAGAGATTATCGAGACAGGGCATCGATATTCCAGAGTAGACTAGTGTTTACGTTTCTTGACCCTGTATGGGACGATGGTTGATCCCACATACATTGTTGTTTGACATCAAAGATTGTACATAGGTGCTCATTAAAGAATGGGTACGATACCTATCATCAGATAGCAGTTCTTTGATGACACTTGTACAGGTTGGTCTGTAGACCCGAGATCATTATAGAGTCTTATATGGTTCCCACCGTGCTTTGATTTCCTCCCTATCATGGCTCAAAGGAGTTGTGCCAATAGGTGGATTTTGGGTACAGTCCTAAGTCACATGAAGGCAATGAGCGATAGAAGGGGTTTCGTCTTTTCCGGTATTTGGGAGTTGATGTTACGCTACGCTCTATTGGCTATAACAGCAAGTCCCTGTCCAGGTACTGGTAAGTGTTATCAGTAGTTTCTCGAACGGTTATAGGCCATACATCAGCATGACTTACAAGTTATTGGGGTCTGACGATTCCATCCCTAGACTTGATATGCGACATATCAGACGAAGTGACCGGACTGTAAGGTAAGTATTGCTTATAGGCTTTGCGGGTGTTTGGACAAGCTTTCTTGTTGATCTTCTATTCGCTCAATACTGGGGTAGCCGTTACTTCCATCTAGTACCGCTGACGGCGTGTGGGTGACTGATGTGATCATTACCTACTACTGGCGTATTGACGAGTCTTTAGAGTCCCACACAGAGGTTTCCTAACTCAAGCAAAACGAAATAGGGCACATATGTGATATGTGCGGGGCTTTAATTAAATACGTGTATGTGATACCGTATTTTAATCTCGCGATATATTATATCGATCGGTTATATGTGATATGACCGGGTTATTGAATCAAGTGTTGATTCGATAATGTGATATACATATGAATGATATTAGTCGGTTGATTGTGATATAACCGGATTATTAAATCAAGTGTTGATTTAATAATTTGATATATATTAATATATTTGATATTTAAATATATATTAACTAATATAATACTCACTAAAGATTTTCTTCTCTTTAAAATACATTTAATATATATGTGATATATATTAGTATATGTATTTATATATTGTGTCATGGTGGATGTGAATTGGACATGGGTGTATGAGACTCACACCAAGACTAAACATTATTTGGGTGTTTATTTATTTAGAGTAATTCAAAATTAGGTGGAAAATGAGCATGGCATAGATGCTTGTGGAAGCATGTAGAAGCCATGACTCATTCACTAATTTTGTTTTACTCTATATATTTTTAAACCCAACCATTTATCTTTAGCCATGGTTAACTCTCTACATTATCACTTGAGATATTTTCTCATCATTGTTCATCTTCTTCATCTCATTTTTGCTCTCTAGGTTTTCATGAGGCTAGAAAAGAAAAAGAGAAAGTGATTTCTAAAGTGAGCAAAATTCCCATTTCATAAACATACTCTCATTTAGCCCATAAGATTAGCTTGTTTGCTTCACTAATTTCTTGATTAGTGAAGGGGTAGCTTGAGTTAGATTAACTTCAAGGTGGATCATCTTCGGCCTCGAAAGCGACGAAGCAAGCTCGTTCCTTTCACCAAGTGAAGCCTAAGAAGAGTTCTAGGGATCACTACTTGGAGCTAAGGGACTACTACTTGGAGCTTTAGAAGTGAAGGACCGTTTTACAAAAGTTGTATTCTCTATTCACTTACTGTAAAGTTTGTTTACATGCTTAGAAACCCTAATTCTCTAGTTCGATTCTAGGTTAGTGTAGCTTAGACCTCTAGATTTTTTAAAATTGCATACTTAATGCATGTGGAATCCTAGTAGAGGTGCTAAGACACAATTTCAGTTATATCACATACAACCTGACTGATATCAAATATCGCTAGATTAGAATTCGGAATCACATACTCATATTCAATCAAGCTCCCGCACATATCTCCATATGTGGCCTACTTCGTTTCACTTGAGCTAGGAAACCTCTGTGTCGGACTTTAAAGACTCGTCAATACGCCAGCAGTAGGTAATGATCACATCAGATACCCACAAGCCGTCAGCGGCACTAGCTGGACGTAACGGCTACCCAGGTATTGAACGAATAGAAGATCAACAAGCAAACTTGTTCAAACTCCCGTAAAGCCTATAAGCAAAACTTACCGTACAGTCCGGTCTCTTCATCTGATATATCGCATATCGAGTCTGGGAGGTAGAATCATCAGACCCCACAAACTTGATAAGTCATGCCGATATGTGGCTTATAACCTTTCGACAAACTACTGATAACACTTACCAGTAAATCTCATCATCCCTGGCTAAGAACTTGCTGCTATAGCCAATCGAGCATAGCGCAACATCAACTTCCAATATTGGGAGAGATGAAACTCCTCCTATCCCTCACTGCCTCCATGTGACTCGGGACTGTACCCAAAATCCACATGTTTGCATGACTCCTTTGAGCCGTGGTAGGGAGGAAATCAAAGCACAGTGGGAACCACACAAGACACTATGACAATCTCAGGTCTACAGACTAACCTGTACAAGTGTCACCAGAGAACTGCTATCTAACGATAGGTATGGTACCATCTAGGAGTTCTCGGTGAGTCCTTTTTGGTGTACCCATTCTCTAATGAGCACCTATGCACAATCTTTGATATCAAACACCAATGGTTGTGGGATCAACCATCGCCCCATACAGGGTCAAGAAACGTACTCATTAGTCTACTTTAGAATATCGATGCCCTGTCTCGATACTCTCTCTACTAGGAACTGTTAAAAGATGTGCTTGCGGACTACACAAGCCCCACTAGTATGATCTGCATCATAGTCCTTGTAATAAAGCATATATCTTAAAGGCTTTATCAACATGTATCAGAGAGACAGTAAACTAATACAAGTGTACATATTAAGATAAAGAGCAAGCAGATAGTATACTATCATGTCGAGCAAGAAAGTCTTATATATATATGTCCAAGCATCCACTATATCATACAATAATGGCCTCTAGGGCATAGATATTCCTAATAGAACATACCACTACGGAGTAATAATTGCCCCTACGTCTTAATCCATAGGGACATTTATCCCTACGGATTATTCCGTAGGGACGTAATCTTTATTTAATTTATCTGTTTATAAAATAAAATACTTGCCCTTACGGATTTATCCATAGGGCCTGATAAATGCCCCTATGGATTAATCCGTAAGGGCAAGTTTTACCCCTATTACTGATTCCATAAGGACAGAATATCATATATTCTGATATTTTGTCCCTACGGAGAAATGTGTAGGGGCAAAATTTGCCCCTACGAATTAATCCGTATGTGCAACAGTTGCCCCTACGGAGTAATCCGTAAGGAGATTATATCAGGGTTTTTTTTTAAAAAAAAGGCTTCCCATTTTTTCTCCGCTCTGTGCACAATAATATATATATCATATAGCCAAATACAGAAATATTCATAATCAACATCTCACGCATATTATATAAAAGAAATAAACAAACATAATACGAAATCAATCTAAAATCATCATGAACATACAAACAACCACCAATATCGTCCAAAATATATACAATATGTATCAGATAAGTACATACATCCTCAAAAATATAAATAAATCTACCATAGCTCGGTCCAGCACCTCGACCTCTGATAATCACCGTAATCTGGCTCATCTGCTCCTCGTTGCAACCCTGAGTTGTCAAAAATTCGACCAATGAAGGAGCGGACTGTATGGGACTCTGAGCGGGCTGTGGAGCTGTAGGAGTGGTCTGCACAACCACAGCCGAGGTAGTGGCTTATGGAGCCACAACCGAAGGAGATGCATGTGGAGCCACATCCGGAGTAGCCTGCCGAATCTGTAAAATTTTGTGTTTGCGTAATAAACGAGTAAGAACGATGGATTAGATTTTAGTCAAATTTATATCATTATCAGATTATTGCGAAACCACGAATTTATATATGCTTTGTTGAGATTCCACACATTTTATTGAAATTCATATGTTATGTATGAGAATTTATACATCTTAAAATTCCACATATTCAGGGCTATGCTTTTATACCCCAACCTAAGAATACTTAGGGACTTAGGCCTAGTTTGGGTATCTAGTTTGGAAAACCGTAATTTATTTTAAGTGGAGGTAAAAATGATACATACTCTAACTTGTAAGCATGTATCTCTTCTTAATTGTTTAGCTTTTATTGGATACTAGGTTTTAGAGTTATCTAATTTACAAAGAAATGTTTTCTTCTCAAGTTTTGAATTTGGATAATCATAACTTTTTAAACTCCAAAATGAAGAAAGATGTGGTATGGTTATGATTATAGAGTTCAGTTTAATTAGATAGTTTTATGTAAGTCTGATTAATCAATGCTAAGTCTAAAACCAAATAAGCTCAGGCTACTAATATTGCATATGTTACTATCTATAATGTGATATAATATTTTACTATTAAATAATATATGTACCAACATCTCCTTCAACTGTTCGACGGTGGTCTTCAAGGCGGCAACATCATGCTCCAGACATTGCTCACGGGGGGTAGGGGAAGTAACCGCCGGAGTGGAAACCAACTTCATATGGGCACTGCTATGATCAAGTCCCCGGCCTCTCTCCCAACCTCCGTGGTGCCCTCCGTGTGCGGCATCTAGGACTGGGGTCAGTAGCATCGGATCAGTATGTCCACTAAAATCGATCCCCGATGCCTCCGCCTGCTCCACCGCTCGCTCCTACACCTACATTAACCATTAAAATATAAGTATATCATTTAAATTTGAACTTATCAAAACAAAAATTTCATTCGAATTAGAATAAATATTAACACTTATGCAATACTCCTGGGTAGCGGTGTTGGGGAATCGAAGCTCGACCGTGGCGAGATCTGTCGAGGTGTCATGGATGGTAAGATACGTGATCAACACACTCGATGACCACCCTGCGCCAGGGTTTGAGCTCTCTGCAATTCGCCAAAAATTTACATATATTATAAAATAACTCTTAATATTGCATTATATCAAAATAGATCTATTGCAATTTACCGATATCTCCATGGCACGAGTAATGTTTCTTAAGCCACCTGTGTAAGTGTTGTGACCCCTCTTCGCCGACTTCCTATTCTCCTTATTTTGATCGGCCTATTTTTGCACAACACAATCAGATTTAGTTTTCTAATTAAGCAACACAAAAAAATAAATTATATACTTAATAATGAATTACATTTAAATTACAAACATATTTGCGCTCAGAATCATAATATTGGCACAAGAGATGCCGTGTGTTTATGTCGACTCTGGCAAAGGCCGGAGAATATGGGAGAGCCGATCTCTTCTCCTCGGGGGTCGCTAGCCATACCAAATAGCAATCAATTTTCAGCTCGTTCCTATTATATCGGACCTTAGATTGCATGTTCTTCATGAGGCCCAGGTAAAGAGCGTGAAGATCGAGCACTCTGTGAGGATATATGGGTTCCTTAACACCCTAACTATATTTTCTAAGGCATCAAGCATGCAATTTTAAAAAATCTAGATTGCTAAGAAACCTTAAACCAAGGATCTAACTAGAGAATTAGGGTTAAGCTATACAAGTAAACATCTTTACTCTAAGTGAATCAAGGAATACAACATTTTTAGACTGGTCCTTCACTTCTAAAGCTCTGTGTAGTAGTCCCTTCACTCCAAGTAGTGGTCTCCCGGACTCTCGTAAGGCTCCACTAGGCGAAAGGAACAAGCTTACTTGAAGAACTTCGAGGCCGAAAATGATCTACGTCGAAGAATCTCCAACTCAAGCTACCTCTTCACTAATTGAGAATTAGTGAAGCAAACAACCTATACTAAATGGCTAGTCTCGTGTTGATTGGTGAAGTAGGAATTTTGCTCACTTTAGAATAATTTTTCTCACTCTTTTTCTTCACCTCACCTGAAGCTAAAGAGCAAGAAGGAGATGAAGAAGAAACTCAAGACTTAACCAAGGCTAAAGATAATGGTTGGGTTAATAAATATCTAAAGTAAAACAAAATTAGGAGACTAAGTCAAGTTTCCACAAGCTTCTCCAAGCTTCAAGCCATGACTAATTTCCACCCAATTTTGATTTTCCCTTAATAATTAAATCCCCACATTATCTTAAGTATGGTATGAGTCTCATACACCCAAGTCCAATGTATCATCTACCATGACACAAAATAAATACATTAACATATATCACATATATATTAAATGTATAATGAGAAAACATTTTCTTAAGTGAACTAATATTAGTTAATATATATTAATATATCAAATATATAATTACACATTAAATTATTAAATCAACACTTGATTTAATAACCCGGTTGTATCGCATACAACCGAATAATATCTTTTATATGCATATCATATATACATATAACATATCTTGAATCAACACTTGATTCAACAATCCGGTTATATAACATATAACCTGTGTCGCGAGATTGAAATACGGTATCACATACTCGTATTAATCTCGGTCCCGCACATATCACATATGTGCCCTACTTCGTTTCGCATGAGCTAGGAAACCTCTGTGTAGGACTCTAATGACTCGTCAATACGCCGGCAGTAGGTGATGATCATATCAGTCACCCATAAGCCGTCAGCGGTACTGGCTGGACGTAACGGCTACCCGGGTATTGAGCGATCAGAAGATCAACAACCAAGCTTGTCCATACTCCTGTGAATCCAACAGCAATACTACCGTACAGTCCAATCTCTTCATCTGATATGTCGCATATCGAGTCTAGGGGTGGTAAATGTCAGACCCCAATAACTTGATAAGTCATGCCGATGTGAGGCTCATAACGGGTCGTGAAACTACTGATAACACTTACCAGTAAATCTTCGTATCAGTCCTGACCAGGAACTTCCTGTTATGGCCAATCGAGCACAGCGCAACATCAATCCCCAATACCGGAAGAGACGAATCCCCTCCTATCGCTCATTGCCTCCATGTTACTCGGGACTGTACCCAAAAAACCACCGTTTTGTACGCTCTCTTGAACGTGATAAGGTGAAAATCAAAGCACAGTGGGAATCACACAAGACTCTATGACGATATCGGGTCTACAGACTAACATGTACCAGTGTCACCAGAGAACTGCTATCTGACGTTAGGTATAATACCATCTAGGAGTTCTCGGCGAGTCCTGTTCAGAGTAACCAGTCTCCACTGATCACCTGTATACCATCTTTGATGTCAAACACCAATGGATATGGGATCATCCATCGCCCATCAAATGGGTCAAGAAGCGTATACGCTAGTCTACTCTGGAATATCGATGCCCCGTCTTGATACAACCTCAACTAGGAACAATTAAAGGATGTACTTGTGGACTATCCTGGCTCCACTAGTATGATCTGCATCATAATCCTGGTAGTCAAGTACATCCTAAAGGATTTACCAACATGTGAGAGCAAGACATTATCACAATACAAGTCTACATGTTAAGATAAAGAGCAACCAGATAGCATACTATCATGTCGAGCAAGAAAGTCCTCTCTATATATGTCCAAGCATCCACTATAATATACAATCATGTACAATAATGGCCTCTAGGGCATATATACAACTAACAATCTCCCACTTGCACTAAGGTCAGTTGTTGTAGTATCTCATACCCAACATTCCGAAGAGTCTCTCAAATTGTATCTGGGGTATGGCCTTCATGAGTGGATCCGCCGTGTTATTCTTCGTGTCAACTCTCCTGATCTCGATCTCCCGGTGACCAACTATCTCCCGGATCAGGTGATACCGTCTCAGAATATGCCTGGATTGCTGATGGGACCTGGGTTCCTTGGCCAAAGCCACAGCTCCATTGTTATCACAATACAAAGGTATTGGATTCTCGATGGATGGAACCACTCCAAGTTAAGTTATGAACTTCTTCATCCAGACGGACTCTTTGGCGGCATCGTTGGCAGCGATGTATTCATCCTCCATCGTCGAGTCTGCCACGGTTTCTTGCTTGGAACTCTTCCAACAAACCGCCCCTCCATTGAGGGTGAAAACAAAACCCGAGACCGACTTAGAGTCGTCCTTATCACTATGGAAGCTCGAATCGGTAAAGAACTCCATTTGGAGTTCACCGTTACCATACACCAAGAACATTTTTTTAGTCCTTCTCAAGTACTTAAGAATGTTCTTCATAGCTGTCCAGTGATTCTCTGCAGGATCTGCTTGATACCTACTTACTACACCTAGTAAGTATGCTACATCAGGTATGGTACATAACATCACATACATGATAGTGCCTACTGCCGAAGCATAGGGTATCCCTTGCATGCGAGCCCTCTCCAAATTAGTCTTGGGAGACATCTCTTTGGAGAGATTGATTCCTGAGATCGTGGGTAAATTCCCACGCTTGGAATCTTCCATACTAAACCTCTTTAGTATGGTGTCAATATACCTGAATTGGGATAATCCCAACATCCGTTTAGATCTATCTCTACAGATCATAATTCCCAAGATGCAGGAGACATCAGCTAGATCTTTTATTGAGAATCTTTGTGATAAGAAGAGCATGACCGAGTGAAGCATAGGAACATCATTTGCTATCAAGAGTATTCATCCACGTACAATACGAGGAAGATGACCTTACTCTCTGCAACCTTTTTGTATACACAAGGTTCATCTACGTTTTTGATGAAGTCAAACTCTTTGACTGCCACATCAAAATAGAAGTTCCAACTCCGTGAAGCCTACTTTAACCCGTAGATTGATTTAAGCAGCTTGCACACCTTTCCGCTGCTCCCACTATCCACGAAGCCCTCTCTGCCTGTGTCATGTACACGCTCTCTTCTAAATCACCATTTAGAAAAGCGGTCTTGACGTCCATCTGGCAGATTTCGTAGTTATGGTATGCAGCGATGGCAAATAGGATCCAGATGGACTTAAGCATAGCCACTGGAGAAAATGTTTCATCATAATCCACACCTGGTCGTTGACGAAAACCTTTTGCTACAAGATTAGCTTTGAAAGCCTCAACTTTTCCATCTACACCAAGTTTTTTCTTGCAGATCCATTTGCTCCCGATGGGTTTTACCCCTTCAGGAGCATCTTCCAAAGTCCATACTTTGTTGGTGTATATGGATTCCATCTCAAATTGCATTGCATCCAGCCATTGCAGAGAGTCCCCACTCGTGATGGCCTGCTCGAAGCTAGTTGGGTCATCATCTTCCATGATGCAATCCTCGCTCGCACTATCAATAAGAAAACCGTAGTATCTCTCAGGTGGATGAGAAACCCTACTAGATCGGCGGAGAGGCTAAGGTTCATCGGGAACAATCGAATTCTCTTGTTCAACCAAATCTTCCGTTGAAGTTTGTATAGCCGAAACCTCTTCCAGTTCTACCTCATGACCACTAATTTCTTTTGCGAGAAATTCCTTTTCTAAAAAGGTGGCATATTGGGAAACAAACACTTTTTGTTCCTCACTGTGGTAGAAAAGATATCCATGTGAATTCTTTGGATACCCCACAAACTTGCAAAGGACTGATCTGGCCTCGAGATTGTCCGGATTTTTCATTTTGAAATAGGCCGGACAACCCCATAACTTAACTCGTTTAAGATATGGTCTCTTTCCACTCCATATCTCATATGATGTGGTAGTTACTGATTTGGTCGGGACTTGATTCAATAGGTATGCAGTTGTTTCAAACGCATAACCCCAAAAGGAAACAGGTAACTCAGCGTTACTCATCATAGAGCGCACCATATATGATAGGGTGCGGTTTCTCCGTTCCGATACACCGTTGTGCTGTGGTGTATACGGAGGAGTATGCTGAGTGAGAATCCCATTCTCTTTTAGATAGTCACAGAATTCCGTGCTTAAGTATTCTCCTCCCCGATCAGATCGTAGGATTTTAATACTTTTACCCGTTTGGTTCTCGACTTCGCACTTATATTCTTTGAATTTCTCAAAAGCTTCAGACTTGTGTTTCAACAGGAACACATGTCCGTATCTAGAGAGATCATCAGTGAATGTAATGAAGTACGAGAAACCATTCCTGGCATGTGTAGACATGGGACAACATACATCACTATATATCAGTCCCAAGAGTTCAGTAGCTCCTTCTCCGTGTCCAGTAAACGGAGTTTTGGTCATCTTGCCTTTGAGACATGACTGGCAAGTTTCATAAGATGTAAATTCGAACTGGTTTAAAAATCCATCTCTATGTAACTTAGCTAGCTGTGTCGCATTGATATGAACTAGTCTACAATGCTATAAGAAGGATTCGTTCATCTCTAAACTTTTCCTCTTGTGTGTGTTCTATACATTAAGAACTGTAGTTTGATTTAGAATGTATATGTCATTACATAACGTGCTTGATCCAATCAACTTTTGATTCAGGAAGATGTTCATAACATTATCATGCAGTACAAAATTATATCCTTCTTTGGTTAATAAAGAGACTGATATAATGTTGCATATCAGGTTCGGTATGTAATAACATTCGTTCAGAATCAATATATTACCATTTGGTAATACAAGGTGATAATCTCCAAATGCCTTGGCTACAACAATTGCACCGTTTCATACTCTTATATCCTTATCACCATGTCCCAGTTATCTACCTCTCTTAAGCCCATGTAATAGATTACAAATGTGGGATCCTGATCCGGTATCTAATACCCAGGACGTAGAGCATACTTAGAAATAGTTCTCGGTAATGAACACACCCGAAGAAGATGCATCAACATACTTATTCTTCGTTTGGGTCGCGTGGGAATCCGAATATTCCCCTTTTTCTTGCTCAGACTTATAACAATTATAAGATAGAGCGGAACCAACGTTCCCCAGCTCAGTATAACAAGCGGGTTTGGTCAATACATCCATATTATTATCTTGATTAAGGCCTGACATGGTTGCTACCTGGAGAGAGAGAGAGAGAGAGGAAAACACTTAGCGTATGCTCGTGCAAGATTAGATTGGTTATTATCTTATCTAATCAGGATGGCTCCCACTGTTTTTATCAAATCTTCCTTCAAACCCTAAAAAGTAAGACTAGCCGGGATTAATTATACCCTACAAGTTCGCCAATCGTTTAGCCAGGCCAGTGTCGGTATTTTGAGGGAGGTTCCTCGTGCTTTCGCACGGACCTAATTAAAATAAATCTCGTTTTCCCAGGGGCGTAACCCCGTTAACACCTTTCTAGACACCTACTTGATCAACTAATTGTAATGTGCAAAACTCTCCCAGGAGTAACTCTTACTCGCAGTGGGTATCGGGATCCAACTATCTCATAGAAGTTATGCAATATCATTGCAAATTTCAACACTTGAAATTCCCAACAATATTTTGCCCCTAGGTACATATGACCTTAATAAAGTCAACAAATCATAAGTGCTAGCCAAGTTCAACCCGTCATTTCATGATTGAATTAAACCCACCCGTACGACCCTTAACAAGGTCAACAAAGCCGTATGGATACCCTAATCCAATCGCATCATATATGGAAGATAAGCACTAGTTAGCTACCGTACACTACGCCTTAACAAGGTCAACAAACGTAGCACGAATACTAAGTGGTACTTATCTGAAATGACGGAGGGCTACGACAGGTTTTTAAGAAAACCTTTTGCGTAATGAACTTGATATCGTTGTAGAATTGAGTGATTTGAAAATGAGTGGTTTAAGCTCCGCTTTTAACATCGAGTTTTTCAAAACAAACCGAATGGGTTGTAGAATTTGCTAGGTTTTGCTAAAGAGGTCATTCCCGGTGAAGGGATCTCAGCTCTTTCCTCATCGAATGAGGTGCCGGATATTCATCAAGGAATATCGCTATGCAAAGTAAGAACTAGAGCTACCTTTTTGAAAATTTGATTTTACAACATCTTTAGGTTTCTTTCCTTTCATTAATCTCATTAATGAAGTCCCATCATTTATGCTTCCTAAGTATCACAGATAAAGAAACGAAAATACTTATATAACGTACGCTTATGCCATCCGCATTCATCACGGGGTCCCGTCATGCACCGTTAAGTTAGATAACTAACGGCAGAGCGGGGGCAAGACTAGCGCGGATGCAAAATATAAGCAATGTTTATTATATATCATATATATAATATAAAGCATTCGTCTTAGGCAATCAAATGATCTCATCACAGAACATTACAGCAGAAGTCAACATATGAAATAGTGGATATACTAGGAGGTCCGTGTTTTAAATTAAGCCAGTAAAAAACACGGATTCCACGGTCTTGATGAATAGCCAAACCTACATCCCTAAACCCCTATGAGAGCGGCAAAAAACCCTACCAATTCTAGAGTTAGGAGACCCGGTCTCGACTCCTCGAGATGGTCTCCCACTGGACTCTAGAACCCGGTTACTTGTGCTCCCTACCTTGGGACTATCCTAATGCGGAAAAGTAAATAATATATATCAATGGTGACATCATCCTCAACCCGGAAGTGCCCCAATAAAAGAATATTACATACAAGTTTTTATATGAATGAAAATGAAAAACTCTCGTCTCACGCAAAAAACCCCGGCTATTCAAACACAACGATCCAATATAACATCTCACAACAACACATAACATCACATGTCATCAACGTAAATAAATATGCGTATCCCAATTTTCGTTGACATATAACAACGAAACCGGCGATACACCACATATTACACTTACGGTCGCAGAAAAGAAAGTGAAAACTACAACAATTGGAATCTGCAATCACCTTAGACATCAGAAACGCGAAATATCACATACTTCGGATTTCATGCCTAACCATATAAATTCCTTAGACATCATAAACCCGGAATATCTCATATTCCGAATTCCATGCTTAACTTTATAAACCCCGCATTTTAGTCTCCATATTGAAAACACTTTTCAATAACCAGCCGGGTAATTCAACAAGATTCCCGACATCCTGATCGAATGCTCGTCGGAAACTTTAGTAGACGGCCGCACCCCCCGATGTCGTCGACGAGGTGCACTTAGGCGGAACACCGCGGCCGCGAGCACCCGGGAGGATGCTTTTGGCAACGACGTTCTCCTACAGTCACTTGGTCGAGGCTTTGGGGCATGGCTATCTAGTAATGTTACCCGGCGAGTATCCGCATACACTATGTGAGTACGACAGATTTTTGATCCATATCAAAACCCCGTGGTAACCGATCAAATGAGACTAAATTGCTAGGTTTACAAAATTCAAATTAGTTTTCACAAAACTAATTATTGTGGATTCCAAATATTGTATCACATATCAATATAAAACCCGAAACGATGTTAAAATTATGAATACGAAACACTCCGAATTGCCATTACAGAAAGATAACATCACATGCAATTTTTAGCAAAATCAAACAATACCTAAAACACCAAACCCCAGAGACTGGAACACCAAAGAAAAACATTGCCCAAACACCAATACAAAACCGGTGATGCAAGACAGTATCACAATACAAGTCTACATGTTAAGATAAAGAGCAACCAGATAGCATACTATCATGTCGAGCAAGAAAGTCCTCTCTATATATGTCAAAGCATCCACTATAATATACAATCATGTACAATAATGGCCTCTAGGGCATAAATACAACTAATAGGGTGATCAGGGTCGGGTACTGGCTGAAAGTCATAATCCAACTGCAAATACAAGAAAATAATATATTTAAATTATAAGTGTTAAATAATAATAAATTTATTTAATAAGTGAAATGAAAATATATAGTAATACCCGAGCTTGATCCCAGAAGAGGGCAAATGAGCACTGGTGCTGATCGCCTCACTCAACGTGAAATAGATACTTCTTTTGGATGCGGCTCTCATCTCCCATATACCGGCCGAACCTTTCGGAATAATCGCCGGTATAGCAATAATCGGGGATAAAGAAGAGGGGGAATGGTGCCTCCCCCTAGCTCTATCGAGCCTCAACCTGTGGGACTGATTCGACCCTTGAGTCCCCCTCTCGGAACGGGGATGCCCTGCATCTACAAGAAATATCAAGAAAAACAATATTAAGACAAAACGGTATTTAGAAATCAAAGTTAATGAAAATTGAAGTGCGATATATACCTTCGGCGACAGCAACACGAGCCTAAGCCCAGGCAGTAGCACGAGCGGGACAATAGTTCCTCCGGTGAGGAAAAACCGGTGACCCGAACGTGGACGCGTCCCCTCCAACTAGAAAATAAATATTGACGATAAAATTACATGAAGTTCATGGTTATTCTTTGAGGATATGTAAAATGAATAAATATTTTATATTTAAGAATACTAAGCTATAGACTGAGCAGAGGGTACGGAAGTGGCGGGAGTGGTCTCTGCGCCAGATGTGGATGCACCACCTATAATAAGACAATTAAAAATAGATTATATTAGTAATTGCAAAAAGAATATGTATATCTATAATATAATATTCTAAATCAATATGCATACAATATAGGATATATAGACATACCCGCAGGTGCGGTGGAGGTCTCTGTCCGGGATGTGGAGGCACCACTTACAGCTAGACAACCAAAAATTGATTATCTAAGTAAGAAAAAAAAGAATGTGTGTGTATTTATGATATAACATTCTAAATCAATATGCATGCACTATAGAATATATAAACATAACTGCAGCTGTGGTAGTGGCATCTGCCTCTGATGTGGACGCACCACTTACAGCTAGACAATCAAATATTGACTATATAAGTAATTTTAAAATAAATATACGTGTATATCTATAATATTACATTCAAATGAATATGCGTGCAATATACCTGGAGGTGTAGCAAAATCCACACGGAAGGAGTCATCCGAAAGGGATATGGATCGGGGTGCAAGACCAGCCCTCTGGAGCTCCCTACGCAGCTTCCTAGGTGGCAGAACCGCTCTGCCTCTACCGCAGCTGGTGCTCCTGCCGCCCCTCGCTGCTCCAGGCGTCATCATCAAACCTAGATAAGAGTACAATTATAACATATGCATGAAATATATGTATATATTGTAGAAATGTAAAGTAATAATATAACATTACTGATAACCTTTTTCTTTTCGTAGACGCATTAGACATATTTACTTAGATTTCATCATCGATATCATTTCTAACCCACGTAACTTCATGATCAGCCGAAAACAACCCGTCTTTCGAAATAGATGGTCGGAGCACTCTAAGTCTTCTCTCTTCTTCATCCTCATCACTGTCCTCCATACGATCCTCGAATTCTGGGACATCGTAAACATCCCTGCGTTTCCAAAGGCATACAACACTTCATTCCGGATACTTCAAGCACTGTGAGTAGTATACTTGAAACTCTTATTGAGAAAAGATAAATGGATCGTCTTGACCATAAAATCGAAGTGTGTTCACACTAGTCAATCCATATTCATTTTTCCATATCCCGAGATTGTTTCTCCACTTATCCGTATTTTTTCGTATATCGTACCAAATACACTGAAATATATAAAATGGTTCTAGTCGTTCGGAATATTGGATGCCAAGTATGCAATTTAAGTATCCATAATAAATTACACTATCCGATCCTACGGTTGCAATCCCACTATTCTGAGTGGTTCGAGATGTTTTTATGTCTTTAACTTTAAATTTGTATCCAAGGACGCCGAATCCTTTATAATATGCAACCTCCATGCTAGAAAACTGAGCCAAACATCTTGAATCTCTCTCTAATGATACAAACAATTTCGGATCGTGGATCTGACAAAACAAATTTTATGGTAAATACATAACAATATAAGTTTAGATTAAGACTGGTAGCAAAAACATGTTATTCGAACAACTTACATGATCTGCAACCCAATCGCAAAAATTATCCTGATGATATTTTTCCGATTGTTCATCATTCCAATCAGGATGCCCCTCACGTACCTCACCAATGTGAATTCTGTTCTCAACAATAAATTATGATATTAATATTATATTATTTCATACACACACAAATACAAATATAACAATTAATCCAAAAAACTTACTCTCTAATTTCTTCAAGACATATGCTATTGAAGAGGATAAGCCGATATATCTTGTTGATAAATATAGTGTCTACTCTCTTATAATCTGCTTTACCATATGGCCTGTCCTGAATTCTCCGAGGCCAGTTAAGTTTCGTCTTAATGTTCTCGTCCAGATAGCGGGAACAAAATGTGGTAATTTCATCTAGAAAATAACTTTGCATGATAGAACCCTCTGGTCGATTTCTATTGCGTATAGGATAACAATAATTTTACAAAATCTAGTAAAATGAAGAATTCAACGTACCTTTCGAAGGGATACATCCATCAATATTGTACTGGTCCGGCAAACTTAGCTTTGGTTGTAAGATGAACCGTTAGTTGTATTATGATATCGAAGAACGACAGCGGGAAAATACGCTCAAGCTTGCAAAGTATCAATGAAATAGAATTTTCTAGATTCTCCAACGTCACAACATCCAAGCTTTTAGCGTACAATTCTCTAAAAAAGCAATAAAAGTCATTGATTACTAGACCAACCAATTCAGAAAGGGAAACCCTGATGGCTAATGGGAGAAAGTGCTCCATAATAAGATGGCGATCATGTCTTTTCAGCCCATCGATATTGCCTTTCACAATTTTTATCTTCTTACTAAATGATTCTGAGAAACCTATGGGAACATTCAAATCATGCAACACCTGTAGGAACCTTTTCTTCTCCGGTTGTGATGTATGATACGCGGCATTGGAAAGCACAAACTTGTATGGTTTACCCGCTATCGATTTAGAATGCAATTCACTTCTAATTTCCCAGTCCTGAAGATCCATTTGAGCACGGAGGTTGTCTTTCGATTTTTTGTCTTTACAAAGAAATAAGTTAAGTACGTGCTCGGATACTCCTTTCTATATGTTCATGATGTCCAGACAATGACGCACTAAACTTGTTTGACCAGTACGGAAGCTCATAGAAAATGATTAACTTGTTCCAGTAGCGTGGTTTGACCTATTTTGCCGGATCTATCCCGAAGGTCACATTATTGTAACCATCCCACTGAACAATCACGTCCTCTCTGGACAATGAGGCTGGAGACCCAAGAAGCTCCTGATGACCGTTAAAGTGAGCAACGTCTAACCTATAGGGATGGTCTAGTGACAGGAAACACCGATGACCACAATAACAAAGTTTCCTGCTAAAATTCAACCATTTCGATATTGAATCTTGATGATAATAAGGGCATACTTTGTGACTATGTATGGACCAACCTGATAACATTCCATATGCAGGAAAGTCATTAATTGTCCATATTAAAGTCGCACGCATTGTGAAAGTTGTATCTGTGTTTGCATCGTAAATCTCTATACCATCAATGAATAAAGATTTTAACTCATCGATCAGAGGTCGGAGATAGACGTCGATATTATTTCCCAGTGAGTTTGGTCCGTCAATAAGAAGAGGCATCATAAAGTAGGATTGATCCATAACCAACCAAGACGACAGATTATAAACTATCATTACAATGGGCCATGTGCTGTGGCCTCCAGCCATATAGTTGAATGGGCAGAAACCATCACTAGCCAGTCCAAGCCTGACATTGCAAGGATGACTACCGAATATTTGGTGCCTTCTATCAAAATCCTTCCATGTCGGTGAATCTCTTAGATGACTCATTTTTCCATCTTCGCTTGGAGCGGCACGGTGATGCCAAATCATTGCCTCGACTGTTTTCTTGCACCTGAATAGCTTCTGCAGCCTTTGTGTTATAAGAAAGTATCATGCTATCTTGACATGTATATCGGGCTTCTTATCAGATTCTTTCGGGTTATACCCGGCCTCTTTGCATTTTGGACACTCTTTCAAATCTGAATTCTTTTTCGGTACAACACGCAATCTTTGGGACATGCATGAATTTTCTTACAGTTCAGACCCAAATAAAACATCATCTTATGTGGTTCGTACCAGCTGTCGAGCACGTTATTTCTCAGGGGCATAGAATCTTTCAGGAACTTCAGAAGCATCGTAATGACTTATTGCTCCATCCATTTAGGCACTTAATCTAGAAAAGTTTAACAAACCATGATAGGGTAGAATACTTTGCATTCTCATAAATTGGTCTTCTAGCATCATTCATGAACTTTTCATACTTATCCGCACGCAGTCCTTAACCGGAAAGAATGTCATCTTCGGTAGGAATACTATCACCAAGGACAGTCTCTACCATATCCTCCATTTCTTTTCTTCCGCTGCATTACCATCTTCTTCTTCTGCCGCATTACCGTCTTCTTCTTTTCCCTCCCCGTGATATAGCCAGGTTGTATAAAATCTAGTAAAATCATGTTTAACGATGTGAAGCTTTACGATTTCTACATTCTGCCAGAACTTATTCTCACATCTATCGCACGGACAGAGAATCTTCTCTAATACGATCTTATTATGTGTGCATGCAAATTCAATGAAAGCAGCAACTCCCGTGACAAACTTAGATTGCATGCGTTGTTGCCAATCCACGTACATCCAGTCCTTAACTCGGATGTACTCATGGGCCATGTTAGACTGTATAACATATAAATTGTAAGTTATGATAACTATATTGAGAAATCTAAGAACAAGATGATTATTGATAAAGAAGAAAATCCATAATGGCAAATTTGTCGTTGAAAAATATAAATTATCAATTAAAAAGGTTAGATTTGAAGATACCCAAGTATGAGTTGTATTCTGTGTATGTGTGTTTTAATTTATGATTTCGCTCAGGTGTAGGGTTGTTAGTGTGTATGCGTTTTTTGTGTATTCGTGTTGTATATGTGTGTTTCGGCTGTCGGGGGTAAGGATTCTATCCCATTAAGAATTTATAGAGCAGACACCTATTCGCTTGTGTTTTCATCCGTTTCAAGTAAATTTCGGCAGCATCTCCCTGCCGTTTTCCGAGTACACTGTAATAGAATTGATAATCATTTCAATAATGTGAAATAACGTTGAAATGAATATCTAATCTATCTTTGTACACATAGAACCAGCAGAAAATTACCGACGAAATAACTCGAAACGAATGAAAACACAAGTGAATGCAGGTGTTTTCTTTATACATTCGTAACTTTTCTATACTGGACAAATCTATCAGTTATCATACGATTGAATGTTCTCGTCACATAGACTACACGACGGTTGTTAGCACCGAACGATACCGTCCGATATTTAACAATCTTCGTATAATTCTATATCATGACGAACATCGAACGTATGTTAACCGATAGACAAGGACTAAGTCGTGCTTTGAATTTCACATATGGCTATCTATGAGAATATGAAAGTTTCATATTATTATCGAGTATCATATATTGGTTTTAATTTGAACATTTAACTTGAATAGATTTTACGTTTACGTTTCAATTTTAATGGTTTGAAGTGTTTAGTTTACGGTAAAATTTTCTTACGTTTACAGTAAAGTTTTACATTTACGTTATCATCGAGTGTCCTACTGAAGGAACTATTGCACCCTAAACCCTAACCCAAATTAACCATAATCATCATTTTAACTCAAATTAACCCTAATTAACCCAAAATTAACCCTAATCATCTCCCAAACCCTAACCCAAATTAACCTAATTAACCCAAATTAACCCTAACCCAAATTAACCCTATTTTACCTAATTAACCCAAATTAACCCTAACCCTAATCATCACCCAAACCCTAACCTTAATTAACCCAATTTAACCCTAACCCAAACCAAAATTAACCCAAATTAATCTAATTAACCTTAACCCTAATCATCACCATATTACCCAAATTAATCTAATTAACCCTGAGCCTAACCTAAATTAATCTAATTAAACCAAATTAATCCTAATCGACACCCTAACCCAAATTAATCTTATTTTACCTAATTAACCCAAATTAACCCTAACTCTAATCATCACCTAAACCCAAACCCTAATTAACTAAAATTAACCCTAACCCAAACCAAAATTAACCCTAATCTTAACCCTAATCATCACCATATAACCCAAATTAACCTCTAACCCAGCCCTATAACCCTAACCCTAAAATCAACAACAATAACACCAAAAATAACAAAATTATAAATTAAATTCCTAATTAATTTAAAGAAATCAAAAACATAATTATGGAAAATTCAAATTCAAATTAATGAAACTAATCTCGATCGAGCGGCGGCAAATCAAGGTTGGCGTCGAGCTGGCAAAGACCGGCGGCGAAAAGCTCGAGGAGGTGGAGGAGGCTAAGAGCTCAACGAAGTGGAGGAGGCCGGGATGGAGGAGCTCGAAGAGGTGGAGGATGCTACGAGGTCCTCGATGTCGATCGGTGGCGACGAGGAACTCGACGACGAGCTCGATCGACGGCGATGGAGGAGAAACTCGACGGCGATGGAGGAGAAACTCGGCGAGGGCTGGGGGAATTTTTTGCTGTGAGAGAGATAAGCGTGGGAAATGTTTTTGGGGACGTGGGGTTTTACTTTGCTGTATTTTTTTTAAATAACTCTTTGTTGCCCATACGGTTTAGACCGTAGGGGTATCTTTTGCAGCACCGTAGAGACAAATAAATAGATTACATTTTAATATTTTTTTAATTTATTTATGCCCTACGGCGTAGGGGCAACAACCCTACGAATTCCTCCATCCGTAGGGATAACCCCTAATTGTAGCAGTGAATGTATTTCCAATGCGTATGCTTGTATGTTATGTATCTACGCCATCTAAAGTGTACAATTTTTAAACAAAGTGACATATATAGCTTTCTGCTGGCTGGACAAAAGTGAAGAGTATTAAGAATAAAGCAACCATTAAGTATATGCTTAATTAAAGTGTGATTAATAACCAAGAATCAATCAAAGGGGAAGCTATAGACAAGCTTAAGCCCCACACATGTAACAATTTTTTGCACAAGGTGAATGAAAACAGGAGGTCTAATCAGACAACGAGGCAGTGAGATGAGTTGCCGGCCCTTGGCCGAGACCTATGCAGCAGCATTTCATGAGACTCCATTGAAACAAAAGATCAAACAATTATATCATGTCCATATGAGAGAGATTATATGGCGCACGTGTCGGGTATATGCACGGAAAAAAAATCTTAATCTCCAGCAAATTCTTGATCCCCACCATCGACATGCCGTGTTTCATTCCAAGAACTTGTTTCAAATCATATTTGGACACTCTGCATGACACAGAGCCATTCATCTTGGGCGATTATGACACCGGAAGATGAGATTTAAAGTAGTCGGTAACTGTAAGATATATCAACCGTGACAGCATTATCTGCTATAGAAAATTTCAAAAGTTGAAATTGTATATATAATATTTTGCGATGAGTTTTCGTACATGAAATCAATACTGCATGCAATTTTCCTTATATATATAATTTTTTTACTTTCATCTTTTTTTCATCTCAGTTTGAATTTGACTTTATGTTGGAAAGGATGAACGGTTCAAATATGAGCTTTCTTAGGGCCTGTTTGGTTGCAGGATTATGAGTTTGGATTTGGATTTTGGATTGTGAAATCCTAGGATTCCATAATTTTGTGTTTGGTTGCAAGATTAGGATTTCTAGGATTCCTTTGTTTTTTATGGGAGGCCCACCACAAAACAAGGATTATGGAATCCTAAAAATTTTCAAGGATTTACAAGGATTTGGCACTATTCATTGTACTTTTAGATGGGACCCATGCACTTTATTTATTTAACAATCCCCTCTCTCTCTATCTCTCTCTATCTCTCTCTAAAATCCTCAAATCCAAATCCTACTTTTTTTCACTAACCAAACAAAGATTACAAGGATCTACAAATCCAATACTAAGAATCCAAAACCAACCAAACAACAAATTATCAAATCCAGAAATTTCAACCGTACTATTTTGGAATCCAAATTCCATAATCCTGCAACCAAACAGGCCCTTATGGAAACGTATACTGAGAAATCAAGAAAGTAATTTATATAAAGGTGTGATCTGACCATTTTATATATATTGCAGATTAACCTGGTTCAATGTAACATTTGACATTTGATTTAAGACCATCATGAAATTATAGTATAAAACAAAATAATATTAATTTAAAATTTAAGATTAATTTGAAATTTAAGAAATAAGAATGAACATATATTATTGAACAGAGTAATTAAACAGGTTAAGGCATTAATTTTCAGGTATGTAATATGAACGTCAAATTAAGATTTAAAGCTTTCTTGTTTCTTCGATCAAATTATCGGAAAAACTGCAATAATCCTACGGTAAAAAGTTATCGGAAAAATTGCAATAATCCTACGGTAAAAAGGAGGACCGTGGTTGCTCGTAGAAGGAAGGGGTGGGTTGGAATAACCTCAAATGGACTCTACAGGATAATAAGCCTTATTTCATGGCGGGATTTATTCCATCGGCTATCATTGGAGGGAATAAAGCCCATTAAGTTGCCACCACGGCCCCAAAATGATAATTATTTTTGTTTGGGTATTCCGTCGGCAAATAAACCAATTCAAAAAATAAAGTGCAGGAGGCCTCGAGTTTGAGATCATCTTAATCCCTAGCCCCCAATGCTCCAGCATCCTCCTCATCCCCACGACCCCCTCGACCTCCTCCTCATCCTCGTCTTCCTACGACCCTCGACACGAATATTCATCGCCGACCTCCTCCTCCTCCTCCTCCATTCGACGTCGCCGACTTCCAACCTACTGACCTAGACTCGACGTCAACCGATCCTCCCACAACATTCGTCTGAGCCGATGCCTCCTCCATCCTCCACCAACCTCCTCGACTCCGATGCCTCCTCCATCCTCCATGACGCCCTCCTCCTCTATGATGCTTGAGCTTGATGACGACAACTTCTTGAGCTCAACGTTGTAGCCTTTCTCCACCAAGCTCGCCGTCTTTCTTTTCCAAGCTCGACTAGTTCTCGACAAGGCTCTACTCGGAGCTTTCAGAGGTTAGGCTTCACTATTCCTGCTCTATATTTAGGGTTTTTAATTTCTTGTGGTCATGTGGATGTTAAATTTATGGTGATCGATCTTGTGATAGTTGCATGTGTTGAATTTATGGTGATTGGTCTTGTGGTAGTAGCATATGTTGAATTTGTGGTGATCGATTATTGTGAAAGGTAAAAACTTGAAAATTTAAAAACTTCATATCCCTAAAATAATAACTTGAAAATTTGAAACTTGAGAATTTGAAAACGAAAACATGAAAACCCTAAAATAAATATTTAAGAGCTTGAAAACCCTAAAGAAAAAACATGAGAACTTAAAAACCCTAAAGCCAAAACTTTAAAACTTGAAAACCTCAAAATCAAATTATAAAAAGCTAAGAAATAATGATACGAAAACCCTAAAGTAATAACTACGAAACTCTGAACTAAGAACTTGAAAACTTCAAAAGCGAAACGTAACCCTTATCCAAGTGCAGGATATAATTCGATGAAAACATAGAAATCCATGTTATTATTGAGGATATCACATAACAAATTATCGCGCCTTAATACCCATCTATCAGTTATATGCGTAACAGTTTTCGTCGTGACATAAAACTACTTGAAGGTTGTCATTAGCAAGCGTTAATCGTTTGTTTCTAACAACTTCATGTATTTTATAGACGGGAAAACTGATCATACTATAACCGATAGATTTGTCCAGTGTGGACAACTAAAGAATTTATAATGCAAACACCCTATGCATTTGTGATTTTATTCGTTTCGAAATTATTTTCGTCGGCATCTTTTTGCTGCTTTTCTGTGTACAAATATAGAGAGAATGGTCATTTCAATGTTAATATTTAGCATTGAAATAATTATTATCCTTTCTATTGCAGTGTACTCGGAGAACAACAAGAATGAGCTGCCAAAATTTTCTCGAAATGAAGGAAAACACAAATGCAAGGGTGTATGCATTATAAATTTTTAATGGGATAGAAGCATTACCCTCAACCGTCGATGCGATAAATTGTTAACGGTTCATTTCTTTGTTAGTCAAACTAAAACATTAAACCTAATCTACTAGCCATAAGGTAAAATGTCAAAATAACATGCTAATTATTTAAAATATGATATCGGTTATCGAAGAGTTATGGATAGGAGTAGGATGAAATTTTCGAAACTTAGTGATGATTACAAGGCCGGTATCAAAGAGTTTATGGAATTTGCATTGAGAGACTGATCTCCTGAAGAAATGATTTTGTTTACATGTAGAAAGTTCATGAACGACGTCGACCTTCATCAAGATACCATTTATGACTATCTACTTAATAACAAAAATTCGTAAGGGTACATAAAATGGAAGTACCACGGAGAAGCTGCACCAAGTATCGAACTTCCTAGGAGTCGTTGGAATAGAAAAAATGATCCTTCTTATACGTGTTTTAAGGACACGGATTTGAATAATATGTTGGACGAGCTCCGAACTGGTATGCATCCTGATCCTGATATTGCTCCAGAAGCTAATATCGGAGAGGAAGATAACCATAGTGTCACTGATACCGAATCGGTGAAATATATGAAATATATGGATGATGCGAATGTACCCATTTTCGAAGGTGAAAACATCTTTAAGTTGGGTTGGATTGTCAAAATATTTCATATTAAATATCAGAATAATTGGACCAACAAGTCATTTGATCAATTTCTTCAAGTGCAAAAGGAGACTTATCCTAAAACGATATTGCCGGAGGATAAAAGGTTAGAGAAATGTAAAACTTACAATTTATCTAGGTAGATCGTTCCTCGAAGGGATACCGATGAAGATGAATCTACACTCAATTTTCCTGGGCGGATTTCGGAAAACGTTTTGTGATATTTTTCAATCAAGTAAAGATTTCGATAATTATTTTTTTCATAAAAAACCACCGAAAATATGACATGGCATAAAAATGGTCGTACTAAGGATGGAGTCTTGCGGCATCCAGCTGGCGGCAAAGAGTGGAAACGATTTGAAGCCTTGCATGAAGGTTTTGCTGTGAAATCCCATAATGTGAGATTTAGCTTGTTTGCTGATGGCATGGAACCGTTTACCGACACTGTAAATCACATTATATTGCCAGTTACTCCTGTTGTTTATAATCTTCCACCATATAGGAGTATGAAGCATTTTTACACGCAAATGCCCTTGTTGATATATGAAAGTAGCTCTCCTTCAAATAACATCGATAAATACTTGAGGTCGTTGATTGAGAAGCCGAAAGACTTATGAGAGCTAGGTATACATACGATCCCATAAGGAGACATTTACATTTCGTGCGGTGCTTTTGTGGACAATTAACGATTCTCCAGCATATGCTGTGTTGTTTGGATGGAGCACCAAAGGTTATAAACCTTAACTGGTATGTCTATAGGAAACTATATGTGATACAAAAGTAGGCATGCGAAAGATCAAGTGTTACACATGTCACCGTCGATGGTTAGATAGAAATCACTCATATCGTCGTAATTGCAGCAAGTTCAATGGTAAATAAGAGCATAGGCATGTCCCACCAGAGCCGAAGGGTTTGAAGTTGTGGGAGACCATACAAGATTTCAGTACTGTTGTTTTTGGTAGGAAAACAGAGAATAAAATTCCATCCGTTGCTGGCAGTCACTGGAGGAAAAATCCCATTTTCAACAAGCTAGTATATTGGCGTGATCTCGATCTGCGTGATAATCTAGACTTCATGCATATCGAGAAGTTAACGTATGTGTGCTATTTCTTAACACCTTATTGAATGTGAAATCTAAAACCAAGGAAACATAACGTCTTCTTTTTTCGGTACATAATAAAAGCTTTTAATAATTTTTTTGGTGTAGAAATATATTTTTCCTTGTGCCAATATTTCATTGATACTCCTCGTTGGGATGGAGAAACTAAAAAATATTGGTTTTATTTTTAAAACTAATTAAATTCATTTTTGATAATTTTTAAGTATTTATTTTGTATTTTTATAAAAGGAAATAAAGGCTTTATAAAGTATTTTCCGAATAACGAAAAGTAAATTATTTTGGGTCAAATTTTTCTACAAGTTGAAGAAACCTAAAATTAGATTTTCTACGATTTTTTCCATATTTTATAATATTTTTTCTGGCTATTTTAAATAATTTTTTGAAGTTAAAAACAATTTTTAAAAGTTTTGGAAAAAAGAGGGGAAAATGTTTTTTTATAAAAGGAAGAAAGGGGGCCCAGACCCAGGCCCAATTGTGCCTGAACCTCAACCTGGCTGCCAACCATGTGCTAGCCTGTGCTGCACATGCGCACACGCATGCGCTTACAAGCGCCCACTGACGTCAAATCCTGCTACGTAGCACGATCTCGAGAGTCGGCGCGAACAGCGGGCGGGAAAAGGGGGAACGGCGGCGTGAGTCAGGTCGCGGATCGCGGTCAAGTGTCGGGACAGTAACGGATTCGAAACCTTATAAATATGGGGGGGGGGGTTCTCTTTTCCCTCATTGATTTGAACTCCGAAAAATTCATATAAATAGCTGTTCTCTTCTTTTTCTCGACGCCGATCCAACGGTGCCATCCAATACATCTGGAAAAATATGATAAGAAAGAGAGAGCTTTCGAAAGATCTAAGAGTCCATAAACATAGTCTATAAACCCGACATCGACCACTCAACCGATAGGACTCTCACTCTCACTACTCTTTCACTACTCTTACCCCATCACCTGCTTAACTAATAATCTTACTTAATTATCATATTACATATTGCATTTTATAGAAATGACCTATTCTTGTTAGCATATATAGAACCTATGAATGAGGACTATCGACGGTCCACTTTTCCGAATGCAGTTGCAATAACCGTAAAACAATTGTGCGTAATGCATGAGGTAACGACCTACTCACGTTCATCATTCAAACCCTAAGGCATTAAAATACCATTAACTTTCCTACAAAAGCAGTTTTGCATTTAAATACTCACTACTACAATAAGGGATTGCCCCTACGGCTATAGGAATTCGTAGGGGCAACTTTTTATTGCCCCTACGGATTAATCCGTAGATCCCCATTGTTACCCCTACGGTGACCTACGAATTAATTTAAAAATATTAAAACGTAATTTATTGTTTAGCCCTACGGAGCCGCAAAAAAAGGCCTTACGGTTTAATCCGTAGGGGCATATATGGAGTATTAATAAAAAAATAAAGTACAGAAAACTCCTCGATCGTTCCCAAAATTTTCTCGCTCTCATTCGTCTCCAGCGCGCACCTCGTCGCCACCGCACTCCCGCGCGTGCCTCGTCGTCGAGGACATCATCGTCGACTTCCTTGTCGACGGTAGGAAGTCTCTCGTTGCCGATCTCCCCCTTGCGTTGTCGGGACAGAAGAATCGCCGGGTTAAGGTTAGTAAATTTCATTTTTTAACTTCTAATTATTCATGTATTTGTGTTATTGTTGGTTAGTTAGGGTTAGGGTTCAGTGTAGGGTTTGCATTCGGTTCGGGATTAGGGTTAGGGTTAGGGTTAGGGTTCAGTTTAGGGTTAGGGTTAGGGTTGGGTTTGATTCATTTCAGGTTAGGGTTAGGGTTAGGGTTAATTGGTTAGGGTTAGGGTTAAGGTTCAGTTTATGGTTAGGGTTCGATCCAGGGTTAGGGTTAGAGGCCAGGGTTAATTTGGTAAAATAGAGTGTATTTGTGTCAGAGTGTTGATTAGGGTTAATTGGGTAATTGGTGATAATTTGAAGGGTTAGGGTGTTAATTAGGGTTAATTTGGTTAATTTGGGTTAATTAGGGATAATTTGTGTTAGGGCGACGATTAGGGTTAATTAGGTTAATTTGGGTTAATTAGGGTTAGGGTGCACTAGTTTCTTCAGTAGAATACTCAATGATAACGTAAACGTACAATTTTACCCTAAACGCAAGAAAAATTTACCCTAACTTGAAATTTCGAACCATTAATAACGAAACGTAAACGTAAAATCTATTCATGTTAAATGTTCAAGTTAAAACTAATATATGATACTCGATGATAATATGCAACTTTCATATTCTCATAGATACTCATATGTGAAAATCAAAGCGCGACTTAGTCCCCGTCTATCAGTTAACATACGTTCGATGTTCGTCGTGACATAGAACTATATGAAGGTTTTTAAATATCGAACGGTATAGTTCGGTACTAACAATCGTCGTATAGTCTATGTGACGAGAAGATTCAATCGTATGATAACCGATAGATTTGCCAGTGTGGACAAGTTAGGAATGTATAAAGAAAACACCTGCTTTCACTTGTGTTTTCATTCGTTTCGAGTTATTTCGTCGGTACTTTTCCGCTAGTTCTCCGTGTAAAAAAATAGATTAGATATTCATTTCAACATTGTTTCACAGTTTTGAAATGATTATCTATTCTATTACAGTGTACTCGGAGAACAGTGGGGAGGTTCTGCCGAAATTTACTCGAAACGGTTGAAAGCACAAGAGAATGGGTGTCTGCTCTATAAATTCTTAATGGGATAGAAGCCTTAACCCCGTTAGCCGAAACACACACATACAATACGAATACACAACAAACGCACATACAGCACATACACACTAACAACCCTACACTTAAGCGAAATCATAAATTGAAACACACATATGCAGAATACAACTCATACTTCGGTATCCTCAAATCTAACTTTGTTTATCAATACTTTATTCTTTTCAACGAAAAACGCACACACAAAGCATATACACAGATTTTCTCCTTTGTCGGTAACCATCCCGTTCTAAGATTTCTCAATATAGTCATCATAACTTACAATTTATATATTATACAGTCTAACATGGCCCATGAGTACATCAGAGTTAAGGACTGGATGTATGTGGATTGACAACAACGTATGCAACCTAAGTTTTTTTGCAGGAGTTGCTGCTTTCATTGAATTTGCACGTGCACATAATAAGATCGTGTTAGAGAATATTCTTTGCCCGTGCGATAGATGTGGGAATATGTACTGGCACAAGGTAGAATTCGCAGAGCTTCATATCGTTAAACATGGTTTTACTAGACTTTATACAACTTGGCTATATCACGGGGAAGGAGAAGACAGTAATGCGGCAGAAGAAGAATGAGAAGACGGTAATGCGGCAGAAGAAGAAGACGGTAACTTCTTTCCAGAAGAAGAAATGGAGGATATGGTAGAGGCTGCCGTAGGTGAATCTATTCGTACCAAAGATGACATTCCTTCCGGTCAAGGAACGCGTGCGGATAACTATGAAAAGTTCATGAATGATGCTAGAAAACCAATTTATGAGAATGCAAAGTATTCCACTCTCTCATGGTTCGTCCATGTTTTCCAGATTAAGTGCCTAAATGGATGGAGCAACAAGTCATTCACAATGCTTCTGAAGTTCTTAAAAGATTCTATGCCCCCGAGAAATAACGTGCCCGACAGCTGGTACGGAGCCCAGAAGATGATGTCTGATTTGGGTTTGAAGTGTGAGAAGATTCAAGCATGTCCTAAAAATTATGTGTTGTACCGGAAAGAGAATTCAGATTTGAAAGAGTGTCCAATATGCGGAGATGCCAGGTATATGCCGAAAGATTCTGATAAAAAGCCCGATATACCTGTCAAGATAGCACGATAGTTTTCCATAACACAGAGGCTGCAGAGGCTATTAAAGTGTAAGAAAATAGCAGAGGCAATAATTTGGCATCACCGTGCTCCTCCAAGTGAAGATGGAAAATGAGTCATCCAAGAGATTCACCGGTATGGAAGGATTTCGATAGGAGGTACAAAATATTCAGTAGCGATCCTCACAATGTCAGGCTCAGACTCGCTAGTGATGGCTTCTGCCCATTCAACTATATGGCTGGAATCCATAGCACAAGGCCCGTTGTAATGATAGTTTATAATCTGTCATCTTGGTTGGCTATGGATCAATCATACTTTATGATGCCTCTTCTTATCGATGGACCAAACTCACCGGGAATCAATATCGACGTATATCTCCAACCTCTGATCGACGAGTTAAAATCTTTATTCATTGATGGTGTAGAGATTTACGATGAAAACACAAATACAACCTTCATACTGCGTGCGTCTTTAATGTGGACAATTAATGACTTTCCTGCGTATGGAATGCTATCAGGTTGGTCCGTACATGGTCACAAAGCATATACTTATTGCCATCAACATACAATATCAAAATTCTTGAATTTTAGCAGGAAGCTTTGTCATTGCGGCCATCGACGTTTCCTGCCTCTAGACCATCCTTACAGGTTAGACGTTGTACACTTTGATGGTCATCAGAAGCTTCTTGGACTTTCATCCCCATTGTCCGGAGAGGACGTGACTGCTCAGTAGGATGGTTACAATAATGTGACTTTTGGGATAGATCCGACAAAACAGGTCAAACCACCATTCTGGAACAAATTAAGCATTTTCTTCGAGCTTTCGTACTGGTCAACAAATTTAGTGCGTCATCGTCTTTACGTCATGCACATAGAGAAGGGAGTATCCAAGCACGTACTCAACTTGCTTCTTTATAAAAACGGAAAATCGAAAGACAACCTCTATGCTCGGATGGATCTTCAGGACAGGGAAATAAGAAGTGAATTGCATCCTAAACCGATAGCGGGTAAACTAGACAAGTTTGTACTTCCCAATGCCGCGTATCATATGTCACAACCGGAGAAGAAAAGATTCTTACAGGTGTTACATGATTTGAAAGTTCCCACAGGTTTCTCAGGATCATTTAGCAAGAAGATAAAAATTGCGAAAGGCAAGATCGATGGGCTGAAAAGTCATGGTCACCATGTTATTATGGAGCACCTTCTCCCATTAGCCCCCAGGACTTCCCTTCCCCAATCGGTTGGTCTAGTAATCAATGACATATGTTGCTTTTTTTAGAGAATTATGCGCTAAAACCCTGGATGTTGTAACGATAGAGAAACTAGAAAATTTTTCGTTGATACTTTGCAAGTTTGAGCGTATTTTCCCACTGTCATTCTTCGATATTATAATACACCTGACGGTTCATCTTGCAACTGAGGCTAAGTTAGCTGGACTGGTACAATATCGATGGATGTATCCCGTCGAAAGGTACGTGGAATTTTTCGTTTCGCGCAATTTGTAAAATTATTGTTGTTCTATATGCCCGTATTTATTTATTTAACATATTTTTCTTTAGGTACCTCTACACTCTAAAAAAGTATATACGCAATAGAAATCGACCAGAGGGTTTTATCATACAAGGTTATCTTCTAGATGAAGCAACCACATTTTGTTCCGTCTATCTGGACGCGAACATTGAGACGAAACTTAACCGGCCTCGAAGAATTCAGGACGGGCCATATGGTAAAACTGATTATAAGAGAGCAGACACCATGTTTATCAACAAGATATATCGGTTTATCCTCCTCAATAGCGCATGTCTTGAAGAAATAAGAGAGCAAGTTTTTTTGGATTAATTGTTATATTTGTGTTTGTGTGTGTATGAAATGATATAATATTAATATCATAATTTATTGTTGAGAACATAATCCATTTTAACGAGGTAAGTGAGGGGCATCCTGATTGGAATGATGAACGATTGGAAAATTATCATCAGGATAATTTTTTCGATTGGGTTGCAGATCATGTAAGTTGTTCGAGTAACATGTTATTGCTACCAGTCATAATCTAAACCTATATCGTTATGTATTTGTCGTAAAATTTGTTTTGTTGGATCCACGATCCGAACTTTTCTGCATCATTAGAGAGTGATTCAAGATGTTAGCTCAGTTTCCTAGCATGGAGTTTGCATATTATAAAGGATTCGGTGTCCTTGGATACAAATTCGAAGTTAAGGACATTGAAACATCTCGAACCACTCAGAATAGTAGAATTGTGACGGTAGGATCGGATGGTGTGATTTATTATAGATACTTAAATTGCATACTTGGCATCCAATATCCCGGACGATCAGAACCGTTTTATATATTTCAGTGTACTTGGTACGATACACGAACTGATACGGATAAGTGGAGAAACAATCTCAGGACTTGGAAAGATGAATATGGATTGACCAGTGTGAACACACTTCGATTTTACGGTCAGGACGATCCGTTTATCTTTCCGAACCAAGCGTTCCAAGTATACTACTCACAGTGTTTGAAGCATTCGGGATGGAGTGTCGTATGCCGTTGGAAATCCAGGGATGTTTACGATATCCCAGAATTCGAGGACAGCGATGAGGATGAAGAAGAGAGAAGTCTTAGAGTGCTCCGACTGTCTGTTTCAAAAGACGGGTTGTCTTCGGCTGATCATGAAGTTATGTGGGTTAGAAATGATATCGATGATGAAATCCAAGTAGATATGTCTAATGCGTCCACGAAACGAAAAAGGTTATCAGTAATGTTATATTATTACTTCACATTTTATGATCTATATATATATAGGATGCATATGTAATAATTGTACTCTTATCTAGATTTGATGACGATGACAGGAGCAGCGAGGGGCGGTAGGAGCACCAGCCGCGGCACCGGCAGAGGCAGAGGCAGAGCGGTTCTGTCGCCCGAAGAGCTGCGTAGGGAGCTTCAGAGGGCCAGTCTTGCACCCCGATCGGAGACCCCTTCGGATGCCTCCTTCCGTGTGGAATTTGCCACACCTCCAGGTATATTGCACGCATATTCATTTTGAATGTAATATTATAGATATACATGCATATTTATATCAAAATTACTTATATAGTCAATGTTTGATTGTCCAGCAGTTGGTGGTGCATCCACAGCAGAGGCAGAGGCCACTCCCACACCTCCAGGTATGTTTATATATCCTATAGTGCATGCATATTGATTTAGAATCGTATATCATAAATATACATACATTCTTTTTGCTCTTACGTACTTAGATAATCATTTTTTAATTGTCTAGCTGTAAGTGGTGCCTCCACATCTCGGGCAAAGGCCACCACTGCACCTGCGGGTATGTTTATATATTCTATAGTGTATGCATGTTGATTTTGAATGTTATATTATTGATATACACATTCTTTTTTCAATTACTTATATAGTCAATGTTTGATTGTCTAATTATAGGTGGTGCATCCACGTCTGGTGCAGGGGCCACTCCCGCCACTTCCTTGCCCTTCGCTTAGTCCGCAGGTTAGTATGAATAAATATAAAATATTTTTTCATTTACATATTCTTTAAGAATAAACATGAACTTCATATAATTTTATCGATGCTTATTTTCTAGTTGGAAGGGATGCGTCCACGTCCGGGTCACCGGCTGTTTCTTACCGGTGGAACTATCGTCCCGCTCGTGCTGCTGCTCGGGCCCGGGCTCGTGCTTCTGTCGCCGGAGGTATATATCACACTTTAATTTTCGTTAAACCTTGATTTCTTAATACCACTTTTTCTTAATATTGATTGTCTTGATATTTCTTGTAGATACATGGCAGCCCCATCCCGAGAGGGGGACTCGAGGCCCGAATCAGTCCCACAGGCTGAGGCCCGACAGAGCTAGGGGGAGGTATCATTCACCCTCTTCTTTACCCCCGATTATCGCTATACCGGCGATTATGACGAGAGGTTCAGCCGGTATATGGGGGATGAGAACCGTCTCGTGAAGAAGTATCCACTTCACGTTGAGTGGGGCGATTAACACCGGCGCTCATTTGCCCTCTTCAGGGATCAGGCTAGGGTATTAATATATATTTTCATTTGACTTATCCAATATATTTATTACTATTTAACACTTGCAATTTAATAACATTATTTTTTGTATTTGCAGTTGGATTACGACTTTCAGCATGTACCCGACCCTGATCACCCTGAGAGAGTGCTCGATCTTCACGCTTTGTACCATGGCCTGATGAAGAACATGCAATCAAAGGTTCGATACAATAGGAAAGAGATGAAGATCGACTGCAATTCCCTGTGGATGGAGACCCCCGAGGCAGAGAGAGCGGCTCTCCTATATACTCCGGCCTTTGCGAGAGTTGACGTTGATACATGGCCTCTATTGTGCCAATATTTCGACTCTCAGTGCAAACAGGTTTGTAATTTAAATGTAATTCATTGTTTAGTATATTTTTTTTGTTGCTTAATTAGAAAACTAAATCTGAATGTGTTGTGCAGAAACATGCCGATCAAAATAAAGAGAATAGGAAGTCGGCGAAGAGGGATTGCCCCACTTATACAGGTGGCTCGAGGAATATTACTCATGCCATGGAGACATCGGTAAATTACAATAGATCTACTCTGATATAATGTAATATTAAGATTTATTTTATAATATATGTAATTTTTTTGCGAATTGCAGAGAGCTCAGACCCTGGCGCAGGGTAGTACACCGAGCGTGCTGACCGCGTAACTTGCCGTCCACGGCACCTCGACAGATCCCGCCACGGGCGAGCTTCGATTCCCCGACACCGCTACCCAGGAGTATTGCGTAAGTATTAATATTTATTTAAACAAGTTTGAAATTTTTTTTTTGAAAAGTTCAAATTTAAATGATATACTTATATTTTCATGGTTAATGTGGGTGTAGGAGCGGGTGGTGGAGCAGGAGGAGGCATCGGGGATCGATTTTACTGGACAGAACGATCCGATGCTGCTGACCCCAGTGCTAGACGCCGCACACGGAGGGCACCACGGAGGTTGGGAGAGAGGCCGAGGACTGGGTCCTAGCAATGGCCCATATGAGGTTGGACTCCACTCCGGAGGTTACCTCCCCTACCCCCCGTGAGCGACATCTACAGCATGATGTTGCCGCCTTGAAGACCACCGTCGAAGAGTTGAAGGAGATGTTGGTACGCATACTACTTAATAGTAAAATATTATATCACATTATAGATAGTACCACATGCAATATTAGTAGCCTGAGCTTATTTGGTTGTAGACTTAGCTTTGATTAATCATACTTACATAAAACTGTCTAATTAAAATAAACTACGGTTTTCCAAACTAGATATCCAAATGAGGCCTAAGTCCCGAAGTATTCTTAGATTGGGGTTTCTCAATAACCTGATAATGATACGAATTCGACTAAAATCTAATACACAGTTCTTACTCGTTTATTACACACAAAATTAAACAGATGCGACAGGCTGCGGCTCCACATGCATCTCCTTCAGTTGCGGTTCCGCAAGCCACTATCTCGGCTGCGGTCGCACATACCACTCCTGCAGCTACACAACCCGCTCAGACTCCCGCACAGTCCGCTCCTTCATTGGTCGAGTTTTTGACGACTCAGGGATGCACCGAGGAGCAGATGCGTCAGATTACGGCGTTTATCATATGTGGAGGAGCTGGACCGAGCTAGGGTTGCTTTTTTTTTTATAATATATTTTAAGCATGCATGTACTTATATGATACATATTGTATATATTTTGGACGATATTGATGTTGTTTGCGTGTTCACGATGATTTAGATTGATATCGTATTTTGTTTGTTTATTTCTTTTATATATTATGCGTGAGATGTTGATTATGAATACTTCGGTATTTTGTTATATGATGTATATATTATTGTGCACATGGCAGGGGAAAAACAGGAAGCCCATTTTAAAAAAAACCCCTGATATTTTGTCCCTACGGATTAATCCGTAGGGCCATATTTTGCCCATACGGATTAATTCGTAGGTCCAACCTTTGCCCCTACACAGTTAGCCGTAGAGGCAAAATATTAGGATACCTGATATTTTGCCCTAATATTTTGCCCCTATTGACTCAGTAACAGGCGTTACACTTACCCCTACGCATGTATTCGTAAGGGCTTCTATATGGACCTACGGAGTTCTTCGTAGGCCCTTCTATATGGACCTACGGAGAACACCGTAGGGGCATGTTCAGGCCCTACGTAGTTATCCGTAGGGGCAAGTATTTTATTTTATAAACCAATAAATTAAATAAATATTTTGTCCAGATGGACCTACGAATATATCTGTAGGGGCTCATTTCTGGACCTACGAAGAACTCCGTAGGGTTACCGATAAATTAAATAAATATTTTGTTCCTAGGGTGTCATCCGTAGGGGCAATTATTTCTCTTAGGGGTATGTTCAGGACGAAGACTTGCACCTACGGCCTTTGCATCTACGGTGTATTTTTGTGCCCCTACGAACATATCCGCAGGGGCAGTGCTTTGCCCCTACAGATAAAACTGTAGGGGCAACCCCTTATTATAGTAGTGACTATTATCTTGCTAAAACTAAGTTTTCAATAAAACATCTCTAACTTTCCCAAATTAGTTTTTTAATAAAATGCCACTAACTTTTCCGAAGTCAACTTTTCACTAAAATATCCTTAACTTGGAAAGGTTAGGATTTTTACCAAAATACCCTTAACTTTCAAAAGTTAGGTTTTCCCTAAAATACCATTAAATTTTCAAAAGTTAGGTTTTCGCTAAAATACCATTAACTTTTCGAAAGTTAGATTTTAACCAAATTACCACAAATTTTCTCAATCTAGAATTTTCATTACAACACTCTAAACTATTATGGAAACTTAGACACAAGAACATAGAACCCTACTTGACATGACATCGTAGACAACTAGGGTAGACGCGAGAACCTAGGCAAGGGATGTTGTGAAGATTCCGGTTTACGAATGACATAGATATAGAAAGTAAAACCTTATTGTTACCATGCCTAATAGAGCCGCATGCTAATGCGTACCTGCACCCATATACAATTAGTAAGACACTGGGTGGGGTAGTTTGAGTAGGAATGCTGTATGAAGGGTTTCGGGATTCCTCTAGTTTCACCGTAGTTCCGGGGTGTTAGATATAGGTGCCCTAGAGGAAATTATTGTAATTGTATCGAGACCTATATGTACAGAACATTCTTACTCGATATGATAGTACGCTATATGGTTTGTCTTTATCATTCATGTGTATATGTTTTACTTTTTATTATGTATCACTAGTTCATGTTGATAAATATCATAGGATCTTTACTTGACTACCAGAATTATGATAGGGATCATACTAGTGTAGCCTGGATAGTCTATAAGCATATGCTTAAATGTTCCTAGTCGTGAGAGTATCGAGACTGAGCATCGATACTCTAGTGTAGACTAGTGTATACGTTTCTTGACTCTAATTGGGACGCACGACTAGGAACATCGATACTCTAGTGTAGACTAGTGTATACGTTTCTTGACTCTAATTGGGACGATTGTTGATCCCACAACCATTAGTATTTGACACCAAAAATTGTATACAGGTGCTCATTGAAGAATTAGTTCACTGAACGGACTCGCTGAGAACTCCTAAATGGTATTATACCTATTGTCAGATAACAGTTCTCTGATGACATGAGACATGGTAGTCTTTTGACTTGAGATCGCCATAGTGTCTTATGTGTGTTCCTACCGCACTTTGATTACTGCCTTACCACGGCTTTAAAGAGAAGTGCAAATAGGTTTTAGTTGGATACAATCTCGAAGCGCATGTAGGCAGTAAGCGATTGAAGTGATTCGTCTCTCCCGGTATAGGGAGTTAATGTCGCGCTGTGCCTGATTGACTATAACCATAAGTCCCTGGCCAGGGCAGTTGAGATAAATTGATTGGTGTTATCAGCTGTATCTCAGATGGTTATGAGTTTGACATCGGAATGATTTATTGGGTTATTGGGGGTCTGACAGTATCCACCCCCCAAACCCAGTATACGACACTCTTAGAAGAAGAGACCGGACTGTACTGTGACTGTCATTGGTAGGCTCTATAGGGTACGGAAGAGTTTTCTTGTCGACCTACTATTCGATCAATACCCAAGTAGCCATTACGTGCAACCAGTACTGCTGACGTGCTTGTGGGTTTACCCATGAGGGGATTGATCTGAAAGTGTTTCAGATTCAATCGGATATGATCCTAACCTACTGCCAGCGTATTGTCAAGTCTTTAGAGTCTCGCACATAGGGTTTCCCTGCTCAGGCGAAATGATGTAGTGTACGTATGGTGATACATGCGGGAGATCGATTAAACACGTGTATACAATACTCATACATTAATCAGACGTTTGATAATACTAGCTGGTTATTATAAAGCCGGATTATTAAATCAAATGTTGATTTAGTAATAAAACATACATTGTTATATTTTCTAGTATTATGTTTATTCTCTCTCTCTCTCATTTGCTATTTGTATGTGATACAAATACATATATCTGTATATGATACATATACTATAGCAGTGCGTATATTGATACATGTGTGAGTTCGATGAAATGCGTGCATGTGATACACGTACATTATACTGACGTTTAATGATACAGAAAATAGTCTTAGAGGAGGGATGAATAGGACTAAGCAACCAATATATCCAAATTAAAAATTTAAGCACTTTGTACAAGATATCACAATTGTAAAAGCTTACATAGATAGACTAAGCCAATAAGGGAAATGTGTAAGCAAGATTACAAATGACCAATATTCATTAAAAGATCAATGACCATATGGCAAGTGAGAAGCATGAAATTTCTACGCTATGAAAATAAAGCAAGAGTATAGAGAAATTGCAAACGCAAACACAAACTCTCTATAGTGGTTCGGCCACCGATAACGTTTCGGTCCCTAATCCACTTTCTTAAGGCCCGCAAGCCCGTTCCACTTAGTACATCTCAACACGTCTTAACCGAGACTACACGTTGCTCAACACATGAGCAACACTTCTTCTCTCCAAGCTTTTTTCTTTTATAAAGGCACCCTTGCACTCAAGAGTCCTCACACAAAGAAAGAAAAAACTTTACAACTCACTCTTCTCTCGTACAAAGACACTCTTGCATTCAAAATTTCTCACACAAAGAAAAGAAAAAGAAAATTTCAAGCACAACACTCTCAAAAGTGTTTCTCTCAAAGTTCAAATTAATATTCAAAGAGTATGGATATATTCGAATGAAGCTCTTGAATCTTTTGTGTATGAGAGAATGAAGATTTAATCAAAATGAAGATTTGCTCTCACAAGAGATGAGATAAGATGTTCAACTTCTGATTTTAGAAGTGATAACCATAAAAAATGCTAAGGAAAACATATTTAATGCATCCAATGAAAACTAGCCGTTATTGATAGGGACATCAGAAATTAAACATCGACAGACGTCTGAAGAAGGAAGTGCAGACGTCTGAAGTTTTAACGATAAACATCCCAATAGATATAAATGGCTATATTTTTGATAACTTTTCAAATACAGACGTCTAGACCTAATCCATCAGACGTCCGACTCTCATTTGAAATGAATGCAAATAAAAATGCAGAGAGCCGACAGACGTCTGATGAGTAATGTTCAGACGTATAAAGAACAAAATCTCCTTATCCAAATACATCTTCAGACGTCTGTCTATTGAGCATCAGAAGTCTGGGTCTTCTTTGTTACAAATGCTAATAAGGAACAGAGAGAAGGCAGGCGTCCGATGAGTTTAGTGTAGACGTCTAACGAATAAAAAACCATTTTTCCAAAATCTTTTAAAACCAACATCAGACGTCTGTATATTAGTCATCAAACGTCTGTCTCATCTCTGGGTTTTAAAAACATTTCAGATATTTCAGATATTTTGAAAACTCAAAAACCATAGTGAGTGAGCAGACGTTTGATATACAAGATGCGGAGTCGGAGCATGCACAGAAGCTGATATTGGGGTTTTAATGAAATTGAAAACTTCGAAAACGAAAACCCTGACATTTATGCAATGTAAAACGTTCGTGCATGAAAGTGTGATTGTTCAACTGCTCTAATTGATATTACCATATAATCTAAGAGTACTTACAAAGATTCCTAAGTCGATATCGCAATTCTTTGATTCTTATATCTTCGACTCTTTGATCTTAAGCTTTCAAAACTCGGTGCTTCGCTTGAACTTCGGAACACGCCACATACAAGCGTCTTGAAGTCGATCTTTTGATCTTTAATTGAGGCTTCAATTCATCGACGCTTCGAACTCGGACACACACACGTCGGTCGATTGATCTTCAATATTAGACTTGACCTTGGACGTTTCAATCTCAGACTTTGGTTTCTTAGCGTCACGAAACTTGAATATGCAGTTTGAGAAGCTCTCGTATGTTAGCCTCCAACCTCTATTAGATATGTCGTTTGAGCTCGATTTCCTCCATACTCCATTATAGATCTTCGTCTCGTGATATCCTGAAACACAATCTCATAAACCAAGCTTATCATATACAGTGTTATGAAATGTAACAAGTTAATAAACACAAGTATATGAACATTCATTGTTTCGATATCATAAAAACTATGAATAAGAATAGTATATCAATATCAAGATATAAATCAAATTCAAAGCATGACATACACCCACGTGTTATATGAAAACAAAGATGAAGAACACATGTGTGTGTGTGTAGAACTATTTATGATGTCTAACAATATAGGCAAGATTAGGAATACGAAATCATAAATAACTATTCATATTTTGAACATCAAAACTATGAATGGGAATAATATATCAATATCAAATATATAACAAGTGTAAATCATGAGATATTGATATATTAATCGATATACACAAGTTATAAGACACGCAAGCTAATAAACAAGTGTATATCAGTTTGGTTTCGATAATGTAAATAAGATAAAGTATGAGACACCAAACAATTATTTATATTTTAGCTATCATAAAAAATAAATAATAGGATAATCAAAATCCATAAGCTATCAATCTCTCCCTTTTTGAGGATGGAAAAATATGAATAGGAGATAGTATATCTATATTAAATAAATCCAAATATCGAATATTGATATACTAATGATCCTATAATTCTTTCCCTTTTTGATATAATCAAAAAGTGTATTTAAGGAGTTCAGAATATTTGAACTACTCCCCCTAAATATATGCGTACACCTAAAGTGAATCAAATGTTTGAATCACTACCCCTAAATATATGCATATGAGAACACTTGGAGATAATATGAGCAAGTAAAAGACAAAATAGGTAAAGGCTCATATCATCAAAGCATGTATAGAAGATATATAATCAAAAGCAAAGGATACATGCAAAAATCCACATGAAAGATCTAATTAAGTTTTAATGGTATGTGGAGACAAGCATGAGGTATCAAAGATACGCAAAATTAAGGCCTAAACTCATGTAAAATGTGTGTGCAACAAAGAGGATGTTCAAATATATGCAAGCACACACGAAATATCCAAATTTATGTAATGAAATGATACTCAATGACAAGCTCAAAATACATGTGCTAACTTATAAAAATAAAAACAAGTTTTGAAACATATGAGTTAGAATACATGAGTAGAATACGAGGCGTAAAATGAAACATAGGATATATAATCGTTCTACTCATGTACAAGGTGTGTGCGTGTCTTAAAAACATTAAACAAATTAAATCTAAACAAGCACACAGGATATAGGGAAGTAATTACAAGATTTTTACCTCGATAGCGCACAAATCACTTACTCCATATGCTTGAAACTCAAGTATCGAGAGACAAGCCAAAAATGATCCATTCATGAGTCTTATCACACAATCACTTGCATACCAAATCATTAGAGCTCAATGATGATATATAATGAAACACAAGTGATAGAAATTAATGATAATAACTCATGAACTGATCAAAATATGCACAAAGATACAAGATGATACCAATTAAAAAGTTCAAATGTGCAACATATTTACATAAACAATAACAAACTTATAAAAACATGTGAGCTCAAGCATTAGTAATCAGCGATGGTTTTCTTATCTAATGAATCGACTACCCTGTGAAGGGTCTCTAATCCACTCTGCTAGACCCGTGAATAGAATTCGTTGTAATTAACAGAATTCACAACTGGGTTCCCTAAAAGGGTTGTAGAATCCATTTTTAGCAATATGAAAAAGAAGCTAATACCAAATGAATGATTCGACTTATGCAATAGGGTGTACAAGAATAAAGCAAGTTTAAGCGCAAAACCACCCAAAACCAGGGCACAATAATGATACCAATTGAAAATGGATCAAAATTAAAACATGTGCCAAATTTATCCATTTGAAAAAGATTTAAACTATTTAAAACCACATGGATATATACTCTCACACATATAACGACATTGATCATAATCAAGTATTTGAGAGTAGATCATGGCATGAAAACAAAAGGATATACAAATATAAAACTAGTTTTCATACCAAGTTGTGCTCAAGGGTAAAAGATCACAAATTAAAGCAAACGAGCATAAGAAATCACATATGAGCAATTAAAATAATATTATAGATAGCATCTTATATATGAAACATGCACAAAAAAAAGACATTAAACAAAGATAACACTTGTGTAACACATGCGGTGTGTGTGTGTGTGTGTGTGTGTGTGTGTGTGTGTGTTAAACATACTCCTTTAAAATATCAATGTTAAGCGCAAATATATAGGTGATATTTTAAAAGAATCTAGCAAAGAAATAATTTACCCTATAAAGCGATGAGCCAAGAAAATAATTCTTTTGGAGTGCTCTTGTTTATTATGATACCGAGTCACCCAAGTCTTCAAATTGTCCATACCTACAAAATAAAGTTTGGAAGGAGATTTCGATATCCAAATCTTCTTGGATCCATATGGGTTAAGTTTAGAAACCCATTTAATATTGGCATATAAAGAAATATTCTTCTTTAAATCATAATTATATGCCAAATGGCCGTATGCACCACAAAAATTGTAAGTGTGAATGTGTGCACTGTTCATATCATAATATTGCATTATTATATTCCTCATTCTTATTCTTTTTACAAATAAACAGGTGCTTTTGACCCATGTCTGCTACATAGTACAGGTTACAGGTTCTTGGATCTAAAACAGTGAAAAAGATAAAAGACGATGCAAAAGTGAGACTACGACCAGCAAACGGAAGGATTTTGATAAAGCCTACACAAAGATCAGTACAAGGCAACGCAAGGTCCAAAATTACAAAGCGAACGGTTAAAAGTCCACTGCAATTGTTCACTGGAGATCCGGAAGAAACCTAGAAGCCCAATTGAGAAAAGTACTGAAGAAATAGGAACCCCAAAAGCCCAGAAGCAGATGACAAAATTTAAGCCAATGATCTTTTTATTGGGCCGCAGAACCGCGGCCCAACCCCTGCTGCGGCCGCGGTTCCGCGGCCATTTAGAGCCTGTTATGGAATAAAATTTTACCATAATTTCAGGGAGGCGTTGAACGGTCTTCCGAGGGGTATTTTGGTAAATGCAGACATTCGGCAATTGTAAACCTAGGGTTTTCTATGTCCTATAAATAGATACCCAAACTCTTGTATTAGGTCATGCCTCTTTTTATGAATAAAATTCAGAATTCTTTTGGAGAGCATCGATGTTTCTTTTCATTTCATAAATTCAGATCTGTACTGCGTTGATGTTTGGAGAGAGCCATCAATAAAAATTAGTAAGTTCCTTTTATTTCTTTGCTTTTGTTCTCTTTTAATTTAGAATGTCTTTTAATCCCCTAATGAGCGAGTAGTCTCCTCGCTTGTTAGGGTTAGCTTTAGGGAAAGGTTTGAGAGATGAGATCTCTCACCCCTTTCTTGCCCCTTCACACATAAGAATTAGAACTCCATGCATACACGCACACACCGCTCCCTGCGGCACCTTACCCCTCGAGGTAACGGTGATACCGTAGTATAAAGGACCGGATGCGCGCGTTTTCCATGGAGGTTAGGGTAAGGATCGATAAAGGAAGGACAAGAACCTAGAGGAAGAAACATCTTCCCAAAAGATTCTAATCCACTTTATTGATAATTACCATAACATCTAATAGATCTAAAATAGGGTATTTAAAGCGGTGAGGAAACCTTTAATCTTTCAACTTCCCCTAAGCCTAACCCTAGCAAGACCTAGATCTAGATAATCTTAGTATAACTTAATTTGGTAGTTTTTAGATTTAATAAATCAATCCGACACCCATCGGAATTAACTCGTTAGCGCGATTAGAAAAACACAAAATCCCTGTGGACCGACCCGTGCTCACCGGCTAGCTACAAGCGACGCCGTTCTTGATTGCGGTAATTATATATTTGAGATAAATCAAATGGCGCCGTTCCCCAAAAAAGGGAAGAAGCCCGAATAGAAAAACAAACTCTGTAAGTCTTCTGATCTCCTTCTCTGCAAATCTCTGATATCTCCTCTGAAAATTCTCCTGCAGGATTCTTTGCGCTTAAAAAATCATTCCCCTTCCAATAAAAAATATTGTGCAGGATTCTTTGCGCCGCTTTTAAAAAAATAAAAAATTGATTGCAAGTGATTTTTACTGTTTTGCATATCTTTAATCGGACTTTAAGGGGCTTGAAACCAATTCAGATTGGGTGGGGATTTCATCACCCTTCCCAGGACCCCAGAAATCACATAAAGCATTTGCATTGACCATTATTTAATTAAAAAAATACTAGACTCAGCCCTAAGGACGTCGCGCTCAATAGGACAGAGGACTAGTTATAGGCATCGGCCGTTAATCCTAACCTGACTTTGCGATGTCTAGGCAAGTGTGTCTAAGGCAAGCGGTTACTTAATTAGGACCGCTACTTTTAGCGGGGAGCCTCCCACTCACCTGGCACTTACCTGGCTGCAATTGGCGGTGAAGAGGCGGTTTGAGGTCCTATTTCTAGCCCTTTGGAACAGTTAGGAGCTGTCTAGCTGACCTAGGTGACCCTAGATCTAGGCTTGATTGTGCATTTCTGGTTGATTGCATTTGTGTCTAAGCCCTTTATCGAAAATCTTTTTTGCAAAAAGTTACAAATAAAAAAAAAGGAAAATTTTTATAAAAACTTGCAAAATTTTTGTCGCTAAGAAATCCTTGCACCCCACTACCACCCACCTTCTTTCTCTTCTCTTTCTTACATCATGGGTACCCCACCTCACAAATCTCTTGCCGAACTTTGGTATCCTGAACCTAACTTTGCCTCTTACGCGAATTGTTTCAGTCGATTTAAGGACGACCCCTCCATGCCTAAAATTTCTTTGAAAGATCAAATAGAAGCGTCTAGGAGAAACAGTTCGACTTTGCAATCCACTTTGTATCAACCATCTCAACCTTCACCACCTTCGTACGTTGATACCACTTTTTCGAGTCCTGTTGTAACTCCTAAACCCATGTCTATCGCTGAGCATATTGCACAATCTCGTAGCCGATCTTCCACTCCTCTCCACACATCCAATTCTAGGGATCAACAAGTCCATTCACCTTCTTATCCAAATGTTGATCTTACTTCTGTCCAACCATCCAATTCCTACCAGTTCTACCCGACTTTCCCACCTTCACTAGACATTGCTTCTCCATAGCCATTTGGGAGTTTCACGTATCCAAACAACTTTGAATCTTTTACCGAAACCCCTTCACAATCCATGTCTAGTCTAGAACAGTCGTTGGAGGCGTACATTGCAGCAACAAACAAAATGATAATGAATGTGGATGCGTCCATAGCCGCCCTTATACGACCTAATGAACCGGTAGCTAGTTTCCAACTAGCTCCAAATTTTCCAATGTACGAGGAGGCGGTTGGACAGAGTGTGAATTTGAGAGGATTTTCAAATCAAACCTACCTATACCCAATTGAAGCCCACAACTCCGGTTTTCCATCGATTGTCCCAAATGATTCACAAGTTGAAAATAAAACATCTAACGAGTTGTGCGACTTTGTAGTGTTTGATTTGCCAGATTGTGAAGAACCCCTTTCGAGTGAAGCCATACCTAATCCTTTTGATCTTTACACCTCCACTCTAGAACCGAAAGTGATAAATATCCATGCTTTTGATGAGGTGTCAGAAAATATTGATTTTCACTTGATTGAGGATTTAGACACCGGGAATATTTTGGATGATGAACCCGTAAATTTGATTGATATTTTATGTCCAATTCATCATCCCGAGTCATTAAATGTTTCTCCCGAACTTCATATGCGTCTTGATTTTGACGATAATGGCATGGATGGGCTAAATTTTGAGGAGAATTATGAGGATAATATTGAGGAGAGTATTGAGGATAATATTGAGGTTGAACCATTTTTCTTTGATGTGTCGGATTTTCCAATCCATCCTCCTGAACCTTTAACTGTTATCTCACCCTCCCTCCTTTCCATTGTTCCGACCACGCAAAAGATCACGCTTGACGACTGTGAGCTTGAAAAATTCCCCTTTGAATCTGACACAGTTCTCACAGCCGATAACACTTACGAGTGTTTCACTTTTTCGGATGATGTTGATATCTCACCGCCCGAGTTTGAGTCCTTTGAATTTCTAGATGAGTTAGTTGAACCATCAGACTCGGTTGCTTACAGTCGTTTCGAACCATTGATGGAATCTTTCAAGTTCGAGACAGTTTACTACGGTTAGAATGTGACTATCCTTAATTCACTCCCTTTCGTCCTTCTTATGTTCCGACCGTACAAGAGACCGTTACGCTTTCATCTCCAATACCAAGTTCGGCGTACCCATGCTTTCTTGCGAATCTTAAGGGATTTGACCCCATTTCTCGACGGGTTGATAGGTTAGCATAATCGCTTTTAACACATCGGTTATCACAAATTGCGCTAATTTATTCACTCGATTTACACCCTCAAGATCGTACTCCACTTCTTTCTCTTTTCCGTCATTCTTCTCCTCCACCGAGACCATATTCCACTCTTCTTCCCATACGGTCTCGTGTGCTTCTCATTTCTCTTCTTTCCACTCCTCCTTTCACCAACTCTACCATTACCACGAAAAGATTTTTGAATGGTTGGTGCTAACCTTTGGCTTGTGTAAGGCCTTGTTTAGTTTGGGGAGGACCTTGTTGTATATATGTATATATATTTTTTGTTTTTTTCCTATAAAAAAATAAAATAAAAAAAATTTCAAAACATAAAAAAAATATATAAATTTTTTTATAAATAAATAAACAGAGGAGTGCCGACATTTTCAACCCTCTTGGTGTAGCATGACAATAAGGAAACTGTCAAGTTTAAGTTTGGGGGTATGCTCGGTAAGTCTTCTTTCTTTGCATTCATGTGTACATTTTTTCGCATTTGCATACTTATTTTAAAACCCATAAAAATTGGAAAATTTCAAAAATTATAAAAATTAATGTATTCAATTTTGGCCTTATTTGACTTAAGTTTGACAAATAGGTTAACTGGTTAGGAACAACTAGAGCTTAGACTTAGTAAATTAAAAACCTTAAAAATAACCTTCCTTAGAGTTTAACGGTAGAAAGTGTATGTCGTTGTAGTTTATTTAGAAATAGGCAAATTTTGAGTTCAGTTCTTGGGCTAAGTTAAAATAAAGGAAAAATATTGATATTTTTATTAGAGTATGAGTTTGAAAAATAATTCCTAGCTTAAGTCTAGATTCTTAAAATGTATACCTTAAAAATTGCACCAACACGCACCTTAAAACTTGGAATAGTAGAGGAGACCTTGAAATGCTCTTGTCTAAAGTCCTTAGTACGAAGAAAATAAAAGAAAAAAAGTGAATAAAGAGAAAAAAAAATGAACACTGGTTTTTGTGATTACTTAAGGCTGCATTAATGAAAAAATATTTAGCGAGGGTGCTTCAACACCTAGTGCCTTAGACCAACTGGTTTGGGAGTCACTGCTAAAAGCCTTAGGTGTTGCAAGACTAGGAATTACGCTTTAAAGTGCAAACACATTTTTTAATCGGTCGTTGGTACCTCAAGAAGTATTAACGGTCACATGAAGGATGTGTAAGCAAAATTCATTTAAAAATTCACCAATTAATAAGTACTTTGGACAATGGACAGGAGTATGATTGCTTGATTTGAATTTCCAAGTGTAGGGGTGATATATACACACACGTAGGGGTATGTGATTGGGATTTAGATAAGAGAGAGGAATGAAGAATAGAACTTGTATCTTTAGTAGAGATGATAAAAATTCCTAAGTGGAGATGGAACCCTAGAAGGAAAGCTTAAGAGATGCCGAAAGCTAAGTAGGTCTGCAGAACATATATAATCTTAAGTTAAATGATGGGGAAGTGTGAAGAATACGGGTGGATAATTTATGAGTCGAAGATAATAGAATTCCTTGTTGGAAAACCTAATTGGAGAATATAAGTTAATGAGCCTAATTGATAGGATTTTGTGGGTAGTATCCGCTGAAAACCCTCAGGAGACAACACTCCTCATACTAGGGACACCTAGAGGTTTAACGGCTTGTTGCACGAGCTCAGTGCAATCGCGTTTCCCTGCGAAAGTGCGGTTAGGTTTTTTTCGAGAATAAAACTAGGTTTGCTCGAGGACGAGCAAAAGATAAGTTTGGGGGTATTTGTTCATATCATAATATTGCATTATTATATTCCTCATTCTTATTCTTTTTACAAATAAACAGGTGCTTTTGACCCATGTCTGCTACATAGTACAGGTTACAGGTTCTTGGATCTAAAACAGTGAAAAAGATAAAATATGATGCAAAAGTGAGACTACTACCAGCAAACAGAAGGATTTTGATAAAGCCTACACAAAGATCAGTACAAGGCAACGCAAGGTCCAAGATTACAATGCGAACGGTTAAAAGTCCACTGCAATTGTTCACTGGAGATCTGGAAGAAACCTAGAAGCCCAATTGAGAAAAGTACTGAAGAAATAGGAAGCCCAAAAAGCCCAGAAGCAGACGACAAAATTTAAGCCAATGATCTTTTTATTGGGCCGCAGAACCGCGGCCCAACCCCTGCTGCGGCCGTGGTTCCGCGGCCATCTAGAGCCTGTTGTGGAATAAAATTTTACCATAATTTCAAGGCGGCGTTGAACGGTCTTCCTAGGGGTATTTTGGTAAATGCAGACATGCGGCAATTGTAAATCTAGGATTTTCTATGTCCTATAAATAGATACCCAAACTCTTGTATTAGGTCATGCCTCTTTTATGAATAAAATTCAGAATTCTTTTGGAGAGCATCGATACCTTTTTTCATTTCATAAATTCAGATCTGTACTGCGTTGATGTTTGGAGAGAGCCATCAATAAAAATTAGTAAGTTCCTTTTAATTCTTTGCTTTAGTTCTCTTTTAATTTAGAATGTCTTTTAATTCTCTAATGAGCGAGTAGTCTCCTCGCTTGTTAGGGTTAGCCTTAGGGAAAGGTTAGAGAGATGGGATCTCTCACTTCTTTCTTGCCCCTTCACACATAAGAATTAGAACTCCATGCATACACGCACACACCGCTCCCTGCGGCACCTTACCCCTCGAGGTAACGGTGATAACGTAGTATAAAGGACCGGCTGCGCGTGTTTTTCATGGAGGTTAGGGTAAGGATCGATAAAGGAAGGACAAGAACGTAGAGGAAGAAACATCTTCCCAAAAGATTCTAATCCACTTTATTGATAATTACCATAACATCTAATAGATCTAAAATAGGGTATTGAAAGCGGTGAGGAAACCTTTAATCTTTCAACTTCCCCTAAGCCTAACCCTAGCAAGACTTAGATCTAGATAATCTTAGTATAACTTAATTTGGTAGTTTTTAGATTTAATAAATCAATCCGACACCCATCGGAATTAACTCGTTAGCGCGATTAGGAAAACACAAAATCCCTGTGGATCGACCCGTACTCACCGGCTAGCTACAAGCGACGCCGTTCTTGATTGCGGTAATTATATTTTTGAGATAAATCATGCACGCATGGAGATCCTAGATGGGTTAGTGCAAGCATAAGATAAAGCAAGCTTATGATGTGCATGCTTCTTAAACGTTTGTCTCGAACTACATCTATACAGATAAACATGTGAGAGAATATGAGATTTAGTAAAATTCGAAGCATATTTGACAAATCTAAATGAAAAGGGTTTTTGAAATTTCAAAGTATTTTAAAAACCAACGCCTCTTTTATTCAAAACTTTTTCCTTGCTAGGTAAAGAATCAACATTTGAAAACTTAGCAAGATAAGCAACCAAATCATCATTTTGCTTCTTGAGAGAAGTATTTTCTAAAACAAGAGATTCTTGAGAAACACAAGAAGATTTTAAAACATCAATTTCTTTTTTAAAACTTGAAATTAAATCATTATTTTGTTTTCTCAAAACCTCACAAGATAAAGCCAAATTATCATTTTCATATTTTAAATTATCAATAGTAGCACATTGTAAATCAAGTTTTGAAAGCAACTCATTTTTCTCAAAATATAATTTTATCAAATAAATCAACTTGAGAATAATGAGCACAAGATAATGCACTAAATTTTGCAACCAAATTATTATGCATGGTCTCAAAAGAATCACAAGTCATCAATTCCTCTCGCTCAATATCAAAATCATAAGAACATTTTTCCAGGAATTCATTTCTAGATGCAATTATATTAAAATTTTCACGAAGATCATGATAAGTATCAAGTAATTGATTATGTGTAAGTTTATGAATATCAACGGATGAAATATTTACAACCTCATGATCAAGACACCCCTTTGTCGACTCCATAGAGTTGGATGTAGCATCTTGATTTTGTTTTTGTTGAGACGCATCCAAAGTCGCAAATAAAGTGGCACTATCGACCTTCTTCCCTTTTATGCATACGGCTTGCTCTCCATAGATGTTCTCTAATGAGCACAATAAGTTATGAGCCGTCTTGCAAGAGGATGCAGGGTTACCCAAGACGGCAGCAAGGTTTCGGGAGGCATCGTCCATGCCAAATTAAAATTTTTCCGTTTTAGCTAATCCTAACTAGAATCGTTTACTAGGAATATACGGAAAACAATATGCAAACACTTTCCAATAAGAAGTGAGCAAGGAATACAATCTTTGTAGACCGGTCCTTCACATCAAATAGCTCCGTGTAGTATTCCCCTTCGCTGCGATCATGAACTCCGGACTCTAGAGAGGCTCCCACGAAGAAACGAGCATGCTTGCTTCGAAGACTTCGAGGCCGAAGATGATCTACGTCGGGGAGACACTAAACCAAGCCATTTCTTCACTAGGTCATGAATTTTATGAAGAGAACACCCTATACTACATGGCAAGTAGTAGAGGATGATGAAGTAGGAAGTGGGCTCACTTTAGAATTGATTTTCTCACACTTTTTATCATACTTCCATTGGAGCTAGAAAAGCTTGAGAGGAAGAAGAAGAAGAAAGAATAATTCATCATATGAATTAATCCTCATCCCCATCCAAAAGAATAATGGAACCATGGGTGAGTTAAGCTCTCATGTAGAGAATTAACCAAGCTATAGGGTTAAGGGTTGGGTTAAATAATATCTAAAGAAACGACAAAAGAGTGGACTTTGCCAATGTTTCTACAAGCTTCTTCCAAGCTTGATAACTTTGACTAAGTGATTCTCTTTTGTTAAATCTTAAGACATAAACAAAACCCTAATTTAACCTGATCATGGTATAAGTCTCATACACCCATCTTGTATGTATCATCAACCAGACACAATACATGTACATAAACATACATATCATATATGTACAATGTGCACACATAGTGAGAAAACAAATCATAAGTGAGCTAATACTAGTTAATGTAATGTAATATATCAAATATATAATTATACATTAAATTATTAAATCAACTCCTGATTTAATAATCCGGCTATATCATATACAACCGACTAATATTAAATGAATCAACCTATCGAATCAACACTTGATCCGATATCCCGGCTATATCATATATAACCGACCGATATCTCATATCGCGAGAATAGAATACGGTATCATATATTCGTATCAATCTCGGTCTTGCACATATCATATATATGCTCCTACTCCGTTTCTCTTGAGCCAGGAAACCCCTGTGTAGGACTCTAAAGACTCGTCAACATGCCAGCAGTAGGTGATGATCATATCAAACACCCGCAAGCCGCAAGCGGTCTGCTAAACGTAACGGCCACCCGGGTATTGAGTGATCAGAAGATCAACAAGAAAGCCTGCTCACACTCCTGCGAAACCAATCAGTAACACTACCGTACAGTCCGGTCTCTTCGTTTGATATTTCGCATATCTCGTCTAGGGGTGGTAAACGTCAGACCCCAGTAACTCGATATGTCGTGTCGATATGAGGCTCATAACGGGTCGAGAAACTACTGATAACACTTACCTGTATATCTCTGAAGCAACCTTGGCCAAGGACTTCCTGTTATAGCCAATCGACCACAGCGCAATATCAACTCCCTATACCAGGAGAGACGAAATCCCTCCTATCGCTCATTGCCTCCATGTGACTTGGGACTGTACCCAAAAGCCACCGTTTTTCATGTTCTCTTGAACATGGTAAGGTGGAAATCAAAGCACAGTGGGAATCTAACAAGACTCTATGACGATCTCGGGTCTACAGACTAACCTGTACCAGTGTCACCAGAGAACTGCCATCTGACGATAGGTATAATACCATCTGGGAGTTCTCGGCGAGTCCGTCCAGTGTACCCAGTCTCCACTGAGCACCCGTATACTGTCTCTGATGTCAAACACCAATGGATATGGGATCATTCATCGCCCATCTACATGGGTCGAGAAGCTATACGCTAGTCTATTCTGGTATATCGATACCCTGTCTCGATACACCTATGACTAGGAACATTTTAAGGATGTACTTAGCGACTACTTTGTCCCTACTAGTATGATCTGCATCATAGTACTGGTAGTCAAGTACTCATCCTAAGGGCTTTATCAACATGTAACATAGAGACAATCATCGTACATATTATGATAAAGAGCAACCAGATAGCATACTATCATGTCGAGGAAGAAAGTCCTCCCTATATATGTCCAATCATCCACTACAATATACATCGTATGTACAGTAATGGCCTCTAGGGCATATATATAACTAACAATCCCCCACTTGCACTAGGGCCATCTATTGTAGTATCTCATACCCAACATAAGCAGTGGTTGAAGTATCCCATACTCAATCATCCCATAAAAGTCTCTACCGGGAATAGGCCTTTGTGAGTGGATCCACTCTGTTGTCCTCTGTGTCTACTCTCCTAACCTTGATCTTCCTGAAGATCAACCATCTCCATGATCAGGTGATACTGCATAAGAATATGTCTGGATCTCTGATGGGACGGGGGTTCCTAGGTTGAAGCCACAACTCCATTGTCTCACAATGGTAGGAATGAAGTTCATCTCATGAACCTATATATATCCAGACTTACTCTTTGGTAGCATCTTTGGTAGACATGTATCCAGCATTTATCGTCTAGTATGCCACGGTATTTAGCTTGGAACTCTTCCAACATACCGTCCCTCCACTGAGGGTAAAGACAATGCCTGTAACTGACATTCAGTCGACCTTACCACCCTGGAAGCTATCCAGTGATTCTCCCCAGGATCGATTGATACCATCTCACTACACCTAGTGAGAATCCTAACATCCAATTAGATCTATCTCATAGATCCAAATCCCATGATTTAGGAGGTATCACCTTGATCCTATATGGAGAATCCTTGTGATAAGAGGAGATTGACCGAGCGTAGCATAGGAAACTCCTTCCCTATCAAGAGTATGTCATCCACGTACAATACGAGGATCACCACCATACTCCCTACTTCCTTTTTGTATATACAAGGTTCATATACCATTTTGATGAAGTCAAACTCTTTGACTACCATATCAAAACAGATGTTCCAACTCCGCGATGCCTGCTTTAACTCTTAAAGCAACTTGCACACGTTTCCGCTGCTCCCACTGTCTGCGAAGCCCTCTGGCTGTATACTTATAGACGCTCTCTTCTAAATCATTATTTAGAAAAGCAGTCATGACACCCAACCGCCAGATATTGTAGTCATGGTATGTAGCAATGGAAAGTAGGATCCGGATGGACTTAAGCATAGGCACTAGAAAGGGTTTCATCATTATCCACACCTGGTCAATGACGAGATCCATTTACAACTAGTCTTAGCTTTGAAAGTCTCAACTTTTCCATATACACCAAGTAATCTTCTCAAGATATACTTGCTCCTGATGGGGATTTAACCCTTTAGATAAAGCAACCAAAGTCCATACTTTGTTGGTGTATATGGATTCCATCTCAGATCGCTTAGCATCCAGCCATTCTCACAGAGTCCCCACTCCTGATGGCCTGCTCGAAACTAGTTGGGTCATCATCTCATGATGCAATCCTCGCTCCCACTGTCATAAAGAAACCCGAAGTATCTCTCGAGTGGATGAGTAACCCTACCAGATCAGCGGAGAGGCTGAGGTTCGTTGGAAACTATTGAATCCTCCGGGTTTACCAAATCATCAGCTGCAGTTTGTATAGCTAGAACTCCTTCCAGTTCTACCTCATGACCACTAATTTCATCACAAGAAATTCCCTTTTTAAAAGGTGGCATGCCGAGAAATAAAACACCTTTTATTCCTCGGTGGGGTAGAAGACATTCCCTTGTGAATGCTTGGGATATCCAACAAACTTCCACAGAACTGACCTTGCCTTGAGCTTGTCCGAATTATGCTTTTGATACAGGCCGGACAACCCCAAATCTTAACTTCCTTAAGAGACAGGCTTTTCCCATACCATATCACATATGGAGTGGTAGGCACCTGATTTGGTTGGAACCATATTCAATAGGTATGCAGCTTCACAAGTGCATAACCCTTAAAAGGAAATAGACATCTCAGTAGTACTCATCATAGAGCACACCATATCACATAGGGTGGGATTGCTCCGCCCCGATACACCATCGTGCTGTGGTGTATACGGAGGAGTAATGCTGAGTGAGAATCTCATTCTCCTTTAGAATAGTCTAGGAACTCCATGCTCAAGTATTCTCCTCCTTGATTACATCAAAGGACATAATACTTATCCCGTTTTGGTTCTCTACTTCTGACTTATATTCTTTGAATATCTCAAAAGGCTCAGACTTGTGTTTCAACAAGAACACATGTGCAAATCTTAAAAGATTATCAGTGAATGTAATGAAGTATAAAGAACCAGTCCTGGCATGTGTAGACAGGGGACCTATAGACATCATCATGTATCAATCCCAAGAGTTCACTAACTCTTTCTCTGTTTCCAACAAACGGAGCTATGGTCATCTTATCTTTGTGACATGACTGGCAAGTTTCATAAGATGTAAATTCAAACTGATTTAAATATGCATCTTAATGTAACTTCAGCTAGTTGGGTCGCATTGATATGACCTAGTCTATAATGCCTCAAGAAGGATTCGTTCATTTCTGAACTCTTCCTCTTGTGTGTGTTCTGTACGTTAAGAACTGTGATTTGATTTAGAACGTATATGCTTTAGGATAACATGCCTGAACCGATCAACTCTTGATATAGGAAATGTTCAAAACATTATCCAACAATACAAAATTATATCCTTCTTTACCAGTAAAGAGACTGATATGATACTGTTTATCAGTTTCGGTATCTAATAACATTCGTTCAGAATCAATGAATTTGGTAATACAGGGTGATAACTGCCAACATACTTGGCTGCAACACTTTCACCGTTTCCAACCTTGAAACTTATCACCCGTTCTCAGTTCTCTACCTATCTGTAGCCCATGTAACAGATTACATATATGGGATCCTTATCCGGTATCTTATACACAGGACGTAAAGGATACTGAGAAAACATTTCTCTATAATGAACACACCCGAAGATGATGTATCATCATACAATTTCTTCGTTTGGGTGGCACGGGAATTCTGGTAATCCCCTATTTCCTGCTCGGCCTTATAACAATTATAAGTTGGAGCGGGACCAACGTTCTCTAGCGCAGTATAATAAGCGGGTTCGGTCAATACATCTGTATTATTATCTTGATTAAGGCGTGACATGGTTGCTATGTGGAGAGAGAGAGAGAGAAGAAAACACTCAGCGTATACTCTTGCAAGATTAGATTGGTTATTAATTTATCTAATCAGGATGGCTCCCACTGTTTTAGTCAAATCTTCCTTCAAACCCTAAAAGGAAAGACTAGCCGGGATTAATTACACCATACAATTTCGCCAATTTTTCAGCCAGGCCAGTGCCAGTACTTTGAGGGAGGTTCCCCGTGCTTTCGCACAGACCTAATTAAAATAAACCTCGTTTTCCCAGGGGCGTAACCCCGTTGACACCTTTCTAGACACCTACTTAATCGGCTAATTGTAATGTGTAAAACTCTCCCAGGAGTACTCTTACTCGCAGTGGGTATTGAGATCCAACTATCTCATAGGAGGTATGCAATCTCATTGCAAATTTCAACACTTGAAATTCCCGATAATATTTTGTCCCGAGCGATCTATGACCTTGACAAGGTCAACAAACCATAGACAGCAAGTCAAGTTCAACCTGTCATTTCCTGATTGAATTAAATCCACCCGCACGACCCTTGACTAGGTCAACAAAGTCGTACGACTACCCTAATCCAATCGCATCAAATGCTTATGCAGATAAGAACTAATCAGCTACCGCACACTACGCCTTGATAAGGTCAACAAACGCAACACGAATACTAACTATTACTTATTTGAAATGACGGAGGGCTACGACAGGGTTTTAAGAAAACGCTTTGCGTAATGAACTTGATATCGTCGTAGAATCGAGTGAGTTTGAAAAGGAGTGTTTTTTAGGCTTTTACTAGTTTCGCTAAAGAGGTCACTCCCGGTGAAGGGATCTCGGCTCTTTCCTTATCGAATAAGGTGCAAGATATTTCACAAATACCACTATGCAAAGCAAAAAATATAAAAAGCAATCAAAAAACAAACCGAGTTTGTAGCATCTGCTAGTTTCGCTAAAGAGGTCACTCCCGGTGAAAGGATCTCGGCTCTTTCCTTATCGAATAAGGTGCTGGATATTCTGCAAGAAATACCGCTATGCAAAGCAAGAACTAGAGCTACCAGTTTTCGAGACAAGTTTCTACAACATCTTTAGGTTTCTTTTATTTCATTAATCTCATTAATGAAGTCCCATTTATTATGTTTCCCAAGCATCACATTTGAAACAAAACCAACAATATACAATATATATCTCATATATATAATATAAACATTTGTCTCAGGCAGTAATATGATCTCATCACAGAACATTGCAGCAGAAGAACATATATGAAATATTGGATATACTAGGATTTCCGTGTTTTATATCAAGCCGGTATAAAACGCGGATTCCACGGTCGCGATGAATAGCCAATCCCACACCCCTAGACCCCTACGAGAGCGGCAAGCAACCCTGCCAATTCTAGAGTTAGGAGACCCGGTCTCGGCTCCTCGAGATGGTCTCCTACTGGACCCTAGAACCCGGTTACTTGTGCTCCCCGCCTTGGGTCTATCCTAATGCGGAAAAGTAAATAATATACAATGGTGACATCATCCTCAACCCGGAAGTTCCCCAATAAAAGAATATTACATACAATGAATTTTACATGAATAAAAATGAAAAACTCTCATCTCAAATAAAACCCCCAGCTATTCAAAACACGACGATCCAATATAACATATCACAGCAACACATAACATCACATGTCATCAACGTAAGTAAATATGCATATCCCAATTGTCGTTGACATATAGCACCGAAACCGGCGATACACCACATATTACACTTACGGTCGCAGAAAAGAAAGTGAAAAACTACAATAGTTGGAATCCGCAACCACCATAGATATCATAAACCCAACGTATCACATACTTTGGATTTCATGCCTAACCAAATGAATTCCTTAGACATCGCATGCCTAACAATTATAAACCTCGCATTTTAGTCTCAATACTGAAAACACTTTTCAATAACAAGTCGGGCAATTCAACAAGATTCCCGACATCCTGATCGAATGCTCGTCGGAAACTTTAGTAGACGGCCGCACCCCCAGTACCGTCGACGAAGTGCTCTAAGGCGGAACACCGCTGCCGCGAGCACCCGAACGGATGCGTTTGGCGACGGGGTTCTCCTACAGACACTTGGTCGGGGCTATGGGGCGTGGCTAACTATTAAGTTTAACCGGTGAGTATCCGTGTACGCTACATGATTGCGACGGACTTTTGATCACATCAAAATCCCGTGGCAACCGATCAAATGAGACTAAACTGCTAGATTTATAACATTAAAATTAGTTATCTCATAACTACTTGTAGATTCCAAATATTGTATCCCATCACATAATATCCGGATGATGATAAACCCTTCGATCGATACATCAAAATCCCACAATTTCCCGACAGCTCAACACTTGAGCACAGTTTCAATAATACCCAGAAAATGCCACAGTACTTATGAACCAGCCGTAGAAGGGTCAAAGCAACGCCTCACATGTGACAACTCTAAACTACTACAAACCCTAGGGTTCAAGTGGTGGTTTTGACGGCCACATAATCGAGTTAAGATTTACGTTCTTCTAGAGGGTCCGAAGAATCACTTGCATATTTTTCGAATACGTTAAACTTGGAAAAATGGGATTTTGACATTCGATCGAACTTTTTAACTTCGCCTAGACAATATGTGAAAAACCCGAAACAATGTTAAAACTACGAATACGAAACACTCCGAATTGCTTATAGTTTAAGATTGCATCACATGCAAAATTAGAAAAAATAAACAACACCTGAAACATCAAAACCAAGCCACTGGATCCCAGACAAAAATTCAGGGGGGGCTCGGTTTTGGCCGATATGGGGGGGGGGGCAGGGCTCGGCCTAATTTTCACCAAATGCCCTGAAATTTTGTGTGTGTTCATGATAAATCCCATGCATCACTCTGTACTTGTTTGAAATTTTTTTGACAACTTTTTAAAATCGACAGCAAGCAGGTTTTGACGATGCAGATTTCGGAGTATTTCGGTTTCGCAATCTTAACAAAATCTGTATAAATTTCTAGCATTGCTCTGATACCACTGCAAGGTTACCCAAGAAGGCAGCAAGGTTTCGGGAGGCATCGTCCATGCCAAATTAAATTTTTTCCATTTTAGCTAACCCTAACTAGAATCGTTTACTAGAAATATACGGAAAACAATAGGCAAACACTTTGAAATAAGAAGTGAGCAAGGAATAAAACCTTTGTAGACCGGTCCTTCAATTCAAAAAGCTCCGTGTAGTAGTCCCCTTCGCTGCAATCATGAACTCCAGACTCTAGAGAGGCTCCCACGAAGAAACGAACATGCTTGCTTCGAAGACTTCGAGGCCGAAGATGATCTATATCGGGGAGACACTAACCCAAGCTATTTCTTCACTAGGTCATGAACTTTGTGAAGAGAACACCCTATACTACAAGGCAAGTAGTAGAGGATGATGAAGTAGGAAGTGGGCTCACTTTAGAATTGATTTTCTCACACTTTTTATCATACTTCCATTGGAGCTAGAAAAGCTTGAGAGGAAGAAGAAGAAGAAAGAATAATTCATCATATGAATTAATCCTTATCCTCATCCAAAAGAATAATGTAACAATGGGTGAGTTAAGCTCTCATTCTTAACTCATGTAGAGAATTAACCAAGCTATAGGGTTAAGGGTTGGGTTAAATAATATCTAAAGAAATGACAAAAGAGTGGACTTTGTCAATATTTCTACAAGCTTCTTCCAAGCTTGATAAGTTTGACTAAGTGATTCTCTTTTGTTAAATATTAAGACATAAACAAAACCCTAATTTAACCTGATCATAGTATAAGTCTCATACACCCATCTTGTATGTATCATCAACCATGACACAATACATGTACACAAACATACATATCACATATGTACAATGTGCACACATAGTGAGAAAACAAATCATAAGTGAGATAATACTAGTTAATGTAATTTAATATATCAAATATATAATTATACATTAAATTATTAAATCAACTCTTGATTTAATAATCCGGCTATATTATATACAACCGACTAATATTAAATGAATCAACTTATCGAATCAACACTTGATTCGATAACCCGGCTATATCATATATAACCGACCGATATCTCATATCGCGAGAATAGAATACGGTATCACATACTCGTATCAATCTCGGTCCCGCACATATCATATATGTGCTCCTACTCTGTTTCGTTTGAGCCAGGAAATCCCTGTGTAGGACTCTAAAGACTCGTCAATACGCCGGCAGTAGGTATTGATCATATCAAACACCCACAAGCCGCAACCGGTCTGCTAAACGTAACGGCCACCCGGGTATTGAGCGATCAGAAGATTAACAAGCAAGCCTGCTCACACTCCTGTGAATCCAATCAGTAACACTACCGTACAATCCGGTCTCTTCGTCCGATAAGTCGCATATCTCGTCTACGGGTGGTAAACGTTAGACCCCAGTAACTCGATAAGTCGTGTCGATATGAGGCTCATAATGGGCCGAGAAACTACTGATAACACTTACCAGTATATCTCTGAAGCAGCCTTGGCCAAGGACTTTCTGTTATAGCCAATCGAGCACAGCGCAACATCAACTCCCTATACCAGGAGAGACAAAACCCCTCCTATCGCTCATTGCCTCAATGTGACTCAGGACTGTACCCAAAAGCCACCGTTTTGAACGTTCTCTTGAACGTGGTAAGGTGGAAATCAAAGCACAGTGGGAATCACACAAGACTCTATGACGATCTCGGGTCTACAGACTAACCTGTACCAATGTCACCAGAGAATTGCCATCTGACGATAGGTATAATACCATCTGGGAGTTCTCGGCGAGTCCGTCCAGTGTACCCAGTCTCCACTGAGCACCCGTATACTGTCTCCGATGTCAAACACCAATGGATATGGGATCATCCATCACCCACCTACATGGGTCGAGAAGCCATACACTAGTTTACTCTGGTATATCGATGCCCTGTCTCGATACACCTACGACTAGGAACATTTGAAGGATGTACTTAGCGACTACTCTATCCCCACTAGTATGATCTGCATCATAGTCCTGGTAGTCAAGTACTCATCCTAAGGGCTTTATCAACATGTAACACAGAGACAATCATCGTACATGTTAAGATAAAGAGCAACCCGATAGCATACTATCATGTCGAGCAAGAAAGTCCTCCCTATATATGTCCAATCATCCACTACAATATACATTGTATGTACAGTAAAGGACTCTAGGGCATACATATAACTAACAGAGGAAACATGTTTAAGAGGATCAATGTGTAAAGCACAGTATAAAACTTTTACCACTTTAATATTCAAAGTAAATAGCTCTTTATCACGATTACTCTACTCATATTTAGATTTGGTGGGAATAGAATAGTCGTCATCTACCATTTTCCAATAACTTTTGCCAAGAGATTCAAGAAAATACTTCATCTTAATTTTCCAAAAAAAAAAACAAATTTCCTTTCATCGAAAAGAGGAGGATCATGAATAGAATTAATTTCGATGAAAGAGCAAATTTGAAAAGATGAAGCCATAGGATCACTATAGGATGTTAAGCCCGAAGAAAAGAGCACGAGACTCTGATACTAACTGAAAATAGTCCTAGAGGGAGGGTGAATAGGACTATGCAACCAATACGCCAAAATTAAAAATTTAAACACTTGCTACAAGATATCAGAATTTTAAAAGCTTACACAAATAGACCGAGCCAATAAGGGAAATGTGTAAACAAGACTATAAGTGACTAATAAGCATTGGGCAAGATCAATGAGCATATAGTAAGTGAGAAGCATGCAATTTCTACGCTATGAAAATAAGGCAAGAGTATAAAGAAATTGCAAACGCAAACACAAGCACTTTATAGTGGTTCGGCCACCGATAACGTCTCGATCCCTAGTCCACTTTCTTTAGGACCGCAAGCTTGTTCCTCTTAGTAATTTTCAATACATCTCCTCTAAGACTACACGTTGCTCGACACACGAGCAACACTTCTTCTCTCCAATCTCTTCTCTCTTACAAAGGCACCCTTACACTCAAGTGTCCTCACACAAAAAAAGAAAAACTTTACAACTCACTATTCTCTCTTACAAAGACACTCTTGCACTCAAGAGTTCTCACTCAAAGAAAAGAAAAGGAAAATTTCAAGCACAATACTCTCAAAAGAGTTTCTCTCAAAGCTCAAACTAGTACTCAAAAAATATGGATATATTCAAATGAAGCTCTTGAATTTTTTGTGTGTAAGAGAATGAAGATTTAATCCAAATGAAGATTTTCTCTCACAAGAGATGAGATGATTACTTGAAGATGTTCAAGTTCTGTTTTTAAAATTGATAACCATAAAAAATGCTAAGGAAAACATATTTATAGCATCCAATAAACTAGCCGTTATTGGTGGGGACATCACAAATTAAACATCGACAAACGTCTGAAGAAAGAAGTGCAGATGTATGAAGTTTTAACGATAAATATCCCTACGGCTATAAACGAAAATATTTTTGAAAACTTTTCAACTACAGACGTCTAGACCCAAGCCATCAGACGTCTGGCTCTCATTTGAAAGGAATGCAAATAAAAATGCAGAGAGCGGACAGACGTCTGATGAGTAATGTTCAGATGTCTAAAGAACAAAAATCCTTTTCCAAATACATCTTCAGACGTCTGTATATTGACATCAGAAGCCTGGGTCTTCTCTGTTAGTAATGCCAATAAGGAACAGAGAGAAGGCAGACGTTTGATGAGTTCAGTGTAGACGTCTGATGAATAAAAAACCATTTTTCCAAAATCTTTAAAACCAACATCAGATGTCTGTATATTAGTCATCATACATTTGTATCATCACTGGCTTTTAAAAAAATTCTGATATTTCATATATTTTGAAAACTCAAAAACCACAGAGTGCTAGCAAACGTCTGATGCACAAGATGCAGACGTCTGAGCATGCACAGAAGCTGATATTGGGGTTTTAATGAAATAGAAAACTTTGAAAACGAAAACCCCGACATTTATGCAATGTAAAACGTTCGTGCATGCAAGTGTGCGTGTTCAAGAGCTCTAATTGGTATTACCATATAATCTAAGTGTACTTACAAAGATTCCTAAGTCGATATCGTAATTCTTCGATCTTGAATCTTTGACTCCTTGATCTTAAGCTCTCGAAACTCGGCGCTTCACTTGAACTTTGGAAAACGCCACACACAAGCATCTTGAAGTCGATCTTTTGATCTTCAATTGGGCCTTCAATTCATTGATGCTTTAAACTCGGATACACATGCGTTGGTCGATTGATCTTCAATATTATCTTCGACCATGGACGCTTCAATCTCGGACTTCGGCTTCTTAGCTTCATGAAACTTGAATATGCAGTTTGAGAAGCTCTCGTCCGTTAACCTCTAACCTCCATTAGATATACCGTTTGAACTCAATTTCTTCCATCATCAATTATAGATCTTCGTCTCGAGATACCCTGAAACACAATCTCATAGATCAAGCTCATCATATACAGTATTATGAAATGTAACAAGTTAATAAACACAAGTATATGAACATTCATTGTTTCGATATCATAAAAACTATGAATAAGAATAGTATATCAATATCAAGATATAAATCAAATGCAAAGTATGATATATATATATATATATATATATATATATATATATATATATATATATATATATATAATGGAGGAAAAAGGCCTTAGGAGGCTTTTTTTGTTAGATGGCGACAAAAGATACACCTTCCACCATTTTATTCGACGATCGGCACCATCCATCTTGATCTTCATTATCTAATATGTCGATACACCAAGTTTCATGTGATTCTAACACTTTTTCACCGTTGATTTAGTGGGTGGAAAATTAACGGTTTGCTGACAATAAATTTTTTTACATTGCTAAATCAATGGTGAAAAGTTATTGGAATCACATGAAATTTAGTGTGTTGACATATTAGACGATGAAGAACAAGATGGACGGTGCCGATCATCGAATAAAATGGAAGAGGGTGTAATTTTTGATGCCACCTAACGAGAAAAGCTTCCTAGGGTATCCTTCATCCATTATTATACACACACATTTACATCCATTATTACACACACACACATACATGAAAACCCAGATGAAGAACACATGTATATATATATAACTATTTATGATGTCTAAAAATATAGGCAAGATTAGGAATACGTCATCATAAATAACTATTCATATTTTAAATATCAAAACTATGAATGTGAATAATATATAAATATCAAATATATAACAAGTGTAAAGTATGAGATATTGTTATGTTACTCGATATACACAAGTTATTAAATACACAAGCTAATAAACAATGTGTATCAATTTGGTGTCGCTAATATAAACAAGATAAAGCAAGAAACACCAAACAACTATTCATATTTTAGCTATCATCAAAACTAAATAATAGGATTATCAAAATCCATAAGCTATCATATACTAGCCGGTTTATATATGATAAAGCCGGATTATTAAATCAAGTTTTGATTTAATAATAAAATTATATATACTAATATATATATATATATATATATATATATATATATATATATATATATATATATATATATATTAGTATTATGTTCACTTTATATCTTTTTCTTATTTGCTATTTGTATTTGATGTAAATACTTGTATATGTATAAGATACATATACTAATATGTATTGTGTATTTGATCCACAAATACATTTAAAAAGGAGACACCTCATTTCGTTTTCTAATAAAGAAAAAGAAAATGAGGTATGTAGAGAGGTATGGGTTTAAGGGATAGTGTTTTTATTTTATTCAAAATAGAAATACTATTCTAGGATGGTTGCTACTCCATTCTCTACCCATTCCTTCATATTAGTTCTCTCTCCTCAAATTTTCTTGTGATAGCAAAAGAGAAGAGGAAAGCGAGTGAGTTTATTCATCATCTAGCAAAAGTGAGAGCAAGTTGCTTCACTTTGGAGTTTTCTTTGGTGGAGTTGTGCTTGGGTTAGCATTCCTTCGAAGTAGATCATCTTCGGTGAGGATATTGACTTGCAAGCTCGTTCCTACGACAATAGAGTCTAGCTTAGTTCTTCCACGATTGGGTGGACATGCTACAAAAGTTGTATCCTCTAAACTCATAGCATAAGCTCTCTTGAATTGTTACAACTTGTAGTATTGGTAATTTTGGGTTTGTGTTTGGTTCTATGTTATTGAAATTTTTGTTATCTATTCCGCCGCGGTCCGCAAGTGTTGCGAACCTAGAACCAACTACTAACATGGGGGTTAAGTGGAATGCCAGAACTATGGTACCTTTCACCGTTGTTTCAGGGGTTAAATGGAATGCCAGGCCATCTGGTACAATTGCCGTGGTTCCAAGCCATAAACGGAACATCTCTTACACCTGTTGTTATTCTGTAGGTACAGATAGAATAGTCATGAGAACCCGATACCCTTACCTGAACAAAATTAACGTATATATATTACCGCTAGCTCATAAACAATATCTGACACTCATACATACATTTTACATAAGACATACGTACACTACACACACCTATTACTTTTCTATACTTTATCTATGTGGAACATCCTACTGAGTATAACTAGCTGACGAATATTCCTTTCCTCATGTCTTCTTCTGGAATGTCCGTTAGATATGGAAGAGTAGCGAGTTGGAGAAGAAGAAGTGGAGGCGACTATGAATGACTATGCGGAGCTATCTACTATTTACTAGGACTAGTTATCGTTCTTTATCGCCCACCAGTTTAGGGTATTCTTTCCTAGATTCAATATAATGATCTCTTGTTTATCGATGCTAGTGATGTAATAAGTTTTAAGTTTATGTAATAAATGCTTAGGCTTTTATTTATTGTTTTTGTATATTACCTGCATATTCTTTTATACGCTTAACGTAACTGTATCGAGCTGAGTCTCTCACTCGGTATATTAAGGTTGCGGACCGAGTCGCATTTCGCTACTATTCTTCGGAAACAGGGCGTGACACTTGTAATGCAACAGTGGTTCTTTTAAGAGAGGTTGCGTCCTGAATTGCATCCATGAGAAGTGGGGAATGGTAAATTGGCAATTACTGCAGCTAAGTACACGATATCTATTAGTGAGAAGAGTGATTTCCTCAGAGTTTTTTTAGCAATTAAGGGTTCCTGACGGTTACTCATCAAATCTCTCTAAATGTGTGGACATGAAACATAAAAAAAATTCACCTTAAAAGTTACGACTGCCACTGACAATGCAACAGTTACTGCCGGTTGCAATTAGAGCGTTAAAGGATAAGAATGTTGTCTTGGTTGTGATAGATCTTTATCATTACTTCTGAGATTTAAGCTTTAAGGAATATAGGGCATATGATTTTAAAAATCTGGAGAAAAAAGTTCCTATCATTATATATAGATTGAAGATATTGTTTTTGCCAACGCTTTTCACAATTATGTTGCATCTCACAGTCCATCTTGCAAGAGAGGCGCGTTAAGATGGACCTGTAAACCATCGGTGGATGTGTTTATTCGAGAGATAAGCAATGGATACGTATATAAAAGTTGTTTTTTTTACTTTCGAATAATATTTATTATATCATCAATTAAACTTACCAAAATAAAATCCACAGGTTTATATTTAAGTGTCACGCCCTGCTTCCTAAAAGGCGAGGAGTGAGAGCTGATAAGCCCACAACATATTCATACTGAGAAGCACACATTCCCAATATGAATACGCTAAGCGTCTGTATAAGCTGAAACAGGAAAATAAAACAAGAATTTAAAGCATAATAAAAAGAATTTTGAACAAATAAATCCAACAATAATTATTATAAGATTAGTCCAATCGGACACAAGTGTTTAAAGATAAGGAAAAGACAAGAGCGCTATGAAGAGGCTCGGACGATGCATACTGAAAAGGAACTAAGAACTGTCTTGTGAAATTGGCTGGACAAACTCCTTCTCACTCGGCTTGATCATGTACCGGGCCTTATCATCTGTACCTTGTGATAGACATCCCCAAGAAGGAAGAAAAAACAAACAAACAGAATGTCTGTTAGCGAACTTGCGTCCGGTAAATAACTCATTACAAAAACATTTTATATTTAAGAAAGATATAATGTAAAACATTTAAGAGATGGAAACAAGGTATATATGAAAACCAGCAATGCAACAGATTAATAACAAAAGACACAAAAAGAAAGCAATGTATACAAGAGGAAACATTTAATAATAAAACATAGTATTAAGAATGCATGATAATTGTTCGTACCTACTTAAGTGCGCACCAATATCAAGTGCTCACTTGATGAAAAAACGACTCTGATGACTTGCGCACTTATAAACGTATGCATATGATGGTTGATGCATGACATAGGAAGTGACACGTGCACTTCCTTGCCATGCGTACTTGGCAAAATCACTAAATGCCATGCGCATGTGCAAAACACGTGTGAAGGTATGAGCCTAAAGGTAAACTCCGAAATGAGTAAATAAGCTATGCTAAGCTAATTCAGCACAAAACAAAAAAGATATGTGAATATAAAAAGAAAAAGCCGCGCTTCATTAATATTTCAAAAGATGAATTACAAACTACCAGTCCAATACGAGCTTCGCAAAACAAAAGGAAAATACAAATCCTAACTCATTCAATAGTTACAGCAAGGGCAAGAGATCATCACTAGCACATTGGTTATGAAAATCAAAAACAAGATTTTGTAAGGCCTCCCAAGCAGTAGCCTATCTCTCCTTGCGGTTTCTTTCATGAACACGAGCACCAGGGTTGTCACAAACATCTTTAGCTCTAGCATGAGATGATATGATCGCATTTTGCCGGTAGATCTGATGCAAGATATTTACAAACGATCCCTCCGGTTCTTGGAGATTAGCCCATCAAATACACCGAATGTACATTATCCTCAACCTGATCCAGTGCATGTTGCGGCATCGCCCTCAAAAGCCCGGGTGTGACCCTCCAGATCACATGAAAGAGCAGCTACAAAAGAGAAGACCGACATTGGAGCAATCGCCCGCAGTGATCCTCCAAACGACGGAGTACGGCCTCACGTTGAGTTTCGGAATAGCCGGGGTTGTACCAGTAAACATCATAATGAAAAACTATACCTTATATCATACAAATAATCAGCCATGGTATCTAAAAGAAAAAGAAACCTGAAGTCGTCAGTCCGCAAATTTGAGAAGTTCTACGAAGGGTTGGAATATCTAACTTCGGAGCTAAAAGATAAAATTAGTTTATTAAAGCCAAACTTAAGTCACATGTTTGAAGATTATCTTATGTTAAGTCAAGTGCACAACCCAATGGGTGCACAAGCTCAAGTGCATAAAGACAGAGGTGCGCATACGCACTTACCAAGTGAATAAAGAGCAATCGCTTCAGAAATGGTGCAGCTCTAAAAGAAATCAAATGAAGAAGATGACCCCTATTTATAGGGTTTAAAAGACGGTTCACATCCTCATGAACCTCGAGGAAAATTTGACGGATCACAGCTTGACACTTGGTTGCTACCACGAAAACATGCGAAGGAACAAATGTGCACCTATAACAATGGCCAAGTGACACAAATGCACACCTATTAATGAATCAACAAGTGCGCACATGGCTTAAATCCATCTCCAAACAGGTGCGCATATGAGCACGAGATAGCAGCGACACGTGCAATGCAAGTGCGCACTATCTTGAAGTGTGCAGCAGTCCAAATGAAGCAGATGCTTCCAAATGAAGAAATAATCTTATACGTTAAAACAAATTTAACAAATCAAACTAAATTGATACGAGATCATCAAATCCGACGGTGCGCATGTACCGGGGATTAATCCAACGGTGCACCCTTGCCCCATAATTGATATGAATCGATTTAAACCAAATTAAATCAAAATCAGATTAAAATCAAATCAAAATAAAATCAAAACAAAGCTGATATGTAGCGAACAAACCCTACTTTTCCCTCTCCTATAAATAGGAGACTCATTCACAGAAATTTAAGACGACAGATCTCCCATAAGCTCGAGAAAAATCTCATCTTTTTCATCCTTAAATAAGTTAAAAAGAAGAAGAAGAAAAACTTCTCCCATCTCAAAACAAAAACAATATAGATTTTGCTTTACACCGAAGTCTTTGTTTCTTTAAATGAACATATTGATTCACCATAAAAAAATCATCAAGAGATCTCAGGGTTGATCTCTCTTTTTACAAAAGTTTTAAATTTTGTGAGAAATAATTCTTAGGTTTAAGAAAAAACCAATCAAAGATATCTAGGCACCATAAAACTAAAGCCTTTGCTTCTGGAAAAGAAACGAAGGAGAAAAGAAAAGAAAAAATAAAAAAACAGAAGCCATTGCTTGTCCTTGAAAGTTTTTGCTTTCTGATCAAAATAAGTGCGCACCCAAACCATGTGCGCACATGATAAAAATCGTCTATACAGACATTCGCATCATGTGATATACATGTGTGCGCACTTGATGAATATTGCCTAAAAAGACATGCGCGTCATGTGATACCACGTGAGCGTAGATGACAAATCCTTCCCGATGAGCGCTTGTGAGTCACATGAAAAGAAAGTGCGCGCAAGTCAAAAATGTTGACTTAGTCATATGCACACATACATATGTCCGCACATGAATGTTTGATCCGACAACGAGTGCGCAAACACGTGACAAACACGTGCCCACCCTTTTCAAAAGAATAAACATGCATGCGCATCTCACATGCACTTGCGCACTTAGAACACCAAGCTTTTTCTTGATTATTTAGTCAAAAATAAACTAAGTACAGAAGCTTTTGCTTTTTATGTATGACTCATTGATCAAAAACATCAATAAATATAAGTTGATCTTAGTCTCAAAGACGACTAACGATCCTTATGACTATACTCGTTAAGTCAATCTTAATCTAAAACAAGATTAACAATTCTCACCCATATTTTAAGTCGATCTTAATTTAAAATAAGATTAACGATCCTTAAATTCATAAGCTGATAGCAGAAAATACCTAAGTTCATCCCAAATATGAGATTTACGGATTTCGACTAATCCGCGCCCTACGGACGATAAAATTAGTCTCCGTATACAATCTAAGGGCAACCCAAAAATAAGCAATATATAACACGACACGAAGTGAAATACTGGAGAAGGAGAAAGATTTTATCATTTTTCGATAACGTAATTAACTGTAGGGGTTTGCGCTTGCAGGAAAAAGCGTCCCTACAATCAAAAACCCTTCACAAATGAGGGAGAATCTGATAAGTCTGCTAAAACTGTCGCATCTATCCAAACCTCCGATATACGGTGCAATAAATTAACTTGGTATCTTTGGATAAGTGGATAGATATGTTCCATATAGCATCTGCCCCCAAATTCAGGCAAGACGTTCATCAGTCCAGTTTTCGGCGGTAAACAGATTCTGGCACTCCCGATGGGACCCTTTTTCTCTTTCCACTCCACATTTTGTTTGTCGTGTTTCGCCAAGCAATTGCGATATCTTTTTTTTATGGTTGCCATTGGGTTTCGGGATACTAAATCTAGTGTTCTCCTCCCTATGCAGAACTCAATGGCATCCTCCAGCAAATGCAACTGCGACTATAATACCAACACCACTCCATCCAAGGTGTTCTTTTCTGCAGAGGCTATGGCTCCGTTACTCTGCATCATGACTGCCCAAAACTTGCAGGTCGCAATGGTCTTTGATTCGGAGTAATGCTCCCATAACCTACCATCGGTGCCTCAACGCCGAATGGTGAAGCTCAAAAGATGTTAGTCTTCAACAGGATGACGACCACCTCCGCAGGCCCTTCCGAGAAGCCTTCCATGTCTGAAGGTTCGGTTTTCAAGAGGCTGATCACAAGCTCCATGGGCTCTGCCAAGAAGCCCATGATTCCTAAGAAATCAGTCTTCAAGAAGCTGAGCTTTGCTACTTCGGACGCTCTAACCATTCCGACCATTCCTAGAAAGACTGTTACTAAGAGGCTGACACCTGTAGCCTATGCTACTCTCGAGGTGCCAAAGGGAACTTCACCTCCAAAGCCATTTGTCTTCCACAGACTGGAATCTACTACTCTACCTAGACAATCGGTCTTCAAACGCTTGTAACCTGCCAAGGGACAAAAACAACGTAGAGGGAAGATACAGGAGGCTCCCAAGGCTGAAGAAGCTCCTATCTTCAGAAATACTCGACGTCGATACTGGCGCCAAACAAGGAAGGTCGGGGGAAATTCACCATCTAGACTAACCTTGCCGGTTCCGATGATCCAGGCTGCTGTTCCAACTTGGAACAGTTTCGAAGCGCTGAAAATGGTGAAGCGCAACTCTCCAACCGCTGTGCTAAAAAAGACTCTTCCTACTTCGGAGATATCAAACAAGCTAAAACCGACCCTCTCTTTGAAACGACTTTTCTCTACCATCCATAAGGTCTGGAAAGAAGTACAAAGGTCAGTAATCAACAAAGATTACTTCCCCAACCTAAGAAGCTGGAGAGTTATGATAAATGCTCTTCCCATAAACCCAAGAAAGGTCCTGCTATAATGGTTCATCCAAAACCGGCCTCTCACAAAAAGGAGAGGTTGGAAAAGACTCAAAGACCCAAGATGGGCACCGAAGGTCAACACTCCAAGCGCCCTAAATCTGGATGCTTGGTAGTTCACACCGTTTATATGGTGAAGTCCTAAGACGAAAGGAAAACTTCCGTCTCTCACAGACCAATAACACGGTCTGTAAAGATCCCTAGAAACTACAAGAGTTAATGGCTCAGGGGTAGAAATTATGAGTCCTCCGCCTGGTGCAAATCTGGACGGTGGTTCCGAGGAAAGAGCGGAGAAGGAATCAAATACTGATTCTCTGAAACGCATGCTCCAAAATAAGGACGAATATGCTATAGAAATGGAGGCTAGAATAGATGAGATGACCCATTTATTCCAACGTATGATCGGGATGATGGCTCGTCCCGAACCACCGGCAGATGAACCGCCGGTGGTCGTCATCGAAGATAAAGGAGAGACTCCTAATCCCCTCCAAGCCTTAGCAGCGGTAAAGGAGGAAGTCATCTCCAAATCGTAGCTGGATGAATATATCACCCAAAGTTCAAAGCTTACCTAGCCAGTGAAGCTGCCGGCAAGTTGATAAAGACTGGCCGAACTTATCCGGCGTGTTACGATCAAATACAATACCCGCCAGGATATACCATCCTGACGTTCCCTATATATAAAGCAACCGGAAACCCAAAGCAGCACATCATCCTGTTCCGGTCCAAGTGCGGAAATACTGGGAGTAATGATATATTTCTCCTTCGACAATTCGTTAGCATTCTAGCAGAAGTGTCTTTCGAATAGTACTCGAAGATCCCTAATGACTCGATCAAAACCTTAGAGAAGATGGAGCTCCTCTTTTGCCAGAGATTCGCTAGTGCGAGCGAGCGCACTACCGTGACCGCCTTGGTCAACGAGAGGCCCAGATCAAACGAGAAATGGGTTTAGTACGCGATGAGATGAAGAAATCTTTGGTCCAAGTAAGAACAAAGAATCACTGAAGCTTCGTCCATAAGTATGTTTGTGAGCACTCTCGATAGAAAGGCGAAAGCATTTCCATATTTGGCCCTTCTTGGCCTAGCAACTTTTCAAGAAATCATTGATAAGTTGGCTCAACTAGATGCGATGAACCAAGGTCCTCCCAATTCCAATAGAGATTCACGAAACTTTAAAGGAAAGTAGGGAAGAGAATCCATTGTTCCTGAAAAAAGGGAAAGAAAAGCCGTTGATGAAACCTATATATATATATATATATATATATATATATATATATATATATATATATATATATATATAACAATAGAGGGAAACGACAGGAAGTTTGTTCTATGGGACCACTGATTGCAAAACTAATGGACCCCATAAAATCAATATGGCGGACAATCATTGTGAGAATCAAAAAAGATTCTCATTAAACGGACACGGGAGTTTAAACAAACTCTTGACATCCTCATAGAGAAAGCAAGTTATGTTAAAATACCCAACGAATTTAAATTCGTGCAAATAAAAAAAAACCTATGAAAATGTTCTCAAGAACACCAGGGAATGAAATTCCTGAAGGGCCTTTTTGATCTTTCAGAGCTAAGCTCTTCGGTGAGGAATTAAATTCCTTTTATGCGGTGGAATTAAATTCCAGAAAACCCCATGATGAGGAAACGAAAAATAAAAATGCCATGAATCTTTAAAGATCAGAGGGGGAATGCCCAAGGTATTGAGGTTTACTACTCAAAGATCACGTCTTTGGAGCTCTAAGAGATGGGTTTCAGAAGAGAGCAAAGCTCTTATGGTGGATTTAAAATCCAGGAAATTTTTTTTAGGAAAAGGGTTTCTTTGTTGTTCAAGATCTTTACCAAAAAAGGGTTTCTTTTTCTGACAGAGTTTAACTCTGGAATTGCAATAGGCAGAGAACTAAGTTCTGAAGAAGAGAATTAAATTCTCGAAGAAGACAAGGAAGGAAGAAGATGAAAGAACAGTGGCTTCCTAGAGACAAAACCTTTGCATTTATAAGACGTGACAAGCGCGGTTCATCTCCCTATCCCCTTAGGCAATCCAACGGCTGTAAAGGTGACAGCGTTGCACTCACGTGCAAGCCCCGTGAGAACAACGCTGTGGGGGCATTTGTTCCCTTATAAAAAATAAATAATAAATAAAAAGCGATGGGAAAAATTCCCCAAATGGAGCATCGCGTGCCCACAGGTGATGCGCCTTGGAGCAAAGATTATAGGCATTGCGCTTAACAATTATGGCTGAAATTGAGCCTCAGGTGCAAACACGTAAGCATTTATATACAAAGTATATAGGCACCTTCCTAAAACAAATAACAGTAAAGAGAAGCTCACATGCTGACACGTGATGCTCTTTGTTGGGCTTAACTTCGTGGGGGTTACGTGCCATACATGACATTTCTGAACATCAGCTCACGTGCCAACATGTGATGCCTTTTCTCTGGGACTGCTGCATATAAGCAAACCAGTTTAATGCTATAGAGTTCACGTGCTACATGTGAGGGTTCCTAATCACCTTCTAAGCTGATAGAATTAAATTATAAATAAAAGGGATCAAAACCCTATTTGGGAAATATTTCCTTAGATCTTTCTAAACAAGAAAGATTACGCTCTGTAAAACAGAGCCCCGTTTGGATTAAAAATCCAATGGTGATTAAAAATCACCAAGCTACAGAAAAAGCTCTGTATAGGAAAATATTTCCCCAATCTTTCTAAACAATAAAGATTACGCTCTGTAAAATAGAGCACCGTTGGATTAAAGATCCAATGGTGATTAAAAATCACCAAGCTACAGAATAAGCTCTGTATGGGAAAATATTTTCCTAATCTTGTTAAAAACAAGAAAAATATCTTTTGTAAAACAGAAATCCTTGGATCAAAAATCCAACGGTGGATAAAATCCACGAATCAATTAAAAAATCTCTCAATGAGAGATTTCCTTAACTAAATCAACAAACTTGTCTCTACTATATAAAGGACACAAGACTTCAAGTCTTGCAGAGGGGAGACCCCCCGATAACATTTGAGAAACAAGAGAAAAAAAAGAAGAAGAATTCTCTTTGAAGAAAAGAAACCCTAGGTAAAAAAAAGTCCTAGAGATCATTTTATCTCCTCTTACAAGAGTTTAACTCTTCCAAAAAAGAACTTAGTTCTTCCTCTGGTTGAGGTCTGCAGAAGCATATCTCCCCAAAAGTTGAGAATTTAATTCTCATCGGGGAGATTCTGTCATGCAGTCCTAAAACTTAGAGGAATGAACAAAATTTGAAGAATTTAATTCTTCCAAAAAAATATAGGAATTCAATTCCTCTGATAAAACTAGGGTTTAACCCTTATATAAGAGTTTAATTCTTATCAAAAATAAGGGACTTGAAATGCTCAAAACTCAGATCAAGATTTCCATGCACATAAAAGAAATGAGCAGCGTTCAACGCTATAGCAACAGATCACGTGTTCCCACGTGAGCACTTCTGAAGAACAAAAGGAACAACTAACATCGAGTCACGTGATCTCACGTGACCCCTAATAGTGCTTAGCATTTTTAAAAGAAAAGGGGAATAAATCAAAGACAGTTCCCATTCTCTGGCGCCTTACGTGATCACACGTAACCCCCAATATTGCTTAGCACTTATAATGGAAAAAGGGTAATAAATCAAAGGCAGTTCCCATTCTGGGGCGCCTTACGTGACCACGCGTGACCCCCAAATAGTGCTCAGCACTTTTATATATAAAAGAGGGAATAAACTCAAAGAACAACGCCCACTTTGGGGCCCCTCACGTGTTCACACATGAGCGCCTCCAAAGTCCAGTGTTTAACACTGATTTAGTGCTTAGCACTGTGGGGTAACTAGGAGAAATCAACCTTAACCCAAATTAGCCATGTCTCCCGAGGCCAAGACCTTTTTGGTCACCAATCAACCGAGCCTCCATGCTCAGGTCTCCCCAAACCAATCCTAGTCCCAAAGATGACTAATGATCTCCTAACATATGGCATCTAAAATGACGTTCATCCCATATCTCCCCACGATCTGGAAATTAGTTCAAGGATACATCTCTCCACACCTCTGATATATTTCGTTGTAATTCTTCAACATCGTTAGAGAGGTGGAGGGTCCCGACAACCAACAACTCTTGGTGCACTCCCAAACCGATGAGCACATCCTAACGGACCGCAACATCCTTAAACTAGCTATGGACCGTAACGTCCTTAATCTACAACGGACCGCAACGTTCTTAAACTAGCTATGGACCGTAACGTTCTTAAACTACAACGAACCGTAACGTACTTAAACTAGCTATGGACCGAAACGTCCTTAAACTAACAACGGACCAAAACTTCCTTAAACTAAAGCAATAGAGCCCAAACGCTCTTTTGTTGGATCTGAATGATCCAAAACCCTGTTGAGTAGATCTTAGTCTAAAATTAGACTAATGTGTCATCAACAAACATTTAAGTTGATCTTAATCTAAAACGAGATTAACGATCCTTAAACCAACCCAAACCCAAGTCTAAGAACATACGGATTTGGAATAATCCACGCCCTACGGGCGGCAACATAAATTAGTCTCCATATACAATCCACGGGCAACCCAAAAAATTAAACAAACACACACGATATGAAGTGACCTTTTGGAGCAGGAGAAAGTGGTTATCGCTACGCAGTAACGTAATTAACTGCAGGGGCTTGCGCCTGCAGGGAAGAGCGTCCCCACAATCAAAAAACCCTCGCCAACGAGGGGGAATCTGACGAAGTCTGCTACAACGGCCGCATCCGTCCAAACCTCCGATACACGGTGCCATAAATCAACTTGGCATCTATAGAGAGATGGACGGATAAACCCAAATAGCATCTGCCCCTAAATTCAGGAAAGACGTTCGTATTTCCCGGCTTTCGACGGTAAATATTTCTACCGCCACAAGTAGGGACACTGGAAGCGAAACTGCACTGAGTACCTCGTCGATCTCAAGAAGAAGAAGCATGCTGATGCTTCCGCTTCAGGTGTGTTTGTTACCAAAAACTGTTTTTCAATAAACTCTGCATCCTGGGTATTAGATACCGGTTCGGAATCTCACATCTGCAATTGTGTGCAGGGATTACGAAATAGCATGGTTTTGAGAAAAGGTGACCATACTCTCCGTGTTGGAAATGGATCGAATGTTCATACTGTATCCGTAGGAGAGTATCATCTGGAGTTTCCTTCAGGGTGTATATTGGTTTTGAACCCATGTTATTTTATGTCATCTATGTTATGTAACATAATATCTGTATCTTTGTTGGTTGATGAAGGATATAATTTTGTGTTTCAAAATGATGTTATGAACATTAATCTAAATCAACAGTTGATTAGATATGGTACATTAAATAACGGAATTTACGTCCTGAATTAACACACGGTTTTTAACATACAACACACAAACAAAAGAAAGTTTTCAGAAATAAATGAAGCTTTTTTTTGGTATTGTAGACTTGGCCATATTAACGAAACAAGACTAACTAAGTTACATAAAGATGGATATTTAAATCCGTTTGAATATAAATCTTATGCGACTTGTCAGTATTGCATCGAAGGTAAAATGACCAAAACTCCGTTTACTGGACACAGAGAGAGAGCTACTGAACTCTTAGGCCTCATACATAGTGATATATGTGGACCAATGTCTACACATGCTAGAAGCGATTATTCATACTTCATAACTTTTACTAATGATTTCTCGAGATTTGGACACGTCTTTTTGTTGAAACATAAGTCTAAAGCTTTCGAAAAATTTAAGGAGTATAAAATTGAAGTAGAAAAACAAACTGGATTGAGTATTAAGAAACTTCGATCAGATCGAGGAGGAGAGTACTTAAGTATGGAGTTTCTAGATTTCCAAAAAGAGAATGGGATTCTCTCTCAGCTCACTCATCTATACACACCACAACACAATGGTGTCTCAGAATGGAGAAATCGTACCCTATTTGATATAGTATGTTCAATGATGAGTAATGCTGAGTTACCACTTTTCTTTTGGGGATATGCATTAGAAACTGCAATATATCTATTGAACAGGGTTCTAACCAAATCTGTGCCTACCACTCCATATGAGTTATGGTATGGAAAGAGACCATCTCTTAAACGAGTTAAGATATGGGGTTGTCCTACTTTTATTAAAAAGCAGAATCCAGAAAAACTCGAGACATGATCGGATCTGTGTAAATTTGTGAAATATCCCAAACATTCATATGGATATCTTTTTTACCATAAGGAGGAACAAAGAGTGTTTGTTTCACAATATGACACATTTTTAGAGAATGAATTTTTACAAATGATATTATTGGCAATGCAGTAGAACTGGATGAAATTCCAGAGCCACAAACAACTACTGATGATTTGGTTGAACCTGAAGTTGCGATAGAACCCAACGAGTCTCAGTCACTCCGTAGATCTAGTAGGACTTCTCACCCACCAAAGAGATACTATGGTTTCCTTATTGATGGTTATAGAGAAGATTGCATCATGGATGATGATGACCCTACTAGTTTTCAGTAAGCTATCACGAGTAGTGACTCGGTGAAATGGCTGGATACCATGCGATCCAAAATGGAATTCATGCACGCCAACAAAGTATGGACTTTGGATGTTTCACCTTCTGGAGTAAAACCCGTAGGATGCAAATGGATCTTTAAGAAAAAGATCGGTGTGGATGGACATGTAGAGACCTATAAAGCTAGACTTGTAGCGAAAGAATTTCGTCAAAGACCAGGACTGGACTATGATGAGACTTTTTCTCCAGTTGCAATGCTTAAATCCATTAGGATCCTACTTGCTATTGCTGCTTACTACGACTATGAAATCTTGCAGATGGACGTTAAAACAACATTTCTAAATGGTGATTTGGAAGAATGTGTTTTTATGGATCAACCGGAAGGCTTCATTGACTGTAGGAGCAGCGAAAAGGCATGTAGGTTGCTTAAATCTATCTATAGATTAAAGCAGGCATCACGGAGTTGGAACATCTGATTTGATAATACAATCAAAGAGTTTGATTTTATCAAAAATATAGATGAACCTTGCATTTATAAGAAGATTGTAGCGAGTACTGTCACATTCCTCATATTGTACGTGGATGACATTCTCCTTATAGGAAATGACATTCCTATGCTACAATCGGTCAAACTATTCTTATCACAAAGGTTCTCTATGAAGGACTTGCATGATTCCTCATGCATTCTAGGCATAAAGATCTATAGAGATAGATCTAAGAGATTATTGGGATTGTCCCAATCTAGGTATATTAACACCCTACTAAAGAGGTTTAGTATGGAAGATTCTAAGTGAGGTAATTTACCCGCTTTTCATGGAATCGCCCTCTCTAAAGACTTTTGTCCAAAGTCTGACGAAAAAGAGCTCGCATGAGTGTTATACCCTACGCTTCTGCTGTAGGGTCTATCATGTATGCGATGTTGTATACTCGTCCAGATGTAGCTTATGCACCAAGTGTAGTAAGCAGGTATCAATCCAATCCAGGAAAAAGACACTGGACAGCTGTGAAGAACATCATTAAGTACTTACGAAGGACTAACGAAATGTTCTTGGTGTATGGTAACGGTAATCTCCAAATGGATGCCTTTACCGATTACAGCTTCCAAAGTGATAAGGATGACAGCAAATCTATCTCGGGTTTTGTATTTACCCTCAATGGAGGGGCGGTGTGTTGGAAAATTTCCAAACAGGACACCGTTGCAGACTCAACAATGAAAGATGAATACATTGCTGCAAATGATGCTGCCAAGGAAGCTTTCTGGATGCGGAAGTTCATCACAGAGCTTGGAGTAGTTCCAACCATTATTGATCCAATACCCTTGTATTGTGATAATAATGGAGCTATGACGTTGGCTAAGGGACCCAGGTCCCATCAACGTTCCAGACATATCCTGAGGCGATATCATCTGATCCGGGAGATAATTGATCGTCGTGAGATCGAAGTTCGGAGAGTAGACACAAAGAACAATACTGAGGATCCACAAACCAATGCCCTTCCACAGGCGCAACATGAGCGACTTTTTGAGATGTTGGCTATGAGATACGCCAATAATGGGCCTTAGTGCAAGTGGGAGATTGTTAGATATATGTATGCCCTAGAAGCCATTATTGTATATTATAGTGGATGCTTGGACATATATATATATATATATATATATATATATATATATATATATATATATAGAGAGAGAGAGAGAGAGAGATAGAGAGGGCTTTCTTGCCCGACATGATAGTATGCTATCTGGTTGTACTTTATCCTGACATGTTCAATTGATTATGTTTTCTGTCAATTTGATACATATTGATAAAGCCCTTAGTATATTTGCTTGACTAACATGACTATGATACAGATCATACTAGTGGGGCATGTGTAGTCCACAAGCACATCCTTAAAAGTTCCTAGTCGATGGAGTGTCAAGACATGTCATCGATATTCCAGAGTAGACTAGTGTATACTTTTCTTGACCCTGTTTAGGGGCAATGGATGATCTCATATCCATTGGTGTTTGACATCAAAGATTGTATACAAGTGCTCATTAGAGAATGAGTACACTGAACAGACTCGCCGAGAACTCCTAAATGGTATTATACCTATCGTCAATCAGCAGTTCTCCGGTGACACTTGTACAGGTTAGTCTGTAGACCCGAGATCGTCTTTGTGTCTTGTGTGCTTCCCACTGTACTTTGATTTACAACCTACCACAGCTCTATTGAGTCGTGCAAACAGGTGGATTTTGGGTACAGTCTCGAAACACATGGAGGCAGTGAGCGATAGGAGGGGTTTCTTCTCTCCCGGTTTTGAGAGTTGATGTTATACTATGCACGATTGGCTATAACCACAAGTCCCCGGCCAGGGCTGATGAGATTTACTAATAAGTGTTGTCAGTAGTTTCTCGATTGGTTATAGGACACACATCGGCATGACTTATTGAGTTATTGTGGCTTGACGATTCCAACCCCAGACTCGATATGCAACATATCAGACGAAGAGACCGGACTGTACGGTAAGTGTTGCTTGTTGGCTCTACGGGAGTTTGAACAAGTTTTCTTGTTGTTCTTATGTTTGTACAATACCATGGTAGCCGTTACGTCTAGCTAATAGCACTGACGGCTTGTGGGTATCTGATATGATCATTACCTACTGCTAGCGTATTGACGAGTCTTAAGAGTCCCACATAGGGGTTTCCAAGCTTAAGCGAAAAGAAGTGGAGCTTGATTAACTACGAGTATCTGATACCGTATTTTAATCTAGCGTTTTTATTAGTCGGGTTATATGTGATATGAACGGATTATTAAATCAAGTGTTGATTTAATAAAATACCCAATCACTCATTTATTATTCCTTTCTTTGTTTATGTGTGTGTGTGTGTGTGTGTCATGGTTGATGATACATGGAACATGGCTATGCTAGAATCACATTGAAGATATATTGGGTATTTAGTTAAATTAAAAGAAAATGATAATGCTTTATGATGAGTCATTTCTTCCACACTCTTCCTAAAATATCTTGCACCATGGATCATTATTTTATTATCTATCTCATCTTTAAATATCCAAGATATCTCCATGGTTCATTTAACCTAAGCCATAGTTCATCATCTTTTCTCTTATCTCTCTAGATATTTTTCTAGCCTAGAAAAAGAGAAGAAAAAAAAAGGTTTTTAGTGAGAAAAATCCCACTTCATCAACCTATATTAGCTTAGCAAACTATTGTTGGTTGTTTGCTTCACTTCTTCTTTATTTAGTGAAGTAAGAGTTTGAGTGTTAGGAGCTCCGTGGTGGATCATCGTAGATAACAAAGGCTTCCAGCAAAGGTGTACCAACTTCAAGTGAAGCCAAAGAGAAGCTCAAGGACTTCTACATGGATCTATTGAAGAGAAGGAGTGGTCTACAAATGTTGTAGTTCTTTTCACTTAGAAAAATACATCCTTTTCTTTTGCTTGTAACCCTTATCGCTAGTTTGATTCATGGTTTAGTTAACTAAGCATTCAATAAAATTAAAATTACTTACCTCAGGTTGAAACCCTTGATTTTGGTGCTAAGATTGACTTACAGAAACCACTTCAAGTTCGGTAATGAACTTCTTTATCCACACCGCTTCTTTTGCGGCATCGTTGGCAGCAATGTATTCATTCTCCATCGTCGAATCTGAAAGTCTACCCTAGCACCACTATGAGGTTTAAACGGGCATCAAGCATGCAATTTTAAAAATTTCTAGGTGCTAAGCTAGACTAACTAAGGATCAAACTAGAATATTAGGGTTAACTATGATGATATCATAAAAACTAGCTAAGAGAAGGATGCTACAACCTTTGTAGACCATGTCCTTCTCTTTTAAAGCTCCGTGTAGTAGTCCAAGCGACTCCACTAAGCTCCACTTGAAGTTGGATCGAACTTCCTTTGCGATCTTCATGCCGAAGATGATCCACCCGAAGCTCCGCTAATCCAAGCTATCTCTTCACTAAACTCTTTAGTGAAAGGAAACACACTACACTTAATTGCTAATCAAGTGTAAGATGGTGAAGTAGAGGTTCTAAGCTCACTAGGATTTATCACAAAACCTTATGATTCACATCTCATGTGAGGGTTAGGGTTTTGTAGAAAAGGAAGAAGAAGATGGAGAGAGCTTAAGAGAGTGAAGCAAAATGAACTCAAGAAAAAATGGCTAAGGCCAAAACCACAAAAGTGTAGAATGGCAATACTCTTGACCTCACTTATTCAAGCATGGAATAAATTGCAATAATAAATTGCAAGCATGCTTGAGTAGTGAGTCAAGAATAATAAAGAAATGATAAAATCCATGCATTACCCATCCCTCAAAAGTCTCCCCATTTTTCACTTTATTTTCTATTTTTCACAGAATAGAAAATCCAACCATGCTTCATAATATATATATATATATATTTATATATATATATATAGATAGATAGATAGATATATAAATATAAATATATATCAAATTATTAAATCAACACTTGATTTAATAATCCTATTATATCACATATAACCGACTAATATCATTTATCTGTATATCATATTATCAAATCAACACTTGATTCAATAATCCGGTTATATCACATATAACCTAACCGATAACAAATAACCGCCAGATTAGAATACGGTATCACATACTCATATTTAATCTGGCCCCCGCACATATCAGCATATGTGCCTTACTTCTTTTTGCCTGAATTAGAAAACTTCTGTGTGGGACTCTAAAGACTCGTCAATACACCAGCAATAAGTAATGATCATATGAGTTACCCACAAGCCGTTAGCGGTACCAGCTAGACGTAACGGATACCCAGGTATTGAGCGAATAGAAGATCAACAAGCAAGCTTGTCCAAACTCCCATGAAGTCTATAAGTAACACTTACTGTACAGTCCGGTCTCTTCGTGTGATATGTCGTATATCGAGTTTTGGGGTGGAATTGTTAGACCCAAAACTTGATAAGTCATGCCGATGTGTGGCCTATAACGGTACGAGAAACTACTGATAACTCTTACCAGTAAATCTCATCAACAGCCTTGGCCAGGGACTTCCTGTTATAGCCAATCGAGCATAGTGTAACATCAACTCTCTATACCGGGAGAGACGAAACCCCTCCTATCACTCATTGCCTCCATGTGACTCGGGACTGTACCCAAAATTTACCAGTTTGCGCGACTCCTTTGAGCCGTGGCAGGGAGGAAATCAAAGCACAGTGGGAACCACACAAGACTCTATGCCGATCTTGGATCTACAGACTAACCTGTACCAGTGTCACTAGAGAATTGCTATCAGACGATTGGTATAGTACCATCTAGGAGTTCTCGGCGAGTCCTGTTTGGTGTACCCATTCTTTAATGAGCACCTGTGTACAATCTTTGATGTCAAACACCAATGGATATGGGATCAACCATCGCCCCTACAGGTCATGAAACATACACACTAGTCTACTCTGGAATATCGATGCCCTGTCTCGATACTCTCTCAACTAGGAACTGTTAAAGGATGTGCTTGTAGACTACACAAGTCCTAGTAGTATGATCTGCATCATAGTCCTGGTAGTCAAGCAAACATCCTAAGGGATTTATCAACATGTATCAGAGAGACAGTATAAAAATACAGGTGTACATGTTAAGATAAAGAGCAACCAGATAGCATACTATCATGTCGAGCAAGAAATTCCTCTATATATATATCCAAGCATCCACTATATCATACAATAATAGCCTCTAGGGCATACATATTCCTAACAATCTCCCACTTACACTAAGGCCAGTTGTTGTGGTATATCATACCCAACATCCCAAAATGTTTCTCAAACTGTTTCTTGGGGAGGGCCTTTGTGAGTGGATCTGTCGTTTTATCCTTCGTGCCAATTCTCCTGACCTCGATCTCCCGGCGATCTACTATCTCCCAGGTCAGGTGATACCACCTAAGATTATGTCTGGATCACTGATGGGACTAGGGTTCCTTGGCCAAAGCCATAGCTTCATTGTTATCACAATATACAGGTATTTGATGCTCAATAAATGGAACCACACCAAGTTCAGCTATGGACTTCTTCATCCAGACAGCCTCTTTGGCAGCGATGTATTTAGCCTCCATCATCGAGTCTGCTATGGTATCTTGCTTGGAATTCTTCCAACATACCGCCCCTCCATTGAGGGTGAAGACAAAACCCTAGACCGACTTACTATCGTCCTTATCACTCTGGAAGCTCGAATCGGTAAAGGACTCCATCTGGAGTTCACTGTTACCATACACCAAGAACATCTCTTTAATCCTTCTCAAGTACTTAAGAATGTTCTTCACAGCTTTCCAGTGTTTTTCCCCAGGATCTGATTGATACCTACTCACTACACCCAGTGAGTAAGCTACATCCAGTATGGTACATAACATTGCATACATGATTTACCCGACTGCCGAAGCATAGGGTATCCCTTGCATGCAAGCCCTCTCCAAATTAGTCTTGGGAGACATCTTTTTGGAGAGAGTGATTCCTGAGCAAGCGGGTAAATCACCACGCTTAGAATCTTCCATACTAAACCTCTTTAATATGGTGTCTATGTACCTGGATTGGGACAATCTCAACATCCGTTTAGATATATCCCTATAGATCTTTATCACCAGGATGTAGGAGGCATCACCTAGATCTTTCATGGAGAACTTTTGTGATAAGAAGAGCTTGACCGAGTGTAGCATAGGAACATCGTTTCCTATCAAGAGTATGTCATCCACATACAATACGAGGAAGACTACCTTACTCTCTACAACCTTCTTTTATATTCTTGGTTCATCTACATTTTTTATGAAGTCAAACTCTTTGGCAGCTTCATCGAAACAGATGTTCCAGCTCCGCGATGCCTGCTTTAATCTGTAGATTGATTTAAGTAGCTTGCATACGCTTCCGCTGCTCCCACTGTCTACGAAGCCCTCTGGCTGTGTCATGTACATGCTCTCTTCTAAATCACCATTTAGAAAAGGGGTCTTGACGTCCATCTGACAGATTTTGTAGTCATGGTATGCAACTATGGCAAGCAGGATCCTGATAGACTTAAGCATGGCGACAGGAGAAAAAGTTTCATCATAGTCGACACCTGGTCTTTGACGAAAACCTTTTGCTACAAGTCTAGCTTTGAAGGTCTCAACCTTTCCATCTATACCAATTTTCTTCTTAAACATCCACTTGCTCCCGATGGGTTTTAATCCTTCAGGAGCAACTTTCAAAGTCCATACTTTGTTAGTGTACATGGATTCCATCTCAGATCACATAGCATCCAACTATTTCACAGAGTCTCCACTTGTGATGGCCTGCTCGAAACTAGTTGGGTCATCATCATCCATGATGCAATTCTCGCTCCCATCGTCTATGAGAAAACCATAGTATCTCTCAGGTGGATGAGAAACCCTACTAGATCTGCGCAGTTGCCGAGGTTCGTTGGGTACTATTGGATCCTTCGGTTCTACCAAATCGTCAGTAATAATTTGTGTAGCTGGAACTTCTTTCAGTTCTATCTCATTGCCACTAATTTCTTTTACAAGAAATTTCTTTTCTAAAAAGGTGGCATGCGGAGAAACAAACACTTTTTGTTCCTCAAAATGGTAGAAGATATATCCATAAGAATCTTTTAGATATCCTATAAACTTTGATAAAACAGACCTTGCCTCGAGCTTATCCGGATTTTTCTTTTTAACATAGGCCGGACAACCCCATATCTTAACTCGTTTAAGAGATGGTCTCTTCCCATTCCATATCTCATATGGAGTGGTAGGCATGGATTTGATTGGAACCCTATTCAATAGATATGCAGCTATCACAAGTGCATAACCCCAAAAGGAAATAGGTAACTCAGCAACACTCATCATAGAGCGCACCAAATCAAATAGGGTGTGATTCCTCCGCTCTGATACTCCGTTGTGCTGTGGTGTATACAGAGGAGTAAGCTGAGAGAGAATCCCATTCTCTTTTAAATAGTCTCGAAACTCCGTGCTTAAGTATTCTCTTCCTTGATCAGATCGAAGGATTAATAATTTTACCTGTCTAGTTCTCTACTTCGCACTTATATTCCTTGAATTTCTCAAAAGATTCAGACTTGTGTTTCAACAGGAACACATGTCCGAATCTTGAGAGATCATTGGTGAATGCAATAAAGTACAATGAACCATTCCTGGTATCTGTAGACATAGGACCGCATACATCATTATGTATCAATCCCAAAAGTTCAGTAGCTCTTTCTCCGTGTCCAGTAAATGGAGTTTTGGTCATCTTGCCTTTGAGACGTGACTGTCAAGTTTCATAAGATGTAAATTCGAACGGATTCAAATATCCATCCTTATGCAACTTAGCCAGTCTTGTCGCGTTGATATGACCTAGTCTACAATGCCACAATAAGGCTTCGTTCATTTCTGAACTGTTTCTCTTGTGTGTGTTCTGTATACTTAGAACTGTTTTGTGATTTAGAACGTATATACCGTTATACAACGTACCATACCCAATCAACACTTGATTTAGGAAAATATTCACAATATTTTTGGTACGAAATAACAGTCACTCAGAATCATTGTGTTACCACTTGGTAATACAAGGTGATATTCGCCAACTGTTTTGGCTGCAAAAATTGCACCAATTCATTATCTGAGGGCCATATCACCTTTTCCCAGTTCTCTACCTCTACTTAACCCATGTAACAAATTACATACGTGGGATCCTGATCCGGTATCCAATACCCAAGACGTAGAGCAAACTGAGAAACAGTTCTCGGTAATGAACACACCCGAAGAAGATACATCGGCATGCTCCTTCTTCGTTCGTGTGGCATTGGAATCCGGGTATTCCCCTATTCCTTGCTCAGACTTATAACAATCATAAGAAAAAGCGGAACCTAGCCCAGTATAATAAGTGGGTTCGGTCAATACATCTATATTATTATCTTGATTAAGGCGTGTCATTCGTCGCTACCAGGAGAGAGAGAAGGATAATCACTTTTGCGTGCACTCTTTGCAAGATTAGATTGGTTATTATCTTATCTAATCAAGATGTCTCCTACTGTTTTTATCAAATCTTCTTTCAAACCCTAAAAGGTAAGATTAGCTGCGATTAATTATACCCTACAAGTTCTCCAATCGTTCGTCCATGCAAGTATTGGTACTTCGAGAGAGTCTCCCCATGCTTTCGTATGGAACTAATTAAATAATCTCGTTTCCACGGGGGAATCACCCCGTTAATACCTTTCTTAGACACCTAATGGATCGGCTTATTGTAAAGTGGAAAACTCTCCCAGGAGTAACTCTTACTCGCAGTGGGTATCGAGATCCAACTATCATATAGAAGGTATGCAATCTCATTGAAAATTCCAACACTTGAAATTCCCGATATCTATTTTTACCCTAATGACCTATGACCTTGACGCAGGCCAACAAACCATTGGCCGCTAGTCAAGTTCAACCCGTTCATTTCATGATTGAATTAAACCCACCCGCACGACCCTTGATGCAGGCCAAAAAACGTCGTACGACTACCTTAATCCAATCGCATCAAATGCGGAAGATAAGCATTAATCAGCTACCGTACACTACGCCTTAACACAGGCCAACAAATACAACACGAATACTAAATAGTACTTATCTGAAATGACGGAGGGCTACGACTAGTTTTTAAGAAAACCTTTAACGTAATAACTTGATATCGTTGTAGAATCTAGTGTTTTGAAAATGAGTGTTTTTTGTAGCTTTTGTTAGTTTTGCTAAAGAGGTCACTCCCGGTGAAGAGATCTCAGCTCTTTCCTCATCAAATGAGGTGCTGGATATTCTTCATGGAATACCACTATGCAAAGCAAGAACTAAAAAAGCTATAAAAAAACAAAACCGAGTGGGTTGTGGCATTTGCTAGTTTTGCTAAAGAGGTCACTTCCGGTGAAGGGATCTCTGCTCTTTTCTCATCGAATGAGGTGTTGGATATCCATCAAGGAATACCACGACGCAAAGTAAGAACTAGAGCTACCTTTCTTTAAAATTTCGATTCTACAACATCTTTAGGTTTATTTTCTTTTCATTAATCTCATTAATGAAATCCGATCATTTATGTTTCCCTAAACATCACAGAAAAGAAACGAAAATAGAACGTACGCTTATGCCATCCGCATTCGCCATGGGGCCCGTCATGCACTGTTAGGTTACTTAACTAATGGCAGAGCTGGGGCTGGACTAGCGCGGGTGCAAAACATAAGCAACGTTTATTATATATATCATATATATATAGTATTCGTCTCACGCAGTTACATGATCACATCACAGAACCAAGTAGCAGAAGTCAACATATGAAATATTGTATATATTAGGGGGTCCGTATTTTAAATTAAGCCAATAATGAAAACACGGATTTCACGGTCGTGATGAATAGCCAAACCCACATCCCTAAACCCCTACGAGAGCGACAAGCAACCCTGCCAATTCTAGAGTTAGGAGACCCGGTCTCGACCCCTCGAGATGTCTCCCACTGGACTCTAGAACCCAGTTACTTGTGCTCCCCGTCTTGGGTCTATCCTAACGCGGAAAAGTAAATAATATACATCAATGGTGACATCATCCTCAACCCGGAAGTTCCCCAATAAAAGAATATTGCATACAAATTTTTACATTAATGAAAATTGAAAAAATCTCATCACACATAAAAAAAAACCCAGCTATTCAATCACGACGATCCAATATAACATATCTCAGCAACACATAACATCACATGTTATCAACGTAAGTAAATATGCGTATCCCAAATTTCGTTGACATATAGCAACGAGATTTGGGATACAACACATATTACACTTACGGTCCCAGAAAAGAAATGAAAAACTACAATATTTAGAATCCGCAAATACCTTAGACATCATAAACCCGGAATATCTCATATTCCGAATTTCATGCCTAACCCTATAAACCTTGCATTTTAGTCTCAAACTGAAAACTCTTTTCAATAAGCAGTCGGATAATTCAACAAGATTTTCGACTAAGTGATCGCGTACAATACGCGACTGCGATGGAGTTTTGATCCGAATCAAAACTCCGTGGCAATCGATCTATCGAGATTAAAACGCTAGATTTATAAAACACTAACTAGTTTTCTCAAAACTAATTGTTGTGGATTCCAAATATTGTATCACATATGATAATAATCTATACGACGCTAAACATTTTGGTTGATTTCTCAAACACCTACAAATTCCAGAGACCTCAATAACTTGAGTCTCATTAAAAACATCCAGAGAGTGCAAAATTACAAAATGGAGTAGCACAAGAAAAGAAAATCCCAGAACACCCACAACATGCGGCAGAACCATGGCCAAACTAGGGTTTGGGCCGCGGTTCCGCGGCGCTTTATGGGAGTTAGGGCTTCAAATTTCTTGGGTTTCCATTAAAAAGCCTGCATGATTTTCTGCACATTTTTAATCACAAAAATTTCAACTTTTGAAAAACGGACAGAAACTTGAGAAAATCCGGGTTCGAAAATTCGAACACTTTAACATCGTAAAGACCTTCTCTAATGTTCTAGCTTGGCTCTGATACCAAGAAAGTCAGGCAGTCATCCTATCCAATGGGGTCGCCGTGGTACCTACAGGTCCCTCGGCAGCTACTTTTTACACATGCCCCCTCGTGAGGACTACAACCCGCCGGAACACCTTATGGTCTCGGGACATCCTAGGGGTAAGAGCCTATGCTTCGCCACACTGTCACACAGTGAGAACCCCCCATAGGTCGACATCCAATGCCTAGTAGCTCTGATACCATGAAAGTTTACCCTCGAACCACTATGTGGTTTAAACGGGCATCAATCATGCAATTTTAAAAATTTCTAGGTGCTAAGCTAGACTAACTAAGGATCAAACTAGAATATTAGGGTTAACTATGATGATATCATAAAAACTAGCTAAGAGAAGGATGCTACTACCTTTATAAACCGTGTCCTTCTCTTCTAAAGCTCCGTGTAGTAGTCCACGCGACTCCACTAGGCTTCACTTGAAATTGGATCGAGCTTCCATTGCGATCTTCATGCCAAAAATGATCCACCCGAAGCTCCGCTAATCCAAGCTACCTTTTCACTAAACTCTTTAGTGAAGGAAACACACTACACTTAATTGCTAATCAAGTGTAGGATGGTGAAGTAGGGTTCTAAGCTCACTAGGATTTATCACAAAACCCTATGATTCACATCTCATGTGAGGGTTAGGGTTTTGTAGAAAAGGAAGAAGAAGATGGAGAGAACTCAAGAGAGTGAAGCAAAATGAACTCAAGAAAAAATGGCTAAGGCCAAAATCACACAAGTGTAGAATGGCAATACTCTTGACCTCACTTATTCAAGCATGGAATAAATTGCAATAATAAATTGCAAGCATGCTTGAATAGTGAGTCAAGACTAATAAAGAAATGATAAAAGCATGCATTGCCCATCCCTCAAAAGTCTTCCCATTTTTTACTTTATAGTCTATTTTCACAAAATAGAAAATCCAACCATACTTCATATATATATATATATATATTATGAAGAAAATAATTAGTGAGCATAATATTAGTTAATATATAATTATATCAAATATAAATATATATCAACCTATTAAATCAACACTTGATTTAATAATCCGGTTATATCATCCTGTATTGTTGAATAGAGCACCTACCCTGCATAGATTGGGCCATTCTTAAAACAAGCTTTTAATAATATGGAAGAATACAATTTTGACTCTGCGCCATTGATTCAACTATGATTATTAATCAATAATAGAATAATTCCTTCATAGAAATAGGGGACATTCGATTGATTGGTCCGAGGCTATCAACAAACAAGATTTGTCCAACAAGATCCAGTTGGTAAAGATAAAATTCTAGTTTAATCGACTAATATCATTTATCTATATATCACATTATCAAAACAACACTTGATTCAATAATCCAGTTATATCACATATAACCTAACCGATAACAAATAACCGCCAGATTAGAATACGACATCGCATACTCAAATTTAATTTGGCCCCCGCACATATCAGCATATGTGCCCTACTTTGTTTCCCCTGAACTAGGAAACTTCTGTGTGGGACTCTAAAGCCTCGTCAATATGCCAGCAGTAGATAATGATCATATCATTGACTCATAAGCCGTCAACGGTAGTAGCTGGACGTAACGGCTACCCAGGTATTGAGCGAATAGAAGATCAACAAGCAAGCTTGTGAAAACTCCCATGAAGCCTATAAGTAACACTTACCATACAGTCCAGTCTCTTCGTGTAATATGTCGCATATCGAGTCTGGGGGTGGAATCGTCAGACCCCATTAACTTGATAAGTCATGCCGATTTGTGGCCTATAATGGTACGAGAAACTACCGATAACTCTTACTAGTAAATCTCATCAACAGCCCTGGCCAGGGACTTCCTGTTATAGCCAATCGAGTATAGCACAACATCAACTCCTTATACCGGGAGAGACGAAACCCCTCCTATCGCTCATTGCCTCCATGTGACTCGGGACTGTACCCAAATTCCACCTGTTTGCACGACTCCTTTGAGCCGTGGTAGGGAGGAAATCAAAGCACAGTAGGAACCACACAAGACTCTATGATGATCTCAGGTCTACAGACTAATCTGTACCAGTGTCACCAGAGAACTGCTATCTGACGATAGGTATAGTACCATCTAGAAGTTCTCGGCGAGTCATGTTCAGTGTACCCATTCTCTAATGAGCACCTGTGTACAATCTTTGATGTCAAACACCAATGGATATGGGATCAACCATTTCCCCTTACAGGGTCAAGAAATGTACACACTAGTCTACTCTGGAATATCGATGCCCTGTCTCGATACTCCCTCGACTAGGAACTGTTAAAGGATGTGCTTGTAGACTACACAAGTTCCAGTATTATGATATGCATCATAGTCCTGGTAGTCAAGCAAACATCCTAAGGGTTTTATCAACATGTATCAGAGAGAAAGTATAAAAATACAAGTGTACATGTTAAGATAAAGAGCAACCAGATAGCATATTATCATGTCGAGCAAGAAAGTCCTCTATATATATGTCTAAGCATCCACTATATCATACAATAATGGCCTCTAGGGCATACATATTCCTAACAGAGTTTGCGACAGTGTCCTGTTTGGAGCTTTTCCAATAGACCGCCTCTCCGTTGAGGGTAAATACAAAACCCCAGACAAACTTGTTGTCATCCTTATCATCTGGAAGCTCGAGTTGGTAAAAGACTCCACCTGGTGGTCCCTATTACCGTACACAAAGAATAGTTCCTTAGTATTTCTTAGATACTTAAGAATGTTCTTCACTGCTGTCCAGTGGTTCTCTCCTGGGATCGACTGATACCGGCTCACCATGTTAAGTGCGTAAGGTATATTTGGTCTGGTACATAGCATCACATATATTATAGATCCTACCACCGAAGCATAGGGTATAATGCTCATGCGAATCCTCTCCTCATCAGTTTAAGGAGGAATCTCTTTGGAGAGAGTGATTCCGTGCAATGCGGGTATATTACCGCGCTTGGAATCTTCCATACTAAATCTCTTTAGTATGGCCTTTACGTACCTGCACAGTAAAAATCCCAACAATCTCTTGGATCTATCTCTGTAGATCTTAATCCCCAGAATGTACGAGGCATCACCCAGGTCTTTCATGGAGAATCTTTGTGACAAAAACAACTTGACCGATTGTAGCATAGCGATGTCATTTCCTATCAAGAGAATGTCATCCACGTACAAGACTAGAAATATGACAGTTCTTCCTACAATCTTCTTATATATATAAGGCTCATCCTCGTTTTTTATGAAGTCAAATTTCTTATCTGTCTCATCAAAACAGTTGTTCCAGCTCTGTGATACCTGCTTTAATTCATAAATTGCATCCAACGACTTTTACCCTAGGAGGAGCAATATCCAAGCTCCAAACTATATTGGTGTACATGGACTCTATTTCAGATCGCATAGCATCCGGCCATTTATCAGAGTCCCTATTAGTAATGATCTGCTTAAAACTAGTAGGATCATTTTCTTCTAAGATGCAATCCTCTCGATCCCCGTCTATGAGAAAACCGTAGTATCTCTCGGGCGAATGTGAAATCCTACTTGATCTGCGGAGTGGCTGAGGTTCGTCCGGGGTTATTGAACCACCAACTCTTCATTTTCAGTTTGTGGTTCCTGAATTTCTTCCAGTTTTACCGTGCTCCCATTAATTTTTTTGCAAGAAATTCCTTCTCTAAAAAGACGGCGTGGCGAGCAACAAACACCTTCTGTTTCTCGATGTGGTAGAACAGATATCCATGCGAATGCTTAGGATATCCCACAAACTTACATAGAAATGATCGTGCCTGAAGTTTATCCAGATTTTATAATTTTACATAGGCCGGACAACCCCATATTTTAATACGTTTAAGAAATGATTTCTTTCCACTCTATATTTCATATGGAGTCTTAGGAACTGATTTGATAGAACTTGATTCAACAAGAATGCTGTTGTCTGAAGCACATGTCTCCAAAATGAAAGAGGCAACTCAACATTGCTCATCATGGAGCGAACCTTATCCAATAAGGTACGATTCCTCTACTCCGATACACCGTTGTGTTGTGGTTTATACGGAAGAGTAAGCTGAGAGAGAATTCCATTCTCTTTTAAGTAGTCGAGGAATTCTGTGCTTAAGTACTCCCCTCCTCTATTAGATTGGAGGATCTTGATACATTTACCTGTGTGGTTCTCCACTTCGTTCTTATATTCCTTGAATTTCTCAAAAGCTTTATGATTCCTCCACTCCAATACACCGTTGTGTTGTAGTTTATACGGAGGAGTAAGCTAAGAGAGAATTCCATTCTCTTTTAAGTAGTTGAGGAATTCTGTGCTTAAGTACCCCCTCCTCTATTAGATTGGATGATCTTAATACTTTTACCTGTGTGGTTCTCCACTTCGTTCTTATATTCCTTGAATTTCTCAAAAGCTTCGGATTTGTGTTTTATGATAAATACATATCCGAATCTAGAGAGATCATCAGTGAATATAATGAAGTACGAGAATCTACCCCTTGCATGTATAGACATTGGACCACACACATCACAGCGTATGAGTACCAAGAGCTCCATCGCTCTTTCTCCATGTCCGGTGAACGGAGATTTGGTCATTTTCCCTTTGAGACAAGACTAACAAGTTTTATAGGATGAAAATTCGAACGGATTCAGATATCTATCCTTATGTAACTTACTTAGTTTTTTCTCATCGATATGACCAAGTCTACAATACCATAAGTAGGTTTCGTTCGTATCCGAACTTTTCCTCTTCCGTATGTTTTGTATATTGTAAACTGTGTTTTAATTTAGATTGTAGATACCATTACACAGTGTATCTTCTGTAACCAATACCTGATTTAGGTAAATGTTCATGATATTTTTATCTAGAAAAAAGTTATATCCATATTTATCAAGCAAAGAAACTAATATTATGTTGCAAAGTATGAAAGGTACATAGTAGCAGTTGTTCAAAACCATAGTAATGCCGCTTGGCAATACTAGGTGATATTCACCGACGGCAGCAGTGTCAACTTGTGCTCCGTTCCCTACTCTGGGGAACATATCACCAGGTCCAACCATCCTACATTTTCTCAGTCCCTATAATAAATTTATAGGTATGAGATCCTGATCAGGTATCTAGTACCCAGGAGGCAGGACTGGCCGAAAAACAGTTCTCAATAACAAGAACGCCTGAAGGAGACGCAATGCTATGCTTCTTCTTCACCGGGGTCATCAAGGAATTCATGTAATCCTCTTTCATTTGCTCATACTCGTGACAGTTGTCATAAGTTAGATCCAAACCGACGTTCTCCAGCCCTGAATAAGAATTCGGGTCAATCAAGTCATACATTTTATTATCTTGATTAAGGTGTGAATTGGTTGTTACCTAGAGGGAGAGAAAAGAAACACTTATTGTGCACTCTTGAAAGTTTAGATTGGTTATATTTTATTTAAACAGGATGGCTCCTACTGTTTTCTCTAATTCTCCTTCAAAACTTAAAAAAAAAAGAACTAGTCGTGATCATTAACACCTTACAAGTTCGCTAACCGTTCATCCAGTTCGGTGTTGGTACTCCAAAGGAGGTTCCCTGTGCTCTCGCACGGACCTAATTAGAATAAACTTCATTTCCTCAGAGGCGCAGCCCCGTTAACACCTTTCTAGTCACCTGATAGGTTAGCTAATTATGAAGTGAAAAATATCTCCCAAGAGTAATCGTACTGATCAGTGGATTGGGATCCAACCATCATCTCGTGATAACCTAGATGGAAGCCACTCTAGTCACCACACTCCGGAAGGAATGCAACACTAGCAAGTTTCCTGTATATTTGAAACTCTCGATGTGGTTTTTGCCCCCAGTTGTGTATGAACTTGACAAAGACCAACAAACTATAAACCACTAGTCAAGTTTAACCCATCATTATCCTGAATTAATTTAGAACCACCTATATAAACCCTTGACAAAGGCCAATAAGGCTATACGACTATCCTAGATAATTGCATTTCTATTCAATAGATAAGCAATATCTAGCAACCGTACACTACACCTTGAAAAAGGCCAACAAACATAGCACGAATACTAGGTATTACTCATCCGAAATGATGGAGGGCTATGGCCGGGTTTTTGGCAAAAAACCCTTTAACGTAATGAACTTGATATTGTTGAAGGAACCGAGCAGTTTTGAAAAGGAGTGTTTTAGGCTCCGCTTTTGAAAACTAGTAGTTTTGAAGAAAACCGAGTAAGCTATAGTAATATAAATTTTTTCTCAAAAGGTCACTCCCTATGAAGGGATCTAGGTTTTTACCTCCTCAAATGAGGTGTGGGATATTCCTAAGCGAATACCACTATGCAAAGCGAAAGAATACGACTATAGTTTTTCGAAAATTTATTCCGACAATATCTTTTAGATTTATTTTTCCTTACATTAATCAAAATTAATGCGGTCACATCAATTAATTCCTATCATACCAGAAAAGAACGAAAAAACAATGTATGCATATGCCATCTGCATTCGCCACGGGGCCTCGTCATGCACCGTTAGGTTACTTAACTAAAGGCATAGCGGGGGCTGGACTAGCATAGATGCAAAACATATACAACATATACTAGTATGTGTGTGTGTATAACCATTCGTCTCAGGAATGATATAAGGAACATCACAGAAAAGCGATAACCAAAATGGAATAGCTGATAATCTAGGAGCCCCGAGTTTCATTTGAGCTGTAAATGAAACCCGAAGTTCCCCGGTCATGTGGATAGCCTATACAATGTAGAACCAAGACGCCTATGAGTGTGTCAAGTTACCCGCCAATCCCGGAAGCGAGGCAACCCCAATCAATGAAGTGAATAGGCCACCCAGCACTTCACGGAATCTGGTAACTTGCGTACTCTACCGTGGGTCATCCTATACCCCCAACGAGTGCGACGAATAGCCCTCCAATTCTAGAGAAGGCACCTCGGTTTCAACACCATGAGATAGAGCCCATTGCCGTCTAGAACCCGGCTACTCGAGCACTTTACACGAGGGGTTATCCAACACGACAATCCGAATAAACCATCACAGAGATAAATATCACAGCAGCATAAGCAAGTATTTGCAACCCCATCTAAATGACATATAGCAATTAGACGACGTTTGAAAACACATACACAACATTACAGAAATCAACGATGCAAAAGTTTCGAGTTTTAAAACATTCCAAATTGCCCAAATACAAAGATAACACTAAGTGAAATCTGGGGTAAATCAAACAAGACCAAAAATCCGAATTCTCAAAACCCAAGACACTGGATGAAAACGAGGACCAGAAGAATCTAAAAAAAACTTCCAGTAGCGGGGTTAGGAAAAAACCAGCCATTTTTCTTTGGCCAAACTTCGTCGTTTTCATTGTGTGTCACTATTATATCAAGAGTAAGTCTCTGCACTTATTTTAAAAAAATCAGAGACCATAAAATTTTTGAACAGAAAGCGGGTTTTGAAAATCAGAATTTTTCGGTTTTGAAACTAAAGTATCGCCTACTACTAGTTTATAATGTTTGGGTGGATATGATACCATATTGCGGTTCCTAGCGCCCTAGTCGCTAACCGCGGCTGTTACAGAACGAAAAACTTTAACTTTTAAAAAACTTGGCGCTAGAAACAACTACTTAGAATTTAACGAAACATTAAACTAGTAAACTAGACGACTTCTAACTAATCTGTAAAGAGGGTTATACGAAATGATCCGTGTCCTTCGGTATTCTACCCTCTTCCTTAGCTTCGTGAGGTTTTCTTAACCGAGCTTGACCATCGATCTTCCTCCATCGAAGATGATCCACCCAAGAGATGTGGTTCATGGCTCTAACTCCACACTAAGAGTCAAGTGGAGCAACTAAAGATCCTATCTTGCTACATTAGGATATCTAAAGATGTAGTGAGTTGTTCTAGTGTTCTATATCTCTCTTCCACCCTTAATTCTCAACTCATAAGAGTGTTGGTAGGAAGATGAAGGCGGAGCTCAAGAAAGGAAGAGAAAAATAGAATGGTGAAAATGGAAAAAAATCTCACCACAATCATCAAGCAAGCATGGTTTTGTAAAAATGATATTTGCATATATAAAAAAACCAACCACACTTGAATAGTGTAGACAAATGAACCCTATTCAACCATGATTAACACCATTCTCTTGCCACCTCACCCCTCCATCTCATTTGTAATTTCCAGAAAAGAAAAACCAAGGAAATGAGGTATCCTCCTTCTAGAACGTTTTCCGTATAAATACGGAATACACTCTACCGTATATACATACCCATATTCGTATCAAAATACGAATACCCAAAGAGATAGGATAACAAAAAGAACATAATACTAGAATATACTGTAAGTTCACGGCGGCGCCCCGGCCTCCATCCCGAGGCCAAAATGCGGAAGCGGTGATATACTTAAATTTTTCATGAACTGGCACCACCGCGCACTAATACCCGGATCGAACCATTAACTAGTCCTAGCTAACAACAAGATAGGGAAGAGAGATATACCGACTAATCCGAGTCCTCCGGTCTTCTCGTCATCGTCCCGATCTCTCGCGGAATGTCCTGTCTCCACCTCATCGCCGGAAGTGCACCACATCGCCTACATCTTTTACGGGCTCCCACCTCAATGCCGAGGCAACTCGGGCACGAAGCTGGCTAGTCGACGTGCCCAAGGTTTGCTGTAGAATGTAGTGTAGAGGCTTGTGTCTCATTTGGGGTTTATGGAGGTGCCATTTTGGTGGAGGGATGATACAAGAAGTATGTAGAGGGACTTGGGAATTTTTGTAGCATCAAAAGAACAACCAATCCCACACCCAAAAATTTCAGCCCCATCCCAATGTGGCCGGCCATGGCATGAGCAAGAGCAAGAGAGGAGAGAGTCAATCCAAAGGAAAAAGAGAGACTCTCATAATGCAAGAGAGAGAGAGAGAAAAGGTGAGATGATGATCAAGAATCATCACAACCAAAATCATACTCCACCATCATAATCCATCACCATCACCATGACAAAAGATAAGCAATCATAAACCATCATGATCCTAGAAGTCAATGGAGGCTAAGTCATCATGATACAACAAAATGCAAAGACCCCCTCCACAAAAGCTTATTTGCAGAAATGCAAATAAGCCCTCCTCCACCAATCTTCGGCCAATGAACGATACAAAGGAAATTGGCCGAAACGGAAAGCAAACTGGCAACTCCAGAAAACTGGTCCCGTAATAAATTACAGGAAAACCCCGATACTGTGCATACACACCCGCATCTGTATTCCGACGGAAATACAAATGCAATGAGACAAAATCTACACTGTACTATACTAGGATCCGGCTTAAACCAAAGCCGGCTAGTAATATCCGTTCGATCCTGATCTGTGCAATACCGCACGTATCTGATCGAACCCTGCCATATAACCATACGGCCAGTTGTACAAACTGTCCGATCCTGATCCGTGCAATACCGCACGTATCTGATCGGACCTTGCCATATCTCCATATGGCCTCTACAGCGTTTCGCCCGAAAGCTGAGTAACTGAATGTGGGGAACTCTAAAGACTCGTCAATACCTTGGTTGTGGATTTAACCACTAGCACGTCAGAGGTATAAGCCAATACGTAACGGGCTACCAGGTATTGACCAAAAGGGGCGTCGATGAGCGAACTCATCCTGACACCCTACTGAGCCTGTCAGTGACAATATCCGTACAGTCCGGTCCGTTCGTCTATGAGCATCGCATGGCGGGCCTAGGGGGTTGGTAAAAGTCAGACCCCCAAAAGCGGTACAAGTCGTGTCGGAGTGTAGCCCAGAACACCCTGAGATACTACTGGAATACCTACCAGTAAATCTCCTGCCTTGGCGAAGGACTTCGTGTAATGGCTCTCCTAGACACAGCACGACCTCACCCCCAATACCGGGAGAGACGAACCCCTGAAGATCCGCTCACTGTCTCCATGTGGCTCGGGACTATACCCAACTAAAACCTGTTTGCACGTCTCCTTTGAGCGTGGTAGGGTAGTAATCAAAGTACAGTGGGAACTCACACGAGACAAATAACGATCCCTAGGTCGATGAACTAATCTGTACACATGTCACCAGGGAACTGCTATCTGACGTCAGGTATAGGACCAACTAGCATGTTCCCGGCGAGTCATGTCCGGTGTACTCATAACCCAATGAGCACCTGTATACATCTTAGGTGAACCAACTAACACCAGTGGCTTGTGAGACCGGCCACCGCCCCTCATCGGGGTCTCGACTGTATACACTAGTCTACTCTGGAGTATCGATGCCCTATCTCGAAACTCCCACGACTAGGGACCATTTAAGGATGTGCTTATAGATTACCAGCTCCCACGCATATGATCGCCCTCATACTGCTGGCAGTCAAGCAAGAATCCCAGGGGCTCTATCAACGTGCAATAGTGACCTGTCAGGTCACCTAAAGCAGTACACGATGATAAAGATAAACCAGATAGCATACTATCATCTTGAGTAAGACTGTCCTACCGGGATAGGTCCTCCATCAATCATTGCAATCACGTGCCTGTGATCCAATAATTGACTCTGAGGGCACTATCTCCAACAATCTCCCACTTGCACTCAAGGCTAATTATTGCGATGTCGCATACTCACAGCCCGTGTGATACCGAACACCCAACTCCTCAACTATTCAGTCTCACAAAACCCGTTTGCGAAACTATTGCGTTTGAGGAATAGCCTCAGTGAGTGGATCCGCTTTGTTGTTTCTTTCTATGTCTCTCTATATCTCAAGTTCGCGGAGAAACCCATCTTCCGAAATGAGCAATACCTGTCTTAGAATGTGTCTGGATGTCTGATGGGACCTAGCTCATAAATGAACTCCAAATCCAAACTTCTTAGACTGTATCGTCAACTGAACTTAATCAGTATCCTGTGCCATGCCACCCTCAGTATTGCCTTGGACCACCTGTTCAAAATACTGCCCCTCGTCAGAAGGAAAACTATAACTCTGACAACCTCCTTGTCGTCCGGGTCACCTTGGAAGCCTAGAATGATAACTGTCTCTCGAATGAGGCTGTCGTTATCATATCCCTAGAACATCTACTTATGTTCTAAAACTGCTCCCGACTGTTTCTCCAGGATTGGATCAATGTCAACTTATTGCATTTACTGCAAAAACAACATCTGGTGTGGTACTTGACATCTCATGATTGACTCAATTGCCTGAGCAAGTGATCTGCCAATCATGCACATCCCTCTCCCATTTAGTCTGTAAGACACCTTTAGAGAGGGTGACTCCATCACCTGCAGGTACACTACCGTGCCAGGAGTCGTCCATTCTAAATACTCTTAGAATGCTGTCTAAGTACCCAGATTGGGAAACCACCCAAATCTAGATCCAAAACCATACATCTAGTAACCAGTATGTTTGATATAATGTCCAAGTCCCATGTGGAGAAACCACTGTGTGACGACCAAAGTATAACCGATTGTAGTATAGGAATGTCACTTCCTACTTTGTGTATGTCATCCAAATACCAGGACATCAAACCCTACTACCTTCTCAACAGATCCATCCCCTATTCTGATGAAGTCAAACCTATGACTGTCACATCAGAAATTGATGATCTATCTCCGCTATATCTTCTTTAGTCTATAAATAGACATAAGCTACCTGTCCACCAATGCTTCCGTTGCTCCCACTGACTATGACAACCCTGTGGCAGAGTCATATACACGTACACTTCTAAAGCAAGTTTAGAACGACACTATACTCATCCTCCTGCCGGGTCTCACAGTCTGGAACAACAGCAATGGCAAGTGTGGGTAAACAAGAACCTCCCTGTCACCGTCCTTGAGGCCACCGTAGTACCTCTCGGGTGCCTGAGGTTACCCACCTTATCTGCGGAGTGGCCAATGGAATGTCAATCCAGATTGAATCTTTAGGTTCCTATCAAATCTTCTGTAATCGTTTGTGGTTCTGGAATCACTTCCAGTTCTACCATACTCCCACTACTGTTTTCTGAAAAAATCCATTTTTAATAAAACTGTGGCGAGTCTTGAACAATATCACTATTGATCTTCCAGATGGTAGAAAGTCAACCCTCGTCATAGCCTGGGTCAACCCACAAACAGCCATTACAGAAACGTGCCTTGAGTTGTCCAGTGTCTGGTTTTAATCATAAGCCGGACAACTCCCCGTACCTTAACATCGTTAAGATATGAACTGTTCTATATCCAATATAGAACCAGAGGCACTGATTTAATTGAACCAGATTCAAATCATGCAGCTGTCTCCAGTGCATGTCAACTAAATGGAAGGAGGCCGATCAGCGTTACTCAACTTAGGAATGCTTCCAATTATGAGTAACCTGTAAGAGAAGCAAGTTCTCTTAATCATTACAATCAACTGAACACCATACACAAGTATCTACATCTTCGATCACTTTGAAGAATCCCGATACTTGCAATACACGGTTCTCTACTTTATTCAAATACCTATAACTTCTCAAGTTCGGACCCTGTGTTTCCACGAAACACTTGTCTAAAACTAGAGAAGTCATAAGTAAACTGAATATAGTACGAGGACCAACCCCTCTGTCCTGATGGACCCTGGACAACATACAATACTCTGTATAAGTCCCTTGAGTCTGATAACTCATTCACTGTGTGTCGTAGATTGAAAACTGTACTATGGTTATGAAGAATTACACCGCTGTTTAATGCTCCTTACCTAACCATCCACCGATATAGGTAAATGTCATAGACATAATTTCAAAAAGGTATATCTCACTCTATGAAAATAGACGTACAGATATATCAATTTGAAATTGGTGCATAACAACGGATATTCAAAACCAAATATTTGCCGACCGGCAAACAGCCCAGGTGATTTCCTCAAATATCACCGATTACAACGAATCCCGATATAATGAGGATGATCACCCAATTCCCAATAACTTACTCCCACTCATCATCTGTAAAACCATACAGATGTGAGAATCATACCTGGTAAATACATACCTGGGAGCAAGATCTGATTGGGAAATCAGTTTTCTTTTAACAGTACACAGTGAAACTGAAACATTGATATGTTTCATGGGGTATTCTGGTATTCCTAGTAATGTCTCTTCCATTATCCAGATTCACAACTGTAACCGTGTAATTCTTTGCCATCTTTCCAAATCCCTTTATATGTCTTTAGTCATTACCTTCTGTACACCCCTTTAGGCCAAATGGTTTTCTTCCTTCCCTACCGTTCAGCACCAGCCTATGGTTTGGAAGAAGACTATCCAATAAGCATAATGGGTGTACTGTCCTAATCCTAGGAACACTCGCAATGCGAGAGAAGGTGAAGATAAAAGACAACCGAATAAACCTTATTCCTATTTCTCCTGAACCAGAATCCATCCCCAAACTGGAACAAGTTCCTTTCGGGTTCGTATATAACCATACGATGGAGTATCCAATAAACTGTGGATCTTCGTAGTGATACGGAGTGTCCTGGAGAAATACAAAGGTGATTTAGGATTGGCGAAGAAATACTTGGTATGGTCGTGAATAGCAGTCGCAATTTACTTTGCCCTCTTACTAATCCCTTGCTTTGTCTTAACTTAATACCTTCTGCACACCATCGTTATGCTAATTGGTTTTCTTCATTCCCCACCGTTCGGCACCAGCCTAAGGTTTGGAAGAAGACTATCCAATTTGCGTAATAGGTGTACTATCTCCTAAACCAAGGAGTACTCGCAACCTGAGAGAAGGTAAAAGGAAAAGACAACTGAATAGTCCTATCCGTTTTCTCCAGAACTGGAAACCATCCTCGAATAAATCCCTTCGAGTTCGTATCTAACCATATGATGGTTTTGTCCAATGAAAGTGGACGTTCGTAGTAGTACGGGGTGTCCTGGAGAAAAGGGTAAAAGTAGGAGTGGCAATGAGGTTCGCAACTCTGACAATCCAAAAGCCAGTGTTAAGAAGGTTCGGTCAACTTTGGTCACTGAGTCATAGTCTTAGGGTCGGGTCAATGGTCGCTGCCAAAGAGAGAGAGAAAAGAAACACTCAGCGTGCACTCTAATCTTGATCAGAATGGTTACCAATTTATCTAATCTGGAAACCCCCCACTGTACCGTTAAATTCTCCTCCAAACCTGAAAGAAGAATTAGTCGGGATCACCCGAGGAGTAAACTAACTCATCAGTGGGAATCGGGATCCAACTATCATCGCATGATAACGTGACGGAATCCGCTCACGGTGTCACACTCTAGAAGGTATGCGCATATCTGGCAAGTTTCAGTTCTTTTGAAACTCCCGATGTGGATTTTTTTACCCCATGCTCTTATGACCTTGGCGTGAGGTCAAAATATCATAAGTCACATGTCAAGTTCTACCCATCATTATCCAGGTTAATTTGAATCCACCCGTGCATACCCTTGACATAGGCCAAAATAGTAGTACGACTGTCCCAAACCAACGCATCTATCTATGCAACAGATAAATACCCGGCAGCTACCAATCACTATGCCTTGGCGTGAGGTCAAAATACATAGCTTGAATACTACCGAATATTTAACTGAAATGATGGAGGGCTACGAATGGTTTCTGGCGAAAACCTTTAACGTAATGAACTTGATATCGTTGAAGGAACTAATAGCTTTTAAAAATATAGTGACGAAAACCTTTGCTAAAGAGGTCACTCCCGGTGAAGGGATCTCGGCTCTTTCCCCGTAGAATGAGGTGAAGGATATTCCAACTGAATACCACGATGCAAAGCAAAAGTAATCGGCTATAGTGAAATTATTGCCCTGACGCAAACTTCTGTCCAAGGGGTCACTCCCGGTGAAGGGATCTCGGCCCTTGCCTCGTCGACTGAGGAGCAGGATATTCCAACTGAATACCACGATGCAAAGCAAAAGTAATCGGCTATAGTGAAATTATTGCCCTGACGCAAACTTCTGTCCAAGGGGTCACTCCCGGTGAAGGGATCTCGGCCCTTGCCTCGTCGACTGAGGAGCAGGATATTCCAACTGAATACCACGATGCCAAACAAAAGAGAACGTCCTTGCAATAACAGCTTTTTGAAAAGTGTTCCAAAAACATCAGATTAGGTTTGTTTTTAACTTGCATTGATCCGAATCAACGCAGTCCCATCAATTGATCACACCACAAAGAACGAAAATATACTGATGTATGTATATGCCATCCGCATTCGCCACTGGGTCCCGTCATTACCCGTTAGGTTAGCTAACTAACGACAGAGCGGGGACTGGACTAGCGCGGTGTAAAACATATACAACATCTACTAATATATATACCAATATATTATATTTCGCTCAAGGCATGATAGAAAATGCAACATCACAGAAATGTACAGCATCACAGAACAATACAGATATCTGGGATCTCTGGGTTTCACAGAGCCACTACTGAAACCCGACGTTCCCCTGGTCGTGTGGATAGCCTGTGCAATGAAATCCTAGACCCCTACGGGCGCGGCAAGTCACCCGCCAAAACCTGAAGCGAGGCAGCCCCTTTCAGTACCGTGAATGGACCACCCAGCACTTCACGGAATCCGGTAACTTGGGCACCCCTCCTGGGTCAACCTGTACCCCCTACGAGTGCGGCGAATAGCCCGCCAATTCCAGAGTGAAGCCCCCTCCGTCTCAATGCCATGAGATGCGGGCCCGTTGCCCTCTGGAACCCGACTATCTGTGCACCCCACCTTGGGGTAATCCTAGTACAGAAAGTAAAATATACATACAACGGGTACATCGACCGCAACCTGGTCGTGCCCCAAAATAATAATACAATCAGGCAGTGACGGCAGTCCACATGTCGGACGCTCGCCCCGCAATATCAAATGTACATAATACAACAACAACTGTACTAGCATTGCATCCAGGCTATCCCCCACGACCGATCCGCAACATCACAGCATAACACAGAACATCAACGTGAAAGTCACGTTCGCAAATCCGTCTAACCGGGCTATAGCAGTTAGACAGGATTTACCGATCAAGTGACATTCACGGTCGCAGATATAATGTAAATACTGTGAACCAATGTGTTTAAAATATCCGATCGATCAAAAATTAACAAGTGGGCCCCAAGTACTACTGTAGCACATCAAGAAATTCTGGGCCCAAAATTAATATTCCAAAAACCCTAAAAACAACCCAGAGAGCAACTGCAGAAATTTGATGCAGTGATCTCAACATAGTGCGGCGGAACCGCGGCCCAAAGGGGTGTTTGGCCGCGGTTCCGCGCCCCCACTGTGGAGTCGCTGTATCGAATTTCTACAGTGTTCATAGAATTTCCAGTACATAACTTTTCTACAACCTGAAAAATTTTTCGAGCAAGAAAAAATTCAACAGAAAACTGATGTATGTAAAAACGCGGGTTTTTGGAATTTTGGTCGATCGGAAATGTAAACACATTAAACAAAGCTAGACTATGTTAATGGCGAGGCTCTGATACCACTGTAAGTTCACGGCGGCGCCCCGGCCTCCATCCCGAGGCCAAAATGCGGAAGCGGTGATATACTTAAATTTTTCATGAACTGGCACCACCGCGCACTAATACCCGGATCAAACCATTAACTAGTCCTAGCTAACAACAAGATAGGGAAGAGAGATATACCGACTGATCCGAGTCCTCTGGTCTTCTCGTCATCGTCCCGATCTCTCGCGGAATGTCCTGTCTCCACCACATCGCCGGAAGTGCACCACATCGCCTACATCTTTTACGGGCTCCCACCTCAATGCCGAGGCAACTCGGGCACGAAGCTGGCTAGTCGACGTGCCCAAGGCTTGCTGTAGAATGTAGTGTAGAGGGTTGTGTCTCATTTGGGGTTTATGGAGGTGCCATTTTGGTGGAGGGATGATACAAGAAGTATGTAGAGGGACTTGGGAAATTTTGGAGCATCAAAAGAACAACCAATCCCACACCCAAAAATTTCAGCCCCATCCCAATGTGGCCGGCCATGGCATGAGCAAGAGCAAGAGAGGAGAGAGTCAATCCAAAGGAAAAAGAGAGACTCTCATAATGCAAGAGAGAGAGAGAGAGAGAAAAGGTGTGATGATGATCAAGAATCATCACAACCAAAATCATACTCCACCATCATAATCCATCACCATCACCTTGACAAAAGATAAGCAATCATGAACCATCATGATCCTAGAAGTCAATGGAGGCTAAGTCATCATGATACAACAAAATGCAAAGACCCCCTCCACAAAAGCTTATTTGCACAAATGCAAATAAGCCCTCCTCCACCAATCTTCGGCCAATGAACGATACAAAGGAAATTGGCCGAAACGGAAAGCAAACTGGCAACTCTAGAAAACTGGTCCCGTAATAAATTATAGGAAAACCCCGATACTGTGCATACACACCCGCATCTGTATTCCGACGGAAATACAAATGCAATGAGACAAAATCTACACTGTACTATACTAGGATCCGGCTTAAACCAAAGCCGGCTAGTAATATCCGTTCGATCCTGATCCGTGCAATACCGCACGTATCTGATCGAACCCTGCCATATAACCATACGGCCAGTTGTACAAACTGTCCGATCCTGATCCGTGCAATACCGCACGTATCTGATCGGACCTTGCCATATCTCCATACGGCCTCTACAGCGTTTCGCCCGAAAGTTGAGTAACTGAATGTGGGGAACTCTAAAGACTCGTCAACACCTTGGTTGTGGATTTAACCACTAGCACATCAGAGGTATAAGCCAATACGTAACGGGCTACCAGGTATTGACCAAAAGGGACGTCGATGAGCGAACTCATCCTGACACCCTACTGAGCCTGTCAGTGACAATATCCGTACAGTCCGGTCCGTTCGTCTATGAGCATCGCATGGCGGGCCTAGGGGTTGGTAAAAGTCAGACCCCCAAAAGCGGTACAAGTCGTGTCGGAGTGTAGCCCAGAACACCCTGAGATACTACTGGAATACCTACCAGTAAATCTCCTGCCTTGGCGAAGGACTTCGTGTAATGGCTCTCCTAGACACAGCACGACCTCACCCCCAATACCGGGAGAGACGAACCCCTGAAGATCCGCTCACTGCCTCCATGTGGCTCGGGACTGTACCCAACTAAAACCAGTTTGCACGTCTCCTTTGAGCGTGGTAGGGTAGTAATCAAAGTACAGTGGGAACTCACACGAGACAAATGACGATCCCCAGGTCGATGAACTAACCTGTACACATGTCACCAGGGAACTGCTATCTGACGTCAGGTATAGGACCAACTAGCATATTCCCGGCGAGTCATGTCCGGTGTACTCATAACCCAATGAGCACCTGTATACATCTTAGGTGAACCAACTGACACCAGTGGCTTGTGAGACCGGCCACCGCCCCTCGTCAGGGTCTCGACTGTATACACTAGTCTACTCTGGAGTATCGATGCCCTATCTCGAAACTCCCACGACTAGGGACCATTTAAGGATGTGCTTATAGATTACCAGCTCCCACGTATATGATCGCCGTCATACTGCTGGCAGTCAAGCATGAATCCCAGGGGCTCTATCAACGTGCAATAGTGACCTGTCAGGTCACCTAAAGCAGTACACGATGATAAAGATAAACCGGATAGCATACTATCATCTTGAGTAAGACTGTCTTACCGGGATAGGTCCTCCATCAATCATTGCAATCACGTGCCTGTGATCCAATAATTGACTCTGAGGGCACTATCTCCAACATATACATATCGAAATATGTATATTTAAATTATTAAATCAATACTTGATTTAATAATCCAGCTCAATCCTAACCTGGCTAGTATTATCAACCGTCTGGTCGAAAGTCCGGGTAGCTAGTACAATCATTCGATCGGAATCCTGCATATATCAAAATATGGCTACTACATCATTTCGCCTGAACCATGGAAACCCTATATATGGGACTCTAAAGACTCGACAGTACGCTGACAGTGAGTTACTAGATAAATCCATAACCACAAGCAAATCAGCGGCACTAGCTGTATGTAACGGCTACCCGGGTACCTGTTGAAAAGAAAGGCCGACAAGAAAGCTCATCCGAACCCTTACCGAGACTATCTGTGACAATCTTCGTACAGTCCAGTCTCTTTGTCTAAGAGTATCGCATACCGGGTCTAGGGGTGGTAAACGTCAGACCCTAATAACCCGATAATTCGTGCCGATATGGCTCAGGACCAATCCGGGAAACTACTGATCTAACTATCAGTAAATCTCAACTGCCTTGGCCAAGGTCTTAAGGTGCTGGCCAACTGAACATGGTGCAATATCGAATCCTTATACTAGGAGAGATGAATCCCCAACAATCGCTCACTGCCTCCATGTGGCTCGGGACTGTACCCAACTAAAACCTATTTGCATGACTAGGATGGTAGGGTAGTAATCTAAGTACAGTAGGAACTCATATGAGATAAATGACGATCTCTGGTCTAAAGACTAACCTATACTCATGTCACCTGAGAACTGCAGTTTGACAATAGGTATAATACCATCTAGTAGTTCTCGGCGAGTCCGTCCAGTGTACTCACCCCCAGGGATCACCTGTATATGATGTTAGATGCGAAAGACCAATGGCTGTAGGACCAACCATCGCCCCTTGCCGGGGTCTAGAAACGTATACACCAGTTTACTCTGGAATATCGATGCCCAGTCTGGATACTCCCACGACTAGGGACATTTAAGGATGTGCTTATGGACTACCCAGCCCCCATATGTATGATCGCCATCATAACGCTGGTAGTCAAGAAATAATCCTACGGGCTTTATCAACATGTATTAATGATATGTAATAACAAGTAAAATATATACACATGTTAAGATAAAGACAAATCAAATAGCATACTATCATATCGAGCAAGATTTTCCTATGCATACATATGTTCAAGCATTCACTATAAATACATATACAATAATGGCCTCTAGAGCATACATATCCAACACAGACTGTTCGTCAGGCCCAGTATTTCAAAAGAATCTAGGAAGTGTCAGGGACCCGTCAACCAGCGTTCCATGGAAAGTTCGATACCACTGGTTTGGGTTATGTCCGACCCAAGAAAAAGAAGCGAGCTCATACCTGCTATGCCCTGAGCGAAAGGGAAGATACTTGGTTGGCAAACAACTTAGCCGAGTGATTGTTAAGCTTTTATGCTAGTTCTATTCACCGTAATCTAGTCGGTTTCGTTGGGTAGCTAGCCGGTTGAGTACGGGTCGATCTACGGAGAGATGGGAATTTTTTTCTTAATGTTTTAACGAGTTAAGTCCAAATTGTCCAAGTTTGTTCAAAGTTAACTATGTGCTTAGATATATATGTTAAAGGAAGCTTGTTAGGTTAGGATTAGGTTAGTTTGAGTTAGGGGTTCGCTCACTTCTTTTGTTTGCCACTCTTGATATCGATGTTATGGTAATCGACAACAACAGGGATTAGCATGGCTAGGAAAGAAACTTGTGAGTATAAGTTAATCTTTCCAATGCTTAGTTCCTTCCTTTTGGTCCTTTTCTGTCCGTTCTTGGCTCTTAGCCATAACCTCCGATCAATTCAACCACAATCGGTCTCGCTAGGGTGTCACCGCTATCATATAGGATAGGGTGCCATAGGGAGCGGATTGTGGTTGCCTTGACGGGAGTTCGAATCAAGTTATTGGGCAAAAGAAAGAATGAGGGAGATTTTCTTCTCTCAAACTTTTCTTATCCTACCCTAACAAGTGAGAAACTACTCACTCATTATGAAAAAAGAAAATAAAAACAAGTAAAGATGATCGAAAGAAATGAGGTAGAAAATTACAACTAGCTATTTGGAACCTCACTTAGACAAGGATCATATTTGAGTATCATGATTGCAAGGATAAAAGAAAAGAGAAGAAAAAAGGAACAAGAAAACCAACAACTACTTAACAAAGAAAAGAACACGCAATATAAAAACTAGTTAACAATTTTACAAGAAATGCATATAAAAACTCCGCTCTTCATTGATCATCCATTCAAAAGCTCTCACTACAATTTTAATGGAGGAAAGATGAAGAAGAAGTTACACTAAATTCTAACAAAAAACTAATGCAAATATACATCCTTGATATGGCTCGGATCTGGAGTATTTATAGGCAGTGAAGTAAAGCCCTAGGGTCTTTTTCTGAGCCCTTACAAAAATTCAAAACTACCCCTGAAAATTTGGTGCGAGACGCCACGTAATGGCCGCGGATCCGTCGCCTATATGGTGTTTAGACCGCGGAACCACGGCTGTTATGGGGAGTTGAAACTCCAAATTTCTCCGGCTTCCTTGTTGTGCTTTATTACTCTGTTTAGTACAATTGGTTTTGTAGAATCATTCCAAAATACTCCCAGATTTACAACAACTCCCAAACATGAAAATGAGTGGACTTTTTCCTTGGTTTTTCTCGAGCTTCGCGTTACCTTCTTTATTCTTGTGCTGCCTCTCTCGTGCTCTATGCTTGTTTGAGACATGAATGACCCTCGCTTGATCTTGTCTCATGAACTGGTAAGCAGCACCTAACGAATGGTGGGTGGAACCTGTATTTTTATCCTTTGTTGGCAATTGTCCTGAATTTGTCGTGACTATTCATGATTTTCATTGTTTTGAACCAAGAATCTGTAACATGCAATTATATAGCAAAAACGGATCAAAAGTACCTACTTATATGCAATGCGGTCAAGAATGGGTGGTATAAAAATGCAAAATTCTGATATTAACAAATACCCCTAAACTTATCTTTTGTTCGTCCCGAGCAAAACCATTTTATTTCCAAAAAACAAACTTTCATAGGCATCACGGTTGCACTTAGTGTGTGCAACAAGCCGTTAAACCCCTAGGTTACCCTAGAGGAGGAATTTTGTCTCCTGAGGGTTTTCACCGGATACTACCCAAAAAATCCTGTCAAGTTGGCCGTCGACTCTAATCCTACAGTTCAACATTCTAGCTAGAAACTCTATCATCCTGAGTTAGAAATATCCATCCTTTATTTTTCATACCTCCTATTCATTTAACTTAAGATCCTATACGTTTTGTCAGTTTATAAAGATCTCAGTTTCTCTTGAGTTTTGCTTCTAAAGCGTAGTCTTCAATCCGGAATTTCTATCATCTTTAAGAAAGATATAAGCCATGTTCTTCATTCCTAGCCCTCTTCCAAACATCGATCATATATCCCTACGTGTATGAAATTCCACTCCTACACTTAGGAATTCAATTCAAGCTATAGTACCCTTGCCCTAATACTTTGTATTACTTTTTTTATTAATGATGGGCGGATTTGCTCACACTCCTTTCATGCGACTATTACTGCTTCCTGAGGCACTAATCAGCCGATTACCGAGTGTGTGAGCTTATTAAGGCGTAAATACCAGTTTTTAGGTCTTGTAATATTCACAAATTTTTTCTTTTATTTTCTTTCTTTTTTTAACAAGACCGGATATATTTTTTAACGACACTCTTTTGGTGGTTAGTTACAAATACCATTTTTCTTTTATACTAAGCTTTCAGGCAAGAGTATTTCTAGGTATCCTCTACTATCCCAAGTTTTAAGGTGTGTGTAGGTGCAGTTTATAGGGTATATACTTTCTGAATTTGGACTTGAGAATAGAAACTATTTTTCAGACTTATTCTTCAATAAAGCTTTCAATACTTTCCTTTCATTTCAACTTAACTCAAAATTGAACTCAAGATTGCGTACTTCTAAACAAACTGCAAGGACGTATATTTACTATAATTATACTTCAAGGAGGGTTATTTTTAGGGTTCTCAAGTACTAAGCCTAGGATTTAGTTATTTCTAACTACTCAACCAGCATGTCGACCTCGAGTCGAAATAGCCAACTTTGAAACCTTTTTTTTTAAGTTTTAAATTATTATGGGTTTTAAGGATAACAATGCAATGCAGAAATATAAACATAATGCGATGCAGAATTTAAACATGCAAACAAAAGAACAAATATTTTCAAAAAAACGTGCAGATGCAGAATGCATGGATAGCTATTTACAACAAACCCCACCCCCAAACTTATTTACAGCTTTGCCCTCACTGCTGCCTACTACGTCGCCTAAAACCAGACGCGGTACCACTCATGCCATCATTAGTCGTGCTAGCTCCACTGGTGTCAGCACCACGACCCCTCGATCTCGCTCTCTCACCCCGTGCCAACATGGTAGACATCCTCTGCTCTAGACTCATAATACACTAATGAAAAGTCGTCAGCATCCCTAACACTCTCTCGACACCCTATGAATGCGCCGCAGCAAGCGTGCTTTCTCGGCAGGGGTCAGCACCTCATCGCTTGTTGTGGAACTCGAGCTGGGGGTCTCTTCCATCACATCCTCGGGTGGCTCGGTGCGTGACCATAACTCGTGAAGTCTAGTTTATGACATGGACACACCCTCAACTAGGGGTCGAATAGGAACCCCCATATGCATACAAGCATCAAACTCCTCTACAGTAAGAAAATAGCGACACAATTGTGTCACTAAAATTGGACACGGATAATTGGCCGCCCCTTTACCGGCCTCAATCAAGTGTAACAGTACGGTGCATATGTCATAGCTTGGGGTTTTCATCATCAGTGTGCGCATAATGTGTAGGGATGGAGTGAAAAAGGTGGTGTTATGCAAACTACCGAAAATTTTATTTTGTGCCCAACGACATACGCTTAATACATTCTCATATAGCGTACGTCCAAGAATTCCTTTCTTGGGTTCTCTAGAACAACTATTACCCATCAATGGCATGTAATCCTCAAATCAGAGGGATTGGTCATGAGCGGGGATACAGGGTATCAAAGTTACTTCATGAATCAAGTTCCTATCTACCACAATTTCCCAATCCCCCCAAAACAAGCGTATATACCCATAATTGGCTAAACATCCCTCTTCCACGCTCTCAAAAAAAATGATCAACGAGATCTGAAAGCGTGAATGCATTTGGTTGGTTGTACAATAAGTAATTCCATCCATGTTTCTGGATTTCGTCGCCAAAATAACTACCATACAGGTCGTGGGCAAACATTGCAGAGAAATCCCTCTCAAATTGAAAACTGCGATCCATTGAACAGAGAATACAGGTTTAACAATTCTAGAGAGAAAGGATTAAGAAACCAAACCTCCTCTAAAATTTTCAGAGGGTGACGTGGCGAATCGGCGGTGGATGTGCGGTTAATGAAGCTTCAGGCAGCGATTCCGCGGCCGTGTTGTCAGATATTTGGTGGAGCTACTAGTGGCTGGTAGGGATTTTTGAGAAATGGGCGTTGAAGACTCGGGTTGGGGAAAAAAGAAAAGAAGAGGGGTTTTTAAAGGGGGAGTCAAAGGTTGGTCAAAAAGGACCTTATTTGCACTAAAACCCCTCTAAAATTTGGAATTTTTTATTTTAATTTATATATTCCTTTTATTTTTACCATTTTACAAAAAGGAATTTCACCAAGCAAGAAATATGCCGACACACAAAACCGAGCATTTATAAGATAAGGATGCTCATCAGAAGAATAAAACAAAATGGACATGCACAAGACAAGAATATCCATATATATATATATATATATATATATATTTGTTGGATATAGTGCCCTCAAGTAAATTATTGTAATCGCAGGCACGCGATTGTGATGATTGAGGGAGGACCTATACGGGTAGAACAGTCTTATTCGAGACGATAGTATACTATCTGGTTTGTCTTTATCATCATGTACATGCATTATGTGGTATTACAGATCACTATTACATGTTGATAGAGCCCATATGATTCTTTCTTGACTACCAGCATTATGATGGCGATCATATACATGGGAGCTGGGTGGTCCATAAGCACATCCTTAAATGTCCCTAGTTGAGGGAGTATCGAGACTGGGCATCGATACTCCGGAGTAGACTAGTATATACTTTTCGAGACCCCGACGAGGGGCGGTGGACGGTCTCACAAGCTATTGGTGTCAGCTAGTCACCTAAGATAATATACAGGTGCTCATTGGGTTATAAGTTACACTGGACGGACTCGCCGGGAATATACTAGATGGTATTATACCTATTGTCAAATAGCAGTTCTCAGGTGACATGAGTACAGGTTAGTCTATCGACCTGAGATCGTCATTTATCTCGTGTGAGTTCCTACCATGCTTTGATTACTACCCTACCACGGCTCAAAGGAGTCGTGCAAACAGGTTTTAGGAGGGTACAGTCCCGATCCATATGGAGGCAGCGAGGGGATCGTCGGGGATTCGTCTCTCCCGGTATTAAGGGTTGATGTCGCGTTGTGCACGGGTGACCATCACCAGAAATCCTTGGCCAAGGGAGACGAGAATTGCTGATTTGGATCAGTAGTTTCTCAGTGGATGATGGGCTTCACACCGACAAGAAATATCACGTTATTAGGAGTCTGACTTTATCCATCCCTAGACCCGATATGCGATACTCTTAGATGAACAGACCGGACTGTATGGAGATTGTCACAGATAGGCTCAGTAGGGGTTCGGATGAGTTTGCTCGCCGGCCTTCCTTTCGCTCAATACCTGGATAGCCGTTACGTACTGCTAGTGCCGCTGACGTGCTTGTGGTTAAACCCACTGTCAGCGTATTGACGAGTCTTTAGAGTCCCACACAGAGGGTTTCCTTAGTTCAGAAGAAATGATGTAGTAGCCATATTTTGAAACGTGCACGGCTCCGATCGAATGATTAGACTAGTTACCCGGACTTTCAATCGGACGGTTGATAATACTAGCCGGCTCGGGTTTGAGACGGATTATTAAATCAGGTATTGATTTAATAATTTACGTATATGTATTTTGATATGTATATTCTTGTATTATGTTCTTTGTATTATTCTATCTCTTTGGGTATTCGTATTTTGGTACGAATACGGGTATATATATACAGTTGAGTGTAATCCGTATTTATACGGAAAACATTCGAGAAGGTGGACACCTCATTTTGCTTTTTCCATTTATTAAATTAAATGGAAATGAGGTGTAAAGGTGAATAAGAGAGAATGGTGAGAACCATGCTTAAATAGTGTTGAAAAATGAAATTTTAATTCATTTGTGCAAACTATTCAAGTATGGTTGCAATTTTATATTTGGAAATTGAGTTTTACAAAACCATGCTTGAGGTTTTTCTCTCTCTAGTTTTATGTCACTTGAGTTTTCAGTTGTGGTTTTTGCATGGTTGGTTTTGAAAAAGACTCTCACCATTTTTCTTCCTCTCTGTTCACTACCTTTCTTGAACCCCTTCTTCTTCTTCTTCTTCTTCTTCATCTACCCTACCATCTCATGTGTTGAGAATCAAGAGTAGAAGAGAGATAGATATTCACTTAGAGCAACTCACTAGATCCCTGAGCACTCTAGAGTCCCTAGTTGCTTCACTAGATTTTTAGTGTGGAGCAAGAGCCTTGAGCTATATCCCTCGGGTGGTTTATCTTCGACGAAGGAGGACGGGCGGCTAAGCTCAATCAAGGAGACCTCAAGGAGCCAAAGAAAAGGGTAGAAGACCGAAGGACACGAATCATTCGGTATAACACTTCTATCTTTTATAGCTAGTTTTAAATTTATGGTTCGATTCTAGGATGAGTTTTTAAGCGCCAAAATTTTTAAACACCATTTTTTGTTCCGCATCGGCCACGGTAGATGGCCAGGGCACTAGCAAAGTCCAACATAGTATCAGAGCCATCCCATAAACCTTTACTAGCTAGTTTACACAAATTTAAAGTATCGATCGACGAAATTTTCTGAATCATGTTTCCATTTTCGTTGCCCGCTGCCGATTTTAAAAGTTGTTCAAAAAATATTTCAGATTGCCTTAAAAATACATGCAGGCATTTTTAGAGCATCTCAAGAAATTTGGGCACATAAGCTTAATATACGGCCGCGGAACCGCCGCCTAACATGCTTGTTGGCCGCAGTTCCGCGGTCGATATATGGCCGTTGTGCTCTAAAATTCTTCTGGCACTCTAAAATATTGAAATATAATTTTTGGGTTGTATATTTCTGGCCTAGATTTGTTTGAGTGCTGGTTTGCATTTGGGGCCAATGTGGAGAAGTTTTTGTCGATCTAAATTTTGGATATGTGTTTATCAGTGCATATGTTAATATCTGCGACCGTGAATATTATTGAGCGGTACAACTCGACTAGTTGCTTTATGTTTAACTAGACGGGTTTGCAAACATGATATTCGCATTGATGTTCTATGTTGGGCTGAATATTTTGGATGAATTGTCGCGTTGGATAGCTTAGGTGCACTGGTAGTAGTACAGTTCAGATTCATTTGTATATTCATTATTGCGGGGCGAGCGTCTGACATGTGGACAGCCGTTTCTTCCAGATTGTATATTCTTTTATTGGGGCATGACCGGGTTGAGGTCAATGTTGCCATTGTATATATACTTTTCTTTTCTGTACTAGGATTACCCCGTGGTGGAGTGCTCGAGTAGCCTGGTTCTAGAGGGCAACGGGCCTGCATCTCATGGTGTTGAAACGGAGGGGGGCTTACTCTAGAAATAGCAGGCTATTCGCCGCACTCGTAGGGGGTATAGGATGACCCTCGGAAGGGTGCTCAAGTTACCGGATTCCGTGAAGTGCTGGGTGGCCATTCACTTTGTTGATTGGGGTTTCCTCACTTTTGGGATTGTTAGGTAACTTTCCACACTCGTAAGGGTCTTGGTTATACATTGTACATGCTATCCACATGAGCGAGGAACGTCGGGTTTCATTTGCTGCTCAAAGGAAACCCGGGACTCTTAGATTATCCGTTATTCTGTGTTGCTTATCGCTTTTCTGTGATGTTGTATATACTAGTAGATGTTGTATATGTTTTGCATCTGTGCTAGTCCAGCCCCCGCTCTGCCGTTAGTTAAGTAACCTAACGGTGCATGACGGGGCCCCATGGCGAATGCGGATGGCATATACGTACATTGTATTTTCGTTCTTTTCTAGTGTGATATGGATTAATTGATAGGACCACATTAATTATAATTAATGCAAAGAAAAAAAACCTAAAATATGTTGTTGGAACCAATTTTTGAAAACTGTTATTACAGACGTTTCATTTTTCTTTGCACAGCGGTATTCGGTTATGAATATCCAGCACCTCATTCGACGAGGTAAGAGCAGAGATCCTTTTATGGGGAGTGACCTCTTGGGAAAGATTTTGCATCATTGTAATAACTTCACTATAGTCGATTCTTTTGCTTTGCATTGTGGTATTCAGTTAGGAATATCCTACACCACACTCGACGAGCAAAGAGCCTAGATGCCTTCATAGGGAGTGATCTTTTAACAAAAGTTTACGCCACTATATATTTGTAAAACCATTCGGGTTCCTTCAACGATATCAAGTTCATTACATTAAAATTTTTTTGGCAAAAACCAGTCGTAGCCCTCCGTCATTTCCTACGAGTAGTGCTCAGTATTCGTGCTGCGTTTGTTGACCCTGTCAAGGCGTAGTGTATGGTAGCTGGGTGGTGCTTGTTTATAGCATATGATGCGATTAACTAGGACAGTCACATAGCCTTGTTGACCATGTCAAGGGCTTATGCGGGTGGGTTTAGGATAATCAAGATAATGACGGGTTGAACTTGACTAGCGACTTATGATTTGCTGACCTTGTCAAGGTCATAGGTCGTCAGGAGTAAAAACTATATCGGGAGTTTCAAATATAAAGAAAACTTGCCAGGCATGCGCATACCTTCTGGAGTGTGGTGACTTGAGTGGCTTCCATCAAGTTATCATGCGATGATAGTTGGGTCCCGATTCCCACTGATGAGTAGGTGTTACTCCTCGGGTGATTTTCAGATGATCCCGACTAATTTTCTTTTTAGGGTTTGAAGGAGAATTTGAGGAAACTGTGGGAGCCATCCTGATTAGATAAATTGATTAACCAATATAATCTAGGTTAGAATGCACGCTGAGTGTTTCTTTTCTCTCTCTCTCTTTGGCAGCGACCATGGCATGACCTTAAACTAAAACTCATGAACCAAGTTAACCGAACCTTCTTAAAACACTTTGGTTTTTGGATTGTCATTAATTCGCATATATCCCTGCCGCTCCTAATTCCCCTTTGCATTTCTCCTGAACACTTCGTATCATTAGGAAGATCCAAATTTCTTGGGTATGCCATCGTATAGTTACATACGAATTCGAAGAAACTTGTTTATGTTCGAGGATGGATTCCGGTTCTGAAGAAATTGAATAGGATCATTCGGTTGTCTTTTCTCTTTACCTTCTCTCAGGTTGCGAGAGCTCCTAGTGTTAGGAGAGTACACCTATTATGCTTATTGGATAGTCTTCTTCCAAGCCATAGGCATGTGCCGAAAGGTAGGGAAGGAAGAAAACCAATTAGCCTAAGTGTGGTGTACAGAAGGTAATAATTAAAGACATATAAAGGGATTAGAGTGAGGGCAAAAGAAATTGTGACTACTATCATTCACGACGAAGCCACGTATATCCCCGCCACTCCTACTTACCCTTTGCATTTCTCCAGAACACTCCGTATCACTACGAAGATCCATATTGCTTGGATATTCCATCGTATAGTTATATACGAACTCGAAGAAACTTGTTTAGGTTCGAGGATGGATTCCGGTTCTGGAGAAAATGAATAGGATTATTCGGTTGTCTTTTTTCTTTATCTTCTCTCAGGTTGCGAGGGCTCCTTGTATTAGGAGAGTACACCTATTACGCTTATGGGATAGTATTCTTCCAAACCTTAGGCTGGTGTCAAAAGGTAGGGAAGGAAGAAAACCAATTAGCCTAAGTAAGATATACAGAATGTAAGAAGTAAAGACATATAAAGGAATTAGAGTGAGGGCAAGAAAATTGCGACTATTATCATGAATCTGGATAGTGGAAGAGGCATTACTAGGAATACACGGGCACCCCTCAATATATCAGAATTCTTTGTAATTGGTGATATTTGAGGAAATCACCTGGCTTTTGCCTAACGACAAATATTTGGTTTTGAATATCCGTTGTTATGCACCATTTTCAAACTGATATATCTGTACGTTTATTTTATAAAGTGAGATATAACTTTTTGAAATTATGCTTATGACACTTACCTATATCAGTTGATGGTTAGGTAAGGTACATTCAACAACGGTGTAATTCTTCTTAACCATAACACAGTCTTCAACCAACGACGCACAAGGTTTGAGTTATTAAACTCAGAGGACTTATACAAAGTATTGTATGTTGTCCGATGTCCATTAGGACGAAGGGGTTGGTACTCGTACTATATTCTGTTTATTTATGACTTCTCTAGTTTTAGACAAGTATTTCATTGAATTACAAGGTCCAAATTTTGAGAAGTTATAGGTATAAGGATAAAGAAGAGAACCATACATTGCAAGTATCAGGATTCTTCGAGGTGATCGAAAGTGTAGATTCTTATGCTAGGTATTCTGTTGTAAGTAATATATTTGAGAACTTGCTTCTCTTTTTGGTTACTCATCCATGAGTACGCTCCTTGATGAGTAATGTTATTTGGCCTTCTTCCATTTAGTTGATATGCACTGGAAACAGCTGCTTGATTTTTGAATGTGGTTCTAATTAAATTAGTGCCTTTGTTTCTATATTGGATATAGAATGTAATCATATCTTAACAATGTTAAGCTATATGGAGTTGTTCGTCTTATGCTTAAAACCAGAATCCGAATAAAGTCAAGCCACATTTCAGTAATGGCACTTTGTTGATTTTCCTGGGCTTTGACGAGGGTTAACATTCTACCATTTGGAAGATCAATAGTTATATTGTTCTTGACTCGCCACCTATTTTAGTAAAATGAATTCTTTTCAGAAAAACATTAGTGGGAGTATGGTAGAACTGGAAGTGATTCCAGAACCATAAACGATTACTGAAAATTTAGTAGAACCTAAAGATTCAATTGGTTTCAACAATCCATTAGCCACTCCGCAGATTTGGTGGGTAAGCTCCGCCATCCGAGAGATACTTTGGGCTCCTCAAAGACGATGACATGGAGGTTCTGATGACCCTAGCTTGCCACTATCGCTATCCTAGATTGTGAGATCTGGCAGGTGGATGAGTATAACATCGTTCTAAATTAGCTTTAGAAGTGCACGTGTATATGACTCTGCCAGAGGGTTGTTGTGGTCGGTGGGAGCAGCGGAAGAGTGGTGGGCAAGTAGGTTATGTCTATCTACAGACTAAAGCAAGTAAAGCGGAGATATATCATTTATTTTTGATGTTACAGTCATAGAGTTTGACTTCATCAGAATAACAGATGGACCTGGTAAAAAGGTAGTAGGGAGTGATGTCCTGGTATTTGGATGACATGCTCTTGATAAGAAGTGATCTTCCTATACTACGATCGGTTATACTGTAGTTGTCATAAGTTGATTCTCTACATAGGATCTGGATAAAATATCAGGGATTCTGGTGACTAGATCTTTGGTTTTAGATCTAGATTTGAGAAGTGTCCCAATTCGGGTATTTTGACACTATTCTAAAGTGTTTTAGAATGGACGACTCCTGGTGTGATGGTGTACCCGCAGGTGAGGGAGTCACCCTCTCTAAAGAGATGTCTTCTAGACTGATGACGAGAGAGATTTCCATGATTGGCATATCACTTGCATAGGCAATTGAGTCAACCATGAGATGTCAAGTACCACACCAGATATTGCTTTTGCACTGGATACAATAAATATATATTAATCTAATCCTGGAGAAACATTGGGAAGCAATTATGAACATAAGTGGATGTTTTTGGTATATGGTAACGGAAGCCTCCTTTAGGAGGCGGTTATCATTTCAGGCTTCCAAGGTGACCTGGATGACAGAGTGACTGTCAGAGTTATCTTTTTCTCCCTTTTGAGGGGCAGTATGTTTGACAGGTGGTCCAAGCGGATACTGTGGAAGGCATGGTTTAGGATACTGATTAAATTTCGTGGGAGATATGGTCTAAGAAGTTTGTTGGATTTAGAGTTCATTTGTGAACTGGGTCCCATCAGATATCCAGACAAATTCTAAAACATGTATCACTCATTTTGAGAGATAGTCTTTCTTCGCGAAGTTGAGATATAGAGAGATAAAGATAGAAACATTAGAGCGGATCCACTCACTGAGGCTATTTCTCGAACGCAATGGTTTCACAAACGTGCTTTACGAGACTGATTAGTAGAGAAGTTGGGTGTTTGGTATCACACGGGCTGTGAGTATGCGACACGGCAATAATTAGCCTTAACTGCAAGTGGGAGATTGTTGGATATAGTTCCCTCAAGTCAATTATTGTAATCACAGGCACACGATTGTGATGATTGAGGGAGGACCTATACGGGTAGAACAGTCTTACTCGAGATGATAGCATGCTATCTGGTTTTTCTTTATCATCATGTACATGTATTATGTGGTATTACAGATCACTATTATATGTTGATAGAGCCCATAGGATTCTTGCTTGACTACTAGCATTATGATGGCGATCATATACATGGGAGCTGGGTGGTCCATAAGTACATCCTTAAATGTCCTACTCGAGGGAGTATCGAGACTGGGCATCGATACTCCGGAGTAGACGAGTGTATATATTTGGAGCCCCGAACCAGGGGAAGTGGCCGGTCTCACAAGCCATTGGTGTCAGTTAGTCACCTAAGATAGTATACAGGTGCTCATTAGGTTATGAGTTACAATGGACGGACTTGCCAGGAATATGCTAGATGGTATTATACCTATTGTCATATATCAGTTCACAGGTAACATGAGTACATGTTAGTTTATCGACCTGAGATCGTTATTTGTCTCGTGTGAGTTTCCACTGTGCTTTGATTACTATCCTACCATGGCTCAAAGGAGTCGTGCAAACAGGTTTTAGTTGGGTACAATCCCGAGCCATATGGAGGCGGTAAGTAGATTGTCGGGGATTCGTCTCTCCCGGTATTGGGGGTTGATGTCGCGCTGTGCACGGGTGGCCATCACCAGAAATCCTTGGCCAAAGTAGACGAGAATTACTGATTTGGATCAGTAGTTTTTCAGTGGGTGATGGGCTTCACACCGACACGAAATATCGCGTTATTAGGGGTCAAACTTTATCCACCCCTAGACCCGATATGCGATACTCTTAGATGAACAGACCGGACTATATGGAGATTATCACAGACAGGCTCAGTAGGGGTTCAGATGAGTTTGCTCGTCGGCCTTCCTTTCGCTCAATACCTGGGTAGCCGTTACGCACAGCTAGTGCCGCTAACGTGCTTGTGGTTAAACCCACTGCCAGCGTATTGACAAGTCTTTAGAGTCCCACACAGAGGGTTTCCCTGGTTCAGGAGAAATGATGTAGTAGCCGTATTGTGATACGTGCAGGGCTCCGATCGAATGATTGTACTAGTTACCCAGACTTTCGATCGGACGGTTGATAATACTAGCCGGCTCGGGTTTGAGCCGGATTATTAAATCAGGTATTGATTTAATAATTTACGTATATGTATTTTGATATGTATATTCTAGTATTATGTTCTTAGTTTTATTCTATCTTTTTGGGTATTCGTATTTTGGTACGAATACGGGTATGTATATACAGTTAAGTATAATCCGTATTTATACGGAAAACATTCGAGAAGGTGGACACCTCATTTTGTTTTTTCCATTTATTAAATTAAATGGAAATGAGGTGGAAAGGTGATGAAGAGAGAATGATGAGAACCATACTTGAATAGTGTTGACAAATGAATTGTTAATTCATTTGTGTAAACTATTCAAGTATGGTTGCAATTTTATATTTGGAAATAGAGTATTACAAAACCATGGTTGAGGTTTTTCTCTCTCTAGTTTTTTCTCACTTGAGTTTTTCAATTGTGGTTTTTGCATGGTTGGTTTTGAAAAATACTCTCACCATTTTGCTTCCTCTCTCTTCACTACCTTTCTTGAGCCCCTCCTCCTTCTTCTTCATCTTCTACTCTACCATCTCATGTATTGAGAATCAAGGGTAGAAGAGAGATAGATATTCACTTAGAACAACTCACTATATCCCTAGGCACTCTAGATTAGCAACCTAAAGTCCTTAGTTGCTTCATTAGGTTCTTAGTGTGGAGCAAAAGCCTTGAGCTTCATCCCTCGGGTGGATCATTTTTGACGGAGGAGGTCCGGTGGCCAAGCTCGATCGAGGAGACCTCAAGGAGCCAAAGAAGAGGGTAGAAGACTGAAGGTCATGAATTATTCGGTATAACACTTCTATCTTTTGTAGCTAGTTTTAGGTTTATGGTTCGATTCTAGGACGGGTTTTTTAGCGCCAAAATTTTTAAACACCATTTTTTGTTCCGTATCGGCCACGGTAGATGGCCAGGGCACTAGAAAACCCCAACAATACACACACACACACATACAAGATGGTATATACATACCCCCAAAATTATTTGAAATAGTGTTTCCACTATTTATGACTGGATAACTGAAGTTTGGTGGTAAACAGAGAAAGATCAGGCAATGTAAACCGGCTCCTGCAACATCAGGAGCTCCTCCGATGGTTCTGCGATAAGGAACATTTTTACTCTGTTTCTGTTCACTTTGAATATTAAACCGTCCTTTGGATTCTCCAAATCCACCATACCGTGCGGGTATACACATCGTACAAGAAAAGGTCCCTTCCAGCGTGATCGAAGGTTACCGGGATGGAAATTGAGTCTGGTGTCGTAAAGAAGTACCTGTTGTCCAGGCGTGAAAGTTTTGCGCATAAAGTGTTTATCATGAAACACCTTCATTCGGTTCTTTATAACAACCACATTTTCATAAGCCTCATCCCGAAGCTCATTCAATTCATTAAGTTGCAGCTTCCGATAGCTTCCCGCATCTTCAAGGTTGAAGTTCAGCTCTTTGATCACCCAAAATGCGCGATGCTCGATTTCCACAGGGAGGTGGCAAGACTTTCCATACACAAGCCGATAGGGAGACATGCCAAGATCAGTCTTGTACGCGGTTCGAAATGCCCAAAGGGCATCGGTTAATTTCAAAGACTAATCTTTACGGTTCCTAGAAACCGTTTTCTCCAATATTTGCTTGATTTGCCGATTTAAAACTTCGGCTTGTCCACATGTTAGGGGGTGGTAGGACATGGATAGCTTGTGATTAATCGAGTATTTCCCTATCAAGGCCTCAAAAGACCTATTGCAGAAATGTGTCCCATTGTCGCTAATGATAGCGCGAAGGTGCTCGAATTGGGTAAAGATGTTTTCTTTCAGGAATCTAACGACAACCTTGTTGTCGTTCATCCGGCTTGGCACTGCCTCAACCCATTTGGAGACATAATCAACCGCTAAAAGAATGTACAGGTTCCCAAAAGAGTTGGGAAACGGGCCCATGAAATCTAGCCACCAAACATTGAACACCTCAACAATCAGATTGGGTTGGGGCGGCATCTCATTTCTCCTAGAAATCCAGCCCAAATATTGGCACCGGGAGCAAGCCTTGCAGTAATCATGTGCATCTTTGAAAAGTTTTGGCCAGTAAAATCCACTCTGCAAGACTTTCTCAGCTATCTTTCTTAGGTCAAAATGCCCTCCACACGCTTGATCGTGGAAAAACGAAAACACACTCTTGAACTCATTATCAGGGACACATCGGCAAATGATTTGGTCTGGACAATACATGAACAGGTAGGGTTCGTCCCAGTAAAAGTGTTTTACTTGGGATAAAAATCTAAGTTTGTCCTGATTCGACCATTCACTTGGTATGAGTGCTGTCGCCAAATAGTTCACAATATCTATGAACCACGTTCGCAAGATATTGTCAAGAGTTGTTCATCATGAAAAACATCGTTAATCGGGTGTGGAAGTGTCGGCGAAGAAGGAAGTCGTGAAAGATGATCGGCCACTATATTTTCACATCCTCTTTTGTCCTTAATGGCAAGATAAAACTCTTGAAGTAAGAGGATCCAACATATTAGCCGAGATTTGGCATCCTTTTTCGCAAAAAGATGTCTCAGAGCGGAATGATCAATGAAGATAACAATTGGGGAGCCAATGAGATATGGCCTGAATATCTCCAAAGCGAATACAACCACTAAGAACTCTTTCTTGGTTGTCATATAGTTCATTTGTGCCTCATTTAAGGTCCGGCTCGTGTAGTAGATCACGTGTGGCATCTTATCGATGTGCTGTCTTAAGACCGTACCGATAGCAAAGTCAGATGCATCACACATAATCTCGAAAAGATGCGTCCAGTCGGGAGAAGAAAGAACGAGAGCAGTGGTGAGTGAGCTTCTCAGTGATTCAAAAGCAGTCAAATAGCTCGAGTCAAAATTGAACGTGGTATCCTTGGCCAGAAGAAGAGTCAAGGGTCTTGCAATCTTGCTAAAGTTCTTGATGAACCGTCTATAGAAACCGGCATGGCCAAGAAAAGATCCGATATCTCTGATACATTTGGGAGGAGGGAGGTTGGAAATGACATCAATCTTTGCTTTGTCAACCTCGATGTCGTTTCGCAAAATTATATGTCCTAAGATAATACCTTCGCGCACCATTAAGTGGCATTTCTCCCAGTTTAAAGTGAGATTTTTATCCTTACATCGGGTAAGGACAGCGTCAAGATGTTGTATACACTCGTTAAATGAATCGCCAAAGATGGAGAAATTATTCATGAATATCTCCAGAAATTTCTTAACCATGTCATAGAATATTCCCATCATACACCGCTGAAAAGTAGCGGGAGCATTGCATAACCCAAAGGGCATGCGGAGATATGCGAACTTGCCGAAAGGACAAGTGAACGTGGTTTTGTCATGGTCTTTCTCGGTGATGGGAATCTGGTTGTAGCCTTAGTAACCGTCCAAAAAATAGTAGAACTCATATCCAGCTAATCTTTCAAGTATTTGGTAAAAGAATGGTAGCGGAAAGTGATCCTTCTGCGTTGCAGCATTGAGTTTTCGATAATCAATGCATACTCGCCATCCGGTTTGGGTGCGAGTGGGGATTAACTCGTTTGCCTCATTTATGATGACCGTAATGCCTAACTTTTTAGGGAAAATGTGTATAGGACTGACCCATTGGCTGTCTGAAATAGGGTAAATAATACCACTATCCAGACATTTGACAATCTCCTTTTTCATAGCCTCCTTCATGACTGGATTCAATCGCCTCTGTAGATCCCTAGCTGGTTTGGCATCATTCATCATATGAATGTGATGTTCAACGATTAGGAAACTAATCCCCTTAATGTCCGCCATCGTCCAGCCGAATGCTTGCTCTAAAGCTAGAGAAGCAGAAATGATCACCGGAAGAGTTTCATTTTCACCTAAGTAAACATACTTGAGGTGAGATGGCAGAGGCTTGAGTTCGAGCGTCGGAGGAGAAAAAACTGAAGGAAAGATCGAAGAAAGTGTCTCGAACTCAAAGGATTCCAAGAGGGGCTCAAAGCGAGTGTATGCAACAGAGTCGGATGCTTTAACTAACGCATCCGAAAATTCAAAAGACTCCAACTTGGGTGATGACATGTCAAGATCGTTTAGAAACATGAAGCACTCGTGTTCTTTGTCGGAATCGAAAGCAACAGGTTCAATAAGGAACGCACTAGTGGCGTCAAGATTACTATGATCAAACATAAATTCTTCAAATTCACAGTCCGGCGATCTCCTGAATGGAATAGATATCCAGTATATGAGCGTTCGGTTTGGATTGATGATTCTCTAACCTAAAAATGTTGAGTTCAATTGTCATGTTACCAAAAGATAGGTTCATGGAACCATTTCGACAATTGATCACCGAATTTTAGGTTGCAAGGAATGGGTGACTGAGAATCACCAGAATTTGATTCCAGGGGTTGGCTACAGGTTGTGTATCTAAAACAATGAAATCTATGGGTAATATGAAGTCCCCAACCTTGATCAACACATCCTCTAGCTCACCCCTAGGATAGGTGATAGATCGACCAGCCATTTGAAGAGTACAATATGTAGCTTTCAGTTTTCCTACACCGAATTGCTCATAAACTGAATAAGATAGAAGGTTAACACTGGCACCAAGATCCAAAAAAGCGCTATTGATGTTCTTATCCCCAATGGTTATTGAAATCGTAAGACAGCCAGGGTCCTTCCGTTTTTGTGGTAAATCTTGGGTAAGAGCATCACTCATGTTACTAGCCATGAAAACGTTTTTTGGTATATGAGATTTCCTCTTCTTAGTGTACAAGTCTTTTTAGATTTTCGTGTAAGATGGGACTTACTGAATTGCTTCTAAGAGGGGAATGTTGATGTTAACTTGTTTGAACAAATCCACAATCTTCTCCATTTGTGGATTTTGTTTATTGGATCTCAACCGGTTTGGAAATAGAGCTTTGTTGAAATTTATTGAGTCCAATACTTGTGGAGGAGATTGTGGACATGGAACGGAACCTAAAACTGGAGTTTGAGTGGAGTGAGATATGGATCCGTTTGAAGCAGCAGTTGAAGAAGGAGAGCCTTCTGAAGAATGGAGAATAGGCTCAGAAGAAAAAGAAGAAGGAGAGGAAGAAGTGGCCGGGGTGTCATCATCATTAATTCGTGCGCCAATGTTTTTGTTCAGCATTCTTCCAGATCTTAACGTTGTCACGGTACTCACATTATGGTTCTGTTGTTCAAGACCAACATGTACATTTTGTGAGTGACCAGGATTTGGGAGTTGTTAAGATGGAAGCTTTCCTTTCTCTCACTCGCTCAAGGCCGCATTCAGCTGTGCAATCTGGGCTTCGATGGTCTTGATGCTTTGTCCGTGTGCAGCGGTGTGTTGGACCAGAGACTAAATAGAAGCCTGGATATTGGCGGTGAATTGAGTCGATTGCTTTACAAAAGCCTCTTGACTCCGTTCTAGTCAGGAAATCTTATCGTTATTTGACGGAACAAAGTTGTTGTTTTGAGGAAAAGAATTGTTGTAAGGTGCAAAGTTGTTCGTCGGGGTTGGAAAGGTTACTAAAATTGTTATTGAGCTTGTTGTTGAGAAGGAGGGGGCCTTTGAAAGTTGTTCTGTCCTTGGATTTGGTGCTGGTTTTGATTCCAGGCGAAATTAGGGTGGTTCCTCCAACTGGGATTATTGGTAGAAAAGTATGGATCATTTCTTGGTCTTTGCTGAAATGCAGCATTGACCTGATCCTGTCCTTAAGATGGTGAATTGTAAGCACACTCTTTGATCAAATGAGATGTATCCGAACAACAAGCGCAAATGGTGCGAGGGGGAGGAGAAGGGTTAGGAGAAGGAGATGAGAATTTGCTCTCAATTCCCTCAAGTTTCCGTGTGATTGCGGCCATCTCGGCCTTCATTGCAATTGAGATATTGAGTTGGTAAACTCCTATCCTAGAGAGTCCTGAAGAAGAAGAAGTTGAAGTGTTCGACCGGATGCTCTCCCACTGCAGCTTTTGTTTTGCAAGATCATCAAAGAATTGCCAATCTTCCTCTTCAGATTTGGACAGGAAGTGGTCTTGAGAGATAGTCTTCATCAACTGTCTTGTTGCTGGATTTAGGCCCTCGTAGAGAGTTTGGCAAAGTAGTCATTTCTCGATACCGTGATGAGGACACTAAACAAGGATGTCTTTGTACCAGTCAAAGTGTAATGACCATGTTTTCTAATACCTAATAAAATATATTCTATTTAAATTCTATTATCAAATAATTATTTATGTGTTTCGTTAATAGAAGAATAATTTTTAAAGTAATGTTAATAATTTTCAAAGCATCGAAATATGATTAAAGGAATTTTCTAAGATCTATTTATTATTTTTATAGGCTTAAAATGTTTTAGTAAGATTTTATAATGCCTTAAAATAACCTACACATTTTTATTATCAATTAAAATAATTAATTCGTAATTAAAAATATTTTAAAGGATAAACTAGTTTTTAAATAATTATAATAACTAGCTAACAATATAGAAATGAGTATATTATTTAGTTTTAGCCCTAAATTATTTTTATACTAAAGATAATAATAAAATATATTTTTTGAAATTATTCCATAATTTTCCTGTATTTTAAACTATTTTTAACAATTATTTTAAAACCAAATTCAATTTTTAATATATAAATCCGTTTAGTTTTTATAAAAAAATATATAATTAAAAAAATTAAATTCCCCTTGATCCAACGGCCCAGAACCCACCGACGCGCCCACGTGCTGGGGACTACGCGAAAACGGGTGATTCCCCCACGCGTGATACATGGAGCAGAGGCGGCGGCTCGTGAGCCGTTGGATGCAGATCCAACGGCCACGAAGCAGAGACGGCGGGCACAATCATCAGCTGATGATTCTGCAATCATTGGTGGCGCGGATTTTCGTATATTTCTAATTGAAATTTTGATTTTATGGTTAGAAATGAAACCCTATAAATAGGCACTTCAAACTAAAAATTCTCACACCTCAGAACTCCAAAAATTCTGAAAAAAATACCAGCGCCTTCGTATCGACGACGCCGACGCTATGGCTCCTTCAATCACCGAGAAAAAATCTGAGCGCGGAGCTTTTGAGGAGTTTTGCACAAGCCTGTGTCTTCAACCGTCCACGTCAAACTCTAATCAAAGGTAGGATCCGCCTCTCTCCCCTCATTCTGTGGCCTTCTTCTTTTCTCAATAACCTAGTTCCAACTTCTAATCATCAACCCCCTATTAAAATGTTGTTATAATATTCGTGCATGCCTATTCCTTGTACCCTTAATGATGATAATGTTAACCCATGATTTAAAACGGTGTTTATTTTCCTCTGTAGACAAAAATATATTGCACTCTCATACTACTTGGAATCTGATATGCTTAATGTCATAACCCATGAATTGTCAATTCACCTCTAACATACCCACACTTACCCATACTGTATAGGTTACTTCCACAAAATACCCTCGTTTAATTAAAATGTTATATTTGTTTAAAATATCCATAAGAGATAAGATATGTGAAATAAATATTTTAGATACGACAAACATATATTTTACTTACCCTTTTTCATCAACTATTATAATGTTGTTAAACCTCCTTCAACCTTTTTTAAAGAAGAAAAATACTAAATTTAAATAACGACTTATGGTTTTTCCAAAACGAACGTATTTTCTAAAACGTTACCCCGAATCTAAAACACTATAATTTCATAAAATTATTAATTTCATTTAAATACCTCGACCTTTATTTGAAGGGTCATTTTCAACAAGGACCATAATCCGTATAACGATATCTTTTCAAAGGAATATTTAGTACCTTATTAAAAGGTAATTTTAAAATAACACCAATCTAGGACAAAGGAAAGGTTGTAGGCATCGGTCGTTTATCTAAACCAGACTTTGTGTTGCCTAGGCTAGACAAGTGGGAAAGGTAATTTTAAAAGACCCGTCTCACGGTGATTCGTGAGCGGATCCCTCCTTTCCTTACTTGTGCTTAGCTGACCACAATTGGCGGTGAAGAAGCGATTTGAGGATCTCACAACTTGCCCTTTTGAACAGTTAGGAGCAGCCTAGCTTTTCAAATAAAAACCTCTTGCAACTTGTCCTTATAAAATTCTCTTTCAAAAGATATTCAAATAAACACCACAACCTTTTATCGAAAGGATATTTTCCGTAAAACATTATGTTTTTCCGAAATGATAAATATTCCAAATCTCATTGTTTTTCTTAGAAGTAATAAAAGATAATTAAACACTATTATTCTTTTTAACTAAGCTTTCCCTAAGATGACACGAAGTACTTTACGAACTTTAGAAAATAAAATGAGTGGTTGTGGAAGGCCATATTAAACGAGATCAACACTTTTTAAATTTCCAGTTTATGACAACATGACATATACAAAACATGATACGGTTAGGGTTAGAATGCGCGGACCTAGGTATGGAATACTAAATATGAAGATCCCGATATTCCGGGTGACCAGTCCAATATATGGGCGACTATACCAATATGAAGATCCCGATATTCCGGGTGACCGGTCCAAAATATGGACGACTATACAATATGGAAATTCCATACCTAGAGGTATACGCACTAACTCTAACTCGTCCGAGCCTTTATACCGAATCACGGGGATGGGTAGTTTGATTAGGCAAGGAAATTCGGAACTCGGATTCCCCTACTACTCGATCATGATCCCGGAAAGTGAAACGGTACATTTCCCTTCCCCAGTTGTTGTTCCGTGGCCACAACGGAATAATCGCGAGTATCCGAACCCTTGTTTAACAAACTAATACGAACTTTTACCTTCACCTATAGTTCCTACTATTTATCTACATATAACTTACAACATACTCATGCTCATATATACCTCTCTTCAAAACGTCTTAAGTTTGTGCATTTCAAACATTTACACCCCTTACTTTATGTCTGCATGCATACATCATACTCTTATATACACATGTTCATTTTTATACTCCTATTTCCTTATGAGGCAATCCTACCCAAGTACAACTCGCTGACGGACCTTCCTTTTCTTCCTCTATCTTTGGAATGTCCGTCAGATAAGAATGAGTATTATGGCGAGGATCAAGATGTGAAGCCAATTTATGAAGATTATGCAGACTGGACGATGGAAGATTAGCTAGATTTAATTTTTGTTGTTGCCCACATGTTTAGGGCTTTTGTTTCTCCTCGATGTAATTAAACTACTTAGTTTATTTTACTCTTTCTTTTGAGATGTAATAAAGTTTGGTTAATGGAAATAAATGCCTTTCTCTTTTATTATTTTTGTTTTGGTACACATCCTGCATGTTAAATATTCATACGCTTAACATAACTGTATTGAATAGACCACCTTTCAATACAGTTAGGTTGCGGAGCATGCCACGTCATCCTTCTCCTTCTTTTGGGAAGCGGGGCGTGATACAAAGCACTTACAAAAGGTTCAGTTGGAAGCTGGGTAAATTGGTTTATCTCGTTGTCACGACCCGAAAGAGCACGTGACTGGCACTTGAACCATATGAAGTCTATAGGACCCCATCTGATCCAAGTAAGCCAAAAGCCCAGAAATCTAAAACCATTTTTAAGAATAAGTAAAGAAACTGGTTTAAGAAGTGAAGAAAAACATGTTTGAAATCAAGGTTTTTAAATAACTAAGCCGAAGGTGCGTTTTAAAAACAGTAAGTCTTTTCTAAAAATTTCGGCAGAGTTTCTTTTGTAAAACTGGCCCCGAATGGGGTACAACAAGGATAACAATATATATATGCAATGATAAAGGCATCCCCAAGCGGGAGCTAGCTCTTCGTCAAACGACGGTCACAACCACACAATGATATGCTAATATACAACGCCAAGTGGCGAGGATCAAATCCAAAAGAAAGCTCAAAAGCAATAAGAAAACCACGAATACTACTAGCGCGACTCTAAGGTCGAAATAATACAACACTGTCTAAGTCTGAAACAATATACAAGTTTTGGTTGATGGACAATTCTAGATACAATAATAATACATGAACAACGGCGGTTCTGATACAAAGAACCCACCTAACCAAGCAGTCACCCAAATGAAGCAGTGTGCCAGAAATGCCGCTATGGAATCTGTACGGCAAAAACCTGCAAGAACTGGGGCACAACGGGGGTGAGTTGCCAACTCGTGAATAGAAAGATATCTACAAGCAGGAATCGAATGCATGACCCATCCTAGGCCAAAACGATCAGATATAAATAAACCTCAATATGAATAAAGCTGAAACATGCTAACTGGCAATGTAATCTCTATACATGAGTGTAATGCCAAGTGCTCGTGCTAGTGCCTCAGGTAATAGCATGTTATGAATATGAGGTATAACCACTGTAATCACATCTGCACATACGTGGATCCCGTCCACTCGTCACCCACTGACGATAAACATCATGCAAGTAAATATCACAAGCCTGCATGGAAATATAATATGAGGATATAACCACCCGTGTCCCTCGCGACACATCAAATCATGGAACCAGGGTGCCCAGCATCGACACCCGAAAACATCATGAAAACCGTGCCCAGCATCGGCACGTAAATCCTCATATATCGGGCTCCGTCAGTCCGGATCGGCCCGCGGCCCCCGGCAGTACGCCCATCTCTCGGCTCCAGGCGGTATCCCCCGGATATCCGCCGAGCTCAAATACAATCACCGGTAGGTACTCGCCCGCCTCCAGGCTCAATCGGCATAACCCATCGATCATCTCGCCGAGGGGAACCATACCGGGTCCACCATGTACCCGCAATCGGCTCATCCGCGCCTCGATTCGGGTGTCACATGTCGCTCTCAGCGCCGAGAAAACACATGGTGGACGCACTGAAATATCATATCAAGGGAACCGGGTTTTAAAGTAATGATATATTCTCTTTTTAAAACATCCTCGGTTCCCAAATCCAGAAATAATCATAGAAACCACATATCTCAATGCGTATAATCAAGCATGAAGTATGCCACATGTAAAGGAAGGTATGTACATCATCATGTCATGCAAGGATCATATACTGAATTGCAATAGTACTACAGTGTAGTGACATGGCAATTATCGATGATGAGTGTGTGAGCCGGCAACAAGTGTACGTGGAACATATGCATCATCGATAATGGTGCTGGTGTCCTAGCAGCATGACTGAATATCACAACAATACAAGCGATGCAATGCGGATAGCAGGAATAATGCGGAAACAATGATCAACGCTACAGCACAGAACCTGTCCCAATAGGTATGTCATGTAACCTTGCCTTTTGAAATAAGACGAATCAGGGCTTTTGGTAAAGTAAGGGCTACGGTGTTTTAAGAAAAGATGCATCATTTGAAAATATCCGTATTACCCTTTTTCTTATCTTTAAAATATTCCCGATTCGTTAGTTTTGAAAAAGGGTATGACTCGGTCTAGTCCAATGTCTACTGAGAAATCTAGACATGAGGGGGATGAAACCACCTAATCTGAGTCAATATATATATAAGTATAGCTATGATAGTCGGTGATCTCGCCTCAAAACCATATCACAAGATATCCTCAAGTATGAATGCGGGTAAAGCACATGTCCAAAGGCCCGCTACACTATCATATCGCACCTCAAGGGCAACTATGTCACATCGCCGATCTCACGGCCTCACATCAAGTGTCATCACAAATCCACGTATCATCCTCAATCCCGTATATAAACACATGGTCCCATACCCACGTGTAGATATACACACCATCATATGAAAGAATGAATGCAAGAATGTGTATAGGTATATGTGTAAGTGTAGGTATAAGTGCAATCGCTACCCTAGGGTTCGCACTGTACTACACCAATACAATCTGAGCATCAAAGCTACCAATATCAATATCAATAATCCTAACCACACATAATAATATACGTGTGTATACGTATTCGTATACAACACCACGGACTGCGGGGGTGCTATACGCCATCCACCCGACTTCTCCCCGTAGATATAAATCTACTCACCTGCATCCTGCGTGTCGGTATCGATATCACCGTCATCTTCCGCATCGCCTCGGATCGTCGCGGTGTACCTACACATATCACACGTATCGCATCGCATCAAAACCAAATCAACACTTGAAACGATACGCTAAAACCAATACGATACGCGAAAAGGCCTATAGGTTAGAACCTACGGCTAGCCTTCGCAAAACAACCCGGACTCACTCGATATAGACGTACAAACGTCACACGATCGAGCTAACACACAAATACCAAAATCACCAAATCAAAATACACAAAACCAATTCACATTTCAAAGCAGCAACCCAAGAAAATGCTCCCAGATTTCGTCTCAGGTCAAAACAGGTCAAATCAACAACTCTAGGGTGCTATGCAGGGTATATTTGAGATACTGGATCGACCCCGAGGCAATCCACCACAACTTGGCCGGCCACATACACTGTTTGGCCGGCCAGGCCGGCCCAGGTAAGGAATTGGGGGCTCGTCTGGTCAGGGTAGCCTCCTATTGTCTCAATTGGGTCCCTGGTGTTGCTGATTTTTCCTAAAAAGGTCTCAGTGTGCTCCAGATTTTCCTGCAAGTTCCAGGTTCACAAAAACCGACATGGAAGTCCCGTAATTCCGTATTTTTAGTTTTCCAGTGGGATTGGTCTGGTTTTCTAATCAATATAGGGTCTAAGGTCACCTTCTAAGCTCAATTGCAAAGTCACAACTCAACTTTCCCCTTATCCTCTCTAGTTTTGTCCAAAGTGCACAAAATCACACGATATCGATATGAAACTTGAATTAAACCTTAAATACAACAATTAACACTCTAATGGCGAAGAAATTACCTCACAAGAGACTCATGAATCCTCAACAGCACCAAAACACCTCCTTTCTTGGTCCATAGCATAGATCTTGGGCTTGTGTGCAAGTTTTGTGAAACGGACATGTGGTTTTGAGCTAGTTTGTGAGATGAAGTGAGGCTTGAAGAGTGGAGGGGAAATGGTGCAGGAGGAGCAGCAGGAGGAGAGTGAAGAGGGAGGGAAATTGAGGGGAAAATGGCTAAGTGTTGGTCAAGGTGAACCCCATACCCCTTTCTCACCAACTCCCTTTCTTTATTCTTTTCTTTTTCTTTTCTTTCCCTTTTCTTTAATTCCAAAACCCTTCTCACAAGAATAGTGATCCCAAAATAACATGGTAGAAAATGTAACACAAGTCCAAAAATGATATGTGCACAATTTTGCACAAAAAGCCAAAAAAGCCGATTAGCGATTTTTAATCGCGATTAGCGCTAAATTAGCATATAAATGATCACAAACACTTAAAAATGGCATAATTCCAATAAATAACCCATTTTAGAATTTTCCATAATTTTTCATAATTTTTCTCCATTTATTTGCATTTAAATATTAATTTAATATTAAAATAATCAATAAAATAATATTAAATTATAAAAAAATTCCTAAAAATAATATTTTATTATTTTGGAATGTTACACTCGTTTTGGATCCGTGTGGTCTTGTTATTCAGGTAGAATTTCTTTAGAAATGCTTTCACAAACTCGTCCCAACTGGTTATCGATTGAGATGTGATGCTATACAGCCACTTTTCAGCAAGGTCATAAAGAGTGAAAGGTATAACTCGTAGCCGTATAGCATCATCAGACAGTTGGGTTGTCTTCATCATCGCACACACGTTTTGGAATTTTTTGATGAAGATGTAGGCATCTTCGGATTTAAGCCCGTGAAATTTAGGCGGCATGTTGATGAAGTGGGGATTAATTTTGAAATTATCCCTATTGGCCGGTGGAAAAGAAAGACAAGTAGGGAGCGCAGCACGGGTAGGATAGAAACGATCTTAGAGCGTGATTTGTTGTAGCGCTTGTGCTTGTGGTGGTGGGTTATTCGCACCAAGTGGAGGTGGAGTTATTCCCGGGGGGAGGGGGTAAAGTGATGTTAAGAGGAAATCTCAATATCTCGGAAGAAGAGTTGGATGAAGGTGAAGGTGAAGATGTATGAACAGAATCACGGTCAACGTCGGAGTTAGCCGGCAAAGGTAAGGGTGAAAGAGGCGTGGAAGGAGTTTCGATGTCGGAATCGATTGCGTAGTCAGTAGAGACTAACGTAACGAAGACTAAGCGGGCACTAGTATCCTGAGTCTAAACGGACACACACTAAACGAGTTTAGTATAGTCAAAGCGTAGAAAGTGAGGGTCTGAAAACGTTAATGAAGAAAAGTAGGTGAAAGGTAGGTGGAATGGAAATTTGGCGGCAAATGGTAAGTTTTTTATGAAAGTTTTAGGTTTTTTTTACAGAGTTTTGCAAAATATATACGGATTTATGGACACAACTTCAAACAATCATAGTCACAATATGTAAGTCCACGTTGCCCACCCCGGTGCTTGCGGGGAGGCGGAAAACGGAATAAAAATCGGATTTTTACTACTCTAGGCAACATGGACTAGACAAAGGAGGATCTTTGCTAAACAAAAACTAGCTAAAGCTAACTAGAAACTAGCTAAAGGGTAGAATGGTTATACCTAGGGCTTTATGTCCTTCTCTTCTTGCTCCTTGGAGTAGTAGAAAGGGATCACCTTTGTCGTCTTCTCACGTCGAAGAAGGATCCACCCGAGAGCCTCGTGCTTTGGCTTCAACTTCAAGCTAGAAGTAACTAGGGTGCTAGAAGTGCTAATCCTAGAACCCTAGATGAGAGTAGAGATTACTATGGAATGGTTTTTCTCAAGCTCAAGTGTTTCTCAACACATGAGAGGGGAGAGCTTGAGGAAGAGGAAGAACAAGAGAGAGAAAGTATATGATAGAATGAGAGAATAATAAGCCATTCTCACATATATGTGTGAATTATTGTAAACTGAAAATTAGTGAGATAATTGTCATGGATTAATCAAGACATGACCATTATCAATTCATTTTTAATGCAAATTGCAAGGATCAAAGAGCATCTTCAAAATGAAATGATGATGGTCAAAGTGTCAACCTAGGTCAACAAGTCAAGAATGTCAAATGGTCAACAACCATAACCATGCACAATTATATTAAACTAATATCAATTAACCATAATACACACATAAGCATTAGGGTTAATAAAATGACAATGGTCATTAACCCTAATCAAAGTCCTCTCCCTCTGTCTCAATCAACTGTGCATACGCACCCGTATTCGTGATCCGAAGAACACGAACACAATGAGATAAAACCAATCCCGAATCATATACTAGGATCCGGATTAAACCAAAGCCCGCTAGTATAAGCTATCCGGACAGCAAACGTGCACAAGTGCGCGGATGTGAACGAACCCTGTCGCAAAACCATGCGACCTCTACTCATTTTGCCTAAAGGCGAATAGCTCTCTGTGTGGGACTCTAAAGACTCGACACTACGCTGGCAGTGGGTTTAACCACAGACCGCAAGCGGCACTAGCTGTACGTAACGGTCCCCAGGTAGATGCCGATAAGAAGACTGACGAGGTGACCCCATCTGAACTCCAACTGAGCCTGTATGTGATAGTCTCCGTACAGTCCGGTCTGTTCGTCTGATACATCGCATGGCGGGCCTAGGGGGCGGTGAACGTCAGTCCCCTAATAGCAGTACAAGTCATGTCGGAGTGTAGCCCAGAACACCCTGAGATAACACTGGAAACCTTCCAGTATATCTCGCTTGCCCTGGCCAGGGACTACTTTTGTAATGGCTCTCCTGGACACAGCGCGATGTCAACCCCCAATACCGGGAGAGACGAATCCTGTCTAACCGTCACTGCCTCCAAGTGCTTCTGGACTGCACCCAAAAACTACCTGTTTGCACGACTCCTTTGAGCCGTGGTAGGGTAGTAATCAAAGTGCAGTGGGAACACACTCGAGGCGAAGTGACAGTGTCAAGTCAGCGGACTAAGCTGTACTCATGTCACCTGGGAACTGATAACTGACGATAGGTATAATACCAACCAACAGTTCCCGACGAGTCATGTCCAGTGTACTCGTAACCTAACGAGCACCCGCATACTATCTCAAGTACGACGTACTGACGGCTGTGGGACAGACCGTCTCCTACGCTGGGATGAGAAGCGCATACGCTAGTCTACTCCGGAGTATCGATGCCCTGTCTCGATAGTCCAACGACTAGGGACCAGTATAAGGATGTGCTTATGGATTACCCAGCCCATGAGTGTGAGCGCCATCACAACGCTGGTAATCAAGCAATAATCCTAAGGGCTCTACTAATATGTATATCAGCGATATGCTAAAAGAAACACATGCACATATTAAAGCAGAGACAAACCAAGTAGCATACTACCATTTCGAGCAAGATTGTATATACAACTGTGAATATCCCAAGCTTCCATCAAGTAATATACAAACTAGTATGATACAGTAATGGCCTATAGGGCATATACACTAACAATCTCCCACTTGCACTAAGGTCATGTACTGGCGTATCAAAGACCTATCATCTCGATTAGCCGCTCGAACTGAGTCTGGGGCAAGGCCTTGGTGAATGGATCTGCAGTGTTATCTTCTGAAGCAACCCTCCGAACCTCGATCTCCTGGCGATCCACGATCTCCCTGATCAGGTGATACCGCCTCAAGATGTGTCTGGATTTCTGATGGGACCTGGGTTCCTTCGCTAAAGCTATAGCCCCGTTGTTGTCGCAATACAGCGGTATTGGGTCAACAATGGACGGAACCACCTGAAGTTCTTTCAAGAACTTCCTCATCCAGACAGCTTCTTTTGCAACATCAGATGCAACGATGTATTCCGCTTCCATAGTCGAGTCAGCAACGGTTTCCTGTTTGGAGCTCTTCCAACACGCCGCCCCTCCATTGAGGGTAAAGACAAAACCCGACATGGACTTGGAATCATCCTTGTCACTCTGGAAGCTGGAGTCAGCAAAGGCCTCAATCTGGAGGTCTTTTCCGCCATACACCAAGAACATCTCCTTAGTCCTTCTCAGGTACTTGAGAATGTTCTTTACCGCTATCCAATATTTCTCCATAGGGTTTGACTGATACCTGCTTACCACACTCAGTGCATAACCTACATCTGGTCTGGTACACAACATCGCATACATTATAGAGCCTACCGCAGAAGCGTAGGGTATAATAGACATGCGATCCCTCTCCAAATCAGTCTTGGGAGACATCTCTTTGGAGAGGGTGATCCCGTGACAAGCCGGTAGATTACCGCGCTTGGAATCTTCCATACTGAATCTCTTCAGTATGGTGTCGATGTACCTGGACTGTGAAAGTCCTAATATCCTCTTGGATCTGTCACGGTAGATCCGGATACCCAGAATGTATGAGGCATCACCCAGGTCTTTCATGGAGAACCTGTGTGACAATAACCCCTTGACAGATTGTAGCATAGGAATGTCATTTCCTATTAAGAGAATGTCATCCATGTATAAAATGAGGAATACTACAGTTCTCGCTACAAATCTACAATAGATGCATGGTTCATCTGGATTTTTGATAAAGCCAAATTCCTTGACCGTCTCATCAAAACAGATGTTCCAACTCCGCGATGCCTACTTTAGTCCATAAATGGACTTAAGCAACTTGCACACCTTTCCGCTGCTCCCACTCTGAATGAAACCCCCTGGCTGGTCCATATAGACACACTCCTCTAAATGTCCATTTAGAAAAGCTGTCTTTACGTCCATCTGCTAAATCTCATAATCGTGGAAGGCAGCAATGGCAAGAAGGATCCGAATGGATTTCAGCATAGCTACTGGAGAAAAGGTTTCGTCATAGTCCAAACCAGGTCTCTGACGAAAACCCTTTGCAACCAGTCTATCTTTATAGGTCTCAACCTGTCCATCTACACCAATCTTCCTTTTGAAGATCCACTTGCATCCTACGGGTTTTACCCCATTTGGAGCAATGTCCAACGTCCATACTTTGTTGGTGTACATGGACTCCATTTCGGTCCGCATTGCATCCAGCCATTTTACCGAGTCGACGCTCTGAATGGCTTGCTGGAAGCTAGTAGGCTCATCACAGTCTATGATGCAATCCTCTCTATCCCCGTCAATGAGAAAACCGTAGTATCTCTCGGGCGGATGAGACTGCCTACTACTCCTGCGGAGTGGCGTGGGAATGTCCTGATCTTTCAAACCCTCTGGTTCTACTAAGCTTTCAGTAATAGCTTGTGGTTCTGGAATTTCTTCCAGTTCTATAGCGCTCCCACTTATTTCTTTTTCTAAGAACTGATGCTCCAGAAAATGGGCATTACGAGAAACAAGGACTTTTTGTTCCTCTGCGTAATAGAAAAGATACCCCCTGGAGTTCTTTGGGTATCCCACAAACTTGCACAGTACTGAGCGTGCCTCTAGTTTGTCCGTATGCTGCTTTTTGACATAAGCTGGACATCCCCAAATCTTCAGGTATTGAAGATAGGGTTTCTTCCCACTCCATAACTCATATGGTATGGTAGGCACGGTCTTAGTGGGAACTCGGTTCAAAAGGTATGCAGCTGTTTCTAGCGCATATCCTCAGAATGATCGCGGCAACTCAGCGTTACTCATCATGGACCGTACCATATCCAATAGGGTTCGGTTCCGTCTCTCCGATACACCGTTATGTTGCAGAGTGTATGGAGGAGTAAGCTGAGAGAGAATTCCATTCTCTTTTAAGTAACCCAGGAACTCGGCACTCAAGTATTCACCACCTCAATCAGATCTCAATGCCTTGATACATTTGTCTGTTTGTTTTTCTACTTCATTCTTGTATTCCTGGAATTTTTCAAAAGCTTCAGATTTGTGCTTCATTAAGAAGACATGTCCGAACCTTGAAAAATCATCCGTAAAAGTAATGAAGTAAGAATAACCGCTTCACGCATGTGTAGACATTGGACCGCACACGTCGCTGTGTACGAGTCCCAAGAGCTTGCTCACTCTTACTCCGTGTCCAGTGAACGGAGTCTTTGTCATCTTTCCTTTGAGACAGGATTGACAAGTTACATATGATTGATATTCAAACGGATCCAAATATCCTTCTGTATGCAACTTAGTCAACCTTCTCTCATTGATGTGACCCAGTCTACAATGCCATAAGAAAGTTTTATTGATTTCTGGAGACTTTCTTTTGTGTGTATTCTAGACATTGAAAATCTGTGGTTGGTTTAAAATGTATATACCGTTGTTTAATGTACCTGACCCAATCAAAACTTGATTAAGGTGAATGTTCACTACATTACTTACAAATGCAAATTCATAACCTTCTTTAGATAATAAAGATACAGAAATGATATTACAGGTTGCATTTAGTACATAATAACAACTACGCAAAACCAAAAAGTGTCCATCCGACAATCCCAGGTGATAGTCCCCCATGGCCTCAGCATCCATGCTAGCACCGTTTGCAACTCTGAGGGTCATGTCATCTGCCTTCAAAACTCTACGCTTTCTCAACACCTGCAAAGAATTATAGATATGAGATCCTGATCCGGTATCCAATACCTAGGAAGTAGAGTTTATTGATAGACAGTTTTCAATAACATACACACCTGAAGCTGAAGCCGCAACTCGCTTCAAATCCTGGGTTCTGGCCTTCCAAGCCTTGCAATCCTGTTTCCAGTGACCACTTTTGTGACAGTAGAAGCATTCTTCCTTCCCCACCAGGTTGCCTTTCCTTTTCCCTTCGTATCCACTTTACTGACACCGCCTCTTGGTTTGGCGGGGGCTTTCTTCTTCTTACCCTTGGCTTTCGCCCTGGATCTAGAAGAGGAAGATCCTCCTATAAACAAAGTGGATGTCTCCCTACCCTTCTGTAGGGTGCCCTCAGCACTCCTCAACATATTCAGAAGTTCGGAAAGTTCAACCTCTTTTCCTTGCATGTTGAAGTTTAGGACAAACTGGGCGTAAGTGGAAGGAAGGGACTGGAGAATCAAATCAGTGTAGAGTTCATTCTCCAACATGGTCCCAAGGTCCACGAGCTCCTCTATGTAGCCAATCATCTTAAGCACGTGTTCCGCTACCGATGATCCGACAGCCAATCTTGCCGAATATAGCTTCTTCGACACTTCGTATCTTGCGATACGAGACTGCTCTCCATACAGTTCATTTGTATGGAGAAATATGGACTCTAGGTCCATATTCTCATGCCTCCTCTGATGTTCGTTGTCCATCGAGGCAAGCACGAGGCATTTAGCCTTCGCGCAATCGATCTCCTATGTCTTACGGATTTCTTTATCCGCGACGCTGGAGGTGGGACCTGGGACAGGGGGAGCTTTGGTGGTAAGGACATACCCCAACTTGTCGTAAGTGATTGCCATCTTGACATTCCTGAGCCAATCTTTGTAGTTTGGCCCTGTCAGTATGTTTTTATTTAGTAATAACTTAAGTCCGGTCATGTTGAATGGTCGCTGCAATTAGGAGAGAGAAAAGAAATACTTTAGAATGATGCTCTTGCAAGTTTAGAGTGGTTTTTAGTTTGTCTAAACTGGATGGCTCCCACTGTCTCTCGAATCCCTTCTCAAACCGTAAAGAAAGGATTAGTCGGGATCAATCTCACCGTACAATACTTACTTAACCGTTCAGCCAGGCCAGTGTCGGTACTTCGAGGGAGGTTTTCCAACGCTTTCGCGAAGTTCCTTAATTAAAGAACCTCTTTTCCCTGGGGGCATAGCCCCGCTAACACCTTTCTAGACACCTACTAGGTTTATAGCATTGATCGTTAAGTGAGAGTTTTCCCGAGGAGTAGCATATACTCACAGTAGGATCGGGATCCAAATATCATCGCGTGATAAAACCGAAGGAATCCTACCAGAATTATCACACTCCAAATGGTATGCAGCGCTAGCAAGTTTCAGTGCTTATGAAACTCCCGATGTGGATTTTTGCCCCATGCTCTTATGACCTTGTCGTGAGGTCAAAATGTCATAAGTCACATGTCAAGTTCTTCCCATCATTATCCCGGTTAATTTGAACCCACCCGTACCTACCCTTGACGTAGGCCAAAATGGCAGTACGACTGTCTCAAACCAACGCATTCTATCTATGCAACAGATAAATATCCGGCAGCTACCAATCACTATGCCTTGGCGTGAGGTCAAAATACATAGCTTGAATACTACCGAATATTTAACTGAAATGATGGAGGGCTATGAATGGTTTTGGCGAAACCGTGAACGTAGTGAACTTGATATAATCGATGGAACGAGATAGCTTTTAAAAGGAGTGGTTCAAGCTCCGCATTTAAAAGTTTAGTTTTGAAAAGAACCGAGTGGTTTTCAAAGTGTTCCAATCGACTTTTACTTGGTTTATGTTCTTGCATTAGTTCTTTTAATACGTCCCATCATTTAATCCTACCATTGCAGAAAATAACCAAAATATAACGTACGCTTATGCCATTCGCATTCGCCACGGGGCCTCGTCATCACCCGTTAGGTTACTTAACTAACGACAGAGCGGGGGCTGGGCTAGCGCGGCTGTAAAATATAAGCAACGCCTAAATAGTTATCATATATAAATATATATCAATGATAGACATTATAGATCACAGATGAATACATTCGATATACTAGGAATCCGCAATCCGTTCGAGCCTGCAACGAAAAGCGGATTACACGGTCGCGGTGAATAGCCAATACCCCACCCAAGACCCCTACGGATGCGGCAAACTACCCGCCAAGTACCCAAAGCGAAGCAACCTCCCTCAACACCGTGAGTAGGCCACTCGGCACTTCGAGATACCCGGTAGTTTGTGCACCCCCTCCATGGGTCTATCCTAGGAGCAAAAACAGTAAAAAGAATTATTCAATGACGGCTACAACCCCGACCCGGTTGTGCGGCCAAACAAATAATAATACATCAATTTACATATTACAATGAATGAAAGAAAAAGAAACACTCATCTCACATCTACCCCGGCTATTCACCCTCGACAATCCAATGCATTCATATACACATACCATCATCAAACACAGATCACAGATATGTATATCCCCCACTAATCGACTTATAGCGATTAGCAGACGTTCAATACATATAAACATCACAGATATAACCGATTAGTCAAAGTATAGTGAAGTTCGATCAAAAATACGGATTTATAGGCCCCCAAATACAAATTTCTTTTCTAGAAAATCTAGGCTGAAATAAACCATCTTAAAAATCCCAAAACCACAACCTAAGAACACTGCACCAAACTCGGTCATGAACCGAGTCAAAACGGCCGCGGTTCCGCGGCAATGGGTATACTTTTGCCGCTTTACCGCCGCGTTTTGAAGGGATCACTCGACCGTTTTTGGTGGGCTTCTTCACAAAACCCTGAGATGATTTTTGGAGTATGACTTTTTTATTTTAGAGCAGAAAACATTTTAACAGAAACTTAGGGTTTTGCATGTCGTAGTTTTGCGATTTTTCCGATCGAACTTCTATACACTTTACTACCTAGCTATTTTATATTTAGTTAGGCTCTGATACCACTGTAAGTCCACGTTGCCCACCCCGGTGCTTGCGGGGAGGCGGAAAACGGAATAAAAATCGGATTTTTACTACTCTAGGCAACATGGACTAGACAAAGGAGGATCTTTGCTAAACAAAAACTAGCTAAAGCTAACTAGAAACTAGCTAAAGGGTAGAATGGTTATACGTAGGGCTTTATGTCCTTCTCTCCTTGCTCCTTGGAGTAGTAGAAAGGGATCACCTTTGTCGTCTTCTCACGTCGAAGAAGGATCCACCCGAGAGCCTCGTGCTTTGGCTTCAACTTCAAGCTAGAAGTAACTAGGGTGCTAGAAGTGCTAATCCTAGAATCCTAGATGAGAGTAGAGATTACTATGGAATGGTTTTTCTCAAGCTCAAGTGTTTCTCAACACATGAGAGGGGAGAGCTTGAGGAAGAGGAAGAGCAAGAGAGAGAAAGTATATGATAGAATGAGAGAATAATAAGCCATTCTCACATATATGTGTGAATTATTGTAAATTGAAAATTAGTGAGATAATTGTCATGGCTTAATCAAGACATGACCATTATCATTTCATTTTTAATGCAAATTGCAAGGATCAAAGAGCATCTTCCAAATGAAATGATGATGGTCAAAGTGTCAACCTAGGTCAACAAGTCAAGAATGTCAAATGGTCAATAACCATAACCATGCACAATTATATTAAACTAATATCAATTAACCATAATACACACATAAGCATTAGGGTTAATAAAATGACAATGGTCATTAACCCTAATCAAAGTCCTCTCCTTCTGTCTCAATCAACTGTGCATACACACCCGTATTCGTGATCCGAAGAACACGAACACAATGAGATAAAACCAATCCCGAATCATATACTAGGATCCGGTTTAAACCAAAGCCCGCTAGTATAAGCTGTCCGGACAGCAAACGTGCACAAGTGCGCGGATGTGAACGAACCCTGTCGCAAAACCATGCGACCTCTACTCATTTTGCCTAAAGGCGAATAGCTCTCTGTGTGGGACTCTAAAGACTCGACACTACGCTGGCAGTGGGTTTAACCATAGACCGCAAGCGGCACTAGCTGTACGTAACGGTCCCCGGGTAGATGCCGATAAGAAGACTGACGAGGTGACCCCATCTGAACTCCTACTGAGCCTGTATGTGACAGTCTCCGTACAGTCCGGTCTGTTCGTCTGATACATAGCATGGCGGGCCTAGGGGGCGGTGAACGTCAGTCCCCTAATAGCGGTACAAGTCGTGTCGGAGTGTAGCCCAGAACACCCTGAGATAACACTGAAAACCTACCAGTATATCTCGCTTGCCCTGGCCAGGGACTACTTGTGTAATGGCTCTCCTGGACACATAGCGATGTCAACCCGCAATACCGGGAGAGACGAATCCTGTCTAACCGTCACTGCCTCCAAGTGCTTCGGGACTGCACCCAAAAACTACCTGTTTGCATGACTCCTTTGAGCCGTGGTAGGGTAGTAATCAAAGTGCAGTGGGAACACACTCGAGGCGAAGTGACAGTGTCAAGTCAGCGGACTAAGCTGTACTCATGTCACCTGGGAACTGATAACTGACTATAGGTATAATACCAACCAACTATTCCCGACGAGTCCTGTCCAGTGTACTCGTAACCTAACGAGCACCCGCATACTATCTCAAGTACGACGTACTGGCGGCTGTGGGACAGACCGTCTCCCACGCTGGGATGAGAAGCGCATACGCTAGTCTACTCCGGAGTATCGATGCCCTGTCTCGATAGTCCAATGACTAGGGACCAGTATAAGGATGTGCTTATGGATTACCCAGCCCCCACGAGTGTGAGCGCCATCACAACGCTGGTAATCAAGCAATAATCCTAAGGGCTCTACTAATATGTATATCAGCAATATGCTAAAAGAAACACATGCACATATTAAAGCAGAGACAAACCAAGTAGCATACTACCATTTCGAGCAAGATTGTATATACAACTGTGAATATCCTAAGCTTCCATCAAGTAATATACAAACTAGTATGATACAGTAATGGCCTCTAGGGCATACACCAACACAATATGCACAATCACATCTAGAGCTACAGTCTTCAAAGTCTACTAGACCGCTCCTAATTGTTCTAAAGTGACAAGTTGTGAGATAATCCTCAAATCGCCTCTTCACTGCCAATTGTGGCCAGGTAAGCACAAGTGAGATAAGGAGGGTTCCGCTCACGAATCACCGTGAGACGGGCCTTTTAAAATTACCTCCTCACTTGTCTTGCCTAGGAACCACAAAGTCAAGTTTAGATAAACGACCGAATGCCCCCAACTTTCCTCTGTCTTATTGAGCATGACAAGTCCTTAGTTGGCTGAGTTTAGATATTTTTTAATTAATCTCAAGGCTAATGCGTATACTTTTTATGATTTTTGGGGTCTTAGGAAGGGTAATGAAATCCCCACCCAATCTGAATTTGTGTTATAGCCCCTTAAAACCCATATTATTTATGCAAAACGATAACAAACAAAAATCTAAAACACTTGCAAAAATTTTATTTGGCGGCGGCGCAAAGAATCATACACAAAAAACAGTTTATTGAAGAGGGGGGGGAGTTTGCGCAAAGAATACTGCAGGAAAAAAAGTTCAGTGGAGTGCAGAGAGGGTAAACAGAAGAAAGAAATACTCACAAAAAGTTTGAAGCTCTGAAGAACTACTTTGACCGCGGTTCCACAGTCAAACTCACTCTTTGGCGGCGGTTCCGAGGTGATTTGAACAATCTATACCTCCAAATTTCTTCTGTGTACTAAATTTGATCTCTTCTTATGGTTTGGAGCCTCTGAGTTTTGAATGGGTCACTAAATTTGCTCCAGAAATTTTACTGTTGGCCGCAGTTTCGTCTTGATCTGCCGTAGTGTAGCTGCGAGATGTGGGTCCAACTCCCCACGACTTTGACACTGAATTTGCTCTTCTCCCTATCTTGCACACTCGCACAAAAGGAATAAAAAATAACAAGATGATTTTTATAATTTTGTTTAGATTTTTTTATATATTTATTCATAAATTAACCCGAAACTACACAAAGAAATAATCTATTGTCTCCCATTTGATCGTTGAGGTTTTATGCTAGTTCTATTTACCGCAATCAAGTCGATTTCGCTTGGTAGCTAGCCGGTTGAGTACGGGTTGATCCACGGAGAGATGATATTCTTTTTCTTAGTATTTTAACGAGTTAAGTCTAAATTGTCCAAGTTTGTTCAAAATTAACTATGTGCTTAGATATGTATGTTAAAAGAAACTTGTTAGGGTTAGGATTAGGTTAGTTTGAGTTAGGAGTTCGCTCACTTCTTTCGTTTGCCACACTTGATATCGATGTTACGGTAATCGGTAACAACGGATATTAACACGACTAGGAAGGAATCTTGCGAGTATAAGCTAGACTTTCCAACTCTTAGTTCCTTCCTTTTGGTCCTTGTCTATCCATTCTTGGCTCTTAGCCATAAGCTCCGGTCAATTCAACTATAACCGGTCTTGCTAGGGTGTCACCACTATCATATAGGATAGGGTGCCGTAGGGAACGGATTGTGGTTGCCTTGACGGGAGTTTGAATCAAGTTATTGTGCAAAGGAAAGAATGAGGGAGATTTCCTTCTCCTTATCCTACCCTAACAAGTGAGAAAACTACTCACTCATTATGAAAAAAAGAAAATAAAAACAAGCAGAGAAGGTAAAAATAAATGAGGTAGAAAATAACAACTAGCTACTTGGGACCTCACCTAGGCAAGGATCACATTTGAGTATCATGGTTGCAAGGATAAAAGAAAAGAGAAGAAGAAAAAGAACAAGAAAACCAACAACTACTTAACAAAGAAAAGAACAAGCAATATATAAAAACCAATTAGATATTTTACAAGACATGCATATAAAAACTCTGCTCTTCATTTATCATCCACTCAAAAGCTCTCACTACAATTTTAATGGAGGAAAGATAATGAAGAAGAAGAAGTTACACTAAATTCTAACAAAATACTAGTGCAAATATAAATCATTGATGTGGATCTGATCTAGAGTATTTATAAGTAGTGAAGTGAAGCCCTAGGGTCTTTTTGAGCCCTTATAAAAAGTCAAAACCACCCCTGAAAATTTGGCGCGAGACGCTATATAATGGCCGCAGATCCGCCTCCTATTTGGTGTTTAGATCGCGGAACCACGGCTGTTATAGGGAGTTGAAATTCCAAATTTCTCTGGATGCCTTGTGTTGCTTTATTACTATGTTTAGTACACTTGGTTTTGCAGAATCATTCCAAAATACTCCCAGATTTACAACAGTACCCAAACATGAAAATGAGTGGACTTTTGTCTTGATTTTTCTTGAGCTTCGTGTTGCCTTCTTGATTCTTATGCTGCGTTTCTCGTGCTCTGTGCTTGTTTGAGACACGAATGTCCCTCGCTTGATCTTGTCTCCTGAACTGGTAAGCGGCACCTGACGGATGGTGAGCGGAACCCGTATTTTTATCCGCTGTTGGCAGTTGTCCTGAATTTGTCGCGACTGTTCATGATTTTTATTGTTTTCGACTGAGAACCTGTAACCTGCAATTATGTAGCAATCACGGATCAAAAGTACCTACTTATATGCAATGCGATCAAGAATAAGTGGTATAAAAGTACAAAATTCTGATATGAACTCCTAGCAAGGTGAAGAAAGCTCGCAAAGTACTCCGACCGGATCATCTGAAGCGCCGATTATGTTGCTGATGAAAGAAATGATTCAGGAATTTGATGAACTCGGAGAAAACATAATGGCCTTACACAAAAAGGTCATGCAATTACCCCATAGCAGGAGATCTAATGAAGCAATGAGTTGCAATAATTTAGCTCTGCAAAACACCATGACTCTGCCACCAGAGTTCCCGACTAAGAAGCTAATCAAAGAAGCCTATTGAATGGGTGAGATGATCGCACGCTCTTGGCGTGTCGAGTTTTAAGAGTTCTAAAGTTTAACCACGATCAGGACGGTGTCTCTTTGCAGCTAACCGCGATGAGCACCGGTCGTTCCACAGGGAGACGGAGTGTTTTAAGTTCTTGTTTTGACGAGTTAATGGGCGTGGGCGGAACATTCTTTATCTAACCTATGTGTTATATGCAAGGTAACCGTTTGTTAGGATTAGATAGGATGGTGTAAGTTAAGGAAATCCGTATTCAAGTCCTTTGATCCAAACTCAACCAATGAAGCTAGAGCAATCGGAAACAACATGGATTTGGGTGCTTAAGCACGGTATTCGTGGAATCCGGCTTATTGACCCTTGTCCTTCCGTTCTTGTCTCTTGCTTTCGCCTCCGGACAAACCAAACACAACCGGTCGCGGTTAGGAATCACCGTTACCTTAGTAAGGTAGGGTGCCTAACAAAGCGCTTGCGTAAGGTTTGGGCGGAGTTTCGAATGGAAAAATACGGGAAAAGGAAATGGGAAATGAAACCTTAACATACAATATCTTTCTCTATTCCTAACAACACATATTCACAAACATCATATTAACAACACCATATTAACAAACCAAAAAGAGCAAAGAAAAGAACAAAGAAAAGAAAACATTACAAATAAGTAAGTGCATGGAATTTAAAGTGCAAGTAAGTAAAAAGCATGATAATAAATTGCAAGTAATGAAAAGCAAGTAATAAAAGAGCAAGAAAGAAAGAACTAGGAACCATGGAACAAGTTACAAACCATGGGTTTAATAACCCAAACTTAAACTTGCAAACTCAATTAAGAGGTTGCAAGATCAAGAGAGAGATAAAAACCCAAGGCAAAATGATAGCACAAAATAGAAGAGCTTTATCGATTCCATATGAAGATACAACCCTTGAGATCAAATACAAAAACTTAAACTTGCAAGCTCAATTAAGAGGTTGTAAGATCAAGAGAAGGCAAGGATTTTACGGGGACTAAGCTATATACAAGAATAAAGAGAAACAAAAAAATTTGAGAGTAACAAAATGTGAACAAAGAATGACCCTTCTCCTTGCTGCCTACTTGCTGCCTAGTTCTGTATTTATAGGCTCAAAAGAAAATTTTACAAACAATAAAATGAGCTGACATGGTGGCAAGGGGGGCCCACAGCAATGGGGGTGATCTCTGGTCAATTCCGAGCTCTCTGGCTCGTACTTGGTGTGTGGGTTTGTGTGCTTCCCAATATCACTTTGGTCCAGTTGGTTTTCTCAAATTTGACTTTGGATGCACCAGGGTATTGGAGGGAAACTTGAATCTTTTGATCACATCACACCATTAGCATTTATTGCACTTGTCCCCGCACTTGTGTGCATTGGCCAGCCCACTAGGTCCATGGTCCAAGCTCCAAGAGTTAGTGTGCACACATGTTATGTGTTGGACCAAAATGTGTACACTTTATTTGTTTGCAAAATAACTCTTGGGATATCGGTTTGCAGTTCCGGTTGCAGTGTGGGCTCGCAAATGATATATCCGTGATTTTAAGTGTATTTCCAGTATTTTGTCATGGATACCTGTAATCTGTATTACTGAGCAGACACCGGTTAATAGTACCGATATAAAACAAAATAGATAAAGAATGAGCAGTATTAAAATGCAGTTTTCTGATATGAACAAATACCCCCAAACTTATTTTTTGCTCGTCCCGAGCAAAACAAAATCCTAGCCTCACTTTTGCAGGGAACTCGATTGCACTAAGCGCGAGCAACAAGCCGTTAAACTTCTAGGTGTCCCTAGTAGGAGGAGTGTTGTCTCCTGAAGGTTTTCAGCGGATTACACCCACAAATCCCTTTAAGCTAGTTCATAAGTTAACGTTGATTCTACCCCTACGGTTTCATATCTACGTTAGAAACTCTATCATCCTAAGTTATAAATATCCAACCCTTATACTTCACACCTCCTATCTATTTAACCTTAGATCCTATACGTTCCAAAAAAGTTTAGAAAGATTTTGGTATCTCCTGAGTTTTCCTTCTAAAGTACTGTCTCAAATCAGGAATTTTTTTATTAAATTTACAGAAAACATAAGTCTTATTCTTCATTTCTATCTTTCCTCCAAACATCGATCGTATACCCTTACGTTTGTGTAAATTTTCATCCCTACACTCAAGAATTCAATTCAAGCTATAGTACCCTTGCCCTAATACCTAATATTACTTCTTTTCATTAATGATGGACGGTGTTGCTCACACACCTTTCATACGACTATTAATGCTTCTTGAGGGACTAACGGCCGATTACTGAATATGTGAGCTTAAAGCGTAAATAGCATTTTCCAGGTCTTGACTTTATTTATTTATTTTTCTTTTATTTATTTTTCTTTTTCAAGACCGGATATATTTTTCAATATGCTCTTTAGGTATTTAGCTTTAAATACCGTTTTTTCTTTCATACTAGATTTTCAGGCAAGAGTATTTCTAGGTATCCTCTACTATCCTAAGTTTTAAGGTGCGTGTTTGTGCAGTTTGTACGGTTTATACTTTCTAAATTTGAATTCAAGAATAAAAACTATTTTTCAGACTTATCTTTCAATAAAGCTTCAATACTTTCCCTTCATCTTGACTTAACTCAAGAACTGAACTCAAGATTACCTACTTCTATAAAAAAACTGTAAAGACGTATACTTACCAACGTTAAATAGAAAGAGGGGTATTTTTAGGGTTTTCAATTCCTAAGCCTAGAATTTAGTTATTTCTTAACGTATCAACTAAACTTTCTGAATAAAATATCAGTTACCCTATTAGCTAACTTGACGACAAAGTTTTTATATTTTTGTAAAAATTTTCGAATTTTTTTTTGGGTTTTTAATAAGGTATGCAAATGCAGAATGTACAAATGAATGCGAAGGCAGAAAGCTTACCGAGCACAATCCCAAACTTAAACTTGACAGTGCCCTCACTGTCAGGCTACACCAAGAGGGTCAAAATTGTCGGCGCTCCCCAAAAACAAATTATATACAAAACAAAAACAAAAAAAAAGAAGAAAACCAAAAATATATACACAAAAAGGGTCCCCCCAAACGTAAGTAAAACAGTGTTTCTACTGTTAAGCTTTGAAGTCCAGGATTAGGGGGAAAGTGAACGGTATTAAGCTATACAAGGCCTTACACAAGCCAAAAGTGAGCACCAACCATTCAAAAAAATCTATCTTTTTAGTGTGCTGGATGGTGAAAGAACGCGGAGAGGTAAGAAATGGAGAATACGCGAGACCGTACGGGGATAGAAGTGGTATACGGTCCCGGTATATGAGGAGAAGAATGGCGGAAGGGAAAAAGAAACGGAGTATGAACTTGAGGGTGAAAATGGAGTGAATAGATTAGCACAATTTGTGATGACCGATATGTGAAAAGCGATTGTGCTAATCTATCAACCCGTCGAGAAATGGGGTCAAACCCCTCAAGATTCGTGAGAAAACATGGGTACGCCAAACTTGGTAAACAAGACATAAGAAATGAAATCGATACGGTGTCTTGCAAGGTCGGAACGATGGAAAGGATGGAGGGAAGTGATCGAGGAAGGGTATCCGTTAAAGGTTCAGGAGAGTGTACACAGTCAATGAAAGGGATAGGATGAATTGGAAAATCCGACCCATCAATTAAAACTCGTTCATCCTCAAAGCTATCCTCAAAATTCTCCTCAAAATTTAGCTTATCCATGCAAATTTCATCAAAATCAAGATGCATATGAAGTTCGGAAAAAACATTTAATGACTCGGGATGATGAATTGGAGAGAAAAACTCATCCAAAGCAGCGGGTTCATCATCCAAAATATTCCCAGCGTCAATATCCTCGATCAAGTGAAAATCAATTTTCTCAGACACCTCATCAAAAGCATGGATATCTATCAATTGTGGTTCTAAGATGGAGGTGCAGAGGTTAATAGGATTGGGTGTGGTTTCACTCAAAAGGGACCCATCACAATCGGGTAAATCAAACACTACAAAGTCGCACAACTTATTAAACATTCTATCTTTACTTGGTAAATCTTTTGGGACACTTGATAGACATTTAAAACTGGAGTTGTGTGATTCAAATTCGGACGGGTAGGTGTGATTTGGAAGGGTATACAGCTCACTCTCTCCACTCAAATTCTCAACCTGTCCTACCGCCGCATCATACATTGGAAAATTTGGAGCTAGTTAGAAACTAGCTACCGGGTCACTAGATTGTTTGAGGGCGGCCATAGACGCATTAAAATCCAGTATTTGTTGGTACGACGCTACCCTAAAGTCTTCCAACGACTGTTCCAGACTAGACATGGGCTGTGAAGGAGTTTCATTAAAATATTCAAAGTTGTTTGGATACTGAAAACTCCCAAATGGCGGTTCAGAAGCAATGTCTAGAGAAGGTGCAAAAGTCGGGTAGGACTAGTAGGAATTAAATGGTAGGACAAGAGTAGGATCAACATTTGGATAAGAAGGTGAATGGAATTTTTGATCCCAAGAATTGGAAATGATGAAAGGAGTGAAAAATCGGTTACGGGATTGTTCAATACGTTCAGCAATAGACACAGGTCTTGGAGTTACAACTGGATTTGAAAAAGGAGTATCAACGTAAGAAGGTGGTGAAGGTTGAAATGGTTGATACAAAGTGGATTGCGGAGTCCAATTGGTTGTCCTAGACGAGTTTATGCGATCTTTCAAAGAAATTTTAGGCATGGAGGGATCGTTCGACGTTCGACCAAAGCAAGACCCGTAGAAAGTAAAGTCTGGTTGTGGGTACCAAAGTTCGGCAAGAGTTTTTCGAGGTGGGGTACCCATGATATGAAGAGAGGGAGAAGAATAAGTGAAAAGGAGGGGAAAAGAATGTGGGTTTTTTTAAATTATTTTTAAGTTAGTTATTAACAGAAGAATGAAATATACACACAAAAAGAATCTGGAGAAAAACAATCACGACATAAGAATACCACGCACTTAATAGGTCTAGAGTTCACCCGGGTCAACTAGACCTGCTCAAGAACTTGATTGTCGAAGTAAAACTGTGTCGAGAAACGGGCTCAAGATATACTGATCATGAGGCCAGGTAAGTGCAGAGATAAGGGGAGGTTTTCCGACGCTTTCAAGAAAGTCCTTAATTAAATAACCCTTTCTCTTTTGGCGGTTTCGCCGTGAACACTTTCCTAGACACCCCGTAAACAATATACTATTAAGCGGTGTTCTAAACACAGTTAACTTTTTCTAGTGAGCGCGAAGTCCTTAAGGCTTAAAGTCTAGTTTCTTTTAAAATTTGTGCGGGTACACGTTATGCTCAATTTCGTGATTTGTGGGCCACGGAAAAGGGGATGAAATCCTTTACCGTATGTTGTGGGGTTCGCTTGCCCTTAAATCCGTATTAATGTATGCAATGCGCAATTCAATAAAAATTCAAAGAATCAAACAATCGTTTTTTTACTTTAAGCACGGCACTGCAACAAATACGGGTTAGTTAATTTGAGCGTTTGGAAGCGAACTTGCAAAGAATCCTACAACGAATAGTATATTGGATGCGTCGGATTTGAGAAGAAGGTGTTAATAAAGTACGTACCGATAAATTTTTCGGGTTAGAAAACCCCCGTTGAATCAAATCCGGTTAGCTTGAAAAGTTTGCTTGCGCGGGTCAAACTACCCGGATCTTTGGCACTATACTTCGCAATCACCTTGGCCTTGAATGTACACTTTGCTCCCATGATCGCAGTTTGCAAATCCGTAAAATCTGAAAATGTCGAAAAATTGATATTAGTGCGAAAAAGCGATACGAATGCCCAAATAGCTGCACACACAAAATTATAAAAAAAACAAACAATAAAAATGGGACAAAGACAGAACACTGGAGAACAGGAAAAAAATTTGGAGGCAGAATGTGGTGATACGACCGGCGAGCTTGGAAATTGAGGAATTGTCGCCGGTCCAATTGTGGCAAATGGGCTCCAAACTTCTTCCGGTGTCTTAATGTTCCACTAGTGTCTCACTGGTATTGTTCGAATTTTCAATTTAGTTCCAGAGAGTGAGCATGTAAGAATTCCAGAGAGCAAAATTAAGTTAGCAAAGTTAGTTTTTTTTTGGTTTTGGTTTTTGAAATTTTTATGTTGTTTTGAAAATAGGGTTAGTTGTATAGATGAAATGTACAGAGATTAACCTGAAATAATAAAAACCAAAACGTTACCATTTCCTCGGCAACGGCGCCATTTGATCGCACGCTCTTGGCGTGTCGAGTTTTAAGAGTTCTAAAGTTTAACCGCGATCAGGACAGTGTCGCTTTGCAACTAGCCGCGATGAGATCGGGTCGATCCACAGGGAGACGGAGCATTTTAAGTTCTTGTTTTGACGAGTTAATGCGCGTGGGCGGAACGTTCTTTATCTAACCTATGTGTTATATGCAAGGTAACCATTTGTTAGGATTAGATAGGATGGTGTAAGTTAAGGAAATCCGTATTCAAGTCCTTTGATCCGAACTCAACCAATGAATCTAGAGCAATCGGTAACAACGTGGATTAGGGTGCTTAAGCACGGTATTCGTGGAATCCGGCTTATTGACCCTTATCCTTCCGTTCTTGTCTCTTGCTTTCGCCTCCGGCCAAACCGAACGCAACCGATCGCGGTTAGGAATCACCATTACCTTGGTAGGGTAGGGTGCCTAACAGAGCGCTTGCGTAAGGTTTGGGCGGAGTTTCAAATGGAAATATACAGGGAAAGGAAATGGGAAATGAAACCTTAACTTACAATATCTTTCTCTATTCCTAACAACACATATTCACAAACATCATATTAACAACACCATATTAACAAACCAAAAAGAGCAATGAAAAGAACAAAGAAAAGAAAAGAAAACATTACAAGTAAGTAAGTGCATGCAATTTAAAGTGCTAGTAAGTAAAGAGCATGATAATAAATTGCAAGTAATGAAAAGCAAGTAATAAAAGAGCAAGAAAGAAAGAACTAGGAACCATGGAACAAGTTACAAACCATGGGTTTAATAACCCAAACTTAAAATTGCAAACTCAATTAAGAGGTTGCAAGATCAAGAGAGAGCTAAAAACCCAAGGTAAAATGATAGCACAAAAGAGAAGAGCTTTATCGATTCCATATGAAAATGCAACCCTTGAGATTAAATACAAAAACTTAAACTTGCAAGCTCAATTAAGAGGTTGCAAGATCAAGAGAAGGCAAGGATCTCAAGGGGACTAAGCTATATACAAGAATAAAAAGAAACGAAAAAACTTGAGAGTAACAAAATGTGAACAAAGAATGACCCTTCTCCTTGCTGCCTAGTTCTGTATTTATAGGCTCAAAAGAAAATTTTACAAACAATAAAAATGTGCTGATGTGGTGGCAAGGGGGGCCCACAGAAATCTTGGAGCAATCTGGCACTGTAGGGCCGGCCACAATGGGGGTGATCTCGGGTCAATTCCGAGCTCTCTGGCTCGTACTTGGTGTGTGGGTTTGTGTGCTTCCCAATATCACTTTGGTCCAGTAGGTTTTCTCAAATTTGACTTTTGATGCACCAGGGTATTGGAGGGAAACTTGAATCTTTTGATCACATCACACCATTAGTATTTATTGCACTTGTCCCCCCACTTGTGTGCATTAGGCAACCCCCTAGGTCCATAGTCTAAGCTTCAAGAGTTAGTGTGTACACATGTTATGTGTTGGTCCAAAATGTGTACACTTTATTTGTTTGCAAAATAACTCTTGGGATATCGGTTTGCAGTTTCGGTTGCAGTGTCGGCTCGCAAATGATATATCCGTGATTTTAAGTGTATTTCCAGTATTTTTTCATGGATACCTGTAATCTGTATTACTGGGCAGACACCGGTTAATAGTACCGATATAAAACAAAATAGATAAAGAATGAGCAGTATTAAAATGCAGTTTTCTGATATGAACATGAGACAACCTTGTATGAAGCAGCCAGAAGATCACACCTAAGTAGGCAATCTATGGGAGAGACAAGCCATAATTCTCATCATCGACAGTTGCCTTTACCTTCCTTCAAAAATGAAGAAATTTAAGGCGGCCACATTGAAAATAGGGCGTCATCCATATCCAAGCCGCAAGGCCGCTCAACCCCACCTCCTACGGAGAGGATAGGACGTGGATATTCTTTTCTCCGGGATATGACGAGGAAAATATTTAACCCCGTTATGAAGCATCATATGTTAATACTGCCCAAGTGCAAGCGGCCTTATGAAGCTAATGCTTTTGATCATCCCGACTACTGTCCCTACCATCGGATCATTAGTCATCTAATAAAGGATTTCTTTCCCTTCAAGGACTGTGTAGAAGAGCAGTACTGGCAAGGCAAGTTCAGACTGAGAGACATCTAGAAAATGGAACTTCCGTAAAAGTATGAGCCAATGTGAGACAACCCCGCCAAGTCAGAGCGTAACCGGCCTAAAAAGTAGAAACTCACCCACACTTTCCACATGATAAGACTCTTCAATGAAAAGGGTGATGAAGATACGCTTCAGTGTCTCGACTGCTTCTCAAATGAAGAAGAGGAAATTTCGGAGCTGCCGCCAGTGCCAAAAGAACCGGAAGACAGGATCTATATCACCGCTGATGAATTGAAACAGATAAACTTGGGAACCGAAGAAGATCCTCGACCCGTGTTCATTAGCGAGCTACTTTCAGATAAAAAAGTAGCTGGTCTAAAAGTAGTACTCATGGGATACAAAGAATGCTTCGCATGGAATTATTCCAAAATTCCAGGCTTTTATTCGAGGAGAATATGTCTCGAACTCGAGATGAGTGTTTGCGTTGAACTCAAGAAACTTATAGATTCCGGTTTCATCTAGGAAGTCCAATACCCCGAATGAATTGCCAATATCGTCCCCGTGATGAAGAAGAATGGGACTATTTGGATTTGCGTGGACTTTCGCGACCTTAACAAGGCGTGTCTGAAAGATGACTTTCCTGTACCAGTCATCGAACTGATGATTGACAACACCTCCACTCACAAGGTCTTCTCTTTCATGGACGGATCATCAGGATACAATCAAATAAAGATGGATCCGGAAGATCAGAAGCATTTGGCCTTCCGCACACCATTAGACTTATACTGTTACCAAATCATGCCTTTCAAACTAAAGAATGCCGGGACAACATATTAAAGAGAAATGCCTAAGATATTTGACGACATGATACATGACATCATTGAGTGCTATATCGATGATTTAGTGGTCAAGAACATGTCACATGAAGAGCACTTGGAGCATCTAAGGACAGTCTTCAAAAGCCTTCGAAAATTCAACCTAAAGATGAATCCGATGAAATGCGCTTTCGGAGTCTCGTCAGGGAAGTTTCTGGGTTTTACAATCCGCCACCGAGGGATCGAAATTGACCCCTCCAAGATCAGAGCAATTATAGAAATGTCCCCTCTAAGGAATCTCCAACAACTGGGATCTCTCTAAGGAAAGCTCGTTTATATCCAACGGTTCATCGCCAACGTTTCTGGGAAATTCCGTCCATACAGCCGTCTGATAAAGAAAGGCACCCCATTCATATGGGATTAAAAGTTTCAACAGGCACTGGAGGAGATCAAGCAATATTTGTAGAATCCACCAGTCTTGGCCGCTCTGGTTAAGGGAAAGCCCCTTATCCTCTATACAACTGTTCTTGATGGTTCTCTAGACGCGCTGTGGACACAAGAGAATGACTAAGGAAAGGAAAAGGCTCTATACTATCTAAGTCGAGTCCTATTAGGAGCAGAAAGCAATTACTCTCATATCGAAAAGTATTACCTAACGTTGATCTTTACCATCACAAAGCTCAGAAATTATACCCTGGCACATGAAGTTCATCTCATATCGAAGGTGAATCCCCTCAAGTACCTCATGACTAAAGCTATGTTAACCGGGAGGCTCGCTGAATGGGCCCTTCTGTTGATGGAGTTCACGATTACTTATTGGCCCCTCAAAGCGGTAAAAGGACAAGTCATCGCCGAATTCCTCGCGGAACACCCGATCCTGGCTGAGTCTCCATTAAATAGCTAGCTGTCGGATGAATATGCATTCAACACAAGGGAAGAGGTAGAAGAAACCGGAAAGTACCGGTGGGAACTATATTTCAACTGAGCATCTTCAATGAAAGCATGAAAGAGGAACACCCCAATAATCAAATCCGGGGTTGGACTCATCTTTGTAACTCCACAAAGTGGTATACTCCGCTATGCCTTCTCGTTGACAGAACTAAGAACCAACAACGAAATTGAATATGAAGCTTTCATTGTCGATCTCGAAATCGCAATCGACATGCGCATCAAGGATCTCGTCATATACGATGACTCACAGTTAGTCTTCAATGAAGTGAATGGAGACTACAAGACATGCAAGCCGGAGCTAATAAGGTATAACGAAAAGGTACAACAATTACTGACGCAGATTCCTTTTTGTTTACTGAAAAGTGTGTCGCGAGCGGAAAACAATAAAGCAAACGCGTTTTCGAAACTTGCCAAAGAAATGGCAGATGAAAATACGACGATGTAAGGATCGGTGTCCAAAACCGCAAGATCCTATCTCCAGTTGAATTTCCTTTGGAGTCTCTAGTGGAAATACCGAATAAGAAGAATAGATACTTGGAGAGAAAGTTCTCCAAGTCGAAAAGGAAGAAGAAGATGAAGATTGGAGGCAAGTCTTTATAGACTACTTCATGTCCCAACGGATGCCTGAAGATGCATCGCAAAGGCACCAACTCATCAAACGAGCTTTTTCTTTCACCTTAATCGATGGAACTTTGTACAAAAGGTTCTTTGACCATCTATGGCTGAGGTGTCTAGACCCGAAGGAAGCCAAAAGGGCCGTATAAGAAATTCACGACGGTCTTTGTGGGTCCCATCAAGCTGGTCATAAGATAAAGTTAAAGAACAACGGAATAGTCAACAACTGGCCCATGATGATTCAAGACTACATCGAATATGCGTGTCATGTCTCGATTCCCAAAATACATAAATACGGAATGCGATAAAGCCAACCATGCTTTCTATGGTGAGGAAATATCCTTCAATAGTCACATTACGGCTATCAATCAAATATCAAGAAACGTAAATAAACATCTCCCTATCACATGTCTAAACTACCATAAGAAATAATAACGAAAGGTAGCGGAAACAAATAAAAATCCAATAAAATAAATAATATTCTATCCTCGTCCCTTATGCGATTACAACGACAAATCCATAACTAGAAAATAAGTCTAAAGCATCACTAAACTAAAATAAATGGAAAGCTCTTCACTGCTCGGCTTGCCTATCAAAGTATTCTTGATCTTCCTATGATAAGATCAAAGGAACTAGGCCATACAAAACCCAGACGTCAGTGCGTCATAAATATCATAATAATAATAATAACAAACTGAAAAGTGTGCTATAAAAGATGTCACGTGAAAGAGTGAGATATGAGAATAAACAAAATCAATTATAGGTATTATAACAGTAGGTTATAAGTAGTTAACCATGTCGCGTGTGTAAGTTTACGGTAGCGTCCCGGCCGTCAAACTGACGCCAAATGCGGAACAAAAACTTTTATAACTGGCGCTATCGCATACTATAACCCGGATCTGCCATTAACGCTAAACTAACAAACTACAAAGAGGGTAAAAAGGTTATACCGAACGATCCGAGTCCTTCGTTCTTTAACCATCATCCCACACTCCGTTGCGGCTGCTCCGATCTCGTCGATCTCCGATCTCCTCATCCAGGTGGCACCACGTCAACGGTTCTTTAAACGGGATCCCGCCTCTGACCCGAGGCAACTCGGTCATCAAGTTTGCTAAAAGAGATGACCAAGATTGATGTAGAGAATGAGTAGAACACTTTGTCTCACTTCGTCGAAAGCCATGGACGAACGGTTAATGAAGTTGCCTTTTGGAATGATATGAAATGAGAAATGAGCTATGAAATTTCCATACACCAAATCACATAAACTTTTTTAATCAACAACCATCTATTCCTGCAAATGAGGGGCCGGCCATTTATCAAGAGGGGGAGGTGAGTGTAGGAACAAGGGAGGTGACCACAAGGTAAAAGATCTTAATCAAATATCCTTCATGCAAACAAAAGGAATTAATGGTAAAGGGTGACTCATAAAACACATCATCAAAAACATTAAATGAAAACTAATGAGTCATAAGCCTAGTCATCAACCATTAATGCAAATGAGTGACTCACTAATCCTAGTCACCAATCTAGAAGCTTCCATACTCATGACTCGCCCTCAAGAAAAGATAAATCCGTATTAAACCAAATGTTTAATACGGGTGATAGAAAACTGGCAACTTCCAAAAGCGATCCCGAAACGAATTTCAGGATATCCCCGTAACTGTATAAACATACCCGCATTTGTATTACAACCGAATACAAATGCAACTGAGAAAAAGATATTATATCTACAAAGTATAATACATGGATCCTGCTTAAACCAAAGCCCACCAGTATTATCTGCCCGAAATATGACACGTGCGTAAACGCACGTGCATTTTCCGAACCCTGCCATAAAACCATACGGCCTCTACAACGTTTTGCCCGAACTTGGGAAACTATCTATGGGGGACTCTAATGACTCGTCAGTACCCTGGCAGTGGGTTTAACCACAAGCCGTCAGCGGCACTACCTGTGCGTAACGGCTGCCCATGTACCGACCTCAAGGGTAGCCGATGAGAGAACTCATCCTGAAACCCTACTGAGCCTAACAGTGACAATGTGTATACAGTCCGTTCCGTTCGTCTATGAGTATCGCATATCCGGCCTAGGGGTCTAGTAACGTCAGACCCCCAATAGCGGTATAAGTCGTGTCGGAGACAAGCCCTGAACACCCTGAGAAACTACCGGAGTACCTACCAGTAATTCTCACCTGCCTTGGCCAAGGACTTGGTGTAATGGCTTTTCTAGACACAGTGCGATCTCCACCCCCAATACCATGAGAGACGAATTCCCTGCCGATCCGCTCACTTGCCTCCATGTGGCTCAGGACTGTACCCAAAAAATACCTGTTTGCACGACTCCTTTGAGCCGTGGTAGGGTAGAAATCAAAGCACAGTGGGAACTCACACGAGACAAATGACGACCTCAGGTCGATGAACTAACCTGTACACATGTCACCAGGGAACTGCTATCTGACGATATGTATAATACCAACTAGCAGGTTCCCGGCGAGTCCTGTCCGGTGTACTCATAACCCAATGAGCACCTGTATACATCTTAGGTGATCTAACTGACACCAGTGGCTTGTGAGACCGGCCACCGCCCCTCATCGGGATCTCGACTGTATACACTAGTCTACTCCGGAATATCGATGCCCTGTCTCGGTACTCCCACGACTAGGGACCACTATTAAGGATGTGCTTATAGACTACCCAACTCTCACGTATATGATCGCCATCATACTGTTGGTAGTCAAGCAAGATCCTAAGGGCTCTATCAACGTGTAATCGTGATCAGTCACCTGAACCTATACACGACTGATAAAGTCAAACCAGATAGCATACTATCATCTCGAGTAAGACTGTCCTACTGGTATAGGTCCTCTTCAATCATTGCAATCACGTACCTGCGATCCAATAATTGACTTTGAGGGCACTAATTCCAACAACGTGTATCTTATGGTCTGGGTTTCTAGGTTAACTATCCTACGGGTATTTGAAACCAATGAATATAATCCTCCATGTAACTTAAAAGTATATATCCCGTTACCCCCCGGGACCACGGACACAAGATATATCCCGTTACCCCCCCGACCACGGATGCAAGATGTATAAATCAAGAATGAATATGTTCCGTTACCCTCCGGAACTACGAAAACATGTAATATCCTTTTAAGTTACACTTCAGTTACACTTTTGATTTCCCCATTTCCCCGGATTTCATTTTCCAAATCAAGTATGAATAATATCTACCTAATGGCAACACAGGAACAGGCAAGCACAGGTTATATCTATCTAGACAACATGTCACGTCTATCAGGACAATAAGTGAAACATCTTAAAAATTTATTAGTGTTAATTATAATTTAATTAGCGATAAATATGGGTTTTCAATAAAACTTAGTTAATAAATATTTTCATATATATATACAACAACAACCGAGCCTTTTATCCCAAGCATATGGGGTAGGCTAGGCTACATGAACCAACATGAGAATCATGCCGGGTCCAGCACATGAATCCTCCTCCTCCACTCACTCCTATCGAACAATATACTTTCATTGGGGCCTTTGGAAACTATATCTTTTCGTATCACCTCCATCCATGTTTTCTTCGGTCTTCCTTTCGCCCTTTTGACATTGCCTATATCGAGAGTATCCATTCGTCGAACCGGTGCTTCCATAGGTCTGCGTCGCACATGACCAAACCATCTTAGCCGGTTTTCCCGCATCTTTTCCTTCACAGGTGCGACACCAACTATTGCACGAATATCCTCATTTCGCACCTTATATATATATATATATATATATATATATATATACATACATACATAGTTAACTTAGAATTGATAATATGTTAGTTATGCCAAAACACAAATTAGCAGCCATGGCACTTACACATTTAACTAATTAAATGGTTTTAGAATAGAAAACAAAAAGAAAAAGAGAAGAGAAGAGACGAAAATAATAATGCAGGAATATGAGGGGATGGTGCAGTAAATGATGAGGAAAATTGGTGCTTGGCTATTATGAGCCATTCTTTTCTTTCATATCTTCCTTCTCTCTTCCTTCTTCTTAATTCTCTTTTCTTCTTTCTTCAACTCCCCTTCACAAAGCCTTCTCTACCACCCAAATCAATCCCCACACACACTTAAAATTCATCACATTTATCACATCTTTTCTCTCTTGAAGACTATGGTGGAAGCCCAAACCCTTAATATAGAGGCCATCTTGCAAGCTTAGGACCTCTTTCAAGCTAATTTAAAGGTAATGAGCCAATATTAATCTTGTTTTTCTAACCTCTTGATTTAACAACTCCTATTTTAAATTAAAGTTTTTGTTTTGTGGTGTTTTAAATACTTAAAGATTGGTTTTTGGGGTTATGAAAACTTTTGAGTTGACAACACCTTAATCTAGGTTAGATGAGATTACTTTAGCGTTAATTATCCCTTATTAAACCCCCAAGACTTCACTAATATACCATGATATTTGAATTAGTGTCAAAACTAGTATTTAGTTAAAGGCTAGTGTTCCAAATTAAATCTGTTATTAAACCAGTGATCTCATAGTTAAATTGCAATTATTGGGAGATAGTTTTTGAACCCTTAGTGCACCCTTGAAACCTGAGCCCTCCCCTCCAAGCTTTGGCCGCCAAAAAATGCGTTTTGGCCGCAAATTGCGGATCGTATAGGGAGTTGGGGTGTAGGTTTTTGTCGGGGGCTCTCTAAGACTCTAAATAGACCTCTGGTATATGCAACTTTTTCCGATTTTGCACATACAAAAATCTAGGAGCATGTTACCTTACTTTTGGCGATATTTTAATGTACGATACGGATATCCCAACTCTCATTTTAGTGTTTTATTTGGTTAACGGCCCTTCGGGGTAGTCCTAGGTGTTGTTGCACAAGTTTAGCACATTAGGTTCATACGCGTTAACTTGTGAGAGTTTAGTTCGTTTATGTATTGAATATATGTATCGTATCAGAATTCTAGCCCCACGTGCTAAGGTTTTGTTCGATGCTAGGATCGGTTGTAGGGACTTATGATGCGGCAAAGAAAGGGAAGGAGGTGATCAGATTCAAGTAGCTTGAGGCTGTTCCGGTGAGTAGATTTAACATCTACGGGGGAATCGTTTTTATAGCGTTAAGCCCCCGAATGTCTAGATTCAAGTTATACAATCTTATATATACGTACATTCATATGTTGCATACTCGTTACCATACGCATTTTATTAATTGCTACAAATTGATACATCTTTGTTAGGACACTTGCACCATTACCAATGGGTTTTATGCCGCACGTGCACAACTTATATGTACACACACACCATTGGTAATTTCCATGCCACGTACATTGTAGAACTTTCCACGTTATCTTGAATTGTACTATATTCTTGTTGATAGTTAGATCTTCGCTTACTTCATACTAGCATGCATCATGTCGATGTCATGTACGTTTGTCCTTATCACCATGTTCTTATATGATGTTGTTTCATGGGATTTTTGATTCCATGAGATTTAAGAAACTGCCCGACACATTTTCTAAATACTTGGATTTATTTAAAAATGGGGTTTTCTCTTGATATGATATTTCGACGTCCACTATGAGATTTCTCGGTGCTGAGATATAATGATTATCTGAATCGAGGCAGGGGGAGGAACCGATTGCAGATACATGGTGGACCCGGTACGGTATCCCGGGGCAAGAAGATCTTATAGAAAGGTGTTAAGCCTGCCAGGGGAACACTACCTACCGGTGATAGTATGGAAACTCGGTGAATACCCAGAGGATACCGACCGGAGTTATATGATCAGATGGATATGAGGGTCGATCCGAGTGATGGAGCTTGAGATATTGAGATTTCGAGTGTCGATATTTGACACAGGATTTATGATAATTTTATTGATGGTACTTCTATTTTTACCTTATTAGAACTATTATGACATATTCATTTTCATATAGCTACTACATCCCTGTTACTATACTTCGCTTATTCATATATGTCGCGTCTATACCATTATACATCGTTATAATCTAATACTTAGGATTGTTGTTGTTACGTTCATGCATGCGATTGTCATTCACGATATTATTTACTACTCATGAGTTGGCAACTCACCCCCGTTGTGCCACAGTTTCTTGCAGGGCCAATCCTCCAGTGTAGTCACGGCGGGGGCATACTGCTACTACTACCTTTTGGGCATGATCTTTCGTTACGTGGGTTGCAGGTATTCTTTTGTCCACTATCCTGTACATTTGTTCATTGTATCTAGTTTAACCCATCTACCACATGTATATTTGACTCAGAGACGAGACCGAGAGATTTTATTATATTTTACTCTGGGTGTCGTGCTCGTACGAGCCGACTTTTGTGATTATGTTTTGGTTATCATTTTCTTTTCTTATTTTCTTATTTCTACGCCTATGGCATCGTATATTTTTACTGGGTGGTTGTGTTCCACCAAGTAGACGTTGAGATTGCTCCTAAGTGGGGATGCTTATATATTTCTGCTTATGTATCGGTTTGGATCCAATTTTACAAAGGAGATGCTACCGAAAATTTTAACGATAACTCGATTTTTAAAAGGTTTTGAAATGACTCTTCTACTCTTAAAATTAAATCTTTAACAAAGTATTTCACCTCTTTACTTTTATTTACGGTTTAGATTCTGGGTTTTTGGTTTAATTGAATTACGTTATGCCCTTAGACATTGCGTGATTTAAGTGCCGGTCACGTTCCTCATTTGGGTCATGACAACAAGTCAAAATTATTGGTATCAGTAAGTATTACTGGCAAATAGGTACAAGAAAGATAGCAATATCAGTAACAAGATGATGGGTTATAAGCATGTCAAAGATGGTATATTAAACTAGATAAAGTGGTTATTTCACAATAATACCACGCACACAAGTTATGATGTAAGGAAAATAATCATATGAATTCATACAGTTCAATTTATCAATTTGACCATACTAGAATAGTTTATTAAAATTATCAGCTATTATTATTTAAGTAGACTTGCATAAACTGTATATTGTAAAACTGATTAATGTTAAATAACAACGGTATATAAATTATATAGATATAGTTGTATAATAATGATAATAATAATAATAATAATACAACTCATATAGGTAAATTGCGTAAACTATAGCATGTAGCAAGTTATAAACTTGCCTCGGTTTCGACGAATGCGGATACGAACACGAACGAACATGGAACAACAGAAAACACGAAGAAACTTCAAGCTTGCTTTCAGTTGATGGTGAGAACTGGGATGAGGTGGCGTCAACTGGTGTTGATCGACGGCGACATGGCGACCTGTGAGGTCTCTGTGAGAGGTGAAGCCGGAGAATGAAGGTGACATCAACCGGAGTTGGTGGCTGCGATGATATCTCGAGGATGAGGGAGTCGGTAATGGCAATAGTGGAACGTGCTTGGTTGTTTTGGGTCGGTCGACGGTGACGAAGGGAAGAAGGAGACGCCGGTGATGGAGATGGATTCTCGAGTTGGCTTGGGAAGAAGAAGGGGGAGGTGGTCGACAGGGATGAAGAGGAGACGAAGGAGATGAAGGTGATGGCTATGGAGATGATGAGGGCCGATGGATTCTCGGGTGATGGAGTTGGGTTTAGTGTCAAGAGGCACCGAAGATAGAGGAAGGGATCTTAGTGCTTGGGGAAGCGCAGGCGATGGGTTGAGAAGGATCGGTGGAGGAAGAGGGAGGTGATAACGATGCTGGTGGTCGGAGGTAGAGACGATGAAGGTGATTGATGGTGGTGAGGGGATCCTGACGAGGGTGTTGCGGGTAAGAGAAGAGGGCGGCGATGAGGTGAGGAGTCGGGGGCGAGAGAAAGAGACAGGGACGAGGGAGAGAAAGGAGAGATGAGGCTGAGAGAGAGAGAGAGAGCGTGTGTGTTTATATTTTTTTTAAAAGAATAAATAAATTATTATATATATATATATATAACTAATAACTAAATAATATTATATAAAAATATTAAGATCCCCGATCTGTCTCCGCTAAATCTCAAAACAAATAACTAGAAGTTATCTATACATACATAACCCACTTAAACTGTAAATATAGTGGTTAGACAGATATTGTAATCTAACATATCATACACAATATCTTAAGATGCTTAGGATTACCTATAATAGATAACCGTTAATATAATATCATGAGATTTTTTAAATAGGGTAAATCATACTAACAATTAATATAAAATACTCATATGTATTGCTACCAGAATATATATATATAGTTTAAATATTATATATCCATTATATGAGATTCATATAGATTTAGTCTATAGATAATATCAATAAAAATATACTCTATCTAACTATCAACCCATAACCGATTTCACGCAAGCGGGCCGTGTCCGATACACACGCATACTATCCAAACACCAATCACAACCCAAAAATAAATTCAAAATACTAATTAATATCATTAAATAATATACGATTGTGCTAGGATGTTATATTACACCCAACTACAAAAAGAATTTTGTCTTCAAAATTCACGAAAACAGGAAAATGACAAGAACAAGGAAAATAAGGATCTAAGGAAAAAGGTGTGGAAACTTTTGTCAAATTTCGTCTTCATGTTCCCAAGTAGATTCTCCATGCGAACGATTTCCCCAAGAAATAAGCACTAAAGAGATCGCTCTATTCTTGAGAATCTTTTCTTGTCGGACCACGATAGCCATCGGTTGCTCTTCAAAATTCAAATCCTCCCTTACTGTCAATTCTGATCTGTATAGGAAGTGCATCTTATCTTGAACATACTTGCGAAGTTGAGATGCATGAAACACGTCATGAACACCTGCCAAGGATGGTGGTAAATCCAATTAATAAGCTACTTCTCCAATACGCTCAAAGATATCGAAAGACCCCACGAATCGAGGACTAAGCTTGCCTTAAATACCAAACCGGATTACTCTCCTAGTCGGTGATATCTTCAAGATCATATGATCACCAAAAGTAAATTCTAAAGGTCTTTTCCCAGTATCTTCCCAAATTTTCTGTCGATCTTGTGCCACTTTCATATGCTCACGAATCAAGTTGACTTTCTCCACGGTTTGCACAATCAGTTTCGTTCCCAACAATCTTCTTTCTCCCACATCGTCCCAACATACTGGCGAGCGACACTTATGACCGTACAATACTTTAAATGGAGTCATCTGTATAGTCTCTTGAAAACCGTTATTCTACGAGAACTCCATTAAATGTAAATGATCCTCCTATGAACCTTTGAAGTCAAACATACAAACTCTCAACATATCTTAAAGAGTTTGGATCGTTCTCTCGGACTGTTCGTCTGTCTGAGGGTGATAGGCCGTACTAAACTTTAAGCGAGTTCCCAAACTTTCTTGTATACTCCTCAAAAAATAAGATAGGAACCGGGTGTCATGATCAGAAACAATACTCACTGGTACTCCATGCAATCTCACAATCTCCTGCATGTATCGCTCTGCTAAAGCCTCCGTCGACTGACCGACTCGAAATGGTATAAAATGAGCTACCTTGATCAGTTAATCGAAAATCACGCATACCGCGTTATTTCCCTTTGGTCTCCGTGGTAACGCTGTCACGAAATCCATAGTTATATGTTCTCACTTCCATTGAGGAATCAGAAGCGGTCGCAATAAACCAGCTATCTTTTGATGTTCAGCCTTGACTTGCTGACACACCAAACACCTCGACACGTAACGACCGATCTTTCTTTTCATACCTTCCTACCAAAAGTGCTGTCGCAAATCTCTATATATCTTTATGCCTCCTGGATGTACCGAATATGCCGAATTATGAGTCTTCTTCATGACTTGTTCATGAACTTCTCCTTTAGACACACACAAACGACTTCCGTACCTCAAAGAACCATCTGCATGAATCAATAAATCCGTTTGAAGTCCTGCCTCTACTTGTTCTCAAAATTTCTGCAATCTTGGATCGTGCAACTGCGCTGCCTTAATACTATCAATCAACGATGACTGTACTCGCAACTGCATCAACTGTCTAAAAGAATCTGGTAGTACGAGCTCCAACTCGAATCTCTGAAAATCTCCTATAATCTCCCTCTACGAAGTCAACATCCGTATTGCCAGCAACCAACTTAAAGCATCCGGTACTATATTAACTTTTCCCGTATGGTACTTTAGATCAAGATCATAATCGGCCATCGGCTCCAACCACCTACGCTGTCTCATGTTAAGCTCTTTCTATGTGAACACATACTTTAGGCTCTTATGATCGGTAAACACCCTGACCTTTTCGCCCAATAAGTAGTGTCTCCAAATATTTAGCGCAAAGATAACCGTTGCTGGTTCTAAGTCGTGAGTTGGGTAGTTCTTCTCATAAGTCTTCAACTGCCTCAACGCATAAGCTACAACCTTTCCATGCTACATCAAGACACATCCCAAGCCTTTTCCAGATGAGTCGATGTGAATAACTAATCCTCCGGAACCATCTGGCACGGTTAGAATAGGGGCGGTTGTCAACCTTTACTTTAGCGCTTCAAAACCTAACGCACACTTCTCGGACCAAACAAACGGTATCTCCTTTCATGTTAGCTTAGTTAAGGGTTACGCTATCCGAGCGAAGTTCTCCACAAACTTCGATAATATCAAGTAAGCCCAAGGAAACTTCTGATCTTCCCTATATTTTTGGGAGTCAGCCAATCGTGAACAGCTGTAATCTTTTCATGGTCAACTGCAATTCCGTCTCCGGATACAACATGACCTAAGAACTTCATTTCATCGAGCCAAAACTCACACTTACACATCTTACCATACAGCTTTTCATGTCTCAACGTCTGCAGTGCGATCCTTAAGTGTTCTTCATGCTCTTCTTTTCTCCTCGAGTAAACCAGAATATCATCGATGAATACCACCATGAACTGATCTAGAACGCCGTCTTGCAATTCGTAACTCCAAATGGCATAACTAAATACTTATAATGTCCATATCGAGTTTGGAACTCCGTCTTGCAATTATCTTCTGTTTTTACCCGAACTTGGTGATAACCCGATCGTAAATCCAACTTCGAGAATACTATTGCGCCACTGAGTTGATTGAATAATTCGCCTATGCGAGGAATTGGGTTCTTATTCTTGATGGTCACTCGATTTAACTTTCGATAGTCGATGCACATTCTCCGCGTGCCATCCTTCTTCTTGAACAAAAGAACTGGAGCTCCACACGGTGAACTGCTGCTGTGAATCCAACACTTCTCTAATAATTCAGAAATTTTTCTCTTTATCTATTCCAGTTCTACCGGTGCCATTGGATAATAAACCTTTGAGATTAGCACCGCTCCAGGAATAAAATCAATAGTGAACTCCACATCTCATTTTGGCGATAAACTCGAGATGTCCTTGAACACATCCAGGAAATCCCAAACTACTATTGGTGCTTCCTCCTTGATCACTTCCATCGATGAAAAACATCATTTTTCGGTTTAGCCCTAAATTCGACTGGCCCGACTGATTTGCTGCCCCCAAGAATTCGAACTCCGGATGTCTGGGAATTTGGAAAATCACCTTCTTTTCTCTACAGTCTATGTGAGTGGAAAATGCCAAGAAAGTCCATTCCCAAGACAACGTCATAACTGCCTGTATCTATTACCAAGAAATCTGCGAACAACTCCCGTCCGCAAATAACAATAGAACAACCCTTGCATTCACTACTAGATATAATTCTTCTGTTCCCAATGTGTATGTCCCAACTGCTAGATAGAGCAGTATGTTGAATAGAGTGCGCACCAAAAACTTTGGACGACATAAAACAATGGGATCCACCATAATCAAATAATACTAATGCTGGAAAATTATAGACAAGTAAGATACATGAAACAACATCGTCTGAAGTTTTGGCCTCCTCGGCCGTTAGGGTGAAAGCCCGTCCCTGATTAGGCCTCTCAGTAATTTGCTTCTGCCCATTAGTATGCTTTTGTGGTGTTTTCTAGACATCGTCTTTCAACTGTAATTTTGAAAGGAACGTACAAATCGAATGGTCAGCTGATCTACAAACTAAACAGAGGTCAAGGTTCCTCTGACAATCCTTCTGCATGTGGCCTTGTAGATGGAAGAAATCACAAACCACACTTCTTTTCTGATTTGATACGAAATTCCTTTTCAAAGGTACCGTCCCATGTCTGTTAACCGGATGCCTTTACGTCCATGAGCTCTGGTTGGTACATACGAGGTCTTCCGCACCACAACCTCTTGCTGTTGAGTACCCTTTTCTCTCACTGATAATCTCTGTTGTTTCCTAACCACCATGAGAACTTGAGAGAAAGTGGTCAACCCCAATGATGTGATATGTCTCTGAATCTCCACATATAAACTACACATGAACCGCCTTGCCCTATCTGCCTCGTTGGCAACCAAAGATCCCGCAAATCGACTGAGCCAGGTCCACTCTGCCGCATGTGTATCAACATATCCACCATTCTTCTTTAAGGTAATAAACTTCTCTTCCATTTCCTCCCGAGCAGATTGCAGAAAGAACTTCTCCAAGAAACTCCATGTAAATTCTCCTAGCTGATCGGCTTTGCCAAATGGGTCTTCTTAAAAAGTGACCATTTGCGAGCATAATCCACCAACTGGATGCTTACTACATCCACCCTTTTCTCGTCCAGGATCTGTGTAGCAACTAAAAGATTTTCTGTATCCAGCAGCCACTGCTCTGCTGGTAATGGCTCCTCCAATCCTATAAACGTGGCCGGACTGAGCTTCCTGAATTCCGATATGTACCCTCACGCTGAGCTGGTCTAGGAACTGACACCTTCTCAGCTGCCGTGATAGCAGTCTGTTGGGCCGTCCTCAAGCCCTCTTTGAAAGCCTTAGCCTGTCGCTGGTTCAGTTCTGTTTAACGTTTCTGGTTCTCCAGCATACCGCATATGACCCCAAGTAATGTGGCGTCGTCTACATGCCTCTGCTATGCCCATGAATCTCTTCCCGCTATGATTCTGAAATCAAGAACATTTGGAGAGGATTATCAAAGAAAAACATGATTCAATAAAAGAAGGAATCAATAAACTATAGATTCAAGAATGGCAAGGTAGTGGCAGGACACGTTTCTAATTTCCAGGTTTTCAGGTCAGTGGATTGGGTACAATACCCAACTAAAAATTTAAACGAAACCCAGCTAACCTAAAACATATGTTCTGATACCAACGAAACCTTGTCACACACAGCTTCTTAAAATACATAAATACGGAACGTGACAAAACCAACCATGCTACCTATGATGAGGAAATATCCTTCCATAATCACATTACTGCTGTCAATCAGATATCAAGAACAATAAATAAACATCTACCTATCACATGTCTAAACTGCCACAATAAATAATAACGAAAGATAGCAGAAACAAATAAAGATTTAATAAAATAAATAATATCCTAGCCTCATCCCTTATGGGATTACAACGACAAATCCATAACTAGAAAATAAATCTAAAGCATCACTAAACTAAAATAAGTGGAAAGCTCTTCACTGCTCGGCTTGCCTATCAAAATATTCTTGATCTTCCTGTGATAAGATCAAAGGATCTGGGCCATGCAAAACCCAGGCGTCAGTACGTCATAAATATCATCATAATAATAATAAACTGAACAGTTTGCTATACAAGATGCCACGTTCAAGAGTGAGGTATGAGTATAAACAAAATCAATCACAGGTGTTATAACAATAGGCTATAGGTAGTCAACCATGTCACGTGTATCCTAAGGTCTGGGTTTCTAGATTGACTATCCTACAGGTATTTGAAACCAATGAATGTACTCTTCCATGTAACTCAAAAGTATATATCCCGTTATCCCCGTGACCACGGACATATGATATATCCCGTTACCCCCCCCCCAAGGACCACGAATGCAAGATGTATGAATCAAGAATGATTCTGTTCCGTTACCTCTCGGAACCACGGAAACATGTAATATCCTTTTAAGTTACACTTTATTTACACTTTTGATTTCTCCATTTCCCCATGTTTCGTTTTCCAAGTCAGGTATGAATAATATTTACCTAATACCAACGCAGGAGTGGGTATGTACAGGTTATGTATTTCTAGACAACAGGTCACGTCCATCAGGATAACAAGTCAAGATTGTTGACATCTGTAAGTATTACAGGTAAATAGGTACAAGCAAGATAGCAATATCAGTAACAAGATGACGAGTTATAAGCATGTCAAAGATAGTATATTAAACTAGATAAAGTGTTTATTTCGCAATAATACCATGTACACAAGTTATGATATAAAGAAAATAATCATATGAATTCTTACAGTTCAATTTATCAACTTGACCGTACTAGAGTGGTTTGTTATAATTATCAGGTATTATTACTTAAATAGACTTGCATAAACTGTATATTGTAAAACTGATTAATGTTAAATAACTACGGTATATAAATTATATAAATATAGTTGTATAATAATAATAATAATAATAATACGACACATATAGGTAAATTGCTTAAACTATAGCATGTAGCAAGTTATAAACTTACCTCGGTCTCGACGAATGCGGATTCGAACACGAACGAACACAGAACGATGAAAACACGAAGCAACTCCAAGCTTGCTCTCGTTTGATGGTGAGAACTGGGATGGGGTCGCTTCGACTAGTGCTGATCGACGGCGACAAAGCGACCGGTGAGGTCTCTGCGAGAGGTGAAGCCGCAGAATGAAGGTGACGTCAACCAGAGTTGGTGGCTGTAGTGAGGTCTCGAGGAAGATCCCGATGGCGATGCTGGTGGTCGAAGGTGGAGATAGTGAAGGTGGTTGATGGTGGTGAGGGGATCCCGATGAGGGTGCTATGGGTAAGAGAGGAGGGCGACGACGAGGTGAGGAGTCGAGGACGAGAGAAATAGAGAGACGAGGGAGAGAGAGAGAAAGTGAGTGTTTTTTTTAAAGAATATATAAATTATTATTATATATATATTTGTATATAACTAATAACTAAATAATATTATATAAAAATATTAAGTTCCTCGATCCGTCTCCGCTAAATCTCAAAACAAATAACTAGAAGTTATCTATACATACGTAACCCACTTAAACAGTAAATATAGTGGTTAGAAAAATATATTGTAATCTAACATATCATACACAATATCTTTGGATGTTTAGGATTTACCTGCAATAGATAACCGTTAATATAATATCATGGGTTATTTTAAATAGGATAAACTATACTAACAATTAATATAAAATACACATATGTATGTCTACTAGAATATATATATATATAGTTTAAATATTGTATATCCATTATATGAGATTCATATAGATTTAGTCTATAGATAATATCAATAAAAATATACTCTATCTAACTATCAACCCATAACGGATTTCACGCGAGTGGGTTGGATCTGATACACACACATACTATCCAAACACCAATCACAATCCAATAATAATTAAAAATAAATTCAAAGTACTAATTAATATTGTTAAATAACATACGATCGTGTTAGGGTGTTATAATGCGAAGCGGTGTCACTACCTAGGGATTTCATTCATCAACATCCTAACCCACTACATCCCACCATGGCCAGCTGGTCGTTCGAGATGTGGGGGACAGATATCATAAGCCCCGTTGAACCGGCGTCATCAAGAGGGTAACGATTTATCTTGGTAACAACCGATTATTTCTTCAAATGGGCAGAGGTGATTCCGCTGAGAGAAGTAAAAACGAATAACTTTATCCACTTCTTCAAAACTCATGTAATATACCGGTTCGGAGTCCCACGGCGTATAATCTCGAACAACGGACCAGTATACAGAAGCCACAAAATAAGCTGTTTCGCCAAGTAACACAAGATAGACTGGAGATATTCCTCCGTTTATAACTCTCGAGCCAACGGTCTGGCCGAAGTCTTTAACAAGACATTGAATAAGATCATAAAGAAAATGGTGTCCAAGAATAAAAAGGATTGTCACGAAAGGTTGCATGAAGCTCTTTGTGCGTACCGAACGACGTTCAAGATGGCCATAAAAAACACCTTATGCCTTGGTGTTCAGAGCTGAGGCAGTGCTCCCGTTGGAGATAGAACTTCCCTCGCTAAGGCTGGCAGTTCACCACGAGCTTACGGATGAAGATTAATGCTCACTTCTGACTCGAAGAGCTTGATGCACTCGACGAGACTCATCTCGCACCACAACAAAGCCTGGAAGCTTATCAAGCAAGGATGACCCAAGCATATGAAAGATTGACCAGACCTAGGACATTCTGCCAAGTCTAACTCGTACTGGTTGTCAAAAGATCCATGATCCCTAACCGCGCAAAACATGGAAAGTTCAATCCAAATTATGAGAGCACATATGTCATAGAGGAAGTCTACCATGGTGGAGCTTACCAACTCATAGATATGCACAGAGAAAGAATATATCGACCAATAAACGGTCGATTTCTCAAGAAATATTATGCTTAAGGGATTGCGACTTAGGTCAATGATAAATGATGACGCCTATGTCCGCCCTTTATCTTCCTGAGTCAGAACTCTGAGAGCCAAAAACATCTCTCCGAACATGGGGATGTTGGACCGAAATGTCCTTAAACTAATATTTGTCCCAAACATGAGGATGTTGGACCGAAATGTCCCTAAACTAATATTTGTCCCAAACATAGGGATGTTGGAACGAAATATCTCTAAACTAATATTTGTCCCAAATAGAAGATATTGGACTAAAATTTCCCTAAACGAATATTTTTCCCAAAGACGGGGATGTTGGACCGAACTGTCCCTAAACTAGCATTTTGTTCCGAACACGGAGATGTTGGACCGCAATGTCCCTAAACTAGCTCGTCTTCTCAAACACGAGGATGTTGGACCGCGATGTCCCTAAACTAATATGCTACTTAGGATCGACATTGCAACTGAATTCCCACCGGCGAAGATTGCAACTCAAGTCCAACCTGCGAGGCTGCAATTGAAGTCTCACTGGCGAACATTGCAACTCAAGTCCTACATGCGAGGTTGCAATTAAAGTCCCATCGGTGAGGCTGCAACTCAAGTCCCACCCATGAGGCTGGAACTCAAGCCCCACTGGCGAAGATTGCAACTCAAGTCCCACCTACGAGGCTGCACCAAAAGTCCCACCGATTATGAAGCTCCACCGATGATGCAGTCCTAAAAAAAGAATATTTGCTGTCTTACAAACAATCCCCATATTGACTACTGTATACAATCCACGTGCACAAATCATCCATATCTTACCTAAGTCCCACTAGCAAACAGTTAGGTCACCTGCGGCGAAACTTCTTCCGAGAATCCAGCCGACAAGTGATATTGAACCACCATCTACGGAGCTTCCTTAAAAAATGGCATGTTCACAAGCAAAATGGGCATGGATGAAAACCCGAAAGTGCTCCGTGAGTAAAAACAGCAGGACTGCCAATGAGCTTGTGAACACCCGAAAGGGCGCAAACTCGTGTAAAAAAACTTATAAAATCCTTTCAGCTTGCAAGGAGAACATCTAAGTGAGATCCTTACGACTCACAAAGGTGAAAGACACTTGGGAATCCCCATAATTTCCAAGAAGAATATACATTTACAAGATCCCTTTGACTCATAAGGAGAAAACACCCCTCTGTGAGACCATCAGGGCTTATAGAATTCAAAAACCTTTGGTTACAGATCTAGACATGTTCCTAAGCCATCATATACCCCTCTAAAATAGCCCTACAGGTAGTTCGATCTCAACTCTTATATACAATCCACGGGCACAAATAAAAATAAACAAACCCAAGTTTCACATGGTGGACGACACTTGTAAGTCCTCTCGACTTGCAAGGAGAAAAGTACTTTTGTAAGATCCTTACGACTTAAATAATTCACTTAGGAATCCTCACGATTTCTAAAGAGAAAATGCACCTATGGGATCCTCTCAACTCATAGGGAGAAGATAACTTTATGAGACCCTCACGGCTCGTAAATATTGAAAAGTCTTAGTTGACGGAATCCTAACCCCGTCTTCTAAACCACCTCTGTCTAAAAAAGGCAATGGCAAATGATGAATCGCTCCTGACACTATCCCAGCTGTAGGACGTCGATGCCAACTCAGGTATCAAACCCTAAGCCCTCTCACGGCATATGATAAGTCACTCCTGGCAGTATTCCAGTTGTAGCGATACTGATGCCAAAGTTGGTATCAGACTCCAAATTTCTAACTTGCAGAAAAAGCAGGGAGTAGAAATAATTAAAACAGCCGAAATGATTGGGCAACTCGCAATAAAAACCAATGAATAAAAAAATGAAATAGCCAAAATGATTAGGAAACGCGAATAAATAACCGAAATGATTGGGCAATCGTGACTTTCGTGATAAGAAAAGCAGAAATGATAGAGCATCGCAGAGAATAAAAATTTAAAAAAATGATTAAAAAAAATTTCCTGCCCTGTGGATAGTTCGAATCTCGACTTCTGTAGGTAGTTATAGATGTAAAGGAGCAACACATTTCCACACGCTTCGTCAAATGAATAACTGAGTCTTGATGCCACTTATATAGCACAGAGACTACACCGACGTCCGATTTACTCCGGTGAAGTACGATTACGGTGTCGTCAAGGACCCAAGGTTTGAAATAAAGCGAAGCGATGGCATATTCCCAGCATCGGGTCTTGATAGCAATACATGCAAAGCCTAGAGACCATTGGATGTTAACCCATCTCAAATGGATGCGGCTTTGACTTCCCTGGGGCTCTTCAAAGAAGGGATCTGACCTCAAGGTAATGAGCCACGATATCGCCTAGCACCGAACCATCTAATAGCAATACAGACACACCGGTCTAGAAAGGTTACTTGAGACATTGTATCTTACATCGGTAGAGTTAGGTGATACAGAATGTACGCGGCTACTCAAATCAGCGACACGAGTGGAAGCGGAGCGAGAATAAATTTGCTGACGTAACGGTGCGATGGAATAAACCCAGCACCACAAACCTAACGGACTCCTATATCGATAGGGTTATGCATGTTTGACGTTAGCCTGAATTTATCTTTACCTAAGGGGTAAGATAAATTGAACGCTCCGGAGCGAGTAAATAAGCTAGTATAAGACATTTCAGCGCAAAAATAAAAATGCAAATATAAAAGGAAAAGATACTTTTCATTCATTCTTCAGAAAGAGGAACTACATAATGTCAGCTGAGGACGACTATAAAGGAAATAAGAGACAAAATTAAAAGCAAGCGCTACGATTTCATTCAGGATACACGGTGGAAAACTCTAAATTTTGGACATGGATTCCCGAACTTAAAAGCAAGTTTAATCAAGGCATCTTCGGCTTCATCGACTATCTTCTTATGCATCTTCTCTAGAATGCAAGCTACGGGATCACCGCTGATATCCTCTATCCTCTGGTATAAGGATATTATTGCTTTCTGTTGGAAGACGTGAAGTAAGATGGTGACGAGATCATCTCTTCGTTTCTTCGAGATCGAGCCATCAAATATACTGAATGCACATTGACTTCAGCATCATCGAGTGTCTAGAGCGGCAAAGACTCAATAGGCCCATGTAAAGCTTCCCAGATCGAGCCAACGATAATCTTCAAAAGGGTAGAGCGACAAGGGAGTAATCGACCATTATGATCATGGAAGTGACGCATCACATCAGCGCACTGAGCTGCGGTGTACTATTGACCTTGAAGGCGACCCTGAATGCGAATCTCTTCGTCAGAGAAAATTTCTGGGATAGAATACAAACGGGCGACCATACTACCTAAAAAGGAAACCAGGGAGCATTAGTTCACAAAAAAGAAATTATCGTGGGAAGAATCAAAACTTGAGTTATGCATCTTATGAAAAATCAAAAGGTTTTTCTAAGTATGGGATGCGCGACCCATAAAATGCGCACTAAGAAAATGGAAGCAATGGTTTCGCATCAAAGGCAAAGGTGCGCATCGCACTTACCAGTTGACAATTAAAGAAGAGAAGGCTTCTGAAGGAAGCAAAAGCTTCAATAAGTGCGTAAGCACTAAGGGGAAGGGTGCGCGGTAAAGTTCTTAAAATTGCAAATGAGAAAATAAGAAATGGCGCACTTTGATGAAGGGAGTAAGGCCTTATTTATAGGGGTCAATTTTGGGTTCGGTTCTCATGAATCTCGAGGCAATCTAGCGGATGGCATTTTGGCACCTGTTCAGTCGAAAATATTGCACATTTGATATAACATTTTCCTTAATTTTCGTAAATATTTAAAGGTGTTTATCATAAATATAGAACATATTTGGGTTTATCTGCAAAATACTATTTACCATATGTTTATATATTATAATTAACATTATGAAGGAAAATATATGCATATAATATTTGTATGATATTTTGGTAATTAAAATATGCATATCATATCAAATAATCTTAATTAAATTTCTTAAAGATTTATTACCATATAAAATGATTAAGATTATATCTCTAATATAACAAATATTACTAACATTATTCATGGAGATATTGTGTAGATTTAGTTCAGGTCAAGAGATCAAGATATTCAAAATGTCAGGATCAAAAATCTGCCGATAAAGTTTAATTAAATCATAAAATCAATACTGGCAGAGACTCAGAGAGGATTTGAAGAATCCAGATATCACATAAATCTCCACGTGTCAACATGAGGAAGCACCAGAAATCACAAACCGTAATTCCTTCAATCCACCGCCCAACCGCGGCCAAACTCTACATATTGCGGCGGATCCGCGGCCGTTATGTGGATTTGGGATTCAAGATTTGGTGGGTAAGATCACAATAGGAAATCACCATATCAGGTAACTAGGGTTTCTGTTTCTAGTGCTATATAAAGGACCGAGAGCTAAATTTAAAATCATTACCTTTTACATGAAGCAAATCGCCGTCAAAGAACAAGAGATCCACGACAGGTCCGCGATTCGACGTGATAGAGCGACGTAAATATCGAAGGAGCAAATACTTCTTACGAGGCAGAGATCGAGAGCAACTTCTTCCTCTTGTAATCTAAATTCGAAGGATTTATACTTATAACGTTGATTAATAAAGGTAGATCATTTGCTTAATTATTTCGCATTTATTTTCTGCATTTACATAATGATTTCCTTCTTTATCTTCTTCTTCTTCTCCAACCATGCTTGAGTAATTCCTAAATTGCTAGGGTTCGTAGAATTATGGTAGATCAATGGATGAAAAAATCTCTTAACTTCTTTTACATCTTATAAAGTTTATAAACTTTATCAAAAGAATCGTTAACATCCTAATCAGGCGCGCTATCAATTTATTGGTAGTCTCGGCCGCGATTTGAGATTAGATTAACAATTGTTTTGGTAAATGCTAGACATGAATAGAGATCAATGCAAGGATAAGAGTTAAGAGTGGGGAAACCCTAGTTTCTTCCAAAAGAACCCTAATCCACATTCATCATTATCGATCTAGTTTTAAATCTATTAAAAGATAAAAAGAGTCATCTATAATTAATCATCCATTACTACTAAATTCTAACGAACCCTACAAGCCCTCTTCTTATATATTCTACATCCGTGTTCAATATAGATCTAGAATCACTCTCTTCTATTTCTAATGAACTCGTCTAAAGCAAGATTAAAAGTTCTACGCATCCCTGCGGACGACCCGTACTCATCTCGGCTAGCTACTCGCGACACCGTTATTGATTGCGGTTACTACAAACACTTTTTTTACATCAATCAAATGGCGCCGTTGCCAGGGATACGTGCATAATTTTTTTTCTTGCTATTCGGGTTGAATTTTTATTCGATCCATATCATAAAAATAAAACAAAACAGCAAATTGTGTATTTAACGATTAGTGTGTGATTTTTTCAAGGGAATCCGGAGTCACTTGAACGAGAAATTTAAGATTTAGAGACTTTCAAAGAGGACCAGAGGAGCAAAGGAGGCCACTGTAGAAAAATTGTCAACAGATCCCTCCATTGCACGGCAGAACCGCGGCTTAAGCGTGGTTTTGGCGGCGGAAGGGCGGTGGCTTGGTAGAGTTTGGTCCCCAAACTCATCTGGTATCTTCCTAATATTCTTCTCTCTCCTCTGAAATCCAATAATATATTTTTTAGAAGGATTCTTTGCAAAATATCGCTGCTCAAAAATCTTTTTACGTGTTTTGATTTTCGGGTTGCTTTTGCATATTTTACAAAATGGACTTTAAGGGGCAATAACCCAAATTCAGATTAGGTGGGGATTTCATCAACCTTCCTAGGTCCTACAAATCGCAAACGTGCATGCGCATGAACCTACATTAATAAAAAATATCTAGACCAAGCCCTAAGGACATTCGTGCTCAAAGTAGGACAGAGAGGGTTGTGAGTAATCTATCGCTTATCAGCATTTCTTTTGTAGTGTCTAAGGCTAGTATGACTAATGAAAGTGGTTACTTAATTAAGCCCGCTATTTTCGGTGATTCGTATAGCGGATACCTCCCACATATCTGGCATTTACCGGCCACAAGAGTGATAAAGAGATGGTAGAGGATTGATCATGCGGCTTGTCCTTTGGAATTCTGGGAGCGGTCTAGTGCTTGACATAGGTGACCATAGTTCTAGGTTTTCTTGTGCATTTTGTGATTTGTAGAGTCAACCCTTAAGTCCTTCTTTCAAAGAAAAACAATCCAAATGGAGCTTAAATCTTTCCCCTTCCTTTTTTCTTTTCATCTTCTTATAATGGGTAACATAAACAGACGAACTCTTGCCGAGCTTTGCAATCCAGAACCAGATATTTCTTGTTTTCATAATTGCTTCGGTATACCATCCGACTCTACCATGTCTTTGAGAGCGGAAAGAAACAGTTGGACTCCTCACCAAAATTCAACATCGGCTTATGTTGATAATTCATTTAAAGCAAGTGAGGCACCATCTAAACGCATGTCCATTGTTGAGTATATTGCGAAGACTGAATCCCAAAGTTTCAATCCGGTCAAACCGTTAGGACAACAAACACCATCATTTCCTGAAGAAAGTATTGCTACTCGTTTTGCGGCGTATATGACCTCTATTGCCAGTCGCCAACCAACCAACCAATCTTAATATTCTTCTTGTCACAATGTTGATCCTACTCCTGTCCATTTTTCATAACCATTCGATTCTTATCAATCCTGCCCGACTTTTACACCTTCTCTAGACATTTCTTCTAAACAGCCATTTGGGAGTTTCACCTCTCCACAAGAATTTCAATCTTTTACTGAAACACCTTCACAACTCATGTCTAGTCTTGAACGGTCATTGGAAGAATTTCGGGTAGCGTCGTGCCGCCAGATAAAGGAATTGAATGCATCCATAGCTGCCGCCCTCATACAACCCAGCAACTATTTTCTAACTAGCTCAAAATTTTCCAATGTATGATACGACAATTGGACGAATTGATAATTTGAGTAGTGAGAGAGCAGTGCACCCTTCTAAATCAAACCTCCCCATCCCAAATTGAAATCCACAACTCCAGTTTAACAAATCTATCGAGTACAGCAAATTATTCACCAATTGAAGATAGAATGTTTGATGAGTTGTGCGACTTTATAGTGTTTGATTTACCCGATTGTGAAGGGTCCATTTCACGTGAAACCACACCCAATCCTTTTGATCTCTACACCTCCACTCTAGAACCAAAACTGATTGAAAACCATGTTTTTGATGAGATGTCTGAGAATTTTAACTTTCACTTGATTGAGGATATTGACGCTGGAAAGATTTTGGATGATGAACCCACAGTTTTGGATGAGTTTTTCTCACCAGTTCATCAGGTCTTTTCACTTCCGTGTGGACATCATCTCGAACCATTAACTATTTTTCCCGAACCCCATATACGTCTGGAAATTGATGATAAATGCCTGACCGAAAAGCAGAACGATATTCAGTCTTCATTTCCTACATCTGGTTCAGCAATGCTCGACACCCAAATTTGTCTGTCGCTCTAGAACCAAAGAAAGTGAGTGTTGACTTTTGGTCTTTGTAAACCTTTGCATAGACCAATAACTTTACCCCCTCTTTATAATTTTAAATGCTTAATACGGTTTCACTCAAGTTTTAGGGTGGAGAAAATATTTTGGCACTTGAAAGAAAATAAATTTTTACAAATTTATGAGCTAAAAATTGGTTTGGGGGAGGATTTCACTATCATTTATTCATGTTCCCGTTACTAAATTTTCCTCCCAAGTCTATAGTTTTTTTTAGCTTAACAGATGACATCAATAAGGACACTGCTGCATACATGTTTGGGAGAGATTTGTGCTTATTGACACATTATTTAGTATTATCATAAATATAAGCACAAAAAATTTTGATAATGAAAGTTTGAAAGTGAAAAATTACATACGACAAGATTGGAAAAGTTTAAGAAAAGCAAGAATGTTAGATGTTTTCTTAAATGAAGCTAATAATAAGTAGTTATGAGCTGTTGTCCCAAGGGTTAGTAAGATAAAGGAAATTACTAATCTGAGGATAAAAATAAGTCTGAAAATAGTCCTTATTCTTGAGTCCAAACATTTGGACGTTGATACCCTACTATACGCACTTGCACACATCTTGAAACTTGGGATAGTAGAGGATACCTTGAAAAGCTCTTGTCTAAAAGCCTTGGTATGAAGCAAAATAAAAATATGAATAAAAAAATGGTGAAGAAAAATGAACACTGGTTTTGTAATTGCTTAAGGAAGCATAAAAAAAATATAGCGAGGGTGCTTTATCACCTAGTGCCTTAGACCAACTGGTTTGGGATCTATGCTAAGCCTTAGGTGTTGCAAAACGGGGATATTACGCCTAAATGAGCGAGCACATTTGGTAATCGGTCGGTTAGTACTTCAAGAAATATTAACGGTCGCATGAACGATGTGTGAGAAATTCCATCTGATAATGTTCACCGACTAAAAGATACTAAGGAAGATGGACAAGAGTATGATAGCTTGAATTGAATTCTCTAAGTATAGGGATGTCTTTTACACACACGTAGGGGTATATGATCGATGTTTGGAACAAAGGTAGGTAGGAAGACTAAAGGAGATGTTTTATTGAGGGATGATATGATTTCCAATATCTTTTCTTGACCATTAAGACAGGGCTCATAGCAACTGAAAAGTTAGTGTCGTTGGAAACTCTTATTTTCATGTTCTTTTTTTTTTATATGTTCTTTATCTTTGTACGTAACTTTAATATTTTTTCTTTTATTATAGGATTTTGTGGGTGTAATCCGCTGAAAACCCTTAAGAGACAACACTCCTCCTACTAGGGACACCTAGAGCTTTAACGACTTGTTGCACATGCTGAGTGAAATCGTGATTGCCTATGAAAGTGTGCTGGGTTTATCTTTTTCTTTTTCCTCCATCTCTTGAATAAATAGTTTGCCCGGGACGATCAAAGTTAAGTTTTGGGGTAATTGTTCAGTCGAAAATATTGCACATTTATTTTCCTTAATTTTCGTAAATATTTAAAGGTGTTTATTATAAATATAGAACATATTTCGATTTATTAGCAAAATACTATTTACCATATGTTTATATATTATAATTTACATTATGAAGGAAAATATATGCATATAATATTTATATGATATTTTGGTAATTAAAATATGCATATCATATCAAATAATCTTAATCAAATTTCTTAAAGATTTATTACCATATAAAATGATTAAGATTATATCTCTAATATAACAAATATTACTAACATTATTCATGGAGATATTGTGCAGATTTAGATCAGGTCAAGAGATCAAGGTATTCAAGATGTCAGGATCAAAAATCTGCCGATGAAGTTTAATTAAATCATAAAATCAATACTGGCAGAGACTCAGAGAGGATTTGAAGAATCCAGACATCACATAAATATTCACGTGTCAACATGAGGAAGCACCAGAAATCAAAAACCGTTATTCCTCAATCCGCCGCCCAACCACGGCCAAAATCTACATATTGCGGCGGATCCACGGCCGTTATGTGGATTTGGGATTCAAGATTTGGTGGGTAGGATCACAATAGAAAATCACCATATTAGGTATAACTAGGGTTTCTGCTTCTAGTGCTATATAAAGGACCGAGAGCTAAAGTTAAAATCATCACCTTTTACATGAAGCAAATCACCGTCAAAGAAAAAGATATCCACGGCAGGTCTTCCATTCGATGTGATAGAGCGACGTGAATATCGACGGAGCAAATACTTCCTATGAGGCAGATATCGAGAGCAACTTCTTCTTCTTGTAATCTAAATTCGAAGGATTTGTACTTGTAACGTTGATTAATAAAGGTAGATCATTTGGTTAATTATTTCGCATTTATATTATGATTTCCTTCTCTATCTTCTTCTTCTTCTCCAACCATGTGTGAGTAATTCTTAGCTTGCTAGGGCTCGTAGGATTAAGATATCAATGGATGAAAAAATCTCTTAACTTCTTTTACATCTTATAAAGTTTATAAACTTTATCAAAAGAATCGTTAACATCCTAATTAGGCGTGCTATCAATTTATTGATAGTCTCGACCGCGATTTGAGATTAGATTAACAATTGTTTTGGTAAAGGCTAGACATGAATAGAAATCAATGCAAGGATAAGGGTTAAGAGTGGGGAAACCCAAGTTTCTTCCAAAAGAACCCTAATCCACATTCATCACTATCGATCTAGTTTTAAATCTATTAAAAGATAAAATGAGTCATCTTTAATTAATCATCCATTACTACTAAATTCTAACGAACCCTACAAGCCCTCTTCTTATATATTCTACATCCGTGTTGAACATAGATCTAGAATCACTCTCCCCTATTTCTAATCAACTCGTCTAAAGTAAGATTAAAAATTCCACGCATTCCTGTGGATGACCCGTACTCTTCTAGGCTAGCTACTCGCGACACCGTTATTGATTGCGGTTACTACAAACACTTTTTTTTACATCAATCAGCACCGATCGCACCCACGAGCAGGTCGCGTGCGCACAATCGATGGAGGGATTTGTTCACACCTACTTAAGTGTGCATCAATATCAAGTGAGCATTTGATGAAAAACGACTCTGATGACTTGTGCACTTATAAACGTGTGCATATGATGGCTGATGCATGACATTGGCAGTGACATGTGCGCACCCTTGCTATGCGCACTTGGTAAAATCACTAAATGCCATGCGCATGTGCAAAACACGTGCGAAGGTATGAGCCTAAGGGTAAACTCCAAAATGAGTAAATAAACTAAGCTAAGCCAATTCAGCACAAAAGGAAAAAGATGTGCGAATATAAAAGGAAAAATTTTACGCTCTGTTAATATTTCGAAACTTGAATTACAAACTACCAGCCCAATATGAGCTTCGTAAAACAGAAAGAAAATACAAATCCTAACCCATTCAATAGTTACAGCAAGGGCAAAAGATCATCACAAGCACATTAGTTATGAAAATCAAAAACAAGATTTTGCAAGGCCTCCCAAGAAGCAGCCTCCCACTCCTTGCGGTTTCGTTCACGAACACGAGCACCAGGGTTGTCACCAACATCTTCAGCTCTAGCATGAAATGATATGATCGTCTTTTGCCGGTAAATCTGATGCAAGATATCTACAGAACGATCTCTCTGGTTCTTGGAAATTAAGCCCATCAGATAGACTAAATGTAATTTATCCTTAGCCTGATCCAGTGCACGTTGCGACATTCACCCTAAAAAGCCCGGGTGTGGTCCTCCAGATTGCATGAAAGAGCAGCTGTAGAAGAGAAGACCGATGTGGGAGCAAACGCCCATAGTGATCCTCCAAACGATGGAGTACGACCTCGCGTTGAGTTGTGAAATAGCTGGGGTCATACTAGTAAACATCATCATGAGAAACAATACCCCTGATGTCATACAAATGACCAGCCATGGTAATTAAAAGAAAAAGAAACATGAAACTCGTCAGTCTGCAAATTTGAGAACTCCTATGAAGGGTTAGAATATCTAACTTTGGAGCTAAAAGATAAAATTGGTCGATTAAGGCCAAAGTTATGTCACATGTTTGAAGATTATCTTAAGTTAAGTCAAGTGCATAACCCAAAAGGTGTGCAACCTCAAGTGCGCAAAGGCAGAGGTGCGTATATGTACTTACCAAGTGAATAAAAAAGCAAATGCTTCTAACAGGAAGTAAGGGCTTCAGAAAGGGTGCGGCTCTAAAGGAAATCAAATGAAGAAGATGTCCCCTCTTTTTGGGTTTAAAAGATGGTTCGCATCCCCATGAATCTCGAGACAAATCTGACGGATCGCAGCTTGACACTTGGTCACTACCACGAAAACATGCGAAGGCACAAATGCGCCTTCATAACAATGGCCTGACACAAATGCGCACCTATTAATGGATCAACAGGTGCGCACATAGCTTAAATCCATCTCCAAAAAGGTGCGCATATGAGCACGAGATAGCAGCGACACATACAAGATCATCATATGATTCCAAATGAAAAAATAAAATCTTCTTCTTTAAAAAATTTAATAAATCAAACTAAATTGATACAAGATCATGAGATCCGACGGTGCGCATGAACTAGGGATCAATCCAATGGTGCGCACTTGCCCCGTAATAGATATGAATCGATTTAAACCAAATTAAATCAAAATCAGATTAAAATCAAATCAAAATAAAATCAAAACAAATCTAATCTGTAGGGAATAAACTCCAACAAACCCTAATTTTCCCTCTTCTATAAATAGGAGTCTCATTCACAGAAATTTAAGACGACAGACCCCTCCATGAGCTTGAGAAAAATCTCATTTTCTTCCTCCTTAAACAAGATAAAAAAAAGAAAATGAAAAATTTCTCCCATCTCCAAAAGCTATGGCTTTTATACAAAAACAATAAAGCTTTTGTTTTACATAGAAGCCTTTGCTTCTTTAAATGAATCTATTGATTCACCATAAAAATATAATCAAGAGATCTTAGGGTTGATCCCTTTTATTACAAAAGTTTTAACTTTTGTGAGAGATTAATCCTAAGGTTTAATAAAAAACCTCATCAAAGATATCTAGCCACCATAAAACTAAAGTCTTTGCATCTGGAAAAGAAATGAAGGGGAAAAGAAAAGAAAAAATCAAAGAACAGAAGCCATTGCTTCAGTTTGAAAGCTTTTGCCTTCTGGTCAAAACAAGTGTACCCAAACCACGTGCGCACGTGATAAAAATCGTTTACACAGACATGCACATCACGTAATATGTACATGTGCGCACTTAATGAATACCGTCTAAAAAGTCATGCGTGTCGCGTGATATGCACGTGAGCGCAGATGACAGATGCTGCCCAATGAGCGCTTGTGCATCAAGTGAAAAGCACGTGCGTGCAAGTCAAAGATGTTGATTTAGTCAGATACGCATATATATATATATATATATATATATATATATATATATATATATATATATATATATGCGCACATGAAGGTTTGACCCGACAACGAGTGCGCAAACACGTGCGCACCCTTTTCAAAAAAATAAACATGCATGCGCATCTCACATGCACTTGCGCACTTGGAACAACAAGCTTTTGCTTGATTACTTAGTCAAAAAATAAACTAAGTACAGAAGCTTTTGCTTCTTATGTATGACCCATTGATCAAAAATATCAATAAATATAAGTTGATCTTAGTCTCAAAGATGACTAATGGTCCTTATGACTATACTCGTTAAGTCAATCTTAATCTAAAACAAGATTAACAATTCTTAATCATATTTTAAATCGATCTTAATCTAAAACAAGAATAACAATCCTTAAACTCTTAAGCTGATGGCAGAAAATACCTAAGTTCATCCTAAATCTGAGATTTACGGATTTTGACTAATAAGTGCCCTAAGAGCGAAAAAATTAGTTTATGTATATAATCCAAGAGAAACCCCAAAATAAACAATATATAACATGACATGAAATGAAATACTGGAGAAGAAGAAAGTTGTTATCTCTTCGCGATAATGTAATTAACTGCAGGGGTTTGTGCCTGCAGAAAAAAGCGTCCCCACAATTAAAAACCTCTCACAAATGAGAGGGAATCTGATAAGTCTGCTAAAATGGTCGCATCTATCCAAACATCCAAATTCAGGAAAGACATTCATCAGTCCAGTTTTTGGTGGTAAACAGTAATCAAGCATATAACATTAGCATAAACATGATAGTATAGGTCAGAGATTTTGTTGGCTATAGTGCCCTCAAGTCAATTATTGAATCACAGACATGCGATTGAGATGATTGAGGAAGGACCTATACGGGTAGACAAGTCTTACTCAAAATGATGGTATGCTATCTTTTTGTCTTTATCATCTTGTACATGCATTATGTGTTATTACAGATCACGATTATATGTTGATAGAGCCCATAGGATTCTTGCTTGACTACCAGCATTATGATGGCGATTATATACGTGGGAGCTGGGTGGTCTATAAGCACATCCTTAAATATACTTAGTCGAGGGAGTATCGAGACTGGGCATTGATACTTCGGAGTAGACTAGTGTGTACTTATCGAGACCCCGACAAGGGGCGGTGGCCGGTCTCACAAGCCATTGGTGTCAGTTAGTCACCTAAAATAGTATACAGGTGCTCATTGGGATATGAGTACACTGGACGGACTCGCCAGAAACATGCTAGATGGTATTATACCTATTGTCAGATAGCAGTTATCAGGTGACATGTGTACAGGTTAGTCTCTCCACCTGAGATCGTCATTTGTCGCGTGTAAGTTCCCACTGTGCTTTGATTACTACCCTACTGCGGCTGAAAGGAGTCATGCAAACAGGTTTTAGTTGGGTACAGTCCCGAGCCACAAGGAATCAGTAAGCGGATCGTCGGGGATTCGTCTCTCCCGGTATTAGGGGTTGATATCACGAGGTGCACGGGTGGCCATCACCAGAAATCCTTGGCCAAGATAGACGAGAATTACTGATTTGGATCGGTAGTTTCTTAGTTGGTGATGGGCTTCATATCGACACGAAATATTGCGTTATTAGGGGTCTGACTTTATTTACCCCCTAGACCCGACATGCGATACTCTTAAACGAACAGACCGGACTGTATGGAGATTATCACGGATAGGCTCAATAGGGGTTCAGATGAGTTTGCTCGTCGGCCTCCCTTTCGCTCAATACCTGGGTAGCCGTTACGTACAGCTAGTATCGCTGACGTGCTTGTGGTTAAACCCACTGCCAGCGTATTGACGAGTCTTTAGAGTCCCACACAGAGGGTTTCCCTGCTTCGGGAGAAACGATGTAGAGGTCGTATGGTTTTACGGCAGGGTTCGATAATATACGTGCACTTGTGCACGTATCATGATTCGGACGGTTAATACTAGTGGGCTTTGGTTTAAGCCGGATCCTAATATTAGATTATTTGATTATTTTCGTCTCTTTGTATTCGTATTTTTCGGAATACGGATACGGGTATGTATATACGGTGAGGGGTATTCTTGTAATTTATTACAAGGGTGCTTCTGGAAGAAGACACTTAATTTGTTTATAACCATTTTGATTAAATGGTTAATGAGGTGGAGGGATGAGGTGTTCTTTGCATTAAATGAAGCATGGCTTTGTGGTGACTCGTGCGGTGACTCATGGATGCATTATTGTAGCATGCTTGATTTATTTGTGTTGTGAGATATTTTGGTATGCTTAAGAGTTATTGTTCACAACACCTAGCCATTTTTTGATGGTTGCTTCACACAACACTCTCATCTCCTCATGCTTGCTTCTTCTACCTCCATCCTAAAAATCTCATGTATTGAGAAACCCAGGGTGTTATGAGACATATTAATCCATCATTAGGCTCTACATTCTCTAGGCTATCTACTTTAGCGAACTAGGTACCCTAGTTACCTCGTCTTTGGGATTGGAGCTCGAACTACAAATTCTCAGGTGGATCATCTTCGATCGAGGGAGACTGACGATAAATCTTGATCATGGAGGCCTCCAGGAGCTTAGGAAGATGGTAGAAGACCGAAGGACTCGGATCATTCGGTATAACCAATCTAACTCCACTTTAGTCTGCTAGCTTATAGGTTTATGGGCTGGCTCTGATACCATGTTGGGTTACGTCAGCACCCTGACCATCTACTATGGCCGGTGCTGAACAAAAGCTGGTGTTTAAAAACTTGGCGCTAACAAAACCCGCCGGACCGAACTATAAACCCTAAACTAGCAGTTAAATGATGTTAAAAATAGCGACTTCGAAATACTCCGTATTGCTCCCAAACTAAAGATAACATAATATGCAATCTGGGCAAAAATAAACAATACCTATAAACCAATATTCAAGAGTCCAGAACAAAAACTTGGCGCTAACGAGACCCGCCGGACCGAACCATAAACCCATAACTAGCAGTTTAAATGATGTTTAAAGTAACGAAACCGAAACAACTCCGAAACAATCCGCACAATATTCTAGTTTCTGTTGATTTTTTAAAATCTTCTAAAAAAATTTTAAACAATTGCAGAAGGCTATTTTTGTGACAACTAAAACACACTTTAAAAACGAGGCCCAAATACCAAGGTTTGGCCGGCGAGATCGGCAATATTCCCGGCGTTGCCAGTTTTTCTAGGAAGTTGGATCTTAGGATTTTGGGTGTGTTTTGGACTCTTGAATATTGGTTTTTAGGTATTGTTTGTTTTTACCCAGATTGCATATTATGTTATCTTTGGTTTGGGAGCAATACGGAGTATTTTGAAGTCGCTATTTTTAACACCGTTTATAAGTTTTCAGTACAAACATTACTATATACAACCGTGAATGTCATTAGAGCGGTATAACTCGTCTAACTGCTATATATTCTTTTAAACGGGTTTGCGAACATGACATTCACGTTGATGTTCTGTGTTGTGCTGAAATTGTGGTTGGATTGTCGTGGTGGATAGCTTGCGGTGCAATGGTAATAGTACAGTTCAGATTCATTTGTACATTTGATATTGTGGGACGAGCGTCCGCTATGTAGACTGTTGTCTCTGCCAGTTTGCATATTATTTGTTTGGGGCACGACCGGGTTGAGGTCGATGTCGCTATTGTATATACTTTTCTTTTCTATACTAGGATTACTCCGCGGAGGAGTGCTCGAATAGACGGGTTCTAGAGGGCAAAGGGCCCGCATCTCATAGCGTTGAGACGGAGGGGGCCTTACTCTAGAATTGGAGGGCTATTCTCCGCACTCATAGGGGGTATAGGATGACCCATAGAGGGGTGCTCAAGTTACCGGATTCCCTGAAGTGCTGGGTGGCCCATTCACTTTGTTGATTGGGGTTGCCTCACTTCTGGGATTGGTGGGTAACTTGCCGCGCTCGCAGGGGTCCAGGTTTTCATTGCACAAGCTATCCACATGACAGGGAACGTCGGGTCTCATTTGCGGCTCAAATGAAACCCGAGGCTCCAAGATTATCCACCATTCTGTGTTGGTTGCTAAAATTCTGTGATGTTACTTATATCATGCCTGGGACGAATGTATATTTATATATATATTAGTAGATGTTGTATATGTTTTGCACCCGCGCTAGTCCAGCCCCCGCTCTGCCGTTAGTTAAGCAACCTAACGGTGCATGACGGGGTCCCGTGGCGAATGCGAATGGTTTATACGTACATTTTATTTTCGTTCCTTTTTCTGGTGTGATATGGATTAATTGATGGGGCTGCATTAATTTTGATTAATGCAAGGAAAACAAACCTATATGATATTGTTAGAACTAATTTTTTTTTAAAAAACTGACAATACATACGTTTCCTTTTGCTTTGCACAACGGTATTCAGTTCTGAATATCCGGCACCTCATTCGATGAGGCAAGAGCCGAGATCCCTTCATAGGGAGTGGCCTCTTGGGCAAAAGTTTATGTAAGTGTAATAACTTCTCTATAGTTGATTCTTTTGCTTTGCATCGTGGTATTCGTTTAGGAATATCATGTACCTCTTTCGATGAGGAAAGAGCCGAGATCCCTTCACAGAGAGTGACCTCTTTAGCAAAAGTTTGCGCCTCTATATATTTGTAAAACCACTCGGTTCTTTCAACGATATCAAGTTCATTACGTTAATGGTTTTTTTTCCAAAAATCAGTCGTAGCCCTCCGTCATTTCGGATTGGTAGTGCATAGTATTCATGCTACTCATTTCGATCTTTAGTCGAGGCGTAGTGTTCGGTAGCTATGTAATGCTTTTCCATTGCATGATAATGCGATTGGTTAGGATAGTCATGCAATCATTTTGGTTTTTAGTCAAGGCTCGTACGGGTGGGTCTAATGCAATCAAGAAAATGATGGGTAGAACTTGACTAGGAGCTTTTGACATTTTGATCTTTAGTCAAGGTCACTTGGGTCCTAGGGGAAAAAGCCACATCGGGGGTTTCAAACATACAGGAAACTTGCCAGGCATGCGCATACCTTCTGGAGTGTGGTGACTTGAGTGGCTTCCATCAAGTTATCATGCCATGATAGTTGAATCCCGATTTCCACTGATGAGTAGGTGTTACTCCTTGGGTGATTTTAGATGATCCTAACTAATTCTCCTATTAGGGTTTGAAGAAGAATTCGAGGAAACAGTAGGAGCCATCCTGATTAAATAAAGTGATTAACCAATCTAATCTTGGTTAGAGTGCATGCTGGGTGTTTCTTTTCTCTCTCTCTCTCTCTCTCTCTCTCTCTCTCTCTCTCTTTGGCAGCGACCATGGCCTGTCACTAGACTAAAACTTATGAACCAAGTCAACTGAACCTTTTTAAAACACTTTGGCTTTTGGATTGTCAAAGTCACATATATCCCTGCCGCTCCTACTTTTCCTTTGCATTTCTCCGAAACACTCCGTATGATTATGAAGATCCACATTTATTAGATATGCCATCGTATAGTTACATACGAACTCGAAGAAACTTGTTTCAGTTCGAGGATGGTTTCCGGTTCTGGAGAATTTGAATAGGATTATTCAGTTGTCTTTTCTTTTTACCTTCTCTCAGGTTGCGTGGGCTCCTAGTATTAGGAGAGTACACCTATTGTGCTTATTGGATATTCTTCATCCAAACCATAGGCAGGTGCCGAAAGGTAGGAAAGGAAGAAAACCAATTAGCCTAAGTGTGATGTACAGGAGGTAAAAAGTAAAGACATATAAAGGGATTAGATTAAGAGCAAAGGAAATTGCGACTGCTATCATTCACGACGAAACAACGTATACCCCTGCCACTCCTATATCACCTTTGCATTTCTCTAGAACACTCTGTATCACTATGAAGATCCACATTTCTTGGATATTCCATCATATAGTTACATACAAACTCGAAGGAACTTGTCTCAGTTTGAGGATGGATTCCGGTTCTGGAGAAATTGAATAGGATTATTCGGTTGTCTTTTATTATTAACTTATCTCAGGTTGCAATGGCTTAGTATTAGGAGAGTACACCAATTGTGCTTATTGGATAGACTTCTTCCAAACCATAGGCAGGTGCCGATAGGTAAGGAAGGAAGAAAACCAATTAGCCTAAGTATGGTGTACAGAAGGTAAGAAGTAAAGACATATAAAGGGATTGGAGTGAGGGCAAGAAAATATATGGTTACTGTCATGAATCTGGATAGTGGAAGAGGCATTACTAGGAATATACAGGAACCCCTTCGAAACATTTTCATGTTTCAGTTTTTCTGTGCGGTGTTAAGTGAAAACTATTTTCCCAATTAAATTCTAACTCCAGGGTATGTATTTACCAGATTTGATTATCAAATCTATATAGCGTTATGGATGGTGAGTTGGAGTAAGATATTGGGAATTGGGTGGTTAGATCCTTAATATATATCAGAATTCTTTGTAATTGGTGATATTTGAGAAAATCGTCTTGGTTTTGCCTAACGGCAAATATTTGGTTTTGAATATCCGTTGTTATGCACCAATTTCATACTGATATATCTGTACGTTTATTTTATAAAGTGAGATATAACTTTTTGAAATTATGTTTATGACATTTACCAATATCAGTTGATGGTTTGGTAAGTAGCATTCAACAGCGGTGTAATTCTTCTTAACCATAGTACAGTTTTCAACCTACGACGCACAGGGTTTGAGTTATTGAACTCAGAGGACTTATACAAAGTATTGTATGTTGTCCGATGTCCGTTAGGACAAAAGGGTTGGTACTCTTACTATATTCTGTTTACTCATGACTTCTCTAGTTTTAGACAAGTATTTTGTTGAAATACAGGGTCCAAATTTTGAAAAGTTATAGGTATAAGAATAAAGTAGAAAATCATATGTTACAAGTATCAGGATTCTTCAAGGTGATTGAAAATGTAGATACTTGTGTTAGATATTCCGTTGTAATAGTTATGTGAACTTGCTTCTCTTTCAGGTTACTCATACGTGGGTGCATTCCTTGATGAGTAATGATGCTTGGCCTTCTTCCATTTTGTTGATATGCAATAGAAATGGCTGCATGATATTTGAATCTGGTTCCAATTAAATTAGTGCATTTGTTTCTATATTGGATATATAGAATGGATTCATATCTTAACGATGTTAAGGTATATAGAGTTGTTCGGCTGATGCTTAAAACCAGAATCTGGACAAACTCAAGGCACGTTTCAGTAATGGCAGTTTGTGGGTTATCCCGTGCTTTGACGTGGGATAACATTCTACCATCTGGAAGATCAATAGTTATATTGTTCTTGACTCGCCACAGTTTTAGTAAAATGGATTCTTTTCAGAAAACATTAGTGGGAGTGTGGTAAAACTGGAAGTGATTCTAGAACCACAAACGATTATTGAAAATTTAGAAGAACCTAAAGATTCAAATGGTTTCGACGATCCATAAGCCACTCCACCGATTTGGTGGGTAACCTCTGCCACCTGAGAGGTACTTTGGTCTCCTCAAAAACGGTGATAGGGAGGTTTTTGATTACCCAAACTTGTCACTACTGCTGTTCTAGACTATGAGATCTGGTAGGAGGATGGGTATAATGTCATTCTAAATTAGCTTTAGAAATGTACGTGTATATGACTCTGACAGAGGGTTGTTGTAGTCAGTGGGAGAAGCGGAAGCATGGTGGGCAAGTAGCTTATGTCTATTTATAGACTAAAGTAGGTATAGCGGAGATAGATCATCTATTTTGATGTGACAGTCATAGAGTTTGGCTTCGTCAGAATAACAGATGGATCTGGTAAGAAGATAGTAGCGAGTGATGTCCTGATATTTGGATGACATGCTCTTGTTAGGAAATGATCTTCCTATACATAGATCGGTTATATTGTGGTTATCACAAGGTGGTTTCTCCACATAAGATATGGATAAAATATTAGGGATTCTGGTGACTGGATCTATGGTTTTAGATCTAGATTTGGGAAGTGTCCCAACTCGGGTACTTTGACACTATTCTAAAGTGTTTTAGAATAGACGACTCCTGGCGTAGTGGTGTACCCGCAGGAGAAGGAGTCGCCCTCTCTAAAAAGATGTCTTCTAAACTGACGAGGGGGGATTTGCATGATTGCCATATATCTTGCTTATGCAATTGAGTCAATCATGATATGTCAAATACCACACCAGATATTGATTTTGCACAGGCTGCAATAAATATATATTAATCCAATCCTGGAGAAACATTGGGAAGCACTTATGAACATAAGTGGATGTTCTTGGTATATGGTAACAGCAGCTTCCTTCAGGAGGTGGTTATCATTTCTGGCTTTCAAGGTGACTTGGATGACAGAGGGACTGTCAGAGTTATAGTTTTTCCTCTTTTGAAGGACAGTATATTGGACAGGTGGTCCAAGCGGATACTGAGGAAGGCATAGCGCAAGATACTGATTAAATTTAGTGGCTGATACAGTCTAAGAAGTTTGTTAGATTTGGAGTTCATTTGTGAATTGGGTCCGATCAGATATCCAGACAAATTCTAAGACAAGTATTGCTCATTTCGGGAGATGATCTTTCTCCGCGAAGTTGAGATATAGAGAGATAAAGATAGAAACATTAGAGTGGGTCCACTCACTAAGGCTATTTTTCGAACACAATAGTTTCACAAACGTACTTTGCGAGACTGATTAGTAGAGAAGTTGGGTGTTCGGTATCACACGGGCTGTGAGTATGCAAAACAGCAATAATTAGCCTTAAGTAGAAGTGGGAGATTGTTGGCTATAGTGCCCTCAAGTTAATAATTGAATCGCAGGCACGGGATTGAGATGATTGAAGGAGGACCTATACGGGTAGAACAATCTTACTCAAAATGATAATATGCTATATGTTTGTCTTTATCATCATGTGCATGCATTATGTGGTATTACAGATCACTATTACATGTTTATAGAGCGCATAGGATTCTTACTTGACTACCAGAATTATGATGGTGATTATATACGTGGGAGCTGGGTGGTCTATAAGCACATTCTTAAATGTCCCTAGTCAAGGGAATATCGAGACTGGGTATTGATACTCCGGAGTAGACTAGTGTGTACTTATCGAGACCCCGACGACAGGCGGTGGTCGGTCTCACAAGCCATTGGTGTCAATTAGTCACCTAAGATAGTATATATGTGCCCATTGGGTTATGAGTACACTGGACAGACTCGTCGGGAACATGCTAGATGGTATTATACCTATTGTCAGATAGCAATTCCCAGGTGACATGTGTACAGGTTAGTCTGTCGACCTGAGATCTTCATTTTCTCGTGTGAGTTCCCACTGTGCTTTGATTACTACCTTACCACAGCTCAAAGGAGTCGTGCAAACATGTTTTAGTTAGGTAAAGTCCCGAGCCACATGGAGGCAGTGAGGGGATCGTCGAAGATTCGTCTCTCCCGGTATTGGGGGTTGATGTCGTGAGGTGCAAGGGTAGCCATCACCAGAAATCCTTAGTCAAGGTAGACGAGAATTACTGATTTGGATCAGTAGTTTCTCGGTTGGTGATGGGCTTCAAACCGACACGAAATATAGTGTTATTAGGTGTCTGACTTTATCCACTCTCTAGACCCGATATGCGATACTCTTAGACAAACAGACCGGACTGTACGGAGATTGTCACGGACAGGCTCAATAGGATATCGAATGAGTTTGCTCTTCGGCCTCCCTTTCGCTTAATACCTGGGTAACCGTTACGTACAGCTAGTGTCGCTGACGTGCTTTTGGTTAAACCCACTGCCAGTGTATTGGTGGGTCTTTAGAGTCCGACACAGAGGGTTTCTCTATTTCGGGCGAAACGATGTAGAGGCCGTATGGTTTTACGGCAGGGTTCGATAATATATGTGCACGTATCATGCTTCGGATGGTTAATACTAGTGGGCTTTGGCCGAATCTTACTATTAGATTATTGGATTATTTTTGTCTCTTTGTATTCGTATTTTTCGGAAAACGGATACGGGCATGTATATACGGTGATGGGTATTCTTGTAATTTATTACAAGGATGCTTCTAGAAGAAGACACAACATTTGTTTATAACCATTTTGATTAAATGGTTAATGAGGTGGAGGGATGAGGTGTTCTTTGCATGAAATGAAGCATTGCTTTGTAGTGACTCATGGGGTGACTCATGGAGTGACTCACGGTTGCATTATTTTTGCATGCTTGATTTATTTGTGTTGTGAGATATTTTGGTATGCTTAAGAATTATTGTTCACAACACTTAGCCATTTTTTGATGGTTGCTTTACACAACACTCTCATCTCCTCTTGCTTGCTTCTTCTACCTCCACCCTAAAAGTTTTGTTTGTTAAGAAATCTAGGGTGTTATGAGACATATTAATTCATCATTAGGCTCTACATTCTCTAGGCTATCTAGTTTAGAGAACTAGGTACCCTAGTTACTTCGGCTTTAAGGTTGGTGCTCGAACTACAAATCCTCATGTTGATCATCTTCGACCAAGGGACACTGATGATCAAGCTTGATCATGGAGGCCTTCAGGAGCTTAGGAAGATGGTAGAAGACCGAAGGACTCAGATCATTCGGTATAACCATTCTAACTCCTCTTTAGTTTGCTAGCTTATAGGTTTATGGTAGATCCGGGTTATCGGGTTGTTCTAGCGCCAGTTTATAAAATTTTTGTTCCGCAAACGATCACGGTAAATGACCAGGGCGCTGGCATAACCCAACAGATTTAACATACAAGTAAGGAAAAGAATAGATCACAATGAATAACAATTGTATGGTAACCAATCATATGACAGTACATGTAAACAATGATAATAGATGTCAGGGAATTCATATACAAACATAGGGAGAACATATCGGGAATAAATAAAGATAGCAGTGTCATTAATGTGTAGGTTCCTTATTCTAACGGAAGTTAAGGCATGGTGTTCAACCTCTTCATGAGATTTTATAAAGAATGTACCTTTTAGACTAGGCACCACAGCTATAAGAATACATGATTACATGTAGAGGACTCCGAAGCAATTGAACGACTCATCTTCAACTACCACAACACCCCTGGAAAACATTTTGTCAAAACTATTTGTAGTTAATACATGTTCTTGGATACATGCAATTTATTCATGTTCACAGGGGATTCACTAGTTCATGGATTTATGTATACACGGAGTCATGTCAAGTTCAAAGTATAATGCAAAAATTTATATATTCACGTAGCATGGAATTACAACCAACACAATCAAGTTTCCGGCCATAAATAAATCATAAGTTTATATACAGAAAGAATTAGTATTGGATTGGAATTTGAAAATATTGCACAAAGAATAAATTGTAGTTCAGGGTGTCATGTAAATTACAAGATTAAGTATGCCTCGATCAGGTTTCAGGTGAGAGAGTTATGGTTATTTTTGTTACACTGCGTAGAGCAGGCCAATGCAGATTTCAGAATGCATGTACTGGTGGTATTTTGCATTTTCGAAATGATTATGTTCGTTATATGGTTTCGGGTATAAAATAATATTTAAGCGTCTATCTGTTCTGAAAGGTTTCCCGCAAGAATTATCGCATTTCGAAAACTAGGTAGGGAGTTATGCCTATTTTACGACAGCTGCGCAGAGGATTTATGCATCTATCCAGATTTGTCACATTTTATTAAAACACAATTTAAATTAGTTTTCGTCAGTTTTCAAGGAATCTAACCTGAGAGAAATTGTAGCTATCTCACTGTAGATCTTTCAAAAACTTTAATTTGCTCAATTTGGATTTTAGGGAAAGGAGTTATGTCTGTTTTAAAAAAAAGTATAAAATAATTTTCAGCATATAAGGAAAACACATATTTCAACCTTAAGAGAAAACAACGTAAAAATTCGACTCAACTTAAATTGTGGATTTCGTACTAACCACGGGAAGACATCAATCACTCAAAGGTTAGATAACTACGATAGAGCGATCGCTGGATCATTGTGAAACATAATTTCAGGTTAAGTCGAAAATATAGGGCGCGCTTGTGTGTGTCTGTGTTGCGCTCCATTGAAAACCGTCCGAGTTTTTTAAAAATGGGAACTTTCGGTCCAAGACATATTTGATCGATCTGAACCTTTCAAGTTGATCACTTTACCATCAAGTTTATGTGTATGAAAAATCAAAGGGTTTGAAGACCTCTAGCTTATGTATCAGATTGAGTTTATGTTTCTATATTGAAAGACGTTTATTTTTCACTCATTTGATGCATTGGTCAGACGTCTTCAAACCCTTTGATTTTTGATACACATACAATTGATGATAGGGTGATCAACTTGAACGATTCGAATAGTTCAAATATATTGTGGATCGAGAGTTCTCGTTTTTAAAAAACGTGAACCATTTTGTAATAGATCACTCCCTATATATATATATATATATATATATATATATATATATATATATATATATGTATATATATATATATATGCTCACTTTGTTACAACTTAAAACGTAGCGGAAGAAATAATTTTGAAATTTAAGATGGCAATACCAAGCAAACAAAGAATCATGAACAAAAACTATAATTTGAAGCAAACCAAGAGAGCTAAGGTTTTTCGTGCTACAACCTTTGTAGCGCGTTAACCACTTCTCCTTGAACTCCAGCTAGTCTCCACTAGGTCCAGAACAAGCTCACTCGGTGATCTCCTCGCCAAAAATGATCCACCTTGAGATAACTCCAATACAAGTTTTAGTTTCAAATGATCTTATCATAATGAAGCAACTCACTAATCGAACTTGCTAAGAATGATTAGCAAGTGATGTAGAATTATTTTGCTCACTAATTTCTTCTCATTTATTTTCTCTCATCACTTAAGAAAAACTCAAGAGAGAGGATGAAGGCATAGAATGGCTAAGGATTCAACCATGAGAACTAAAAATATGTATGCTTATTTTTCAAAGTAAAACAAGAATGAGTCATATGTTTCTACACAAAACTAAAGAATGACTCATTTTCTTTTATTCATAAAAATAAATAAATATTTTTGTTCTCATCTTTAATCATATATGATTCTCATACATACAACTTGTATGTGTAAATACACATGATAAAGTGTAAAAATAATATTTATATCAAATATAAATATTATTAAAGAGAAGAAATAATAAAGTGAACATGATATTAGTTTAATATATATCTATATCATATATAAATATATATCTAATTACTAAATCAACACTTGATTTAATAATCTGGTTATATCATATACGAACCGGCTAATACCATTAAACATTCGATAATACGTGTATCACATATACATGTTTAATCGAGCTCCTGCACGTATCTCTATACGTACCCTACATCGTTTCGCCAATGTCGGGAAACCTCTGGGACTCTAAAGACTCGACAATACGCTGGCAGTAGGTTAGGATCATATCCATAGCCCACATACACGTCAGTGTTACGAGCTGCACATAAGGCTACCCAAGTATTGATCAAAAGAAGGTCAACGAGCAAGCTCATCCGAACCCTGCAAAGTCTATCAGTGACAATCACCATACAGTCTGATATATTTGTCTAAGAATGTCGCATACCGGGTCTGGGAGGTGAAAACCGTCAAACTCCCAATAACCCGATAAGTCGTGTCGATCATAAACTCATAACCGACCGAGAAACTACTGATAACACTTATCAGTAAATCTCAATTTCCTTGGCTAAGGACTTATGGTTACAGTTGATCTGGTATAGCACGACCTCGACTCAATATACCGGAAGAGACGAAATCCCTTCGATCGCTTACTACCTCATGTTCTTAAGGACTCTACTCAACTAAAACCTGTTTGCTCGACTCAGTAGAGCCATGGTAGGGTTGTAATCTAAGTACAGTGGGAACACGCACTAGACACTATAACGATCTCGAGTCTATAAACTACCCTGTACTGATGTCACATGAGAACTGCTATCTGACGATAGGTACAATACCATCTAGGAGTTCTCAGGTGAGTTATTCCAGTGTAACTTATTCATCTAATGAGCACATGTATACAATCTTTGGTGTCAAACACCAATGGCTATGCGATCAACCATTGCCATGGTCGGGTTCAAGAAACGTATACATTAGTCTACTGGAGTATCGATGCCCAGTCTCAATACTCCCGCAACTAGGGACTTTAAGGATGTGCTTATAGACTACCCAGACCCCACTAGTATAATCCATATCATAATCCTGGTAGTCAAGCAATGATCCTATGTGTTTTATCATTATGTATTAGCGATACGTGATAATGAGTAAAACGTATTCATATGAATGATAAAGACAAACCAGATAGTATACTATCATCTCGAGTAAGATTGTTCTCTCATATAGGTTCTCCTTCAATTACAATAATTGTATTGAGGGCACCTATATCCAACGATCTCACACTTGCACTTAAGGCCAATTATTTTGGTATCGCATACCCAACTTCTCTACTAACAGTTTCACAAACTGTATTCGAGAAACAGCCTCAGCGATTAGATCCGCTGTAATGAATCTATCTTAATCTCTGTATATCTCAATTCCGTGAAGATCAACTATCTCCCGAATTGAGTGATACCTGCCATAGAATTTGCCAGGATAGATGATGGGACAAAGTTCATAAATGAACAATTTTATCCAGCAACTGCTTAGGTTGTATCCACAGCCGAATCATAATCCGCATCCAGCGCCATGACTACCCCAGATCCTGTTTGTAACTCTTTCCAATATACTGCTCCTATTAAAGAGAGTAAACTTATAACTCATGATAGATACCCTGTCATTCATGTCACTTAGGAAACCAAAATCGGTAACTACCTCCTACTAGAGGCTGCCATAACCTTACACCAAGAACATCCACATATGTTCTTCACTAGTTTTCTTTGTTTCTCTAGGATTGGATTAATATCTGCTTACTACATCAATTGCAAAAGCAACATCTGGTCTGGTACATGACATTGCATGATTGACCCAACTGCCGAAGCAAGTGAAAAGGCATTCATGCGAGTCGCTCTTCTCATCAGTCCAAAAGACATCTCTTTAGAGAGTGCGACTCTTCTATAGGCGGGTACACTACAACGCTATGAGTTATCCATTCTAAAACACTTTTAGAATGGAGTCATCATACTAAGTTAGGACAATCCCAACAACTCCTACTAGATTTATCTATATAGACCTAGTTACCGAATTAGTTGATATATTATCCAAAACCTTTATGGATAAACATTTGTGACTACCATAGTTTTAACCGTACTGTAGTATAGGAATTTCATTTCCTATTAAGAGTTTGTCATCTACATACAATATGAGGAATATGACAGTACTCCCTACACCCTTCTTACAAATACCAGGTTCATCTATCATTTTGATGAAGTCAAACACTTTGACCGTGATATCAAAATGGATGATCCAGCTCCGCTATGCCTGCTTTAGTCTATAAATTGACCTAAGCTTCTTGCACACCTTCCGCTGCTCCCACTGATTATGATAACCCTCTGGCAGAGTCATATACACGTTCACTTCTAAATCCCTATTTATAAAGACATTATATTCATCCGTCTACCAGATATCATAGTCATGGAAAACGGCAATGGCAAGTAATATCCGTATGGACTTCAGCATAGATACTGAAGGAAAAGTTTCATCACAATCCTTACCAGGTGATTTGATGAAATCTTTTACTACAAGTCTAGCATTATTAGGTTACTACCTTTCCATTTGCACTGATCTCGAAAGATCTATTTGCTCCTGATGAGTTTTACCCCTTCGGGAGCGCCCAACAAAGACCATACTTTAGTGTAGTGCATAGAGTCTAACTTGTATAACTCGGCATCTAGCTATCATTCGGAAGTCGCCACTTCCTATGGCCTATTGATATAGTAGGGTCATCATCACATGATTCAAGCCTTCCTGTCACCGTCTATGAGGGAACCGAAGTATCTCTCAAGTGGCTGCGGTCACCTATTAAATCTATGGAGTAGCTAAGGTTTGTCACAGCCAAGTGAATCTTTGGCTTCTACTAAATTTTCAGTAACCGTTCGTAGTTCTAGAATCACTTCCAGTTCTACCATACTCTCACTAATTTCTTTTACAAGAAATTCCTTTTCTAAAAAGGTGGAATGTCGAGAATAAAATAACTTTTGATCCCAAAAATGGTAGAAGTTAAACCCTTGCTAAAACTTAGGATAACTCACAAACTGCCCATTATCGAAACGTGCCTTGAGTTTGTCGGGATTGTGTTTTTAAGCATAAGCCGGATAACTCCATATCTTAACAGCTTTAAGATATGTTCTATATCACATATTGAATCGCATACACTGATTTAGATGGAACCATATTCAATTGATATGCAACTGTTTTCAGTGTATATCCCTGAATGAAAAAGGCCACTCAGCATTACTCTTCAAGGAGTGCATCCACGGATGAGTAATCTGAGAGAGAATCAAATTCTCAATAACAGAATACTTAGCATAAGTATCCATAACTTCAAAAAGTTCGAAGTATCTTGATACTTCCGATGTTAGGTTCTCTACTTTATTCTTATATCCTATAAACTTCTCAAAATATTTAGACTTTGCATTTCAACAAGAATGCGTGTCTAAAACCAGAGAACTCGTAGGAAAACGAAACTAAGTAATAGTATCATCACCTTGTCCATATAGACACTGGATAACATACATCACTATGTATAAGTCATATGAGTTCACCAACTCATACTCTATATGTTGTAATTTGAAAACTGTATTTTGGTTAAGAATGTTTATCCCGTTATTCAATGCACCTTACCTAATCATCAAATGATAAAGACAAATATTCATAACATGTTTTTCAAAATTTATATCCTACTTTATCAAATAAAGACACGGATATATGAGTTTTAAAAATTGGTGCATTATAACGGTTATTCAAAACCAAAAGTTTGCATATATGCAAAACCAGGTGATTTCTCCAATAGCAACAATTGCTTCGATTTCCGATATTGAGGATCAAATCACCTTTCCCAATACTCAAATCTTTCTCAACATCTGTAACAACTTAAAGATATGAGATATTAATCCGGTATCAATATACTCAGGAGTCAGAGTTAATTGGAAAACAATTTTCGATTACAATCATATACAAAATATGAAACATCAAAATTTTTCGAGGGGTGGCCAAATATTCCTAATAATGCCTCTTTCACTGCCCAGAGTCATAACAATAGTTGCATTTTCCTTTCCGCTCATTTCAACTCCTTTTAATATCTCTCCATCTTACCTTTTATATACCGAACTTAGTCTAGTTGGTTTTCTTCCTTCCCTATCTTTCAGCACCAGCCTAAGGTTTGGAAGAAAAATATCTAACAAGCATAACTGGTATATTCTCCTTATTTAAGTAGCTCTCGAACTTGAGAAAAGATAGAATGGATAGACAAATGAACAGTTCATCTGTTCCAAAACCAGTGTTCATTCTCGGACTGGAACAATTTCTTCAAGTTCGTATCTAGCTATACGATAGCCTTCCCAGCAATATGGATCTCTATATCGGATACAGAGGGTTCCGGAGTAACAAAGTGGAAGTATGAGCGGCAAAGACATATGCAACTTTTTTATGAGTTAGAGCAATCATGACATTCCAAAGCCGTTGATTATAACAAGAGGGTTGGTTAACTTGGTTTACGAATTTTAGTTTAAAGTCAGTCATGGGTCGCTGCCAATGAGAGAGAAAAGAAACACTCAGCGAGTACTCTATCCTAAATTATATTGGTTAATTAATTTATCTAATCTGATCTCCTACTATTTTTTCAAATTCTCCTTCAAACCATAAAAAGAGAACTAACCGGGATTATGTCCCGAGAGTAACTATTACTCACAGTGAGAATCGAGACCCAAACTATCACGGAGTGGTCATCTTAACATAGTCAACAAGTCACCCCACACTATAGAAGGCCCACAACTCTTTATAAGTTTCAGCACTTGATACTCCCGATATTGGGTTTTACCCCTAGCGACTTATGATCTTAACACAGTCAACAAATCATAAGTCGCAAGTCAAGTTCAACCCGTCATTTCGTGATTAAATTAGATCCACCCGCACGACCCTTAACATAATCAACAAAATCGTACGATCCTCCTAACCAATCATATCAATATGCTAACAGGAAGCATCACTTAGCTACTGTACACTACGCCATAACATAGTCATCAAACGTAGCACGAATACTAAGTACTCTACTTCCTAAAATGACATAAGGCTACAACTGGTTTTTAAGAAAACCATTAACGTATTGAACTTGATATCATTGAAGGAACCATATGGTTTTGCATATTTATAGTAACATGCACTTTTGCTTAAGAGCGAACTCCGGGTGAAGCGATCAAGACTCTTCCCTCATCGAATGAGGTGTTGGATATTCCTAACCGAATATCATTGTGCAAAGAAGAAGAATACGGCTATAATTTTCTTTTGTAAAATGTTGGTTCCATCAACGTATTTTAGGTTTGTATTCTTTTCATTAATCCGAATTAATGCAATCCCTTCAATTAGATAATCTCAAATTATTTAGCATCTCCTCACACCGTTACAGAACAAGTATGATATGAAAAGAAAAATAGAATGCACATATATGCCATCCGCATTCTCCACGGGACCCCGAGTCTTCACTGCAAGGTTACTTAACTTACAGCAGGACGGGGGCAGGGCTAGCACGGGTGCAAAAATGTATATAGCATTTATTTATATATCATAGCAGGCATATAATCAGCATTACAGGAAAGCGATAAATATCATCGTAGGCAGGTAAACACATTACAGACATGCAATGAACATCACAGAATATGGAAAAGCGGATATACTAGGAATGACGCTTTTAAATTGAGCCAATCATGAAACACGAAATTCCACGGTCGTGTGAATAGCCCGTACATTTTCGATCCCTGACCCCTACGAGCATGATAAGCCACCCGCCAATCCTAGTAGTGAGGCAACCCGCACTCGATATCATGAGTAGGACACCCATTGCTATCTAAAACCCGGTAAGTTGGGCATTTCTCCGTGAGTCATACCTAACCCCCAACAAGAGCGGCGAACCACCTGCCAATTCTAGAATAGAGTAAGCCGGATCTCAACTTTTCGAGATTGCCACCCGCTATATTCTAGAATCCGGTGATCCGTGCGTTTCTCTGCGGGGTATCCTAGTACATGAATCGAAAAATATATACATCAAGTGGCGACATCAATCTCAACTCGAAAGTGTCCCAATAAAAAAATATACAAATGACGGCAACGATGGCCACATGTCGACTGCTCGTCCCAAATAAATGAAATACATATGACATCAAAAGTACAAGCATCTCACATGAGGGGCTATTCAATAACGACGATCCATTTAATCCATCACAACAACATCAACAGCAACCACAACAACAAATGTGCAATCTCGTCTAATTAATCATATAGCAATTAGGTGACATTTAGCAACACATATCCTTATTGCACCCATATTCTAGCCGACTAAATCAAACACATTGATTTAGTCGATTCGAAACATAACATTAGAATTTATAAACCGCGAGATCACTAACTTGAAATTCCAAAAACTGAATTTCAAGTTCATCCCGGCAACGAAAATCCCCTCATTTTTGCGCGAAATCAAACCCTGATAACCCTATAAAATGCCACACTATATGATCCTTGATTCGGATCTGAAATGGGGCCGAATCAGGGGCGGGATCATCCCTGCATCAGGGTTGAATCGGCCCAGGAACAGCCCCAAATCGGGGATGATCCAGTGGTTGATTCAGCCCTCGATGTGGCGCTGAATTGGCCTCGGTTCCGCCATGAATCAGGGCCGAATCGAGCTCAAATTGGATGATTTCAGGTTATCATGAGCATACTCTAAATTCTTGGTCCGAACTAAGAATCCGGTGGCTCCGGCATAAGCAAAAATGAGAGCTATTCATGCAAAATTTTAATACTAGTTTTGAAAAAATTGTGTTTAATGAATTCCAATATCACAATGACAAGTTCTAATTTTTGCACCGGCTCTAATAACACTGTTAGTTTGCTATGCTCACTTTTTTGCAATTTAAAATGTAGAGGAAGCAATAATTTTGAAATTCCAGAGAGCAATACCTAGCAAACAAAGAATCATGAACAAAGACTACAACTTGAAGCAAGCAAAGAGAGCTATTCTAAAGGTTTTTCATGCTACAACCTTTGTAGCGCGTTAGCCAGCTCTTCTTGAACTCTGGGTAGTCCCCACTAGGTACATAACAAGCTTTCCCGGTAATCTCCTCGCCAAAGATGATCCACCTTAAGATAACTCCAATACAAGATTTATCTTCAAATGATCATATCATCATGAAGCAACTCACTAATCAAACTTACTACGAATGATTAGTAAGTGATGTAGAATTAATTTGCTCATTAATTTCTTATCATATCTTTTCTCTCCTCGCTTAAGAAAAACTCAAGAGAGATGATGAAGGCATAGAATTGTTAAGGATTCAACCATGAGAACTAAAAATATGTATGCTTATTTTTCAAAGTAAAACAAGAATGAGTCATATGTTTCTACACAAAACTAAAGAATGACTTATTTTCTTTTATTCATAAAAATAAATAAATATCTTTTTTCTCATCTTTAATCCTATATGATCTTATACATACAACTTATATGTGTAAACACACATGACAAAGTGTATAAAAAATATTTATATCAAATATAAATATTATTAAAGAGAAGAAATAATAAAGTGAACATGATATTAGTTTAATATATATCTATATCATATATAAATATATGAATCTAATTACTAAATCAACACATAATTTAATAATCTGGTTATATCATAAATGAACCAGCTAATATCATTAAACATCCGATTAAAATACGTATATCATATACACGTGTTTAATCGAACTCATGCACGTATCCTTATACGTGCCCTACATCGTTTCTCCTGTGCTGGGAGACCTCTGTGTGAGACTCTAAAAACTCGACAATACGCTGGCAGTAAATTAAGATCATATATATATGCCACAAGCACGTCAGCGGTACTAGCTGTACGTAACGGCTCCAGGTATTGATCAAAAGAAGGTCAACGAGCAAGCTCATCTGAACCCTACAAAGTCTATCAGTGACAATTAACATACAGTCTGGTCTCTTCATCTAAGAGTGTCGTATACTGGGTCTGAGAGGTGGAAACCATCAGACTCCTAATAACCCGATAAGTTTTTTCGATCATAAACTCATAACCAACCAAGAAACTACTTGGCCAAGGACTTATGGTTATAGTTGATCTGGAATAGCACGACCTCGACCCCCTATACCGGGAAACTTCTTAATATACATGTGAGCAAGAATAAATGAAACGATTTATGGATACTATGATTATATTGAGAGAAAAAATAGACACCGCCATGCACATGACCTAATTATAACTTCTTGATTTGAATTACGCAAAATTACCTAATGTTATATGATAATAATTAAAGGTTTAAAGTCTAGTATATAAATTATGTGTCGAAGGGCGACATACTATATTCCAATTAATAATAAACGTGAAATCAAATCTAGATTAATAAAATATGATTTTTACCCTTTAAATGTTGTATTAATCTATTATCCCTAAATAGCAACGGTTACGTGACAAGAGAACGAGAGAGAAGAGAACTTACTATCAAGATCATCCTTGTCGATCAAAGATACCTCGCTTTGATCAAGACAATCGAGATGATGTGTGGAGGGGCTTCTTTTCCAAAAATGTTCTTTGTTCTTGCTAGGATCCTTAGGGCTTGAGAGAAAAACAACAAGAGGGAAAAGACAGGGGAAGAGGATGAAGATTCGTATTAAAAAAAGAGACGGCTAAAAAAGAAAAAGAAATTAGGGTCGAAGGATTTATATTGGCGTATGGTCCCTCGGTTTGATTTATAAAAATTAAGGTAAGAATCTGAGATATACACAGCAAGATAAGATCACATGAAAAATATCGTGTGAATATGGGACCAAACCACTATCCGGGGCGGCCATATTACGATCCAGGACGGTCATTTGGTGGCCTCCCAAGGCCCAATCTTGGTCAGTGCGCCCCAGTTGGTCCCATTAAGCCAAAAATATTATATATTTGACATATATAGTTTCGGGGTTTGTAGGGCACGTACATAAACCTATAGTTCTAAAAAGAAATCACAGAAATGAAATTGAATATGTTTTTTGAAAATACAAGGGATCAAACTCATAACCTATGAGATGGCAATGCAAGCAGGTAACCGGTAGGTACTATTAATGATCATGCACATAATTTGCAAGAAAATTCATATATACCTACTTTATTCAAAAAAAAGTTTGTTTACCGCCGAAGACTGGACTTAGACATGGAGACGTCTAGCCTAAATTTGGGGGCAGATACTATTTGCACATTTCTATCCACTTCACTGATGATACCAAGTTGATTTATGGCATCGTATATCAGAGGTTTGGATAGATACGACCAATGTAGAAGACTTTATCAGATTCCCCCTCATTTGTGAGGGTTTTTTGATTATGGGGATGCTCTTTCCTGCAGACGCAAGTCCCTGCAGTTAATTACATTATCATATTTCGATAACCATTTTCTCCTACTCCAGTAGTTCACTTCGTGTCGTGTGTTATTTTGTTTATTAAGATTGCCCGTGGATTGTATACGGAGAGTATTTATGTCGTCGCCCATAGGGCGCGGATTAGTCCAAATCCGTATATTTTAGATTTGGGGTTTGAACTTAAGTTGTATGTATTCCCTCAGTTCAAGGATATTTTGTTTCGTTTAAGGACCGTTAATCTGTTTTTAGATTAAGATCAACTTCAATATATAAGCATTTGGGCTCAATTTATTTTAACTAAGGATACGTTAGTCTTATTTGAGACTAATATCAACTTAGCAAAATTTTCAGGATCATTAAATTTTATTAAGATCCCACAACAGAGCATTTGGGTTCAGCTGCAAGAAAATGCCAATTTGGGCTCGATCTTAGGCTTTCTTTTTCCAGAAGGGCTAAACACTTATTTGTTGCTCTGGCACTAATGTGGGAAGCACGTGAAGCACTTAGACCTAGGCTTTGCCCTATCAGTGCTAAGCACTTAGTCGATTTGACTAGATATAGTGCTAAGCACTCTGTACAGCTCTCGCATGGGAAGCACATAAGGCAATGAGCATTTGTTTTGCGGCACTCACGTGGAAAACACGTGAGGCGTCGAGTTCAGATTTTTGGGCGTTCACGTGGAAAGCAAGTGAGGCGTCGTGTTTATATTATTTGGCGCTCATGTAGGAAGCACGTGAGGCGCTGAGTTTATATTTTAGAGATTTAATCTCTATTGATTGCATTTTGACCATTGATGATCATCAAGATCTCTGTTTTGAAGAACTGGGATCAAGTTTTTAAGAACTAAGTTGTTATGTTCTTTATTATAAGAACTAAGTTCTTTATAGGGTTAAACCATGTTTTTAGAGAAATTAAATTTTTGGAACATGATTATTTTCTCTCTATTCCTTTTTATCTAGTTTTCCCCCTAAATTTTGAGTCTGAAAAACATAATATTCCTGATGAGAATTAAATTCTCATCTTGTGGGAGATTTGTCTTACGGATCTAAGATCCAGAGAAATAACTAAGTTCTTTATGAAGGGTTAAACCCTTGTTTTTACTTGCACTAGAAAAGGAGATATTCTTAATCTCTTCTTTTTCTTTACCTACGGTTTGAAAGGAGAACGGGGATTTCTTCAGCGAGAGAATTAAATTATTAGTTGAGCCTACTATCTTTTTGTTTTCAGAAGCTTATGGGGGTTCTCTCTGTAAGTCGATGTCACGCACCCCACGAGTACGCGGGGAGGCAGAATACACAAAAAACGATTTTTTTCTTTGTCAAAAGAGTGGCTTCGCAATATCGACCATGAAAACCCAGGATCTTAATTAAAGCATAACTAGCTACAACTAAATACATGAAGGTTTCTAACTACTCAGTGAGAGTTATACCTTCTCGATCAAGTCCTTCGGGTTTTCTTTTTCCTTCTTAGCTTCTTGGTTCAAGCTTGAATCTTCTTCTTCTCTTCTTGGCTCCTAGAAAGCTTGAATAGAACTCGATCGCCGGTCTCCTCTTTTTCGAAGATGATCCATCCGAGAGCCTATGGTTCAAGCTTCAATCTCAAGTGTGAGGTAACTAAGATGTCTAGTTTGCTAGACTAAAAACTTAGAAGATGTAGAGAAAGACGAATGGAGTATTTTATCTCAAGAGCCCTGATTTAGAGAGATTTGTGCGTGCGATTTTAAATTTAAGAATACCGCAATCAAGACGGTGTCGCTTGGTAGCTAGCTGGTTGAGTTCGGGTCGATCCATAGGGAGATGGTGTCCTTTTCTGTATGTTCTAACGAGTTATGTCCAAAAAATTGGTTGTTGTTTTAAGATCTAAGAATGAGATAAAAGTTGATAAAAAGCTTGCTAGGGTTAGAATTAGGTTAGTTCAAGATAGGGATCTTCTCGCTTCTATCAATGCCTTAGTTGTGAATAAAGGTGTTAGGATAATCGGCAACAACGGGGATTAGCACGACTGGGAAGAAACTAAGTTTCTTCCTTTTGGTCCTTGTCCGTCCGTTCTTGGCTCTTAGTCCTAACCTCCAGTTAATTCAATCACACCCGGTCTAACTAGGGAATCACCGCTATCACGTAGGATAGGGTACCGTAGTGAGCAGATTATGGTTGATTTAAAAAGAGTACTTTTAATAAAATTATATGGGCAAAGAAAGGAGTGAGAGAGATTTCCTTCTCTCAAACCTTCCCTATCCTAACCCTAACAAGTGAGGAATTACTCACTCATTAGAAAGGTGACAATAAAATTCATTTTTATATTTTTTGTATTAGACAAACTAAATTGCAGATAAATAAAGAACAGATAAAAAAAATTGCAGGAATTAAAATATGCAAAGAAGAACGCAAGATAGAAAAAGAAAACTTACTTTATTGATGTTCTCTCAACAACGCATTACAATGGAATTCAAAATCTAGATCTAAGAATTAAAAAGGGGCATCCTAACAAAGGCACCCTAAAAAGAGGCACCACAAAAGAGGTACCCTAATTTGGCTTTGAGCTTTCCTATTTATAGATAGGAAAACCCTAGTTTACATTCTGATCCATACACGAAATTACAAAGCTACCCCAAGAGAGCTGAGTCAAAGCACCGACACTGCCACCGACACGTGCACTACACGGTCGCGGAACCGCGGCAGAAAGCCCTGTTTGGCCGCGGTTCCGCGGCCAATTAGTAGGAACTTGAGCTCAATTCTTCAGGGTTGCTTCATGTTGCTTTTAACTTCTATTTTCTTCACTTGGCTCCTCAGAATCTCTTCTATTTTCTTTCAGATTTCCAACAGTGCAGAATGATGTGGACTTTTGCCTTGAGCTTGCGTTGAAGTCTTGAATCTTGTGCCGCCCTTGTGCTTTGTGTATTGAACTGTCTACTGATTTCATTTGTTCCTTGAACTGGTAGGCGGCATCATACGGATTCATCTATTGTTGGTCGTAGTCTCATATTTTTAGCGACTTTTCACGAATTTCACTGTAACGATCTGAGAACCTGTAACCTGCAATTATTTAGCAGATATGGATCAAAAGCACCTATTTATATGTAATATGAATAAGAATGGGTGATATAATAATGCAAAATTCTGATATGAACAAATCCTCCCAAACTTATCTTTTGCTCGTCCCGAGCAAAGCCAATTTTATTCTCGAAAAAATCCTAACCTCACATTCGCAGGGAATCGTGATTGCACTGAGCGCGTGCAACAAGTCGTTAAACCTCTAGGTGTCCCTAGTAGGAGGAGTGTTGTCTCCTGAGGGTTTTCAGCGGATACTACCCACAAAATCCAATCAATTTGGCCTGTTGACTTTCATTCTTCAATTCAGTATTCTAGTAAGAAATTCTATTATCTTCAACTTAGAAATCATCAACCCGTATTTTTCACATTCACTTTTCATTTAATTTAAGATCGTATATGTTCTGCAAATTCATTAAGATTTCAGCATCTTTTGAGTTTTCTTTCTAAGGTTCCATCTCAACTTAGAAATTTTTATCATCTCTACTGAAGGTATAAGCCCTATCTTTCATTCCTATCTCTCATCCAAACCCCAATCATATACCCCTACGTGTGTGTAATTTTTACCCCTACGCTTGAAAATTCAATTCAAGCTATCATACTCTTGTCCATTATCCAAAGTACTTTTAGTTGGTGAATTTTAGATGAAATTGCTCACACATCCTTCATGTGACCGTTAATACTTCTTGAGGTACTGAACAACCGATTACAAAATGTGTTTGCGCATTTAGGCGTAATTTCTCGTCTTGTAATACCTAAGGCTTAGCAGTGACTCCCAAACCAGTTGGTCTAAGGCACTAAGTGATAAAGCACCCTCGCTATATTTTTATTTATGCAGCCTTAAGTAATTAAAAAACCAGTGTTCATTTTTTTTTCTTTATTCACACTTGTACTTTTATTTTATTTTCCTTCATACTAAGGATTTTAGACAAGAGCATTTCAAGGTATCCTCTACTATCCCAAATTTCAAGGTGCGTGTATGTGCTAGTTGTAGGGTATATATTTTCAGGATTTAGACTAAAGGTTCAAAATTATTTTTCAGACTTACACTTCAAATAAAAATTTCAATACTCTTCTCTTATTTTGACTTAGCCTAAGAATTGAACTCAAAATTTGCCTATTTCTAAATAAACTATAAGGGCGCGTATATTTTCTACAGTTAAACTTTAAGAAAGGTTATTTTTAGGGTTTTTAATTTACTAAGTTAAGGATCTAGTTTTTCCTAACTAGTCAACCGTCATGTTGAACTTGAGTCAAATATGGCCAAAATTAAAATTTTCAATTTTTTCAATTTTTTTATTTTTATGGGTTTTAAAATAAGTATGCAAAATATACAGATGAATGCGAAGGTAGAAAGCTTACCGAACACCCCCCCAAACTTAAACTTGACAGTTCCCTCACTGTCAGGCTACATCAAGAGGGTCAAAATTGTCGGCGCTCCCTAAAAGAAAATTTTAAACAAAGCAAACCAAAATATATACACAAAAAAAGGTCCCCCCCAAACTTAAGTGAAACAGTTTTTCCACTGTTTAAGCTTTAAAGTACAGAGTTAGGGGGGAGAAAAACACAGTATCAAGCTATACAAGGCCTTACACAGGCCAAAGATTAGAACCAACCATTCAAAAAATTTATCGTTATAAAGCGATAGTTGGTGAAAGAACATGTTGTATAGAGTCAGGAAGAAATAGGGTAAAGATAAGTAGTGTAATGGAAAAGGTTTACGTCTTGATTTGTAGAGACGAAACAATAATGGTGAACGGAAACAAGAATGTGGATGATTAGGAATGGGAAGAATGGTCACATTCTCGTATGGGATAAGAATAAATGGTAGTGGTTCGACTTCTTCAGGTGGAGGTTTATTAATCACAAAATCCGTGCCGTTTAGGAATGTGAGTTCGTCGGCGAAAATATCTTCGAAACTTTCATCAATGATCCGATTGAACGTTTCAATGTCAATAAGTATCGCGCCTGAATTCAACATACTTAATTTTTCAAAAATTATGGAGGTAGGAGACTCGTAAGGCTCATCTATCGTATTCTCAAAAGAGTCTAAATCAAGTTGTTTTTCTAGAATTATCGAACTCAAAATATCGGATTGTGATTCATTAACACTCGCTATCATTAAAGAAATATTAGAAGAAGAACCAGAGAAACTGGGAGAAAGAAGTGGAATACGAACTTGAGGGTGACGATAGAGTGTATAAATTAGCACAATTTGTAATGACCAATGTGTAAAAAGCGATTGTGCAAAACTATCAACCCACTGAGAAATAAGGTCAAATCCTTCAAGATTCGTGAGAAAACATGGGTACGTCGAACTTGGTAAACCAGACATTGAAAATGAAAGTGTAATGGTTTCTTGCAAGGTCGGAACGAGGATGGAGGGTATCGGTTAAAGATTCAGGAGGGTGTGCGCAGTCAATGAAAGGGATATAATGAATTAGAAAATCCGACTCCTCAAGTAAAACTGCTTCATCCTCAATAATTTCCTCAATAATCTGCTCAAAATTTAGCTTATCCATGCAATTCTCATCAAAATCAAGATGCATATGAAGTTCGGGAGAAACATTTAATGACTCGGGATGATGAATTGGAGAAAAAAATTCAGTCAAATCTGCGGGTTCATCATCCAAAATATTCCCAGCGTCAATATCCTTAATCAAGTGAAAATTAATTTTCTCAGACACCTCAACAAAAGCATGGATATCAATCAATTTAGGTTCTAGAGTGGAGGTGTAGAGGTCAAAAGTATTGATGATGATTTCACTCGAAAGGGACCTTTCACAATCAGGTAAATCAAACACTACAAAGTCGCACAACTCATTAAACGTTTTATCTTCAACTGGTGAATCAATTGGAACACTTGATAGACATTCAAAACCGGAGTTATGGGATTCAATTGGGGATGGGTAGGTTTGATTTGGAAGGGTGTACAGCTCACTCTCACCATCTAAATTCTCAACCTGTCCTACCGCCTCGTCATACATTGGAAAATTTGGAGCTAGTTGGAAACTAGCTTCCGGGTCACTAGGTTGTATAAGGGCGGCCATGGACGCACTCAAATCCATCATCTGTTGTCTTGACGCTACCATAAAATCTTTCAACGACTGTTCCAGACTAGACGGGTTGTGACGGGGTTTCAGTAAAAGATTTAAAATTGTTTGGATACTGGAAACTCCCAAATGGCTGTTCAGAAGCAATGTCTAGGGAAGGTGCAAAAGTCGGGTAGGACTGGTAGGAATTGAATGTTTGGACAGAAGTAGGATCAAAATATGGATAAGAAGGTGAATGGAATTGTTGATCCAAAGAATTCGCAGTGGTGAAAAGAGTGAATGATCGGTTACGAGATTGTTCAATATGTTCAGCAATAGACATGGGTTTCGGAGTTACAACAGGACTCGAAAATGGAGTATCAATGTTAGAAGGTGGTGAAGGTTGAAATGGTTGATACAAGGTGGATTGCGGAGTCCAATTGGTTTTCCAAGACGCGTCTATCCGATCTTTCAAAGAAATTTTGGGCATGGAGGGGTCGTTCGAAATTCGACCAAAACAAGAAGCGTAGGAAGTAATGTCTGGTTGAGTGTACCAAAGTTCGGCAAGAGTTTTGCGAGGTGGGGTACCCATGATGTGATGAGAGAAAGGAGAAGAAAAAGAATGTGATTTTTTTTATATTTGTTTTTATATATTTTTTTTAAAAAAATGTTTGTTTTTGGAGTTTTGAAATTTTTGAAAGTGTTTTTTTAGAAAGAGTTTTTGCAAAAATTTGTAAGGATCTACGGCACAATGCACAATAAAACCTAGAGCCAGGGTCTCCTAAGTCAACTAGACTGCTCCTAATTGTTCCAAAGTGACAAGTTGTGAGATAACCCTCAAATCGCCTCTTCACCGCCAATTGTGGCCAGGTAAGCACAAATGAAAAAAGGAAGGTTCTGCTCAAGAATCACCGTGAGACGGGCCTTTTAAAGTTACATTTCTCACTTGTCTAGCCTAGACACCACAAAATATAAACGACTGAATGCCCACAACCTTCCTCTGTCCTAATGAGCGCGACAGTCCTTAATTGGTTGAGTCTAGATTTTTTTTAATTAACTCAAGAGTGATGCATATACTTTTAGTGATATCTAGGGTCTTAGGAAGGGTAATGAAATCCCCACCCAATCTGAATTGGTGTTATAGCCCCTTAAAAGTCCGTATTAATTATGCAAAGCAGTTAACACACCAAAAATCTAAAACACTTGCAATTTTTTTTTTATTTGGCAGCGCAAAGAATCCTGCACAAAAACAATTTATTGGATAGGAGAAAGAGAATCTGTGCAAAGAATACCTGCAGGAAAATTTGTCAGTGGAGTTCAGGGGGTAGGAGAGAAGAAAAAAGATACTCACAGAGAAAATGGGGTGCTGACGTCACCCTTTGACCGCGGTTCCGCAGTCAAACCGCCGATTTTGCCGCGGTTCCGCGGCGGATCAGTAAGTTTGGATTTTCAGAATTTTTCTTTGTGCTGAGTTGGTTCTCCTCTTTGTGCTGAGTTGGTTCTCCTCTTCCTATTTAGATCCCCTGATTCTGGATTTGTTCACTGAGTTTGCTCCAGATCTGAATCAGAATTTGCTCCAAGCCTGCACACTTGCACAAAAACCTTTCAAAAATAACAAGATGATTTTTATTTTTTTATTTTTTTGGTTTTTAAAATTTTTTCAATTTTTAAATTTTTTTTTATTAAACCAAAATTACACAAAGAAAGAGATTACCGTCTCCCCGGAAACGGCGCCATTTGATTGAGAGAGATTTATGCGTACGTGTTTAAATTTAAGAATACCGCAATCAAGACGGTGTCGCTTGGTAGCTAGTCGGTTGAGTACGGGTCGATCCACAGGGAGATGCTGTCCTTTTCTGTATGTTCTAACGAGTTAAGTCCAAAATATTGGTTGTTGTTTTAAGATCTAAGAATGAGATAAAAGTTGATAAAAAGCTTGCTAGGGTTAGGATTAGGTTTGTTCAAGATAGGGATCTTCTCACTTCTATCAATGCCTTAGTTGTGAATAAAGGTGTTACGATAATCGGCAACAACGGGGATTAGCACGACTGGGAAGAAACTAAGTTTCTTCCTTTTGGTCCTTGTCCGTCCGTTCTTGGCTCTTAGTCCTAACCTCCAGTTAATTCAATCACACCCAGTCTAACTAGGGAATCACCGCTATCACGTAGGATAGGGTGCCGTAGTGAGCGGATTATGGTTGATTTAAAAAGAGTCCTTTTAATAAAATTATATGGGCAAAGAAAGAAGTGGGAGAGATTTCCTTCTCTCAAACCTTCCCTATCCTAACCCTAACAAGTGAGGAATTGCTCACTCATTAGGAAGGTGACAATAAAATTCATTTTTATATTTTTTGTATTAGAAAAACTAAATTGCAGATAAATAAAGAACAGATAAAAAAATTGCAGGAATTAAAATATGCAAAGAAGAACGCAAGATAGAAAAAGAAAACTTACTTTATTGATGTTCTCTCAACAACGCATTACAATGGAATTCAAAATCTAGATCTAAAAATTAAAAAGTGGCATCCTAAGAAAGGCACCCTAAAAAGAGGCACCACAAAAGAGGCACCCTAATTTGGCTTTGAGCTCTCCTATTTATAGATAGGAAAACCCTAGGTTTACATTCTGATCCATACACGAAATTACAAAACTACCCCAAGAGAGCCGAGTCAAAGCACCGACACTGCCACCGACACGTGCACTGCACGGCCGCGGAACCGAGGCAGAAAGCCCTGTTTAGCCGCGGTTCCGTGGCCAATTAGTGGGAACTTGAGCTCAATTCTTCAGGGTTGCTTCATGTTGCTTTTAACTTCTATTTTCTTCACTTGGTTCCTCAGAATCTCTTCTATTTTCTTCCAGATTTCCAACAGTGCAGAATGATGTGGACTTTTGTCTTGAACTCGCGTTGAAGTCTTGAATCTTGTGCCGTCCTTGTGCTTTGTGTATTGAACTGTCTACTGATTTCATTTGTTCCTTGAACTGGTAGGCGGCATCATACGGTTTCATCTATTGTTGGTCGTAGTCTCACATTTGTAGCGACTTTTCACGAATTTCACTGTAACGATCTGAGAACCTGTAACCTGCGACTATTTAGCAGATATGGATCAAAAGCACCTATTTATATATAATATGAATAAGAATGGGTGATATAATAATGCAAAATTCTGATATGCATAAGCCCTAGGATTCACAACTCATGTGAGGGTTAGGGATTGAGGAAGAAGGAGGAGAGGAAAAAATGGAGAGAGAATGAACAAGAGCAAAATGAGCTAGGGTTTGGAGGCAAATGAGAATGGTTAAGTCCTTGCAATAATCAAGCATGGATTATTTTCAATAGAAAATAAGCAACCATGCTTGAACAGTAAAGTCAAATGAATAAACAAATGACTTAGCCATGCTTTCATCCATACCTCAAATATCTCCAATTTCCACCTCATTAATCTTTTTCCACAAATAGATAAATCTAATAATGAGGTGTCCCCTTCTTGAAGCATGTCTTCTGAAATTATAAGAATGCCCTCACCGTATATACATACCCGTATTCGTATTCCGAAAAATGCGAATACAATGAGATAATAATAATCCAATAATATAATACTAGAATCCGGCTTAAACAAAAGCCCACTAGTATTATCCGTCCGAACATCATCCGTGTAGCCAGTACACGTATATGATCGGAACCCTGTCGTAAGACCATACGGCCTCTACATCGTTTCGCCTGAACCAGGAAAATCCTCTGTGTGGGACTCTAAAGACTCGACAGTACACTGGCAGTGGGTTTAACCACAAGTCCGTCAGCGGCACTAGCTGTACGTAACGGCTACCCAAGTATCTGTCGAAAAAGAAGGCCGACGAGCGAACTCATCCGAACCCCTACTGAGCCTGTCCGTGACAATCTCCGTGCATTCCGGTCTGTTCGTCTAAGTGTATCGCATGCAAGGTCTAGGAGATGGAAAACATCAGACCCCTAATAACTAGACAAGTCGTGTCGGTGTGGCTTAAGACAATCCGAGAATCTACTGGTCCAACCACTAGCAATTCTCAATCCTCCTTGACCAGGGACTTATGGTGTTGACCAACGGATCACTGTGTGACATCGACTCCCTATACCGGGAGAGGCGAATCCCCAACAGTCGCTCACTGCCTCCATGTGGTTCGGGACTGTACCCAACTAAAACTTGTTAGCACGACTCGGTAGAGCCATGGTAGGGTAGTAATTAAAGCACAGTGGGAACTCACACGAGACAAATGACGACCTCGGGTCGACAGACTATCTGCACTCATGTCATCAGAGAACGGCTATCTGACGCTAGGTATAATACCATCTAGCCAGTGCTCGGCGAGTCCGTCTGGTATACTCACACCCAGTGAGCACCTGTATACAATCTTAGATGCACCTCACCAATGGCTACGGGACCAATCCATCGCCCCTCGTCAGGGTCTAGATATATATACACTAGTTTACTCTGGAGTATCGATGCCCAGTCTTGATACCCTACGACTAGGGACACTTTAAGAATGTGCCTATCGACTACTCATCTCCCACAAGTATGATTGCCATCACAACGCTGGTAGTCAGGTAAAGATCCTACAGGCTTTATCAACATGTAAACAAGATATAAAATACTAAGTAAAACACATCACATGTTAAGATAAAGACAAACTAAATAGCGTACTATCATATCGAGTAAGATTGTCCTGTACATATATAACCCTAGCATCCTATACAATGAAGGCCTCTAGGGCATACATATCCAACAATCTCCCACTTGCACTAAGGCCTGTGCAATAAGTACCCACTATCTGCACTAGAGCCAGTTGCTGGCGTACCGCATGCCAACATCTCGAACAGTCTCTCGAACTGGACTTAAGGGATGGCCTTGGTGAATAGATCTGCTGTGTTGTCCTTTGTATCTACTCTCCGCACCTCAATTTCCTGGTGATCCACGATCTCCCTGATCAGGTAATACCGCCTCAAGATATGTCTGGATTTCTGATGGGAACGTGGTTCCTTTGCCAAAACCATGGATCCATTGTTATCGCGATATAAAGGTATTGGATTAGCAATGGATAGAACCACCTGAAGTTCAGAAACGAACTTCCTCATCCAGACAGCCTCTTTGGCGGCATTGCTAGTAGTGATGTACTCAGCCTCCATCGTCGAGTCTGCTACGGTGTCCTATTTGGAACTCTTCCAATAGACCGACCATTCGTTGAGGGTAAACACATAACCCGAGACATATTTAGAGTCATCCTTGTCACTTTAGAATCCGGAGTCGGTAAAAGCCTCGATCTGGAGGTTCCTATTATCGTACACCAGGAACATCTCCTTAATCCTTCTCAGGTACTTAAGAATGTTCTTTACTGCTATCCAATATTTCTCACCTGGGTTGGACTGTGCGTAAGCTACATCTAGTCTGGTACATAACATCGCATACATTATCGACCCAACCGCCGAAGCGTTGGGTACCATGCTCATGCGAGCTCTCTCCTCATCAGTCTTGGGAGACATCTCTTTGGAGAGGGTGATTCCGTGACAAGCGGGCAAATTTCCTTGCTTAGAATCTTCCTTACTAAACCTCTTTAGTACGGTGTCAATATACCTCGACTGTGAAAGTACCAACATTCTTTTAGATCTATCACGATAGATCTTAATCCCCAGAATGTATGAGGCATCACCCAGGTCTGGTTTAGATAAACGACCGATGCCTACAACCTTCCTTTTTAAAATTACCTTTTAGTAAAATACTAAATATTCCTTTTGAAAAAATATCGTTATTTAAATTTAGTATTTTCTTCTTTAAAAAGGTTGAAAGAGGGTTTAACAATATTATAGTAGTTGATGAGAAAGTATAACTAAAATATACGTATGTTGTATCTAAAATATTTATTTTACATATCTTATATGGATATTTTAAACAAATACAATATTTTAATTAAACGAGGGTATTTTGTGGAAGTAACCTATTTCGAGATCATTTTTATAGTATGGGTATGTCAAAGGTGAAATGACAATTCATGGGTTATATCAGATTCCAGGTATTATGGGTATGCAATATACTTTTGTGTACAGAGGAAATTTAAACACCGTTTTAAAATATGGGTTAACATTATCATGATTAAGGGTACAAGGAAAAAGGATATGCACAAATATTATAACACCATTTTAAATGGGGGTTGATGATTAGAAGTTGGGACTAGGTTATTGAGATAGAAGAAGGTGACAGGAAAAGGAGAGAGAGGCGGATCCTACCTTTTATTTGAGTCGGATGCCGAAGGGTTGGAAACGTAGTCTCGTACTAAATCCTCAATAGCTTCGCATCCCGATTTTTCCTTTGCGATTGGATGGATCCGTAGCATCGGCGTCGTCGATACGAAGGCACCGGTATTTTTTCAGAATTTTTGGAGTTCGGTGGTGTGAGAAATTTAGGTTTGAAGGTGTCTATTTATAGCGTTCAAAAAGTAACAAGAAAATCCAAAAACTCATTAAAAATCCTCAAAATCTGCGCCGCCAATGATTGCTGATGATTCAGCCAATGATTGTGTCCGTTGCCTTGAATTATGGCCGTTGGATCTTCATCCAACGGCCCAGATCGGTGATCCAAAGTCGCCGCCGCCGCCACGTGTCGCCCTGTGATTCGCCCGCAGCTGTGTGTGGGGATCACGCGCTTTCGCGTGGTCCCCCACCACGTGGTCGTCGTCAGCGACTCTGGGCCGTTGGATCTTGGATCCAACGGTCCAGGTTAAAAGGTTTTAAAAAAATTTAAAATAAAAATAAATAAAACAGCAGATTATTTAAAATATTGATTTGGCTTTGAAAAATTTGGTAAAAATGTTTAAAAATACAGAAAAATTATGGGAAAATTTCAGAAAATATATTTTATCATTATCTTTAACATTAAAATAATTTTTGGCTAAAAACAATTAGTGTATCTATTTCTAAATTGTTAGCTAGTTATAATAATTATATAATATCTAGTTCATCCTTTTAAAATATTTTTAATTATGAATTAATTACTTTTATTGATAATAAAAATATGCAGATTATTTTAAGGTGTTATAAAATCTTACTAAAACATTTTAAGCCTATAAAAAGAATAAATAGATTTTAGAAAATTCTTTTAATCATATTCAATGCTTTGAAAATTATTAACACTACTTTAAAAATTATTATTATATAAAAGGAACACGTAAATAATTATTTGATAGTAGAAATATAAATAAAATATATTTTATTAGGTATTAGAAAACATGGTCGTTACAAACCCGAGCCTCAACAACTCTGACTTCTTTGCCGATAGGATGCATCGGGCCCACTGCAGATATCCAGCTGGGTGACGGGGAGTCAGGCCTATGTTGTATGGCTGTCCCCAAGGGTGCGACTCACCCTGGCATATACGTCGCCCTAGAATGTCCAAAACCATCGGCGGTTGTACAGGTATTGCAGCCATAGAGGGCTGAAGACAACCCTCTGAAGTCCAATTAACCACCTCCACGGCATAGTTCACCGGGGGTACGTCGGCATAATGGAACGCCGAGATGGCCTCTGAAGGTGTTGCGCAAGAAAAGCCGTGCCGACCCATGATGATCTGATTATACCATGTTCCCCACAAATGAAGATTCTTGTGCTCTGGGTCATGGTCTTTGATTAGCGTAAGAACCTCTCGGTCTACGGGCGCTTCAGGGAATCCGCCTTCTGAGTGGACGAACGGGAAGGAAGTGTCGAAATACATAGTACCTGCGCGGAGAAGAACAAATTTTCAGCCGCTAATGCTACAGTTTAAGTTTTGTCACTAGATACTTTAAATCTGTACCACACTGCAATGCAGTAAAAAGAGACCAAAGGGGACCTACATAATCCAGATGACATTGCATCATTAATAAAACAGCCTCATCATTTGATGAGACTGTCATTAAAATGAGGAAATCCTCAATTGATTCTCATTCAATGAGAACCCGTCGGGCTGAGGAGTAAATCTCCCCTTCAGAGCAGGGCTCTGTGGCAGAGTGACATCTGTCAACTCTAATGACAAAGGAATAAAAATTCCTCAAGAGCCTTGCTCTGTAAAAATGATGGAATAATCCATCAGAAAAATTGAAATCAATTTTTTATATGAATTAAAATTCTGAGATCTTCAAGATCCATGAATAAACTCTTAAGAGTTCTTTATAAGAGATTAACAAATCTCCATTATTCAAGAGAGCAAAGCTCTGTTAATGGGTAAAACCCTAAAAAACATCTTGAGATCTGTGATCTGAGTAAGAGCAAAGCTCTATTGATAAAGTTTAAATCTTACCAAAAATTTGGCAGAGTTTTGACTCTTGAAGGTTCTTAAAATGAAGAGCTATGCTCTGAAGGAGAATAAAAATTCTCAGAAAGAAGGAAGATAAACAGAAATCATCCTAAAGGCCAAGGGTGCTATTTATAGGCGCTGAGAGCCGTTTCAACATCTGAGTTGATCGAAGGGCGCGGATGCTTCCACCGCTGCACTCACGTGTGAACCACGTGAGAGCAACGGTGGGAGGGGGCATTTGTTTCCCCCATTCAGAGCAAAGCTCTGTTCAAAATTCAAATTTTGAAATGAAACAATGCTTCATAGCAGCGCCAAGTGCGCTGCACCCTAAGCAGCGCACCACGTGCAAAGTACGTGTGCGCTAGCACTAAGAGCGTGCACTCTAGCAGCGCACCACGTGCAAATCACGGGTGCGCTAGTACTGGAACTAAAATCTCCCCACTGTCAGATCAAAGATCTAATAAAGATGATAAATTATCAATTAACCAGAATAAAATTCTGTTAAGGAGAGATTCCTCAAAATCTTTCCAAACAAAAAGATTGTGCTCTGTAAATCAGAGCACCGTTGGATCAATGATCCAAAGGTGATTAAAAATCACCAAAATACAGAATAAATTCTGTATGGAAAAGATTTCCCAATCTTATCAAAAACAAGAAAATTTCTTTCTGTAAATCAGAAGCCCTTGGATTAAAGATCCAACGGTAGGAAAATTCCCAAATCAATTGGAGAAAAGATCTCGTTAACCGATTAAACAAATCAGCTTGCCCTATATAAAGGCCCTAAGACTTCAAGTCTCATAGAGAGGACCCCCCCATAAAATTTGAGAAATCTCAGAAAGAAGAGCCAAGCTCTCGGTAAAAGAAGAAGATTTTCTTCAAGGTAAAAATAGACAGAGAGATGAAATCATCTCATATTAAAAAGAAGAATTCACTTCTTTCTTTAAGATCATAGATCCATAAGACCAAGGTCTTTCACAAAGAGATTAAAAGATCTCACCATAAAATAAGAAGAAGAACATAATTCTTCTCACAGGTCATAGATCTATAAAATGAAAGGGGGAGAATAATTCAATTCTCTTTGATCACAGATCCATAAAGGCAAAGCCTTTCATTAAAATGAGAGATTGAGACATCTCCTACAAAAGTAAGAACTTTGTTCTTAGAACCTTGAGACAAAGTCTCTTATAAAAAGAGAATTTAATTCTCAGGGCGCAAACTGATCTAAGTTGCATAAAAGAAGAGTTTCAGCGCTCCACAACTAGCGCAAAGTGCAGCAGAGCCTTAGCGCTCTTAATCTATAAGGAGCCCTAGCACTCCAAATTTAAAGAAGCGCTCTGCGTTCAAGACTGGCGCACAGCGCAAAGCGCGCCACGTGCTCCTCACGTGTGCGCTACTTAACAGAAGCGCCTCAGCGCTCCACATCTAGCGAAAAGCGCTGCAGAGCCTTAGCGCTCCAAAATTCAACAGAAGCGCACTGCGCTCATTGTCTGACGCACAGCACCAAGCGCGCCACATGCTCCTCACGTGTGCGCTACTTCAACAGAAGCACACAGCGCTCATTATCTGGCGCATAGCGCCAAGCGCGCCACGTGCTCCTCACATGTGCGCTACTTAACAGAAGCGCACCGCGCTCATTGTCTGGCGCACAGTGCCAAGCACGCCACGTGTGCGCTACTTCACTAGAAGCGCAATGCGCTCATTATCTGGCGCACAGCGCCAGGCGCGCCATGTGCTCCCCACGTGTGCGCTAAAAGAACATAAATTGTTCTATAAATAAAGCCCAGAGCTATGATGCATGCTTAGCATTCAGTAAAAGACAAAAACATTGTCATAACTCAAATCATTGCTCAGCATTGTCAAATGTTTAACATTTTAACTGAGTGGGCCGAGCCCAAGTTGGTCATAAACCCCTCATTCAGATTAATTGAGCCTATATGCTCATAAATCTTTTAACAGATCTTAGTCCCAAATTGAACTACAGATCTCTTAACCAAAATTGGTTCAAGAGTACATCTCTTAACTCCTCTAATATTTGTCGTTGTAATCCTTCATCGTCTTCAGAGAGGTGACGGGTCCCGATAACCAAACATTCCAGGGACTGTGGGGTCCTTAAACCCATGGACTATGATGTTCTTAACCTTGAACTGTGGGGTTCTTAAACCCATGGACTATGATGTCCTTAACCTTGGACCACTATGTCCTTAAACTGGTAATGGACCGCAAAGTCCCTAAACTAAACAATAGAGCCCAAATGCTCTTCTATTGGATCTAAACGATCCCGTTAAGTTGATCTTAGTCTAAAATTAGAGTAACGTATCCTTAACAAATGTTTAAGTTGATCTTAGTCTCAAATAATACCAACGTATCCTTAAACCCAACCCCAAACCCAAATCTAAGAAAATACGGATTTGGACTAATCCACGCCCTACGGGCGACAATGTAAATTAGTCTCCGTATACAATCGACAGGCAACCAAAAACAAAACAAACACACACGACACGAAGTGATCATCTGGAGAAGGAGAAAGTGGTTACCGCGATGCGGTAGCATAATTAACAGCAAGGGCTTGCGCCTGCAGGGAAGAGCGTCCCCACAATAAAAAAACCCCTCAACGAGGGGGAATCTGACGAAGTCTGCTACATCGGTCGCATCCGTTTAAACCTCCGATACATGGTGTCATAAATCAACTTGGCATTTTCGGAGAGGTGGACAGATAGCACCAATTAGCATCTGCCCTCGAATTTCAGGCCCTGACGTCCCAACGTCCCGGTCACGTCTTTCGGCGGAGAACAGTAGCGAGAATCCAACGGCCTTCCCCTCACTTTGGACCCGCGAGATCCTCTCTATGGCCGGCGGCGACGGGCCCCCGTGGGTAAAAAGTCCCTGTGCTTTGCCCACATGACCCTTAGCCTACCCCCATTACCCCTGCACTGTTTGATTTCTCTGAAATTAAACAGAGACTTCAATTTCATCTTTAAATCAAATTTAAATGCATTTTAATTCATTCTTTCAATTCCAAAACCCTAATTCCACATTATAAATACAACCCCATACCCTAGCCCTTCCTCATTCTGAAAATTCTAGCCAAAACCCTCAAATTTTCTAAGTACAAGAAGAGTACAAGTGTAGTTTGCCAAAGACCAACTTCTGGTGAAGAATCAAGCAAGTTTCGGCGACTCCGCGACGCCACGGCGACTACCCCATATTCTTCTACCTCCTTTTCATCCTTCTAACTTGTAAGTCCCTTCTAATCCTTCCCATTTTCCTCTAAAACTACTTTTCATAAAATATGTCGGAAGTGAAGTTAACACCAACATCTTCTTTTTAAACCCCTAAAATTACACTCTTTCTTACATTTTCTTCATGCATATTCTTACACAATATTTATAATTACATAACTAATGTTTAGAACAACTTTCACCCTAAAATATCATGAAACATAACCTTAAATTAACTTTTACGCTAAAATACAATGAACTTCATATATTCATCTTTTAATTCTTTTGATAATTATACGTTTAGAAAACTTCACGGGTAATGACCTACCCCTCACATACACACATGTTTACATAGCACGATATACCTTGATCATACTTTTGTTACCATATTTCATCAAAATACCATGAACTATAAAATCCCGGTTTTATTTGAATTGCATTATCAAAACTCTTTGCAATTATTCCTCTACAACCTATTTGGGGAACCCGCTATTGGATGATGCGGATTATCGCACATCTTAGGGTTAGTAGAGCGAGATGCAGACCTCTTCACGGAACATTCGGGCTTGAAAGAATTTTAATACGATTTTTTAGAAAAAAACGAAATTTTTTATTTAATAATAAAATTAATTTATAATTATATAAATTTTAATAAACCACATATTTTCACGATATAATAAAATTCCATGTTTTCTAAAAAAATAAAAGAATGAAAAGTTTCATCAAAATACCTTCAAGTTATCCAAACGTCAAGTTTTACAGTAAAATATCTTGAACTATCCAAGCTAAACTATTATTACCAAAACACTTCACATTCTTGAAATTCATAATTATGGAAACCCTAAATAATATAAATAAATACTCGAGGTTTATTTTGAAAGTATATAATATATTTTTCATAAAACCCCCTCGAGTTATATAAAATTATATTTAAAGACTTTAGAAAATATATGTTTTAGCGGGATCAATTCTCTTGAGCCTCAGGGAGCCGGAGAAAGTGAGTGGTTGCCTATTTAAGGCAGAAAAACTTAATGGTGTTATCAATGGTAATTGTCCTGGAAAAAAACATAAATCCCGTCGTCCATGTGCAGCAGTTACCAATAACTCCCGAACCTAATTCAGGATCCAAATCAGTTCTAAATGTCTGACTCAAGTCTGAGTCCAAATCAATCTGAGTCTAATTCAAATCAGAATCTAATTCAAACATGAATCCAAACTCTAACATATATACTTGAACCTGAACCTGAATACCAGAACAAGATCAACATGCAAACATGACTTGAATTGACCGAACCATGGCTATAACTTAACTTGATTACATGATTACTTGTTTACATCCTGTCACGCCCCGCTTCCTGGTGTACGACGAAGGGGACGCGACGAGGCCCGCTACGCATATACTCAGAAGTACATACGCTAAGCGTATCTAAGCAATATAAAAATAAATACACAAGAGACAAGATATAAAAAAGAACAGAAACTTTTATTTATTAACATTCTGTTGTACTATGCATGAAAAGGAAATACAACTGAAATAAAAAGATGCCTAAACAGTGGCATAACAGGAAATGAAAATACAGAAATGAAAAGTGTACAATGAAACTAAAGTGCAGGGTCTTCGGCAAACTGCTCCAAGTTTTCTTGGGATGGCTCGATCTCCGCCGGGTCCAAACCACCTGACGACATTCAAAGAAGAAAGAAATAGAATGTCGTCAGCGAACAGGTCGCTCGGTAAGTCCCAAAGATAGGGGAGAAATTGACAAAGAGTAGGAGAGAGAGTAGCTTTTAATGTTGTGTTGTATTGTTGTAATATTGTATTAACGCTGTTGTTTGTAGCTTGGTACAGAAGAATGCCAGTGTATACGAGAGGGGTCTCTATATGCTAGAGAACAGGGCAAACGGAATATAGAGTACAAGGCTCCGTTAGAAGGCCCGGAACAACGGCAATTGGATTCATGTTAGGTGTCTTAAATCTGACCGTCCCATGCCACTTTTAACATCTTCCGTACCAATCTACCCCTTAAACCCCGTAGTGTTTTATTTGTATTGTTTTGTACTGTAAATTGCATTGATTGTAAGATTGATTGATTGACTGACCGAAACCATGATATCAGGAAACGGTTATAACCGTAGAGTCATGTAAATGGAATACTGAGAATCATGTAAAAGGAATATATATCCATGGTTCGGTTCAGTCAAGTGTATAAATTGATAATTGTATTCATGGATTCAGGTGTTCATTTTGAATTGGAATCTTGTAGATTATAGATTGACTTGAATCATATTCAAGTAAGATTAATCAGACTCAAACCCGAGTCAGACAATCAGAAATGTGAATCGAGGTCTTATAATTGCTAGGGTCCTTAGGGTAATTTATAAAACTTGAGGGGGTTTTATGTAAAAATACTTTTATATACTTTTCAAAATACACCTCAAGTATTTATTGTTCGTCTTTAGAGTTGTAATGAGAGTGGATTTTATGTTGTGACATTTCTAGTGAAAATATCCTAGTTTTATAAATAAGGGTATTTATCTGTAAAATTGATTATTTGAAGTTCATGGTATTTTAGTGTAAACTTTATTCTTGTGATTTTTAGAAAAAGGTGGAAAATTTATATTATAATAAAATAGGTATTTAAATGATAAATATACATATGTTTATACAAAAATAATTTTAATAAATATTTTATATTCCAAAAATCTCATTTTCTTAAGATGTCGTATAATAATAAAATAGGTCTGAATCTCGCACTACTAAGCCCGAGGGTGCACGATAAACCGTACTATCCCTAACGGGTTCCCCAAAGGTGGGTTGTAGCTGCGCTTTGCAAAGATTGTAAAATACCAATCCTTTAGAAAACGGTTTTATAAAGTAAAAGGTATTTATTTGCAAAGTGTAATTTCCGTATTTTAGATTCAATGGTTTCCTAAGCCAACTAGCCTATTTCTAAATGCTCTAAACGACAAGTCGTTAGAAGCCTCAAATCGCCTCTTCACTGCCAATTGTGGCCAGATAAGTACAAGTGAGGAAGGAGGGATCCGCTCACGAATCGTGAGACGGGCCTTTTAAAGTTACCTAAGCTCACTTGCCTAGCCTAGACACCACAAAGTCAGGTTTAGATAAACGATCGATATCCACAACTTATCATATTTCCTAATGAGAGGTATTTGTTTAAAAGTGTATCAAATCTAAAACTTTTAAGAATGGTTTTATAAAGAATATGGTATTTAAATGAAAGTTTTGTTTTATCGTATTCTAAGTTCTTGATGATTTCGTTTTAGGTTTTTATTTGCGTGTGTGTGGAGGTAGGTCATTACCTCGTGCTCTACTTTAAATGTATAGCAAGTTAAGGGGTTAAATGTGAAATTGAAACATTGTGGTATTAAACTGAAAAAAATACGATAAATTAGAAAGGCTATCATTTCATGTGAGAAAACTTGTTCAAATTGATGTTTAACAGTTTAATAGTCAAGATTAAGATGTTTAGGCATGAATGTATTGGTTAGAAATGAAATTTTATAGAAAACCGAGTCGGAAATCGGATTTGTTCCGATTCCGCCGGGTTTCGTAATTTCGTATTTTAAAGAAATAAAAAGGGGGATAGAATGGGACTTACGGGTTTCGATCTATACTAAGGAGTGTGGGGGAAACAAAGAAGTTGCCGAGGCATTGCTTCATCGCCGGTTGTTTCTAAAAAAGTCGCCGGAATTCTCGCCGAAATTTCGTCGGAGCTTCCCGCGAACTTGTTTTCAACGTACACACTTCTTGGAAAATTTTTTGAGAGAGTGGCTCAAGATTTTAGGGGTGAGAGGGTAGTGTGTAGGGTTGGTATTTATAGGGTTAGGCTAGGGTTAGGGTAGATGAAAAGTTAAAAATAAAAATGTGATAAAATGTAATAAAAATGTATTAAAAATGGAGTAATTGGGGTTTTTTAAGAGCTCTGGAAGTGGTCTGAGGCTGAAATTTTGCAGGTGCATAGGGAATATGAAAATACACAACTTTCATGTTGTGGCCGTCGCCGGAATCGGCCTACTCGGGGGTGACTTGGCCGTGACTCGGTCGGAGCTCTGAGTCGGCCGAGTCGAGGCCGAGTTGGCCGATTCCCGGCCGAGTCCGGCGGCAAGGATCCCCCCCGACGGTTCATCTAACTCATGGAAGTGTTACATCTTTGGGTGTAGTAGGGTTTTTGTGAGATATGCACGTGTAAACTCTTGGTATTCTAAAGGTTTTTAAAAAATCAATATTAAAATTAATGTGGGGTATGAGATTTGAACTCTGGTGGCTTGGTTCAGCAGTGCAAGGTATTATCAATGAGCTACAAGCTCCTTCTTGTAATTATGGTGTGAAATAATTACTTAAAGTGGTAACAGTAATATTAAATACCCCAAGTATACTTTAATTTTAAAACAATTTTATGTACACTAAAAATGGAGTTATTTAAAAACAAAATAATTACTTATATATTGTGCTCAGGTTAAAATACTCCTTTATGGATTTTGAAAAAATTAATTTAAAAATTTGTATAGAAAAAAAGTGTATAAGAAAATTAGGGTTGTTACACATCCTGAGCCTGATTACATGAAGAACGTGTATCCATGGTCTTGATAAGTATGATAACTATAATTCAATACAATACATTATGAGGTTTAACGGGGTAAATTGGTACGGAATGTATTAAAAGTGGCACGATAATGGACACTAAAAGACACCTACATGAACTCGCATGCCGTTGTCACGTAGGTTTTGACGGGGCCTTATACATGTTGGGATTCCATAGCACCATGCCTAGAGTTTGCAAGTATCACACATGCCGCAATAAAATTTTTGGAGAGGTGCTAAGCAATCTAACCATGAATCGAACTAGAATTTTTAGGGTAATATCAAACTAGTATCTCATTCTACAAGAAAACTATCACTAAGTGAAGAGAATACAACCTTTGTAGACCTCTTCTCTTGACTCCTTGGATCCTTGAGAGTTTGAACCTGCTCGCTAGAGACCTTCCAAGTCCACGATGATCTACCCGAAGTCCCTTTACTCAAAGCTCCTTTCTTCACTTGATCAATAAGGAAGTGGAGCTAACACTCTAAACTAATGGGCTAAACTAGTATAGAATTATGATGTGGTTTGTTTTCTCACTTCAAAACCCTTTCTTTTTATCTCACTTACACACTAGAAATCTCAAGAGAGCATGAGAGATGAGGAAGAAGAAGATGGCAAGCTTGAGCTCAAGTTTTTTTTGATTATCACTTAATAAAATGAAAAAGAAAAGATATATATGTGAGACACACTCACATCAAACCATGGTTAAACAAATATCTAGATATTTTTGTAGATGAATCAAGGATCAAAGGAAATCAAACTAGGGTTAAAATCAATGGTCAACCAAAGAAGAGCGTAGAAACAATAAGTCATATTTAATTTCCTTTTTCTCAAAAACAAAAATACACATATATTCAAACCATGTGAGTCTTACATTGCCATCTCCTATGTATCAACAACCATGATACAATTGTATGTATGTATGTGTGCATGCACATCAACATGTACATACATCCATGCATACATAAAAAAGAAAAGGTTTATGTAAATGAGCTAAAAGTTAATATTAAATCAACACTTGATTTAATAAACCGGTCATATCACATATGACCCGACCAATAGAAAAATGCCCATTAAAATACGGTATCATATACACGCATTAAATCGAGCTCCCGTGCATATCTCATATACACACCACATCGTTTCTCCTGAGCTAGGAAACTCCTGTGTGGGACTCTAAGACTCATCAATACGCCGACAGTAGGTGATGATCACATCAAACACCCACAAGCCGCAAGCGGTCAGCTAAACGTAATGGCCACCTGGGTATTGAGCGATCAGAAGAAAAACAAGCGAAGCTGTCAAAAACTCCCGTCGAGCCAACTGGAAACACTTACCGTACAGTCCGGTCTCTTCGTCAGATATGCTGTATATCGAGTCTAGGGATGGTATCGTCGACTCCAATAACTCAATAAGTCATGCCGGTGTATGGCTCATAACAGATCGAGAAACTACTGATAACACTTATCAGTAAATCTCAGCAGCCCTGGCCAGGGACTTCCTGTTATAGCCAATCGAGCACAACGCAACATCAACCCCCAATATCGGGAGAGACAAAACCCCTCCTATCGCTCATTGCCTCCATGTGCCTCGGGACTGTACCCAAAATCCACTTGTTTGCACGACTCAGTAGAGCCGTGGTAGGGTAGAGATCAAAGTATAGTGGGAGGACACACAAGACTCTATGACGATCTCGGATCTACAGACTAACCTGTACCAGTTTCACCTGAGAACTGCTATCCGACGATAGATATAATACCATATAGGAGTTCTCGGCGAGTCCGTTCAGTGTACCCAGTCTCCACTGAGCACCCGTATACAATCTTTGGTGTCACCACACCAGATGGATATGGGATCATCCATCGCCCATCATATGGGACGAGAATGGTATATGTTAGTCTACTCTGGAATATCGATGCCCCGTCTCGATACACCCACGACTAGAAACAGTTCAAGGATATGCTCATAAACTACACGTGTCCCATTAGTATGATCCGCATCATAGTCCCAGTAGTCAAGCAAATATCTTAAGGGCTTTATCAACATGTACCAAATGAGTAAGATGCATGATCAAATGAACATGTCATGATAAAATAAATCAGATAGCATACTATCATGTCGAGCAAGAAATTCATCTGTATACACACACACACACATGCTTGTGGCCTCTAGGGCATACATATATCCAACAATCTCCCACTTACACTAAGGCCAATTATTGGCGTATCTCATACCCAACATCTCAAAAAGATGCTCATGTTGCGGCTGTGGAAGGGCCTTGGTGAGTGGATTCGCGGTGTTATTCTTTGTATCTACTCTCCGAATCTCGATCTCGTGATGATCTACTATCTCCCGGATCAAATGATATCGCCTCAGGATGTGTCTGGACTTCTGATGGGACCTGGGTTCTTTGGCCAACGCCATAGCCCCATTATTATCACAATACAATGGTATTGAATCAACAATGGTTGGAACTACTCCTAGTTCCGCGATGAACTTCCTCATCCAGACGGCATTCTTGGCAGCATCATTTGCAGTAATATACTCAGCTTCCATCATGGAGTCTGCAACGGTATCCTGTTTGGAACTTTTCCAACTAACCGCTCATCCATTAAGGGTAAATACAAACCCTGAGATAGATTTGCTGTCATCCTTATCACTTTGGAAGCTGGAATCGGTAAAGGCCTCCATTTGGAGATCCCCATTACCATACACCAAGAATAATTCTTTAGTCCTTCGCAAGTACTTAAGAATGTTCTTCACTGCTATCCAATGTTTCTTTCCTGGGTTGGATTGATACCTGCTTACTACAGCTAGTATATAAGCTACATCAGGATGAGTACATAACATCGCATACATTATAGATCCTACGGCTGAAGCGTAGGGTATAATGCTCATGCGAGCTCTCTCTCATCATCGGTCTTCAGATAGAAGTCCTTGGAGAGAGTGATTCCATGGCAAGCGAGCAAGGCACCACGCTTGGAATCTTCCATACTAAATCTTTTTAGGATTGTGTCAATGTACTTTGATTGGGACAATCCTAATAACCTTTTGGATCATCTATATAGATCCTTATGCCCAAAATGCATGAGGAATCACCCAGGTCCTTCATGGATAACCTTTGTGATTAGAATAGTTTGACCGATTGTAGCATAGGAATATCATTTCCTATCAAGAGAATTTCATCCACGTACAATACGAGGAATATGACAGTACTCTCTACAATCTTCTTATAAATGCATGGTTCATCTATATTTTTGACAAAATCAAACTCTTTGATTATATCATCAAAACAGATGTTCCAGCTCCGAGATGCCTGCTTTAATCTATAAGTGGATTTAAGCAACCTACATGCCTTTTCGCTGCTCCCACTGTCAATGAAGCCCTCTGGCTGATCCATAAAAACACGTTCTTCTAAATCACCATTTAGAAATGCAGTTTTTACGTCCATCTGCCAGATTTCATAGTCGTAGTGAGCAGAAATAACAAGTAGGATCCGAATGGATTTAAGCATTTCTACTGGAGAGAAAGTTTCATCATAGTCCAATCCTGGTCTTTGACGAAAACCTTTCTCTACAAGCCTTGCTTTAAAGGTCTCTACATGTCCATCTACACCAATCTTTCTCTTAAAGATCCATTTGCACCCTACGGGTTTTATCCCAAGAGGTGCAACGTCCAAAGTCCATACTTTGTTGGTGTACATAGACTCCATTTCGGATCTCATGGCATCTAGCCACTTCACTGAGTCACCACTCATGATAGCTTGCTGAAAACTAGTAGGGTCATCATCATCCATGATGTAATCTTCTCTATCACCATCAATGAGAAACCCATAGTATCTCTTTGGTGGTCGAGATGTTCTAGTAGATCTCTGGAGCGGCTGAGGTTCTTAAAGTTCTACTGCAACATCAGTTTCAACCAATTCGTTATGAGTAATTTGTGTCTCTAGTTCTACCGCATAACATCAGTACTATTTGTAAAAATTTTATTTTCTAAAAATATGACATGTTGAGAAACAAATACCTTTTGTTCCTCCTTGTGGTAGAATAGATATCCATATGAATGTTTTGGATATCCCACAAATTTACACATAACCGATCGTGTCTCGAGTTTGTCTGGATTCTACTTTTTGACAAAAGCCGGACAACCCCATATCCTAACTCTTTTAAGAGATGGTCTCTTTCCACACCATATATCATATGGAGTGGTAAACACGGTCTTGGTTGGAACTCTGTTTAACAGATACATTGCTGTCTCCAATGCATGTCCCCAAAAGGAAAGTGGTAACTCAGCATCACTCATCATGGACCGTACCATATCTAATAGGGTACGATTCCTCCGTTCTAACACACCGTTGTGCTGTGGTGTGGAAGAGGGAGTGAGCTGATAGAGATCCCATTCTCTTTTAAGATGTCTGAAAACTCTGTACTCAAATACTCTCCACCTCGATCCGACTGAAGTTTCTTGATGCTCAAGCCTGTTTGTTTTTCTACTTCAAGTTTGTTCTCCTTGAATTTCTCGAAAGCATCAGATTTATGCATTAATAAAAACACGTGTCCGAATCTTGAGAAATCATCTGTAAAAGTAATGAAGTATGAAAAACTGCCTCTAGCATGTATAGACATTGGTCCGCATACATCACTATGTATGAGGCCTAAGAGTTCTATAACCTTTTCTCCGTATCCAGTAAACGGAGTTTTGGTCATTTTACCTTTGATACAGGACTGACAAGTCGCATAAGATTTATATTCAAAAGGATTTAAATATCCATCTTTATATAGCTTGTTTAGTCTCGTTTCATTAATATGACCAAGTCTACAATGCCAAAAAAAGCTTCATTTATATCTGAAAATTTTCTTTTATTTGTTTGTTGTATATTGAAAACTGTGTGTTGGTTTAGGACGTAAATACGGTTATTTAGTGTACCATACTCAATCAACTGTTGATTCAAGTTAATGCTCATAACATTATTTTGCAACACAAAATGATATCCTTCATTATCTAACAAAGAAACGGATATTATATTACATAGTATACTAGGTACATAATAACAAGGGTTCAAAACCAAAATACAACCCGAAGACAACCCCGGATGATACTTTCCTACAGATACAACATGTACATTGGAACCATTTCTAACCTGAAGAGTATGGTCAGCAGTCTTCAAAACTCTACTGTTTCTCAATCCCTGCATACAATTGCAGATGTGAGAAATAGAACCGGTATCTAATACCCAAGATGCAGAGTTTATAGAAAAACAGTTTTCAGTTACAAACACACTTGAAGCGGAAGTATCAGTATGCTTCTTCATCTTGAGATCAGCAAGATACAGAGCACAATTGCATTTCAAGTGTCCCGACTTGTGGCAGAAAAACATTCTCCTTTTCCCCTTCCCGCGGCCCTGGATTTGTCTTTCCCCTTTGCCTTTACAACTCCACCTCTTGGTTTAGTGGGTTTCTTCTTCTTCTTACCCTTGGCCTTGGCTTTTGGGACGGAAGAGGAAGATGGCCCAGCAAGAAAAGCGAGAGTTTTCGCTGTCTTAAGCGTACTCTCTGCACTTCTCAACATATTGAGAAGTTCAGGCAGTGATTTCTCCAAATCATTCATATTGAAGTTTACTATGAATGGAGCAAAGACAGGGGGGAAAGACTGTAGAACAATATCGGTATATTGCTCGTTATCCATGGTCCATCCCAGGTCCTCAAGTTCTTCTATAAGACCAATCATCTTCAAGACATGTTCACCTACTGATGTGGCAGGAGCCATCCACATCTGAAACAACTTTCGAGATGCCTCGTATCGTAAAGTCCGAGATTGCTCTCCATACAACTCCTTTGTATGAAGAAAAGTGGATTGTACATCCATCTTCTCATGCTGCTTCTGATGTATATTGTCTATAGAAGCAAGCACGAGGCACTTGGCCGTGTCACAATCAATATCCCATATTTTTCGGATCTCCTTATCCGAAACGGATGATTCAGGACCTAGGACGGGTGGGGCTTTGGCAGTGAGGACATATGATACTTTATCATATGTGAGTGCAATGTTCAGGTTCCTCAACCATTCTTTATAATTCGGTCATGTCAGTTTGTTTTTCTCTAAAAGAAGCTTAAGTCCCGTCATCAGGTATCTACCATTAGGAGAGAAAAAAATACACCCAGCAAAATGCTCTTGCAAAGATTTAGATTGGTTATTATCTTATCTAATCGATGTCTCCCACTGCTTTTATCAAATTTTCTTTCAAAACCTCAAAAAGAAAACTAGTCAGGATTAATTACATTCTACAGTTTCGCTAACCGGTCAGCCAGACCAGTGTCGGTACTTTGAGGGAGGTTCCCCGTGCTTTTGTACGGAGCTAATTAAAATAAACCTCATTATCCCAGAGGTCTAACCTCGTTGACACCTTTCTAGACACTTACTGGATTAGCTAATTGTAAAGCGCAAAACTCTCCTGGGAGTAACTCTTACTCACAGCGGGATCGGGATCCAACTATCATATAGAAGGTATGCAATCTCATTGCAAATTTCAACTCTTGAAACTCCCGATATGCTTTTTACCCCTAGCTGCTTATAACCTTGGCTATGGTCAACATATCATAAGCACTAGTCAAGTTCTACCCGTCATTTCGTGATTAACTAGACCCACCCATATGACCATTGACTATGATCAACATAATTACATGAATGTCCTAACTGATCACATCATATGCTTTGTAGGAAAACATCACTTAGCTACCATACACTACGCCTTGACTATGATCAACATACGTAGCACGAATACTAAGTACTCTGCTTCCTAAAATGACGGAGGGTTGCAGATGGTTTTTATGAAAACCTTTAAAGCTTTGAACTAGATTTCGTTTTTGAGTCTAAATAGTTTAGAAAATGAGTGGCTTAAGCTCCGTATCTTTTGACACTTGCATTTTTCATAAAAAGGCTGAGTGTGTTTCAAATCCGATTCTACAACATCTTTAGGTTTCTTTTTCTTTACATTAATCTTATTATTGTAGTCCTATCATTTAAGTTCCTAAGCCATCACAGAAAAGAAACGAAAATAGAACGTACACTTATGTCATTCGCATTCGCCACAGTGTCCCGTTATGCACCGTTAGGTTACTTAACTAACGGCATAACGGGACGGGACTAGCGCGGATGTAAAACATAAGCAACGTTTATTATATATCATATATATAATAATATACCATTCGTCTCAGATATTAAGTAATCTCATCACAGAATATCAACAGCAGAAGCACATATGAAAATATTGGATATCTAGGAGGTCCGTATTTTGTATTTAGCCAACAATAGAAAGTACGGATTCCACGGTCATGATGAATAGCCAAGCCCACACCCTTAGACCCCTACGAGAGCGGCAAGTGACCCTACCAATTCTAGAATTTAGGAGACCCGGTCTCGACTCCTCGAGATGGCCACCCACTGAACCTTAGAACCCGGTCACTTGTGCTCCCCTCCTTGGGTCCATCCTAATGCGGAAAAGTAAATAATATACAATAATGGTGACAACATCCTCAACCCGGAAGTGCCCCAAATAAAAAAATATTACATATAATTAATTTTTACATGAATGAAAATAAAAACTCTTATCTCACATAAAACCCCTGGCTATTCAATCACGACGATCCTGCACATCATATCTCAACAACACATAATATCACATATCATCAATGTAAGTTAGTATGCGTACCCCGATTGTCGTTGATGCATAGCAACGAAACCGGCGATACACCACATACTACACTTACGGTCGCAGAAAAGAAAGTGAAAAATTGACAACAATTGCAATTATCGCATATATCCAGACGATGTTAAACGTTTCGATCGAATCAACAAACAACCATAAATTACCCCGGGAGCTCAACACTTGAGCAAAGTTAAGATACCCAAAAATGTGCCACAGTGTCTATGGACCGGCCGTAGAAGGGTCAACCCTTGCCTCACCTATGGCGCCACAGGACTACGGCAAACCCTAAGGTTTGGCCGCGGTTCCATGGTCATAAAGTCGAGTTAGGGTTACTGATTGATTATCTGATTTATGTATAATAGTTAAACGCAATCAATAACGGTGTCGCATGTAGCTAGACCGAGATGAGTATCGGTCGTCCCCAGGGAAACGTTGAATGTTTTAATCTTACTTTAGGCATTTTGAGAAAGAAAGGAGGAAGAATAAAGAATGGTGAAGAATGGTTGTAGATTCTAGATCTACGTCAAATACGAATGCAGGATATACATCTAGATTAACTACGGATGTAGGTTTTGTATTAGAAGAGGTCTTGTAGGGTTCGTTAAGATTTAGTAGTCCTGAATGATTAATTAAAGATTACTCATTTTATCTTTTAATAGATTTAAAACTAGATCGACAGTGATGTATGCAGATTAGGGTTTCTGGAGGGAAAAAGTTCCCACTCTTAACCCTTATCTTGACATGGATCTCCGTTCATGTCTATCCTTTACCAAAACAATTGTTAATCTGATCTCAAATCGCGGTCGAGACTATCAATGAATTGTTAGCGCGCCCGATTAGGATGTTAACTATTCTTTTGATAAAGTTTATAAACTTTATAGGACGTAAAAAGAGTTTAAGGATCTTCATCATCCATTAATCTATCCTAATCCTACGAACCCTAAGCGGAGAATTACTCTCGCATGTTGGGAAAAGAAAAGATACAAAGGGAAATCATATTGAAAACTACAGAAAATAAAATGATATAAGAAAACAACTACCTTTATTAATCAACAAGATCAAGTACACTTTGTTCCTTTAGAAAATGATTACAAAACTCTAGTTTGCTTCTCGATCTCTTCTAAGGAGCTAGATGAACTGTCGATGATCAACCAGGATTCTTGAGCCGTCGTGGACTTCGTGATCGCGTCGGTTTGATTCTTTTTCCAAGAGGCTCTCGGTCCTTATTTATAGTCGCATACCCAGAATCTTTAGTTTCCTAATAAGGCAACTAGCTGTTGGGATCCCAACATAAAAATTTCATATCCCAACTTCCCTAACAGGCCGCGGATCCGCCGCCAATAGTGGGTTTTGGCCGCGGATCCGCTGCTTGTTGGTGGGATCTTGGGCTCCAATTTCTGGAGCTTCATCTCTGTAGCACTTAGTGATCTTTTGAATATCTAGAAACTGAAAATCTTCTCTACGTCTCTGCCATAATTGATTTCTTCAGTTTACTTTCCTATTTAGGCAGGTTTGTTCTTGCCAACTCGGATTTTCCTTGATTTCAGTCCTGATATAAATTCTGCACATTAACTCAGTAAATAATGATATTAGTAGAATTTGTTTTTATTAAGATATTATCTTAACCATTTGTCATGATATTTTAGTTTTAAGAGAATTGGTCAAAGATATTTAATAAAGTAAGCATATTAAAATAGTCCAAATATTATATGAATTATATGCTTACATTTTTCCTTCATAATGTTAATTATAATATATAAACACATTAAAATAGTATTTTTACGGATAAACCCTTATATGTGTTATATTTATAATAAACATATTTTATTATATATAAATAGTAAGGAAAATGTCATATTAAAAGTGCAGTTTTATCAACTGAACAAATACACTCAAACTTATCTTTGATCGTCCCGAGCAAACCAGTTATTCAAGAGAAGGAGAAAAAGAAAAAGAAAAAAACTAAGCACACTTTCGTAGGCAACACGATTGCACTGAGCACGTGCAACAAGCCGTTAAACCCCTAGGTGTCCCTAGTAGGAGGAGTGTTGTCTCCTGAGGGTTTTCAGCGGATTACACCCACAAAATCCTATAATAAAAGAAAGATGGTGAAAATTACATATAAAGATAAGAATTATAAAAGAAAGAACTTGAAAATAAGAGTTTCCAACTATACCAGCTTTTCGGTTGTTATGAGCCTTATTTTAATAGTCATGAAAAAATGTTAGAAATCACATCATCTCTTAAATAAACATCGCCCGCAATTAGACAATAACTTATTTTTCCTAACAACTGACTGAAGGATTCAGATGGAGGGATAACCAAGACGACAGTGCCACACACTTATTTTGGACTTAGAAGTAGCATGAATTTGTGGTTGGATGGAGTGTGGGAGGTAGTATACATCATTATGACTATCCCCGCAAAGAAGAGGCACCCCCGTGCAAAGATCCTTCACCAAAAAATTAGAGTGAAAAAACATAAATGAGACTTTGTTTGATTTGCAAAATTTAGCAATAGAAATTAAGTTTTGAGTAATAGATGGTACACAAAGGACATTATCTAAATGAAAGGGTTTTGGGGTGAGTGCATTGTTGTGTGACCGATGTGAGAAATTTTCAAACCTGAACCATCACCTATATTAATCTCATCGGGACCACCTAATTGGTGTAGCTGTGAAGAGTCCTAACATCGGACGTAACATGATAAGAAGTATCAGTGTCAAATATACATGAGGTGGGAGCGGGCCGGTTGGTATTTGTGTTGTTTGCTATAGGTGGAGGGAGCGTATGCATCGAGTGTTGCAGTGAATTGGTGCGCACTGCGTTCTCATGAAGAAAGCGAGCGAGTTGACGACAATTTTTGGTGTTGTGACTGGGACATTGATGTAACCCTAACTTACATAGAGAGGCTTGACCGTTTCAGAACACGCCATGTCTGGTTCAACCGAGAAAGCTGAAGAGCTAAATCTTATCTGATTCGCGCGTTCTCCTAGTCCTCCTAGTCAAATCTAAGCTTTCACAAAATCGTCTGGGACAATACTATAAACACTATTGATGTCTCACAGAATCGCGAAAATCCGTCATTTAGGGCTCTGAAATCGCGGTCAAAGATTTGCTTCGAAACTTTGACTTTCGAATGAGGGATGAAATCAATATCCGGATCAGTTAAGATTTTACAGGAAGTATCATGAATCAATTCTGAATGCAATAAAATAATTAGTTTTGATTTTTAGCAACTTTCTATTTTTAGCAGTTATCTATTTTAGGCAGTTTTTATTTTTATTGTAAATTAGTTGTGATTTTTGATTTTGTATTGGTCTATTTAAGAGAATCCTTACAATTGTAATATGTAGATTTCGATTAATAAAACCCTAGCTTGGCAAATTTCCATTGTTATTGTTTAATTCCTTCAACCTCCTCTAAATTCAGCCTAAAAATACAGTATCCCTTTTGCATAAGTTACAGTAGAAGTTGGAGCGGGACGAGTTGTTGTTGCGTACGCCGGAGTACTGGTTGTTGCTGCTGTTGCGAGCGTAGTAGTTGTTGTTGTTGCGATTGTAGGAGACACTTCTACGCTTTTGCGGAGGGCGATAGGAGGAGTGATTGAGTTGGTTGGTATAGTTGACAGTTGCGAGGTAGGGATGCACCCGTTGTAACACCTTAGAATGCGATTAGTATTAATTAAGCGATAATGGGGATTTTTAGTAAAAAGTTTACCAAAATAGTTTTCAAATATTTTATAAAAATTAATAAATATTTCATTAATATTTATTTCGGGCTTGCACACACATGTGCACGTTAACCTAGGGTTAATTTGGGATTAAACCATACTTAAGTTGCCATGACATCTAACCCCATTCCATTAAGTGTAATTTGTAATTAATTAAATCAATTAGTTTTCAAATTATAAATAAAAATGTTTTTTTTCTTATTTGGTTGACTTGAGAGAGAGAAAGAGAGAGAGAGAGGGCATCATGAGGCATGGCAAGCATGCCATGCATTTAATGAGGAGAGAGGGGAGGGAGGCATGGCTTGTGCTAAACTCACCCCTCATTCTTACACCCCTCACCCTCACACATACACCCTAATTCCCTCACACTCACTCTCATTTGTTTTCTCTTCATCTAATTCCCTCACTCCCTCAAAACTGAACCCCTCCCTTGTTCTTCACTAAACCCTAACCCAAAACCCTTACAAATCCTCACTACCCTTCATAAAACATCACTTAAACCCCTCACAAGCCTAGATCAAGCCATTAGAAGCTCTTGGAGCATGGAAAGATAGGGTTTTAGAGCAAGTTTGGATAGGCAATGACTTTCTACTGTTATTTAGGTTGTTGAATTGTTGTTTGGCTAATTAGTTACAGTTTAGAATGATAAAAGTATAGTTTTGTGCACGATATTGTATTTTAGTGTCATATTAGGATGTATGTGATCTGCTGTGACTCCGCGACCTTACTGTGAAAACTAGCAGTGTAGAAGTGTTGTACTAGTTGCCCTGAGTTTACACCAGTAACACGAGACCCACCTGACACTGTTTGTCCAGCGACATCAGGGCTAGGTCCGGCGAGCTCGGCTGTACAGTGGCTTAGGAAGTTGAGTTTTTGTGGGTAGTTATCTGCAGTGGTTTTAGAGTGTTTGGTACTGCTAGTTTTTGATGTTTTGACTGTATGTAAAATCTGGGATCGATTAGCTAGTTTTTAGTTTTTCGATTACGCGCGTTACGATATCCGACACAGTGTCCAACTCAGTTTCTGTGCTTCGCGGGATTTGTGCACTTGGATCTGTTTTAGTAGTGTCGCCACTCACGTTAGCCGCTAAGCGAACACTTTAGAGGGTGTTGCAGTCGGTGCGTCGATTTTAGCGTAATTGTACGTAGTATGGGTCGATTTCTAAGTACACTTGCTATGTTTGTGTGATTTTAGGGGCGAGTGCGGGGACTTCGGACGCTGCCACTACTACAAATATGGGTTGCTCCTACGGATTTATCCGTAGGGGCAACCCACTGCCCCTACGGATATATACGTAGGGGCGAAAAAATACCCCGTAGGTGCAAAGGCCGCAGGTGCAAGTTGAGGTCCCGAACGTGCCCCTACGGATAAATTTATGCCCCTACGGATACATCAGTAGGTGCTATAGCCCCTACGGAGTACCCCGTAGGGGTAATAAAATCATATATTTAATTTTTTTTTTTGAATATATTGTATGTACCTACGGATAACTCCGTAGGTCCTATTACGTCCCCTACGGCGATAGCCGTAGGGGATATAAAGTAGCCCCTACAAATATATCCGTAGGGGCCACTCCCAACACACTGCACTGAGATCGGGGGAAAATATCAGGGGAACCTGATATTTTGCCCCTACGGTTATATACGTAGGGGATAAACAGTGGCCCCTACGTACATAGCCGTAGGGGCACACCCAACACCCTGCACTGATATCAGGTGGCAAAATATCAGGTTTCCTGATAGTTTGCCCCTACGGCTAACGCCGTAGGGGCAACATATATACCTACGGATTAATCCGTAGGTACATTTTGTCTGTATTTTTTTTTAAAAAAGGGCTGCTAGATTTTTTCCCGCCCTGTGCACAATACTATATACATCAATCAAATCATATATTGCAGTATTCATAATCACATCCCACGCATATATATAATATACAAAAGAAACCCAAAAACTGAATATGATATAAATTCAAACCAATATCAATATCGTTTCAAAATGTAGTACAATGTGATATAAATAAATACATGTTTCAAAAAATAAAAACAAAAAATCTACCCTAGTTCGGTCCAGCTCCACCTCCGAATAACGTTAAAATAACGCGCGCCTGCTCCTCGGTAAATACACTCTCCAATGCTACAGATAAGGGAGTCTGAGCGGCATGTGGAGCTGGCGTTGTGGTCTGCGCAGCCGCCGTCGAGGTAGTCGCTTGCGGAGCCGCGGCTGCGGGAGTCTGAGTGGGCGGTGGAGCTACAGGAGCTGTCTGCGGAACCGCAGCCGATGTAGTGGCTTGCGGAGCCGCAGCCGAAGGAGATGCATGTGGAGGCTCGGCCGATCTACCCTGTCGCGTCTGGACATAACGTGTGTAAGAAACGTGTAAGAACTGTGTATTATTCGAATTCGTTTCATTATTAAGTTATTTCGAAACCCTGTTTGGATATCTAGTTTGGAAAAGCGTTGTTTATTTTAATTACATATGTATGTATGATTAATCAAACTTAATTGTAAAACCAAATAAGCTCAAGCTACGTACTAATTATGGATATGTTGATATGTATATAATATGAAATGATATTTTACTATAAAGTAGTATACATACCAGCATCTCCTTCAACTTCTGAACGGTGGCCCTCAAGCTATCCAGTTCCTGATGGACATGCCGGCCACTGGAGACGGAGGAAGTAACCGCCGGGGTGGAGTCCAACCTCATATGGGCCCTGCTGGGGCCCAATCCCCGGCCTCTCTCCCAACCTCCGTGGTGCCCTCCGTGTGCGGCGTCCAGAACTGGGGTCAGCAGCCTCGGATCGTTCTGTCCGGTAAAATCGATCCCCGAGGCCTGGGCCTGCTCAACCACCCGCTCCTACACCCACATTAAGCAGTAAAGTATAAGTATAAAATTTAAACTTGAACCTTCCAAAACTAAAATTTCAAATTTGGGTAGAAAAAATATTAACACTTACGCAGTACTCCTGGGTAGCGACGTCGGGACATCGAAGCTCGCCCGTGGCGGGATCTGTCGAGGTGCCGTGGACGGCAAGATATGCGGACAGCACGCTCGGTGTACCACCTGACGCCACGGTCCGAGCTGTCTGCAATATTAGAAAGTAACTCTTAATATTAGAAATGTTAGAGAATAACTCTTAATATTGCAGAATATTAGAGAATAACTCTTAATTTACCGATAACTCCATGGCTCGAGTAATGTTCCTCGAGCCACCTGTGTAAGTGGGGCGACCCCTCTTCGCCGACTTCCTGTTCTCCGTATTCTGAGCGGCCTGTTTCTGCACAACGCATTAACATTTAGTTTTCTAATTAAGAAACACAAAGAAATAAATTATATCATAAATAATGAATTAAATTTAAAATACATACTCGTTTGCGTTCGGAGTCGAAATAAGCGCACAATATAGGCCATGTCTCTACGTCGACTCTCGCAAACGCCGGAGTAGATGGAAGAAGGTGCTCCACGATAACATGGTGGTCATGACTTTTCAGCCCATCGATCTTGCCCTTCACAATTTTTATTTTCTTGCTGAATGATCCTGAGAAGCCTGTGGGGACTTTCAAATCATGCAACACCTGCAGGAATCTTTTCTTCTCCGGTTGTGACATATGATAAGCGGCATTGGGAAGTACAAACTTGCCCGGTTTACCCGCTACCGGTTTAGGGTGCAGTTCACTTCTTATTCCCCACTCTTGTAGATCCATCCGGGCATTCATGTTGTCTTTCGATTTCCCGTCTTTACACAGAAGCAAGTTAAGTATGTGCTCTGATACTCCCTTCTCTATATGCATGACATCCAGACAATGACGCACTGAATTTGTAGACCAGTACGGAAGCTCGAAGAAAATGCTTAACTTGTTCCAATATTGTGGTTTGACCTGTCTCGTCGGATCCATCCCGAAGGTCACGTTATTGTAACCATCCCATTTAGCAGTCACGTCCTCTCCGGACAATGGGGATGGAGGCCCAAGAAGCTCCTGATGACCATCAAAGTGAACCGTGTCTAACCTATAGGGATGGTCTGGAGGCAGAAAACGTCGATGGCCGCAATAACAAACCTTCCTGCTAAAATTCAAAAATTTTGATGTTGTGTGTTCATGGCAATGAGGACATGCTTTGTGACCATGTACGGACCAACCTGAAAGCATTCCATATGCAGGAAAGTCATTAATTGTCCACATTAAAGCCGCACGCAGTATGAAGGTTGTATTTGTGTTTGAATCATATGTCTCTACACCATCAATGAACAAAGTTTTCAGCTCCTCAATCAGAGGTCGGAGATAGACGTCGATATTGTTCCCCGGTGAGTTTGGTCCGTCGATAAGAAGAGGCATCATAAAGTATGATTGGTCCATAGCCAACCAAGGCGACAGATTATAAATTATCATTACAACGGGCCATGTACTGTGACTTCCAGCCATATAGTTGAATGGGCAGAAGCCATCGGCAGCCAGTCCGAGCCGGACATTGCGAGGATCGCTACTGAATATTGCGTGCCTCCTATCGAAATCCTTCCATGCCGGTGAATCTCTTGGATGGCTCATTTTTCCATTTTCGCTTGGAGGAGCACGGTGATGCCAAATCATTGCCTCGGCTGTTTTCTTGCACCTAAATAGCCTCTGTAGCCTCTGTGTTATGGGAAAATATCGTGCTATCTTCACAGGTATATCAGGCTTCTTATCAGAATCTTTCGGCTTATACCTGGCCTCTCCGCATGTTGGACACTCTTTCAAATCTGAATTCTCTTTCCGGTACAACACGCAATTTTTAGGACATGCTTGAATCTTCTCGCACTTTAGACCCAAATCAGACATCATTTTCTGGGCTTCGTACCAGCTTTCGGGCACATTATTTCCAGGAGGCATAGAATCTTTCAAGAACGAAAGAAGCATTGTGAATGACTTGTTGCTCCATCCATTTAGGCACTTAATTTGGAAAAGTTGGACGAACCATGAGAGGGTGGAATACTTCGCATTCTCATAAATTGGTTTCCTAGCATCATTCATGAAATTTTCATATTTATCCGCACGCGGTCCTTGACCGGAAGGAATGTCATCTTCGGTACGAATAGATTCACCTAGGGCAGCCTCTACCATATCCTCCATTTCTTCTGATGGAAATAAATTTCCGTATCCTGCCGTATTACCGAATTCTTCTTCTTCTCCTGCCGCATTATCGTGTTCTCCTTCTTCTACCGCAGTACTGCATTCTTCTCCTTCCCCGTGATATTTCCAAATTGAATAAAGTCTAGTAAACCCATATTTTACAATATGAAGCTCTGCCAATTCTACCTTCCGCCAGTACTTATTGCCACATCTATCACACGGACAAAGAATCTTCTCTATTATGATCTTATTATGTGCTCGTGCAAATTCAAGGAAAGCAGCAACTCCTGCGACAAACTTAGATTGCATACGTTGTTTCCAATCCACATACATCCAGTCCTTAACTCTGACGTACTCATGGGCCATGTTAGACTGAATAACATATAAATTGTAGGTTATGCTGACTATATTGAGAAATATAAGAACGGGATAGTTACTGACAAAGAAGAAAATTCATGTATATGCTTTGTGTGTGCGTTTGTCGTTGAAAAGAATAAATTATCGCACGTTATGTTGACCGATAGACGGGGACTAAGTGGCGCTTTTAGTTTCATATATGGGTATCGATGGGAATATGAAGGTTTCATATTATCATATATTGGTTTTAACCCGAACATCTCGAGTCGCTCTCTGATTATGCGTTTGTATGTATGTGTTCCGGCTGTCGGGGGTAGGCTTCTATCCCATTAAGAATGTATAGAGCGAACGCCCATCACTTGTGCTTTCAACCGTTTCGAGTAAATTTCGGCAGCACCTCCCCGCTGTTCTCCGAGTACACTGTAATAGAATAGATAATCATTTCAAAGCTGAGAAACAACGTTGAAATGAACATCTAATCTATCTTTGTACACGGAGAACCAGCGGAAAGGTACCGACGAAATATCTCGAAACGGATGAAAACACAAGTGAATGAAGGCGTTTGCTTTATACATTCTTAACTTGTCCACACGGGACAAATCTATGGGTTACCATACGATTGAATTTTCTCGTCGCGTAGACTATACGACGGTTGTTAGTATCGAGCTATACTGTCCGATATTTAACAACCTTCGTATAGTTCTAGGTCACGACGAGCATCGCACGTATGTTAACCGATAGACGGGGACTAAGTGGCGCTTTTAGTTTCATATACGGGTATCGATGGGAATATGAAGGTTTCATATCATCATCGAGTATCATATATTGGTTTTAACCCGAACATCTCGAGTCGCTCTCTGATTATGCGTTTGTATGTATGTGTTCCGGCTGTCGGGGGTAGGCTTCTATCCCATTAAGAATGTATAGAGCGAACGCCCATCACTTGTGCTTTCAACCGTTTCGAGTAAATTTCGGCAGCACCTCCCCGCTGTTCTCCGAGTACACTGTAATAGAATAGATAATCATTTCAAAGCTGTGAAACAACGTTGAAATGAACATCTAATCTATCTTTGTACACGGAGAACCAGCGGAAAGGTACCGACGAAATATCTCGAAACGGATGAAAACACAAGTGAATGAAGGCGTTTGCTTTATACATTCTTAACTTGTCCACACGGGACAAATCTATGGGTTACCATACGATTGAATTTTCTCGTCGCGTAGACTATACGACGGTTGTTAGTATCGAGCTATACTGTCCGATATTTAACAACCTTCGTATAGTTCTAGGTCACGACGAGCATCGCACGTATGTTAACCGATAGACGGGAACTAAGTGGCGCTTTTAGTTTCATATATGGGTATCGATGGGAATATGAAGGTTTCATATTATCATCGAGTATCATATATTGGTTATAACTTGAAAAACGTGCCGTTGAAACAAATTATTGTTCTCCACCTTGCACTCTCTTAACAATGGTACATGCATTAAACATGTAGAGCTATCTATAACAACTCTAAAGTTTCACCTGTTGGGTTCAACAGAAAGGTTTTTGATATAACAAACACAATCTTCCTCAATTTTTCCCTTGAATCGATGTGAAATTAATAGTGTCCATATGACACAATGGATATATTTTCTACACAAAAGGAAAAAGGCAAACAATAATAAAGCAATTATAATTCTATCAAGTATCCATACTGAAAAAGAATAAATAGCAAACTAAAAATTAATCACTAATGAAAAACAAACAAAAGTGCTTATTATTATACTTCAGAGGTTATAAGTGCTTGATCCCCATAGTACATAGGCTGTATCCGCAATTAACCCTTTTCTATATACTTGAGTGTATAGAATTTCTAAAAGTTACACACGGTTTTTCTAAATCCAATTCTTTCCTTTCACTACAAAACCCTTTATATTTTCTAATAGGTACCAAGAACTTTCAAAGTTTTTGGATATGCACAAAAAGAAAGTATCGCCAATAAGATTGACATAACCCAAATGACTTTGACCCATTACATATAAATGTCATGGTCTTTCAATATTTATCAAACAAATACCATAGACTTTGTTTGTTACAAATAAATACCATGAAGTTTTAACGTTTCACATAATTTTCATAGATTTTGTTGTTTACAAATACATACCATTGACCTCCAACGTTTTCCAGATAAATACCATGAATTTTGTTGTTTACAAATAAATACATGAACTTTCAGCGTTTTTTAGATAAATCCCATAGACTTTCATGGACCATTTTCTCATATAAAAATCATGGACTGTGTTATTCACAAATAAACAGTATCGACTTTCACTATTTTCCAGATCAATCCCCTAAAATTTCACCTTTTTAAGCCTAACCCAGCACCAGCCGAACCCCAACCCAACACCAAACCCTAACCCGGCCTAACCCTAACCCCAACCCAGCCCCAGCCGAACCCCAACCCAACACCAAACCCTAACCCCAACCCAGCCGCAGCCGAACCCCAACCCAACACCAAACCCTAACCCCAACCCAGCCCCAGCCGAACCCCAACCCCAACACCAAACCCCAACCGAACCCTAACCCTAACCCTAACCCCAACACCAGTCGAACCCCAACCGATCGAACCCGTACCCTAACCCTAATCCTAACCCTAACCCCAACCGATCGCGATACCTAACCATAACCCTCATCGCTACCCTAACATCATTAAAATAATGTTTAACTAACCTGTAGGCTAGGCGGTGGAGGAGACGACGGAGACGCAATCGGCGACGACGAGGGCGGTGGCGACGACGAGATCACTGCAGGCGGTGGCGACGACGATTCGGCCGGCGGTGGCGACGACGAGATCACTGCAGGCGGTTGCGACGACGATTCGGCCGGCGCTGGCGATGACGAGAACGGCGATCGGCGGGAGGTTTGGGGATTTGGGTTCGCGCGTAAAGGAAATAAAAAATAATCAGCGTAGGGAACGATCACTTAAATCGCTATTTAGTTGTCCCTACGGATATACCCGTAGGTGCTTGGTTTGCGCCACCGTAGGGGCAAAAAACACTTTAAGATTTAATAAATTTTAAATAAATATTGAACGACCGTAGGGGCAACCGCTTTGCCCTACGTATTAATCCGTAGGGCCAAACTTTTATTGCCCCTACGGATGATATTATCCGTAGGGGCAACCCATTATTTTACTAGTGTGCGAAGAAATGGAAGCAGGTGGTCGGATATACCTAGCTCGAGATCGCGGTGAGTAGATTTAACATCTAAGGGGAAATCGCCCGTATGGCGTTATGCCTCAGGGCTTGATAGGATATTGTAGCCGCATGATTATATTTATATATATTGATTGTGCATGTGTACCACTGTTGCATACCCCATTTCCTGTTGCATATGGATATAGTATTAATGAGACACAGCATTGTTACTAACGGTTCATGTTGCACGAGCACTAAACTGTATGCCACATACATACCGTTAGTAATTGCCATGACACTCATACTATATAATTGCCATGAATAATACATCGTTTAGCTTACCTTATTATTGATGATTAGACATGATGCTTGTTCCTTTGCGCATATGAACTACATATTTGTACATACATACTTGCGTACATACATACTTGCATATACATACTTGCGTACATACATACTGCGTACATACATACTTGTACATACATACTTGCATACATACATACTTGTACATACATACTTTCGTACATACTTGCTTGTACATACATACTTGCGTACATTCATACTTGTACATATATACTTGCGTACATATATACTTGCTATAATTACATGTGCATCCTTAGATGATGTTGGATTTGATTTTGGAGAATTGGGAACCGCATGATATATTTTAAAAACTGGATTCATTTAAAAGAGCGGTTTTCACTTGATATGCTCATATTACGGTTTTATATTGTATATATCATATTGCATGGATTTACGCATTGAGATATGGATTTCATGTGGTTTTTGAATTTGAGAACCGTGGTATTATTTTAAAAAAGTATGCATTGTTTTGAAAACCCGGTTCTCTTGATATGATATTTCAGTGCGTCCACCATGCGTTTTCTCGGTTCTGAGACGTATGATAGCAACCCGATTCGAGGAGTTGGATGATCCGTTTGCGGGTTCATGGTGAACCCGGTATGGTTCCCCGAAGCAAGAAATGGTTTTTGTGGTGTAGACAATGAGCCTGGCAGGATGGGCACTACCTACCGGTTATTGGTTGGACCTGGCGGTTATCCGGAGTATACCGACCGGAGTCGAGAGATGGATAGGGGCCGATTCGTACTGCCGGAGACCGAGGGCCGATCCGGACAGACGGAGCCTGATATATGTGGATTTGCGTGTCGATAATGGACACGAGTATTTCATGATGTTTTCGAGTGTCGATGTTGGGCACTCAGGTTCCATAAGATTTACAGGATATGAGGTCCGATCAGAGTGACGGCGCCTGAGGTATTGGGATTTGGGGTGTCATTAATGGACACCGGTTTTTCCACGATGATGATTCATTGATGATGACATGTTTATTCCCATACTCAGCATCCATTGATATGCATTGCTTCATGTATTTGTAATACCTGATAGAGTACCTTTCATGATTGTTGCATATCCATATTGACATATTATGCTGTCAGATTACATGTGTTAGAGTATCGCAGTACGTGCATACCTGCGATTACCTGTATGATGTTACTTACTATTCACGAGTTGGCAACTCAGTCCCGTTGTGCCACAGTGTTTTGCAGGTTGACCCTCAAAGTAGTCGCAGCAGGGCTATCTCATTGTATCTTTTTGCAGCGGATACCGCTACGGTTGATTGTGAGCCGTTTTGCTGTAGGTAAGTTGCGGTTATTCGACTTTATATTTCATTGTACATCTTATTGTATCTCGTACTCTCCATCTACCATTTCATGTATTTGTAAGTCGATGTACTACACCCCAATACTTGTGGGGAGGCGGAATTTTCAAAAACGAACTTGTTTAGTGAACGAACATCGACTAACCGCTTGAATCGAAGCTAAACTATAAATAACCAAACACAAAGTGTTTCTAAACTACTGTGTTTAGGGATTATACCTAATGAACCAACTCCTTCGTCTTTACGAACTCCTTGTTCTCCTCGGCCTTCTTGAAGTAGTAGACGATCCACCCGAGAGCAAAACTCCAAGCTAAGTCTCTAAACTTGAGGCAACTAACCTTCTTGGATTGCTAATCAAAGAAGATAGATTGAGATAGAGTGATGGTTATGGATTGTTTAGTCTTACTAACCCTTGTACTCAACTCATGAGAGGGGAGGATTAGTCTTTTGAAGAGAGAGTGCTTGAGGAGAGAGAATGTGTAGATGATAATGATAATAGAATAGTGAGTCAAGAAGATATATATCAAGCATTTCTTTTATGAAGAAAAGAATAAGAAATGAATTTAGCAACCATGCTTGATAATATCTAGTGATGATTCATTAGAATGACAAAAGACTTCTATGAATCATCAAGGTGACTCACTAATTACAATCATTCATATGCCACCTTAACCTCCTTAGTCACCACCTTCTAGAAGCTTCCCGCATAATTACGAGAACGCCCCTCCTTTCCGCAAAAATACGGAAAAACTTTAGACTGTAAAAATCCAATAACCGGATACCAGTAACTGGCTTAAACCAAAGTCGACTGGTAAAAACTGTCCGAAAGTCGTACGTGCGTAAACACACGTATGCGTCCGAACCCTTGTCGTAAAACCATACGACCTCTATATCGTTTCGCCTGGAATAGGAAACTCTCTGTGTGGGACTCTAGAGACTCGACTACTACGCTGGCAGTGGGTTTAACCACAGACCGCAAGCGGCACTAGCTGTATGTAACGGTCCCCAGGTAGTTGTCGATAAGAAGGCCGATGAGGAAACCCATCCGAACTCCTACTGAGTCTGATGTGACAATCTCCATACAGTCTGGTCCGTTCGTCCAGGACTATCGCATATCCGGCCTAGGGGGCGGCAAGCGTCAGTCCCCTAATAGCTGTATAAGTCGTGTCGGAGGGAAGCCCATTACACCCTGAGAAACTACTGGAACCTACCAGCAAATCTCGCTTGCCCTGGCCAGGGACTTTGCGTAATGGCTCTCTGACACAGCGCGATATCTACTCCCAATACCGGGAGGGACGAATCCTGTCTAACCGCCACTGCCTCCAAGTGCTCGGGACTGCACCCAACTGCTACCTGTTTGCACGACTCCTTTGAGCCGTGGTAGGGTAGCAATCTAAGAACAGTGGGACACACTCGAGGCGAAGTAGCAGTGTCAAGTCTGCGGACTATGCTGTACTCATGTCACCTGGGAACTGTTCACTGACGACTGGTATAAAACCAACCAACAGTTCCCTGTGAGTCCTGTCCGGTGTACCCGTAACCTAACGAGCACCTGCATACTATCTCCAGTACGACGTACTGACGGCTGTGGGACAGACCATCTCCCCAACTGGGATGAGAAGCGTACACACCAGTCTACTCCGGAGTATCGATGCTCTGTCTCGATAATCCAACAACTAGGGACCTGAATAAGGATGTGCTTGTAGACTACCCAGCCCCCACAAGTGTGACTTCCATCACAACGCTGGTAGTCAAGCAAGATCCTAAGAGCTCTATCAATACGTATACTCACACATTAAGATAGAGAAAACCAAGTAGCATACTACCATGTTTAGCAAGACTGTTATATACATGCGAATATCCCAAGCTTCCATTAAGTAATATACAAACTAGTATGATACAGTAATGGCCTTCTAGGGCATAAACACTAACAATCTCCTACTTGCACTAGGGCCATGTACTGGCATATCGAAGACCAATGATCTCGAGTAGCCTCTCGAACTGCGTCTGAGGTAGGGCCTTCGTGAATGGATCAGCAATGTTCACTTCTGAAGCAACTCTCCGAACCTCGATCTCCTGACGATCAATGATCTCCCTGATCAGGTGATACCGCCTTAAGATGTGTCTGGACTTCTGATGGGACCTTGGTTCCTTCGCTAAAGCTATAGCTCCGTTGTTGTCGCAATACAGAGGTATTGGATCAACTATGGTAGGAACCACTTGAAGTTCTGTCAGGAACTTCTTCATCCAGACTGCTTCTTTTGCGGCATCGCAAGCAGCTATATACTCCGCTTCCATCCTCGAGTCAGCAACGGTGTCCTGCTTGGAGCTCTTCAGCACACCGCCCCTCCATTGAGGGTAAAGACATAACCCGACATGGACTTGGAATCGTCCTTATCACTCTGGAAGCCGGAATCAGCAAAGGCCTCCAACCTGAGGTCTTTTCCGCCGTAAACCAAGAACATCTCCTTAGTCCTCCTCAGGTACTTGAGAATGTTCTTTACTGCTATCCAGTGCTTCTCCCCTGGGTCTGACTGATACCGGCTTACCACGCTGAGTGCGTAAGCTACATCTGGTCTGGTACACAACATCGCATACATTATAGAGCCTACCGCAGAAGCTTAGGGTATAATAGACATGCGTTCCCTTTCCAAATCAGTCTTGGGAGACATCTCTTTGGAGAGGGTGATTCCGTGACAAGCCGGTAGATTACCTCGCTTAGAATCTTCCATACTGAATCTTTTCAGTACAGTGTCGATATACCTGGACTGCGAAAGTCCCAACATCCTCTTGGATCTATCACGATAGATCCGGATCCCCAGAATGTAAGAGGCATCACCTAGGTCTTTCATGGAGAACTTGTGTGACAAGAATCCTTTGACAGATTGTAGCATAGGAATGTCATTTCCTATCAATAGAATGTCATCCACGTACAAGACGAGGAATACGACACTTCTGGCTACAACTTTACTATATATGTACGGTTCATCTGGATTTTTGATAAAGTCATATTCTTTGACTGTCTCATCAAAACAGATGTTCCAACTCCGCGATGCCTGCTTTAGTCCATAAATGGACTTAAGCAGCTTGCATACTTTCCCGCTGCTCCCACTCTGATTGAAACCCTCTGGCTGATCCATATAGACGCTCTCTTCTAAATTTCCATTCAGAAAAGCTGTCTTTACGTCCATCTGCCAGATTTCATAATCATGGAAGGCAGCAATAGCAAGAAGGACCCGAATGGATTTGAGCATAGCTACTGGAGAAAAAGTTTCGTCATAGTCCAAACCAGGTCTTTGACGAAAACCCTTTGCAACAAGTCTAGCCTTATAGGTTTCCACCTGTCCATCTACACCAATCTTTTTCTTGAAGATCCATTTGCATCCTATGGGTTTTACCCCATCTGGAGCAAAGTCCAAAGTCCATACTTTGTTGGTGTACATGGACTCCATTTCGGTCCGCATTGCATCTAGCCATCGTACCGAGTCGCCGCTCTGGATGGCCTGCTGGAAGTCAGTAGGTTCATCATCATCTATGATGCAATCCTCTCTATCCCCGTCTATGAGAAAACCGTAGTATCTCTCAGGCGGATGAGACAGCCTACTACTCCTGCGAAGGGGTGCGGGAATGTTCTGTTCTTCTTGAACCTCTGGTTCTACCAAACTTTCAGTAGCAGCTTGTGGTTCTGGAATTTCTTCCAGTTCTACTACGCTCCCACTCTTCTGATTTTCCAAAAATTCAGTTTCTAAGAAGCGGGCATGACGAGAAACAAAAACTTTTTGTTCCTCTGCGTAATAGAAACAATATCCATTAGAGTTCTTTGGATATCCCACAAATTTACACTCTACTGAGCGTGCCTCGAGCTTGTCCGGATGCTGCTTTTTTACAAAAGCTGGACATCCCCATGTCTTCAGGTACTGAAGATAGGGTTTCTTCCCACTCCACATCTGATATGGTGTGGTAGGCACAGTTTTGGTTGGAACTCTGTTCAAAAGATGTGTCGCTGATTCTAGCGCATATCCCCAGAAAGATCGCGGTAACTCAGCATTACTCATCATGGATCGTACCATATCCAATAGGGTTGATTCCGTCTCTCCGATACACCGTTGTGCTGTGGAGTGTATGGAGGAGTAAGCTGAGAGAGAATTCCTTTCTCTTTTAGGTAACCTAGGAACTCGGCACTTAAGTATTCTCCACCTCGATCAGATCTCAGTGTCTTAATACTTTTGCCTGTTTGGTTTTCCGCTTCACTCTTGTATTCCAGGAATTTCTCAAAGGCCTCGGATTTATGCTTCATCAAGAAGACATGTCCAAACCTAGAGAAATCATCTGTAAAAGTAATGAAGTAGGAATAACCACCTCTTGCATGTGTAGACATTGGACCACATACATCGCTGTGTATGAGTCCTAAGAGCTCGCTCGCTCTTACCCCTTGTCCAGTAAATGGAGTCTTTGTCATCTTTCCTTTGAGACAAGATTGACAAGTGTCATAAGATTGATATTCGAACGAGTCCAAATATTCTTCTCTATGCAACTTAGTCAACCTTCTCTCATTGATGTGACCCAGTCTACAATGCCATAAGAAAGTTTTATTTAAATCTGGAGACTTTCTTTTTAGTGTGTTCTGGACATTGAAAATTTGGAGTTGGTTTAAAACATATATTCCGTTATTTAATGTACCGGACCCAATCAAACCATGATTAAGGTGGATGTTGACAACATCTCTTACAAACGTGAAATCATAAACTTTATTTGATAACAAAGAAACTGATATGATATTACACGTTAAGCTTGGCATAAAATAACAGTTATGTAAAACCAAAATGTGTCCACTCGTCAATCCTAGGTGATAATCCCCGACGGACGCAGCTCCCACGCTAGCTCCGTTAGCAACCTTTAGGGTCATATCACCTTCCTTCAGCACTCTACGGTTTCTCAGTGCCTGCAATGAATTGCAAATATGAGATCCTGATCCGGTATCCAATACCCAGGAAGTAGAGTTGATCGACAAACAATTCTCAATTACGAACACACCTGAAGTCGAAGCCACAGCTTGCTTCGGTTCCTGGTTCTTGGCGTTCCACGCCTTGCAATCCTTCTTCCAGTGCCCTTTCCTGTGACAATGGAAGCACTCATCCTGGCCAACTATCGGTACTGCTATCTTTTTCTTTCCCTTCCCTCCCACCTTACTAACACCTCCTCTAGGTCTGGGTGCGGCCTTCTTCTTCCTTCCTTTGGCCCTAGCCTTGGACCCGGAAGAAGATGAACCGCCAACAAACATAGCGGGTGTTTCCCTTGAATTCTTCAAGGTGCCCTCTGCACTCCTTAACATGTTCAGGAGTTCCGGAAGTTCAACTTCTTTTCTTTGAAGATTGAAGTTCAGGATAAACTAGGCGTAGGTGTGAGGAAGGGACTGGAGAATAAGGTCTGTATAGAGCTCATTATCCAAAGTCGTCCCAAGGTCTGCGAGCTCTTCTATATAGCCGATCATCTTTAGGACATGTTCTCCTACCGATGACCCGACAGCCAACCTCGCTCGAAACAAGTTCTTTGAGGTCTCGTATCTTGCTATACGAGATTGCTCTCCATAAAGTTCCTTTGTATGGAGAAATATGCCATCAAGGTCCATATCCTCGTGCCTCCTCTGATGTTCATTGTTCATCGAGGCAAGCACGATGCACTTGGCTTTCGCGCAATCTAAATCCCAGGTTTTGCGGATTTCCTTATCCGCATTGCTGGATTTGGGACCAGGGACAGCAGGTGCCGTAGCGGTGAGGACGTACCCTAGTTTGTCATAGGTCAAAGCCATTTTGACATTCCGCAGCCAATCTTTATAGTTTGGCCCTGTCAGTATATTTTTCTCTAAAAGTAACTTAAGTCCAGTCATTTTCAGGGTCGCTGCAATTAGGAGAGAGAGAAGAAAACTCTTTAGCATGATGCTCTTGCAAGTTTAGAGTGGTTTTTAGTTTATCTAAACTGGATGGCTCCCACTGTTTCTCGAATCCTTCCTCAAACCATAAAAGAAGAATTAGCCAGGACTATTCTCACCGTACAATACTTGCTTAACCGTTCAGCCAGGCTGGTGTCGGTAGTTCGAGGGAGGTTTTCCAACGCTTTCGCGAAGTTCCTTAATTAAATAACCTCTTTTCTCTGGGGGCGTAACCCCGCTGACACTTTTCTGGACACCTACTAGGTTTATAGCATTGATCGTTAAGTGACGAATATCCTGATAAGTAGCATATACTCACAGTAGGATCGGGATCCAAATATCATCGTATGATAATGTTGAAGGAATCCTACCAACATTCATCAAACTCCAAATGGTATGCATCTCTTTGCAAATTTCAGTTTCTTTAGAAATTCCCGATATAAGTTTTTACCCCATGCTCTTATGACCTTGACGTATGCCAACAAATCATAAGTCACATGTCAAGTTCTGCCCATCATTATCTTGTTAATTTGAACCCACCCGTATATACCCTTGACGTATGCCAACAAGGTAATGCGACTGTCCCAAACCAACACATCTATCTATGCAAAAAATGAATACCCCAGCAGCTACCAAACACTATGCCTTGACGTATGCCAACAAGCATAGCTTGAATACTACTGACCATCCATAAGAAATGACGGAGGGCTACGACTGGTTTTGGCGAAACCGTGAACGTAGTGAACTTGATATAACCGAAGGAACCTGATAGCTTTTAAAAGGAGTGGTTAAAGCTCCCCATTTAAAATATCTGTTTTAAAAATAACCGAGTGGTTTCTTTTAAATTGTTCCAACGATTTAAACTTGGTTTAGTTTCTTTGCATTATAGATAATGCGTCCCATCATTAACCTATCATTGCAGAAAACAACGAAAATACAACGTCCTCTTATGCCATCCGCATTCGCCACGGGGTCCCGTCATCACCCGTTAGGTTACTTAACTAACGACAGAGCGGGGGCTGGGCTAGCGCGGGTGTAAAACATAAGTGACGTCTAAATAGCTATCATAAATATAGATATTTTACATTCATCTGACGCAATGATATACATTCCAGAACACAGATGAACTTAATTGGATTTGCTAGCAATCCGTATTTCTTTTGAGCCTGCAAGAAAAGACGGATAACACAGTTGTGATGAATAGCCATTACCCCACCCACGACCCCTACGGGTAAGGCAAACTACCCACCCGGCAGTTTGTGTACCCCACCTTGGGTCAGTCCTAGGAGCAAAAACAGTAAAATGAAATAATACAACGGTGGCTACAACCGCAACCTGGATGTGCCCCGCAAAAATAATATTACAATAAATTACATTTACAACAAATGAATTAAATAATAACCCATTGCATAACCCCAGCTATACACCACAACAGTCCAATACAGTTCATATGCACAAACAGATAAAACCATTACAGAAATGTGCAACCCCCTGCCAACCGACATACTAGCAGTTATGGGAGGTTTACGAACACATTATACAATCACAGATATAATCCAATATGCAAATACTGTACAATTTCGATCGATTAAACGTATTTAATTTTGCTCCAGAACTGCTCTGTAAATCTAAAACCTGAGCAAAAATAAAATATTCCAGAAAACACTAAATATCACAGGGGACACACACAAGAAAAACGAGTTCCTGACTCGTCAAATCGGCCGCGGAAGCGCGGCGGATCGGGTAGGATCCGCCGCGGTTCCGCGGCTCCGTAGACGAATCAGGAACCCAAATTTATTGGGTGTTCTTCTGTGGTCATTTCAAGCTTTCTGCACATGCCTGAAAAACTTTAGGACATCATTTTAAAATCGACAGAAAACTGATATTTTTAGGGTTTTCCGGCTTCGTTTTTCCGTTCGAAATTCGTACAAATTTGCAATAAAGTTATTTATTGTTTAGCGAGGCTCTGATACCACTGTAATTCGATGTACTACACCCCAATACTTGTGGGGAGGCGGAATTTTCAAAAACGAACTTGTTTAGTGAACGAACATCGACTAACCGCTTGAATCGAAGCTAAACTATAAATAACCAAACACAAAGTGTTTCTAAACTACTGTGTTTAGAGATTATACCTAATGAACCAACTCCTTCGTCTTTACGAACTCCTTGTTCTCCTCGGCCTTCTCGAAGTAGTAGACGATCCACCCGAGAGCAAAACTCCAAGCTAAGCCTCTAAACTTGAGGCAACTAACCTTCTTGGATTGCTAATCAAAGAAGATAGATTGAGATAGAGTGATGGTTATGGATTGTTTAGTCTTACTAACTCTTGTACTCAACTCATGAGAGGGGAGGATTAGTCTTTTGAATAGAGAGAACTTGAGGAGAGAGAATGTGTAGATGATAATGATAATAGAATAGTGAGTCAAGAAGATATATATCAAGCATTTCTTTTATGAAGAAAAGAATAAGAAATGAATTTAGCAACCATGCTTGATAATATCTAGTGATGATTCATTAGAATGACAAAAGACTTCTATGAATCATCAAGGTGACTCACTAATTACAATCATTTCATATGCCACCTTAACCTCCTTAGTCACCACCTTCTAGAAGCTTCCCGCATAATTACGAGAACGCCCCTCCTTTCCGCAAAAATACGGAAAAACTTTAGACTGTAAAAATCCAATAACCGGATACCAGTAACTGGCTTAAACCAAAGCCGACTGGTAAAAACTGTCCGAAAGTCGTACGTGCGTAAACACACGTATGCGTCCGAACCCTTGTCGTAAAACCATACGACCTCTATATCGTTTCGCCTGGAATAGGAAACTCTCTGTGTGGGACTCTAGAAACTCGACTACTACGCTGGCAGTGGGTTTAACCACAGACCGCAAGCGGCACTAGCTGTACGTAACGGTCCCCAGGTAGTTGTCGATAAGAAGGCCGATGAGGAAACCCATCCGAACTCCTACTGAGTCTGATGTGACAATCTCCATACAGTCCGGTCCGTTCGTCCAGGACTATCGCATATCCGGCCTAGGGGGCGGCAAGCGTCAGTCCCCTAATAGCTGTATAAGTCGTGTCGGAGGGAAGCCCATTACACCCTGAGAAACTACTGGAACCTACCAGCAAATCTCGCTTGCCCTAGCCAGGGACTTTGCGTAATGGCTCTCTGACACAGCGCGATATCTACTCCCAATACCGGGAGGGACGAATCCTGTCTAACCGCCACTGCCTCCAAGTGCTCGGGACTGCACCCAACTGCTACCTGTTTGCACGACTCCTTTGAGCCGTGGTAGGGTAGCAATCTAAGAACAGTGGGACACACTCGAGGCGAAGTAGCAGTGTCAAGTCTGCGGACTATGCTGTACTCATGTCACCTGGGAACTGTTCACTGACGACTGGTATAAAACCAACCAACAGTTCCCTGTGAGTCCTGTCCGGTGTACCCGTAACCTAACGAGCACCTGCATACTATCTCCAGTACGACGTACTGACGGCTGTGGGACAGACCATCTCCCCAACTGGGATGAGAAGCGTACACACCAGTCTACTCCGGAGTATCGATGCTCTGTCTCGATAATCCAACAACTAGGGACCTGAATAAGGATGTGCTTGTAGACTACCCAGCCCCCACAAGTGTGACTTCCATCACAACGCTGGTAGTCAAGCAAGATCCTAAGAGCTCTATCAATACATATACTCACACATTAAGATAGAGAAAACCAAGTAGCATACTACCATGTTTAGCAAGACTGTTATATACATGTGAATATTCCAAGCTTCCATTAAGTAATATACAAACTAGTATGATACAGTAATGGCCTTCTAGGGCATAAACACTAACAGTATTGACTTAGAGATGAGTTGTGATGACGATATTGTATATTATTTGTGACTCTGGGTGTCGAGCTCATATGAGCCGACTTTTATTATGTAGTTTTATTTTTTATGCCGTTTTTCACTTATATTATCTGTTTCTTTGCTATGGCGTCGTATATATGCTTGTGGTGGTTGTTTCCGCCTTCGGGCCTGATTTGCTCCCGTTTGGGGATATTTATTTATGTCATATGTTGCTTCACCTATATATTATGTTTGTACCCGTTTCGAGGCTAGTTTTTACAAAGGTGGTGCCGCCAAAATTTTTAAGAAAATAATTTAAACCTTAAAGATTTTTACTTGAGATTTCTGAATGTTTTTAACAAATGTTTTATCACTTACTACTTTGATGGTTTAGATTTCTGGGTTTCGGCTTACTTAAATTGCGCTACGCCTGTAAATGTTGCGTGGTTTAAGTGCCGGTCTCGTGCCAAATTTTGGGTCGTGACACCCGTGTCTTCCTTCTTCAGATGTCGTTCATAATCTATGATTTTGTCATAGAGAGTCAATGGTGATGGCGTTATCACAAATTCGGATAGTAGCGGCGACTTCTTTGAATTCAGGTCCAAGGCCAGTGAGGATGTGAAGAATAAGATCATTTTCAAGAAGTGGGTGGTCGACGAGAGTGAGGTCGTCGGAGATAGATCGCATTTTTTGTATGTATTCGCTTATAGATCGCGAACCTCGTTGATTGTTAATCAGGTGTTCCTTGGACGACATAAATTGTGAGCGAGATTTGTTCGTAAGGAGAATAACAAGTCGATCCCATACTTCCTTGGAGGAGGAAATAAAGGAGATGTCGGGTTGGATCGTCTCGACAAAGCTGCCGAGGATAGCATTAAGAATAAGTTTATCCTGACAGTACCATTGATGGTAGTCTGGATTTACGACACGCTTGGTGATTTCATTGATATCAGTGATAGTACTCGGAGGAGAAGACTTAGAGCCATCGATGTGGCCAAGGAGGTCGTGGCTGATTAAGACTGATTGAATTTGGGATCCCTACCCGATGAAGTTTGTGTGGGAATATTTTATTGGGAAAGTGAATTTGGAGATGATGGAGGTTGAGATTTGAGAGGAGGCCATGGATAAAAAAAATTAAGCTTTTGACCGTAGGGCTCTGATACCAATATAAAGATTTGGAGAAGATAGATTTTAGGGTTTGTAACTTAATTGATTTTGTATTGATACTTGCAGTATATTTATACAATTACATGATTGAAAATAAAATCAAAACATAATTTTTCTATAACTACAATTTGGTAAAATCTGATATACTGAATTTAGAACCGCAACAGCTGTGTTCGCCTTAGGTAAACATCTAACCAGTAGCCTTTAGACATATGCGTGTTCTCTGTTATTTTTCGAATAGTCATGCCCAGATGTCTGGCTGCTTTTCTTTAGACGTCTATCTCTTTTGCAGACGTCTGGCTCTTCCTCTTCATACGTCTGCCTCTGTTCTGTTGTTTTGGCAGTTCTCTGGCAGACATCTAGAGTTTCTCTTTCATACGTTTGCCGCTGTAGTTTTTGGCATGTGTCGTAATAGGACAACCCACCAACAAGGCTTGAATCTGTTAGTGTTTATGCCCTAGAAGGCCATTACTGTATCATACTAGTTTGTATATTACTTAATGGAAGCTTGGGATATTCACAGTTGTATTGACAGTCTTGCTAAAAATGATAGTATGCTACTTGGTTTATGTCTACTTTAATATGTGCATATATTTCTTGTAACGTATCGCTTATACATATTAGTAGAGCCCTCAGGATCTTTGCTTGATTACCAGCGTTGTGATGGCAGTCACACTAGTGGGGGCTGGGTAGTCTATAAGCAACATCCTATACAGGTCCCTAGTCGTAGGATTATCGAGACATGGCATCGATACTCTGGAGTAGACTTGTGTATACGCTTCTCATCCCAGTTGGGGAGATGGTCTGTCCCACAGCCATCAGTACGTCGTACTGGAGATAGTATACAGGTGCTCGTTAGGTTACGGGTACACCGGACATGACTCGCGGGGAACTGTTGGTTGGTATTATACCCGTCGTCAGTTAACAGTTCCCAGGTGACATGAGTACAGCATAGTCCGCAGACTTGACACTGCTACTTCGCCTCGAGTGTGTCCCACTGTTCTTAGATTGCTACCCTACCACGGCTCAAAGGAGTCGTGCAAACAGGTAGCAGTTAGGTGCAGTCCCGAGCACTTGGAGGCAGTGGCGGTTAGACAGGATTCGTCTCTCCCGGTATTGGGAGTTGATATCGCGCTGTGTCAGAGAGCCATTACGCAAAGTCCCTGGCCAGGGCAAGCGAGATTTACTGGTAGGTTTTCCAGTAGTTTCTCAAGGTGTAATGGACTACGCTCCGACACGACTTATACCGCTTTTAGGGGACTGACGCTTGCCGTCCCCTAGGCCCGATATGCGATAGTATTAGACGAACAGACCGGACTGTACGGAGATTGTCACAGCAGGCTCAGTAGGAGTTCGGATGGGTTTCCTAATCGTCCTTCTTATCAACATCTACCTGGGGACCGTTACGTACAGCTAGTGCCGCTTGCGGTCTGTGGTTAAACCGACTGCCAGCGTAGTGTCGAGTTTTTAGAGTCCCACACAGAGAGTTTCCCTACTTCGGGCGAAACGATATAGAGGTCGTATGGTTTTACGACAGGGTTCGGACGCATACGTGTTTTTACGCACGTACGATATTCGGACAGTTTTTACTAATCGACTTTGGTTTAAGCCAGATTCTAGTATCGGATTATTGGATTTATACATTCTAAAGTTTTTCCGTGTTTTTATGGATAGGAGGGGCATTCTCGTAATTTCTCGGGAAGCTTTTTGAAGCATGGTGACTTGGGGGTTAAGGTGGCATATGCATTAATTGGATAAATGAGTCATGGTGTGATTCATACATGGAGTTAATAAATCATTTATGATTTATATGACTCATGTGATGAATCACTTAGTGTATTAATGAAATATGATGATATATCATTATTTGTTATTCATTTAATATATATGATATGTTTCATATATACACATATGATTTATTCATCCAAAAGGATTCTCATTCTCACCTTCTCTCTCCTCAAGCTCTCCCTCTTCAAACCCTAACCCTAACCTCTCATGTGTTGAGATCAAGGGTTAGATAGACTAATACATCCATAATCCAACTCTATATCACCTAGGTTGCTTAGATGAGCACTTTGAGTAACCTAGTTACCTCAAGCTAGAGGTTAAGCTTGGAGTAGGAGCTCTCGGGTGGATCGTCTTTGACTCGAGGAGGCCGTTGAGGTGCAAACGTTCCAAAGAGCCTACAAGGAGTGGAGGACAGTGATGAAGACCCGAAGGACAAGTAACGTGAGGTATAACTTCGAATCCGAGTAGTTAAACCTTTTGTAGTTTGCTAGTAACGGTTTAGACACGATTCATGCGCTCAAGTCCGTGTTATGAAGCTTTGATAATCGTTTTTCATATATTCCGCCTTCCCGCAAGTTCGTAGGGAGCGTGATATGGACTTACAGTGGTATCAGAGCCAACTAAACCATTACTAGCTTGTTAGAAACTAATTAGAACTTCGATCGACGGAAAACACGAAAACAACACCCCGAACACCCTAACAGTTTCTGTTGATTTTAAAAGTGTCACAAAAATTATTTGATATGGATTAAAATTCACAGCAGGGTATTATGAGAATACTGGGAAAATACGAGCCCCTAACTCGGCAAGACGGCCGCGGATCCGCGGCAAGAAGATGCTTTTGGCCGCGGATCCGACGCCGAGTCAACACCGAGTTGACTCGGATTTGCTCTGTTATTCATATATTTTGGTGTTTTGTTTTCCAGTATATTCTGTTTCTGCCCAGGTTTCTTCTGTGCTGGCTTAAATTTGGGGTAGACACGGAAAAAGGTTGTCGATCGATATTCTAAGTTATTTGCTAATCGGGTTTTTATCTGTAATGATTAATGTGTTCGTAAACCTCCCCTAACTGCTAGTATGTCGGTTGGCAGGGGGTTGCACATTTCTATAATGTTTGTTGTTTGTGTATATGAACATGATTGGATCGTTGTGATGATTAGCCGGGGTTTGAGATGGGTTTTATATTCATTCATTCGATGTAAATTGTAATAGGATGTAATATTCTTTTGCGGGGCACATCCAGGTTGCGGTTATAGCCACCGTTGTATTATTTCATTTACTGTTTTTTTCTCCTAGGATAGACCCAAGATGGAGTACACAGACTACCGGGTACGTTGAAGTGTTTAGTGGCTTACTCACGTTGTTGAGGGAGACCGCTTCACTTCGGGTACTTGGCGGGTAGCTTGCCGTACCCGTAGGGGTCTAGGGTGGGGTAATGGCTATTCATCACAACTGTGTAATCCGTCTTTTGTTGCAGGCTCAAAGCAAACGCGGATTGCTTATAAATCCAATAATGTTCATCAGTAATCTGGAATGCCTATTATTGCGTCTGACGAATGTACAATATCTATATATGATAGCTATTTAGACGTCACTTATGTTTTATACCCGCGCTAGCCCAGCCCCCGCTCTGTCGTTAGTTAAGTAACATAACGGGTGATGACGGAACCCAGTGGCGAATGCGGATGGCATAAGAGGACGTTGTATTTTCGTTGTTTTCTGCAATGATAGGTTAAATGATGGGATGCATTATTTTAATGCAAAGAAAATAAACCAAAGTTGAATCGTTGGAAAAAATTTAAAAGAAACCACTCGGTTATTTTAAAAGAGCAGAATTTTTAATTGCCGAGCTTTAACCACTCCTTTTAAAAAGCTATCAGGTTCCTTCGATTATATCAAGTTCACTACGTTCACGGTTTCGCCAAAACCAGTCGTAGCCCTCCGTCATTTCTTATGTATGGTCAGTAGTATTCAAGCTATGTTTGTTGGCTTTCGTCAAGCCATAGTGTTTGGTAGCTGCTGGGGTATTCATTTGTTTCATAGATAGATGAGTTGATTTGGGACAGTCGTATTACCTTGTTGGCTTTCGTCAAGGGTATGTACGGGTGGGTTCAAATTAACAAGATAATGATGGGCAGAACTTGACATGTGACTTATGATTTGTTGGCTTTCATCAAGGTCATAAGAACATGGGGCAAAAATACACATCGGGAGTTTCTAAAGAAACTGAAACTTGCTAGTGTTGCATACTATTTGGAGTTTGATGAATGTTGGTAGGATTCCTTCAACATTATCATACGATGATATTTGGATCTCAATCCTACTGTGAGTATATGCTACTTATCAGGAGATTCGTCACTTAACGATCAATGCTATAAACCAAGTAGGTGACGAGAAAGGTGTCAGCGGGGCTACGCCCCCAGAGAAAAGAGTTTATTTAATTAAGGAACTTCGCGAAAGCGTTGGAAAACCTCCCTTGAAGTACCGACACTAGCCTGGCTGAACGGTTAAGCAAGTATTGTACAGTGAGAATAGTCCTGGCTAATTCTTCTTTTATGGTTTGAGGAAGGATTCGAGAAACAGTGGGAGCCATCCAGTTTAGATAAATTAAAAACCAATCTAAACTTGCAAGAGCATCATGCTAAAGTGTTTTCTTCTCTCTCTCTCATTGCAGCGACCTTGTGACCATGACTAGGTTACATCTAGATAACAAGTTGACTGAATCTAACTTATATGACTGGCAAAGGTCTGTCTAGATGTCCATTGCTTATGACAAGATGGACCACCCTATTACTACTCACGATCCCGCCGTCCCAGGTCCAGTTTCCACCGTCGTGGATATGGATATCCGTCAGACAAGGGAAAAGGAAAAAGCAAAAGCTAAGTGCCTCGTGTTAGCTTCAGTTGATGGTGTATACCAGAAGCAGCACGAGAAGATGGACTTAGTTTCCATCTTTCTCCATAACAAAGATTTATATGGAGAGCAATCTCATATCGCAAGATATGAGACCTCGAACGAATTAATTCAAGCGAGGATGGCTGTCTGGTCATCTGTAGGGGACGACGTCCTTATGATGACTAGCTATATTGATGAGCTCAAGGACCTGGAGACCACGTTGGAAAACAGGTCATACGCTGACTTATTTCCACAGTCCCTACCCTCTACTTACATCCTGAAAGAAACCAGGGAGACACAAGCTCTGCTTAATGGGGGGCCTTCTTCTTCTACATCCAGGGCGAAAGCAAAGGGTGAAAAGAAGAAGACCTCTACAAAGCCGATATACGGTGTCAATAAAGTAGGAGGAAAGGGAAGAGCAAAAGTTTCGGGACTTAGTATAGCTAAGGAGGGATGTTCCTATTGTTATGGGAACGAGCATTGGCAGAAGGATTGCAGGGCTTTGGAAGCCAGTAGCCAGGATACGAAGCATGTTGTGGCTTCAGCCTCAAGTGTGTTTGTAATTGAGAACTGTTTGTCAATTAACTCTACTTCCTAGGTACTAGATACCGGAGCAGGATCTCATATCTGTAATTCATTACATGCTTTGAGAAACCGTAGAGATATAAGGGTAGGTGATTTGTCTCTCAGAGTTGCAAACAGAATGAGCGTGAACGCTGAATCCGTGGGAGAATATCGCCTAGGTTTGACAAGTGGGCAGATATTGATTCTACGTAACTGTCTGTATGTACCTAGTTTGACTTATAATATCATATCAGTGTCCTCACATTCGAGAGAGGGATATGATTTTACATTCGTAAGCGATGTAGTTCACATCCACCTAAATCAAGTTTTGATTGTGTCCGGTACATTAGATGACGGTATATACGTATTGAGTCAAGCTCAGGTTTTCAATGTCCAGAAAACACTTAAAAGAAAGTCTCCAGAAATAAATCAGGCTTTCTTATGGCATTGTAGACTAGGCCACATCAATGAAACACGATTAACGAAGTTACATAGAGAAGGATATTTGAATCTGTTCGAATATCAATCTTATGCCACTTGTGAATCTTGTCTCATGGGAAAGATGACAAAGACTCCATTTACTGGACACGGAGTAAGAGCGAGCGAGCTCTTAGGACTCGTACACAGTGACGTGCGCGGTCTAATGTCTACACATGCGCGAGGTGGTTATTCCTACTTCATTACTTTTACGGATGATTTCTCTAGGTATGGACATATCTTCTTGATGAAGCATAAATCCGAGGCCTTTGAGAAATTCCAGGAATACAAGAATGAAGTGGAAAACCAAACAGGCAAAAGTATTAAAACACTGAGATCTGATCGAGGTGGTGAATACTTAGTGCCGAGTTCCTGGGTTACTTAAAAGAGAATGGAATTCTCTCTCAGCTTACTCCTCCATACACACCACAACACAACGGTGTATCGGAAAGGAGGAATCGAACCCTATTGGATATGGTTCGTTCCATGATGAGTAAGGCTGAGTTACCGCGATCTTTCTGGGGATATGCACTAGAATCAACTGCATTTCTTTTGAACAAGGTTCCAACCAAAACTATGCCTACCATACCATATCAGATATGGAGCGGGAAGAAACCCTATCTTCAGTACCTGATGACATGGGGATGTCCAGCTTTTGTAAAAAAGCAGCATCCGGACAAGCTCGAGGCACACTCAGTAGAGTGCAAGTTTGTGGGATATCCAAAGAACTCCATGGGATATTGCTTCTATTACGCAGAGGAACAAAAGGTTTAGTTTCTCGTCATGCCCGCTTCTTAGAAACTGCATTTTTAGAAAATCAGAAGAGTGGGAGCGCAGTAGAACTGGAAGAAATTCCAGAACCACAAGCTGTTACTGAAAGTTTGGTAGAACAAGAAGTTTCATAAGAAAGGGACATACCAGCGCCTATCCGCAGAAGTAGTAGGCAGTCTCATCCGCCCGAGAGATACTACGGTTTTCTCATAGACGGGGATCGAGAAGATTGCGTCATTGATAATGACGACCCTACTAGCTTCCAGCAAGCCATTCAGAGCGGCGACTCGGTAAAATGGCTGGATGCAATGTGGACCGAAATGAAGTCCATGTACACTAACAAAGTATGGACTTTGGACATTGCTCCAGATGGGATAAAACCCGTAGGATGCAAGTGGATCTTCAGAAAGAAGATTGGTGTAGATGGACAGGTTGAAACCTATAAGGCTAGACTTGTTGCAAAGGGTTTCCGTCAAAGACCTGGTTTGGACTATGACGAAACCTTTTCTCCAGTGGCTATGCTCAAATCCATTCGGATCCTTCTTGCTATTGCTGCCTTCCACGATTATGAGATCTGGAAGATGGACGTAAAGACGGCCTTTCTAAATGGTAATTTGGAAGAGTGCGTCTATATGGATCAGCCAGAGGGATTCATTCAGAGTGGGAGCAGCGGTAAAGTATGCAAGCTGCTTAAGTCCATTTATGGACTAAAGCAGGCACCGCGGAGTTGGAACATCTGTTTTGATGATACTGTCAAAGAATTCGACTTTATTAAAAATCCAGATGAACCATGCATATACAGTAAGATTGTAGGGAGAGTTGTTGTATTCCTCGTCTTGTACGTGGATGACATTCTCCTAATAAGAAATGATATTCCTATGCTACAGTCAGTCAAAAGATTCTTGTCACAGAAGTTCTCCATGAAAGACCTGGGTGATGCCACCTACATTCTGGGGATCCAGATCTATCGTGATAGATCAAAGAGGATGTTGGGACTTTCGCAGTCCAGGTACATAGACACCATATTGAAAAGATTCAGTATGGATGATTCTAAATGCGGTAACCTACCGGCTTGTCACGGAATCACCCTCTCCAAAGAGATGTCTCCCAAGACTGATTTGGAAAGGGATCACATGTCGATTATACCCTACGCTTCTGCGGTAGGCTCTATAATATATGCGATGTTATATACCAGACCAGATGTAGCATACGCATTGAGCGTTGTAAGCCGGTATCAAGCAAACCCAGGGGAGAAGCACTGGATAGAAGTAAAGAACATTCTCAAGTACCTGAGGAGGACTAAGGAGATGTTCTTGGTGTATGGCGGAAAAGACCTCCAGATCGAGGTCTTTGCTGACTCCAGCTTCCAGAGTGACAAAGATGACTCCAAGTCCATGTCGGGTTATGTCTTTACCCTCAATCGAGGGGCGGTCTGTTGGAAGAGTTCCAAGCAGGAGACCGTTGCTGACTCAATGATGGAAGCGGAGTACATAGCTTCTTGCGATGACGCAAAAAAAGCTGTCTGGATGAAGAAGTTCCTCACAGAACTTCAGGTGGTTCCTACCACTGTTGGTCCAATACCTCTGTATTGCGACAACAACGACGCTATAGCTTTAGCAAAGGAACCCAGGTCCCATCAGAAGTCCAGACACATCTTAAGGCGGTATCACCTAATCAGGGAGATCGTCGATCGCCGGGAGATCGTCGATCGCCGGGAGATCGAGGTAAAGAGAGTAGATACAGAGAATAACACTGCTGATCCATTCACAAAGGCCATACTCAGACGCAGTTCGAGAGGCTATTCGAGATGATAGGTCTGCGATATGCCAGTACATGACCCTAGTGCAAGTGGGAGATTGTTAGTGTTTATGCCCTAGAAGGCCATTACTGTATCATACTAGTTTGTATATTACTTAATGGAAGCTTGGGATATTCGCAGTTGTATTGACAGTCTTGCTAAAAATGGTAGTATGCTACTTGGTTTATGTCTACTTTAATATGTGCATATGTTTCTTGTAACGTATCGCTTATACATATTAGTAGAGCCCTTAGGATCTTTGCTTGATTACCAGCGTTGTGATGGCAGTCACACTAGTGGGGGCTGGGTAGTCTATAAGCAACATCCTATACAGGTCCCTAGTCGTAGGATTATCGAGACAGGGCATCGATACTCCGGAGTAGACTAGTGTATACGCTTCTCATCCCAGTTGGGGAGATGGTCTGTCCCACAGCCATCAGTACGTCGTACTGGAGATAGTATACAGGTGCTCGTTAGGTTACGGGTATACCGGACAGGACTCGCGGGGAACTGTTGGTTGGTATTATACCCGTCGTCAGTTAATAGTTCCCAGGTGACATGAGTACAGCATAGTCCGCAGACTTGACACTGCTACTTCGCCTCGAGTGTGTCCCACTATTCTTAGATTGCTACCCTACCACGGCTCAAAGGAGTCGTGCAAACAGGTAGCAGTTAGGTGCAGTCCCGAGCACTTGGAGGCAGTGGCGGTTAGACAGGATTCGTCTCTCCCGGTATTGGGAGTTGATATCGCGCTGTGTCAGAGAGCCATTACGCAAAGTCCCTGGCCAGGGCAAGCGAGATTTACTGGTAGGTTTTCCAGTAGTTTCTCAAGGTGTAATGGGCTACGCTCCGACACGACTTATACCGTTTTTAGGGGACTGACGCTTGCCACCCCCTAGGCCCGATATGCGATAGTCTTAGACGAACAGACCGGACTGTACGGAGATTGTCACAGCAGGCTCAATAGGAGTTCGGATTGGTTTCCTCATCGGCCTTCTTATCGACATCTACATGGGGACCGTTACGTACAGCTAGTGCTGCTTGCGGTCTGTGGTTAAACCCACTGCCAGCGTAGTGTCGAGTTTTTAGAGTCCCACACAGAGAGTTTCTCTACTTCGGGCGAAACGATATAGAGGTCGTATGGTTTTACGATAGGGTTCGGACGCATACGTGTTTTTACGCACGTACGATGTTCGGACAGTTTTTACTAGTCGGTTTTGGTTTAAGCCAGATTCTAGTATCGGATTATTGGATTTATACAGTCTAAAGTTTTTCCGTGTTTTCACGGATAGGAGAGGCGTTCTCGTAATTTGTCGGGAAGCTTCTTGAAGCATGGTGACTTGGGGGTTAAGGTGGCATATGCATTAATTGGATAAATGAGTAATGGTGTGATTCATACATGGAGTTAATGAATCATTTATGATTTATATGACTCATGTGATGAATCACTTAGTGTATTAATGAAACATGATAATATATCATTATTTGTTATTAATTTAATATATATGATATGTTTCATATATACACATATGATTTATTCATCCAAAAGGATTCTCATTCTCACCTTCTCTCTCCTCAAGCTCTCCCTCTTCAAACCCTAACCCTAACCTCTCATGTGTTGAGATCAAGGGTTAGATAGACTAATACATCCATAATCCAACTCTATATCATCTAGGTTGCTTAGATTAGCACTTTGAGTAACCTAGTTACCTCAAGCTAGAGGTTAAGCTTGGAGTAGGAGCTCTCGGGTGGATCGTCTTTGACTCGAGGAGGCCGTTGAGGTGCCGACGTTCCAAAGAGCCTACAAGGAGTGGAGGACAGTAATGAAGACCCGAAGGACAAGTAACGTGAGGTATAACTTCGAATCCGAGTAGTTAAACCTTTCGTAGTTTGCTAGTAAAGGTTTAGATACGATTCATGCGCTCAAGTCCGTGTTACGAAGTTTTGATAATCGTTTTTCATATATTCCGCCTCCCCGCAAGTTCGTGGGGTGCGTGACATGGACTTACAGAATCTTATTGGATAGAATCCGTTTATGTTGAAAACCCGTGTGTGTTCTCATATAAATAAATATTAGTGGATTTGAATATTTAATAACACCTCTGAGAGAGTTCTGTTTACATGAATTTGATAGATTAGACTCTTTGTGCCGTGCTGCACCTTCGAGAAAGCCATCTACTTGACTTTGAGAGACTTAAGCCTTTTGGATGAAACCTGTTTATGTCAAAACCCCGAAAGATTTGAGCCTTTTGGATGAAACCCGTTTATGTCAAAACCCCGCAAGATTTGAGCCTTTTGGATGGAACCCATTTCTGTTGAAAGCCCATATGTGCCATCATATAAATAAATACATATTCGCCCCCCTCCAACACCGAACATTAAATTTAGTATAAACGATGGAAGAAAAATAATTGAAGTTTATGGGCATTTTGCAAACTTATTACGCAAGTAACAACCTCATTAAGCCGAGGCGGCATGCAGGTTTTTCTATCAAAGAATGATTTTCCTGCGCAATTCGAACAAAAGTGATGGGGGTTTTCCTAGAATTTAGCCGAAATAACAAGTCCTAAACAAAAGAGGAAAGAGGGCCTACAGGGATCGTGCAGGTCTAAACTGCAATGACCTCTCAAATGGTCCAGTGGAACCCGCTGGCTATTTTGTAGTTAGTCTTCTGGACCCCACGGTCCATGTGAGATGCCACTACAGTTTTAGGCCTGTAGGCCCCGTTTTCTCAAACAGAAAGGCTGTTTGTAAAGATAGTATTAAAGTCTGTATATTAAATAGTATACATATCCGGAATGACAAGAGTTGATTTAGCTGTAGCTTAGGAAAATGTTATAAATATATAAAACTAATATGCCAGGTTGCTCTGCTGCTGAGCAAACTTAAGGTTATGATTAATGCCATGCCTTGTCAAATTTTGTTAGAGGCAAAGAAGATATGTTTTTTTATTGAAAGAATTCATTAATGGATTAAAGTGCTAAATTAAGCAACTTGAGTGCAAATCAATTTGTTCATATGTAGAATTTTTGTGTCCAATTTGTCCAGTCCTTCTTAAAGTTGCGTTCTTTTTCTCAGTTTGTGATGTTCTATCATTATCTTCTGACATAAGTTTGAACCAATTTTGGAAAAATAGGTTTTGGATGGTGTATTAATGCTGTTGGAGAATCCTGCAATAGTGGCGAGCATCAATTCAATATCAACAAAAAGATCGCTAGAATCATGGCTGTTGACAACAAGGCTAACTTTTTTCATTTAGCTGTTGTAACTGAATATTTGTGCTGATTTAAAACTGTACAGTGTTTCAAGATATTTTAATATTCACCATACATGCAAATGCGCATGAAGGGATCAAGGCTAATTGATCAGCCCATGGTATCAAATTGTTCCCAGATATTTTGATACTATCTAAATTAACCTTCCTTTTCATCTCCTATTATTTATCTTAAATCAGATTCAAATGGCTTTAGTTTATCTGGCTGTTGTAACAAAATAGTTGTTCTGATTTGAAATTGTAACCAAGTTTCAATATATAGTAAAATTCACCTTACATGCAAATGCTCATGAAGTGAGATTAATTTATTCTTCAATTAAATACAAATGGCCCGTTCCTCAATCAGTTCTACTATTTTTCCCACCAACTCAATCATCCCCTCCATCCTTCCTACCCTCGCCGCTACTAGTTTAGATAGGAGCAATTTCTTATTTTAGCATGCTCCTTTGCAGCCTTTTTTGCAAGACAATAAACTATGGTTATATATCAGAGCCACACTTACTTTACCCAGAGGAAACCACTACCGTTTATGATGTCGACGGCAAGACTTTTGATGGAGGTCGGAATCTCCCTCAGATGTTATCCTTTGTCGATCTTGTGTCCAGCGGGGCCGAACGGCTGAGATTGGTAGTGGAAGATTAGACGCGTGGATCTCAATGGGTTATCTGGTTGTTATTGACGCCGAGCTACCTGCAAAAGAAGTCTCGAAATGGGAAACCACCGTAAGACCCTCCAACGATCAAGTAAGTACCGTGGAATAATTGGACAAAGTAATGGCGTATTGGATTTAATTCGAGTTACCTGAATCGTTTGAAGGAGGGGTTTATATAGGGGGCACATCAGAGTGAGCCGATGCGAGATTCTCGCCGTCCGTTTCGTCTCTGCATCACGCTCGCGTTGATGGCGGGATACTCCCATTAATGGCGCGATACGCTAGCGGGGATGCGGGACGTGGAGCGGCAGAGATATCGTTGCGACCAGATACGCGGAGCCGTTACGGGGGTGCTCATGCTCCGTACTTGCGGCCAAATGGGGACGCTGAGGAATCTAAACTATAGGATAGCTCGAAGACGAGAAAGGAAGCTGATGAATCTCAGTTATAAGATAGTTCGGAGGCGAGTAACGGGCTAATGGTTTAGACGAGGGGGGAATGTGCCGGGTGGAGGCCTCGAGAGATCGGAGCCTGTTCCTCGGAGATGAGGCCTCGAGGCACGTTCTCTTTGCATCATACTTATTCCAGTTCTGTAGCCCTCAGAAATCTAGTGGGCTTACTGTAATGTCTTAAAATTTGTTTAGAGTTAATTATAATTTAATTAGTGATATAATATGCGTTTTCAATTTAATAATTATTTTCTTACACACACACATATATATATATTTATTTGTTTGTTTATTTATTAAATTATTTTAAATACACGCACTAATCTAATGTTAACAATATGTTAGTTTAGGTTAAAGCATGTTTAGACAATCATGACAATTTAAACCACAATTTATATTTGTTTAAAATTATTTTATAAACTAAGATGGTTCTAGAAAAGAAAAGAAAAAGAAGAAAAATGAAAATGGGAGACATGGAGGCGTCGTACAATAAATGAGGGTTATTTTTGTGCCATGGCTAATATTAGGCATCATATCACTATATCTTTCTCTCCCTCATTCTCTCTTCTTTCTTTTTCAACTCCTCCTTCACTAAAATCTTTCTTTACATCCTAAATCTCACACAAATCACCACAAAAATCCTTCACAAATCATCTCAAAAATCCAATTTTTATCTTTTCAAGAGTTTTTCTAAAAGCAAGTCTTCATCTAGAAGTCACCTTTCAAGTTAGAGGCTCCTTCATATCATCTTGAGGTATGACCAAACTCTTGAACATGTTTTACGAACCTTTTGCCTTAATCATTCCTAATTTAGACTAAAGTTTTTGTTTTGTGTAGTTTTAGAACTTAAAGTGAGGTTTTGAACTAAGTTTGGGGTTATAATAAGTTTTAGAGAAATCATAACCTAAATAAGTTTAGTTAAGAGTATTTTAGTGCATTATATCCTTGTCTAACCACTAAGTTTTCTCTAAACCATCTTAATGCTTTCAATTAGTGTCAAAACTAGTTTTAGTTAAAAGTTAGGGTTCCAATTTGAATCTGCTATCAAATCAAAGACTTTAGAGAAAAGTTGCAATTACTGGGAGTTAGTTATAGGACCCTGAGTACACTTTCAAAACCGGAGCCCCTACCTCCAAGTTCCGGCTGCCAATTTCTCCATTTTGGCCGCAATTTACGGCCCGTCTAGGGCTTCTGGGTTTAAGTTTTTGTCAAGGAGTCTCTAAGACTCCAATTAGACCTCTGGTATATGCAATTTTTTCTAATTTTGCATATACAAAAATCTGGGATCATTTTACCTTATTTTAGATGATATGTTAACGTACGATACGAACATTCGGATTCTTGTTTTAGTGTTTCTTTTGGTTAACGGCCCTTAAGGGTAGTCGTAAGTGTTTGTTGCACACGTTTAACATACTAAGTTCACCCGTGTTAACTCGTAAGAGTTAGTTCGTTCGTGTAATGTATGTTTACGTGTCATATCGGATTTCTAGCCTCATGTGCTAAGTTTTGTGCGATGTTAGGATCGGTTGTGGAGACTTCGGACGCGGCTAGAAAAGGGAAGGAGGTGGTCGGATTCGAGAGATCGAGGCCGTTCCGGTGAGTAGATTTAATATCTATGGGGGAATTGTTTGGATGGCGTTAAGTGCTTGACATTTAGAATTTAGTTACAAATCTTACATACATATATCTATACACATTTCCATATTGCATACGCATCATCATCCACATTGATATCACCACACTAAGACACTTGCACCATTACCACTGGTTCATGCCGCACGTGTACTAACCTATATGTACACACACACCATTGATAATTGCCATGTCACGTACACTATAGAACTTGCATGATATCTTGCATTGCATTGCATCTTATTTATAGATAGATCCTCGCGTTGTTCATCTAGCTTGCATCATATTAACATCATGTACATTACCATCATCGCCATATTCATATATTATGATGTTTGTGAGATTTCTGTTTTCATGAGATTTCTGAATTTGAGAAACCGCTGATACATTTTGAAAAACTTATGATTGTTTTAAAACTGCGGTTTCTCTTGATATGATGTTTAGCGTCCACCATGAGTTTTCTCGGTTTTGAATTATGTGTATACCCGATTCGAGGAGAGAGGAGGCACCGTCTGCGGGTACATGGTGGAGCAAGTACGGTACCCCGGGACAAGAAGATCGTATAGAGAGACGTTGAGCCTGGCAGAAGAACAATACTTACCGGTGATAGTTTGGACTCGACGGATATCCGGAGGATACCGATCGGAGTCGTGTGATCAGATGGATTTGAGGGCCGATCTGAGAGACGACACCTGAGATATTGAGATTTTTGAGTGTCGATACTTGACACATGATTTATATTGTTTTTATTGATGATACTTTTGGTTCTACCATATTGAAATTAATTAAGACATACTCAGTTTCTTATATCTGCTATACCCCAGACTTCATATTTCGCTCACTTATCCATGTTGCATTTATACTAGTACACCGTATCATAAATTCACACTTAGGATCTGTCGCTGGCACGTACATGCTTGCGATTGCCACTTATGATGTTATTTACTACTCACGAGCTGGAAACTCATCCCCGTTGTGACACAATGTCTTGCAGGGCCGATCCGTCAGTGTAGTCGCGGCGGGGCACACTACCACCACCACTTTTGCTACTACTTTTTGGAAATGATATTTTGTAGGTGTGTTGCGAGTATTTTTTTTATCTTCTACCTTATATACTTATTCATTATATCTACTATACTCTATCTACCATTTGTATATTTGACTCAGAGACGAGACTGAGAGATATTTTATTATATTTGAGTTTGGGAGTCGTGCTCGTGTGAGTCAACTTTTATGTTTTGTTGTGGATATTGTTTTCTTTTCTTATTTCCTCATTTCTTCGGCTATGATGTCGTATATATTACTTATGATTGTGTTCTGCCGGATGGCGTTGAGTGTCACGCCCCGCTTCCCAGTGTACGGGTAAGAAGACGTGACGAGGCCCGTTACGTATTTACTCAGAAGTAAATACGCTAAGCATATCTAAGCAATATAATGAATGTACACCAGAAAAATGACAATAGATGTAACTGAACAACAACTTTATTTATTAAACATTTCTTTACAAGTACAACTGAAAATGTAAATACAGAAATGGAAAGCAATTCCTAAACAATGATATGAACAGAATGAAAAGTAAGTACAACTAAAGCCTAAAGGTTGTGCTGCTCAGTGGTCTGCTCCAAGTGCTCCTGGCTGGTATCGAAATCCTCAGAGTCGGGTCCTCCTGACAACATTCCAAAGAAAGAAGAGAGAAGGAATGTTGTCAGTGAACAATCGCTCGGTAAGTCCCAAAGAAAGAAAGAAATATAATAGACAGGTGGGAGCATATAACTATTATGATGTTTGATTGTTATGTTAACGCAGTTGTTTGTAGCTTAGTACAGAATATGCGAGTGTATACGAGAGGAGTCCAACTTACACCGTGGACTTTGGTAACCCGTAGTACAAGGCTCCATCGATAAAACCACGGAACAACGACATGGATGTATAGTTACATTTTATAGTGACTATCTCGTGCCACCTTTAACATGTTCCGTACCAGTCTACCCCATTAAAACCCCGTAATGTCTTATTGTATTGATGTAATGTAATGATTGGTTGTATATGATTTGCCGAAACCATGATATCATGTAAACAGAATGGATATAAATGGATAGTCATGTAATCAGAGTATATCCATGGTTCGGTTCGGTCGAGTCATGTTGATATATATTTAATTCATGTTATAAATGGATTCATGTTGAAATGGAGTTATACTTGAATTGAATTCAAGTCAGATTGATTTCATATTAGATTAAGACTCTGTCTGAGTCAGACACCTTAAAACAAATTGAAGTCCTGAATTAGTTTTTGATGTTATCGGTAACTACTGCACATAGACGGCCGGATTTGTGTCTTTTTTCAAGACAATTACCTTATTGATAACACCGTTTTTATGTTGCCTACCTTAGATAGGCAAGCACCTATATTCTCCGGCTCCCTGAGGCTCTAGAGAACTGGTCCCGCTTAAACCTATGTTTACTAGGGTCCTTATTGTAAATTAATATAACTTGAGGGGGTTTTATGAAAAATAGTTTTGATATATTTTCAAAATACATCTCAAGTATTTATTTATCGTCTTTAGGGTTTTCATCAATTCATATTTTTAAAATATAATGTTTTCTAGTGAATAGAACCTAGATTAAATTGTATATGGTATTTTGGCGTAATATTGAAATTGTATTGATTGTAATGGTAGTTTCATGAAATTATGATTCCTTTGATTTAGAAAACATGGAATATATATATTGTATACTTAAAGTAGATATTTTGATAATATTCATATATATATATTTAATAAAAATAAATTTTATTTACTAAGTAGAAATCTCATTTTTCTTAAAAATTGCATTAAAAATTCCATCGAGGTCGGATGTTCCGTGAGGAGGTCTGCATCTCGCTCTACTAGGCCCGAGGATGTGCGATAACACGCACCATTCTGTTTGGGGTTCCCCAAAATGGGTTGTAGAGGCGCATTTGTAAGGAATTAAATAATATACTTTAAAGAAAATGGTTTTTGAATGTTTATGGTATTTAAATGTAAACTTGTATTTTCCCACAACTAATGTTCCAAAAGTTATAGTGCTATGTCAAAAATGTGTGTTGTGATGAGGTAGGTCATTACCTCGTGTGTTTTCTAAAGATAATATGAGTAAAATGAATAAGCAATGTCGTATGTAAACATGATAGTATTTTACCGTTAAAAAGAAATAGAAGTTGCAATACATATTATTTTGAATTGAAACTTGTTGTGAATGTTGTTTTATGTTTGTTAAATAATATAAGAAGAGATGGTAATTTGTTGTTTAAGAAAAACTTGAGTCTTTAAAGAAAAGAGAATCGGAAGTCGGAATAACTCCGCTTTCGACGAGTTTTGAAAAGTGGAAGTTTTAGATTAGAGATTGAGAAGCGGAGAGGGGACTTACAAGTTAGAAAGAAGGGGAAGAGGTAGTGTGAACTTAGGAGGGCGTCGGGGAGTCTTTTCATCGCCGGATTCTTCCCGAAACGTCGCCGGAACTTTCCGTACAGTAAATTCAGAGTCGTTACAGATTAACCCAGGAAAAGTGCTTGAGTAGCCGGGTTTTAGAGTGCAGCAGGTGGCCATCTCATGGAGTTGAGACAAGGACGCCTTGCTATAGAATTGGTGGGTAACTCGTCGCACTTATAAGGGTTATAGGATCGACCCGCGGAGGGGTGCACAAGTTACCGGATTCTAGAAAGCGACAAGTTACCAACTCATTTAATTGAGGATGAGTTATCCAATTTCTAGAATTGGCAGGTTGCTTGCCGCGCTCTTAGAGGACTAGGTCGACTTTGTACGGGCTATCCACACGACCGGGGAACGTCGCGTATCATTTACGGCTCAATTGAAACGCGGGGCTCCTACTTTATCTGCTATTCCATATTTTTGTTTGCATGCCTGTGATGATTATTATCTGCCTGTGATGACTATTATCCGCCTGCAATGTTGATATATATATATATATATATATATATATATATATATATATTAGTAGATGCTTCAATATGTTTTGCATCCGTGTTAGCCCTGTCCCCACCCTGTCGTAAGTTAAGTAACCTTACGGTGAAGACCCGGGACCTCGTGGCGATTATGGATGGCATATAAAAGCATGCTATTTTAGTTGTTTCTTGTATGGCTTGGAAACTTAAAATGATGGAAACACATTATCTATATAATGCAAGGAAAATAAAGCTAAATGATGTTGTCGAAACCAATTTTTAAAACTACTTGGTTTTCTTCAAAAATCAAAGTCGTATTCTTTTTCTTTGTATGAAGATATTCGGTTAGGAATATCTTGCACCTTATTCTATGACGAAAGAGCCATGATCTCTTCACGGGGAGTTCGCTCTGAAGCTAAAGTTTATATTATTAGTTTTCAAAACAGAGTCTAAACTACTCCATTTCAAAGCCACTCGAGTTCCCTCAACGATATCAAGTTTATTACGTTAATGGTTTTTCGCCAAAAACCAGTCGTAACCCTCCGTCATTTCAGACGGGTAGCGTCTAATATTCATGCTATGTTTGTTGGCCTTCGTTAATGCATAGTGTATGGTAGCTATGTGTTAATTTTATGCAGCATAGAGATGCATTAATTTAGGACAGTCGTACAGCCTTGTTGGCCTTCGTCAAGGACGAGTACATGTGTGTTTAGATTAATCAGGACAATAATGGGTATAACTTGATTTGCGACTTATGATTTGTTGGCCTTCGTCAAGGTCATAAGACGCTTGGAGCAAAAACCATATTGGGAGTTTCAAATATACGGGAAACTTTCCAAGTTTGCGCATACCTTCTGGAGTGTAGTAATTTTGGTCGGCTTTTCTCAAAGTTATCACACAATGATAGTTAGGTCCCGATTCGCACTGATGGGTATGTATTACTCTTCGGGAGATTTTCACCTCACAATTAGCTAACCTATTAGGTGTCTAGAAAATGTTAATGTGGTTATGCCTTTGCGGAAACGGGGTTATTAAATTGGGTCCATGCGAAAGTACGAGGGGCCTCACTCAGAGTACCAACACTGGCCTGGCTGAATGGTTAGCGAACTTGTAAGGTGTACATGATCCCGAATAGTTCTCCTTTTAGGGTTTGAAGGAGAATTCGAGGAAACAGTAGGCGCCATCCTGATTAGATAAAATGATAACCAATTTAATTTTGATATAGTGCACGATGAGTGTTTTCTCTCTCTCTCTCTCTGGTACAACGACCCATGACTTAGCTTAAACTAAAACTCTTTAACCAAGTTGACCAAACCTTTTTATAGACTTTGGTTTTGAATTGTCTTGATTCGCGACAAAGTCGCATATGTCCCTGCTACTCCTACTTTCCTCTTTGCATTTCTTCAGAATATTTCGTATCGCTACGATGATCCATATTGCTTGGAATGACTATCGTATAGTTACATACGAACTCGAAGAAGTTACTTCAGTCGAGAATGTCCACTGGTTCTAGAGAAATAGAATAGGATTATTCGGTTGTCTCTTCCCTTTACCTTCTCTCATGTTGCGAGAGCTCCTTATATTAGGAAAGTACGCCTATTATGCTTATTGGATAGTTTTCTTCCAAATCTTAGGCTGGTGCCGAAAGGTAGGGAAGGAAGAAAACTATTTAGCCTAAATATGGTGTACAGAAGGTAAAATATAGAGACATATAAACAGATTGAAGAGAGGGCAAGGGAAATTGCGACTACTGTCATGAATCTGGATAATGGAAAAGGCATTATAAGGAATACCCGAGCAACCCTATTGAAACATTTATATTTTAGAATTTATGTGTACTTGTAAATGAGAAATGTTTTCCCAATTAATTCTGACTCTAGGGTATGTATTTACCGGATTTGGATCTCTCATTTGTACGGTGTTACAGATGCTTATTAGGAGTAGAATATTGGGAAATGGGTGATTTGATCCTCAATATCGGAATTCGTGGCAATTGGTGATATTGGATTAAATCACCTGGTTTTTCTCAACGGCAAATATTTGGTTTCAAATAATAGTTGTTATGCACCAATTTTTAAAATTGAATATCTGTATCTTTATTTTATAAAGTGAGATATAAATTTTGTTCTAAATATTTACTTTTATCAGTTGAAGATAAGGTAAGGTGCATTGAATAATGGTGTAAGACATTCTTAACCAAGATACAGATTTCAACTTACAACACACGAAATTTGAGTTAGTATATTCTTGGGACTTATACATGAAAATGTATGTTTTCCAGTGTCCTTCGGGACAAGGGGTCGGTACTCTTATTTCATTCAAGTTTACTTATGAGTTCTCTGGTTTTAAATATGCATTCGTTGTAATACAAGGTCCAAAGATTTTGAGAAGTTTATAGGTATAAGAATAAACTAGAGAAGCATATGTTTGAAGTAACAGGATTTTTCGAAGTAATCGAAGATGTAGATTCTAATGCTAGGTATTCTGTCGTAATAATATTAAAAACTTGATTTTCTCATTGGTTACTTATCCGTGGGTGCGCTCCTTGATGAGTAATACTGTATTGGCCTTTTCCATTTAGGGTATGCACTGAAAACTGCTGCATGACTTTTGAATTTGGTTTCATCTAAATTAGTGTCTATGATTTTATGGACATAGATCAGTAGCATATCTTGATGTTGTCAAGATATGGAGTTATCCAGTTTCTGTTTAAAAGCAGAATTTGGAAAAACTCAAGGCACGTTTCGGGAATGGCAGTTTATGGATTATCCCAAGCATTCGCTAGGATTTTGTTTCTACCATTTTTAAGATCAATAGTTATATTGTTCTTGACTCACCACCATTTTTATAAAAGGAATCTTTTTACAAAAGAAACTAGTGAGAGTATAGTAGAACTGGAAGTGATTCCAGAACCACAAACAGTTACCGAAAATTTAGTAGAACCTAAGAATTCAATTGGACTTGACAAACCATTAGCCACTCCGCAGATTTTAGTAGGTGACCTCAGACACCCGAGAGATACTTCGGTTTTCTCATAAACGGTGACAGGGAGGTCAGCTTGATGGTTATGATGGCCCAACTAGTTATTTGAAGGTTATAGGAAGTGGTAACTTCCAGGTGACCAGATGCTTTATATCAAAGATGGACTCCATGCACTTCAGCAAATTATGGATTTTGGACTTTGCTGGGTGCTCCTGAAGGGGTAAAATCCATTAGAAGAAAGAAGATCTTTGGAGATCTGTGCAGGTGGAAAGGTATTAATCTAATAAGGCTAGACTTGTTGTAAAGATTTTTCATCAAATTCCTGTTGTAGATTGTGATGAGACTTTTACTTCAGTGTCTATGTAGAAGTCCACATGGATATGACTTGGCACTGCTGCTGTTCTTGACTATGATATCTGGCAGATGGAAGACTATAACGTCATTCTAATGGGTATTTAGAAATGCACATGTATATGACTCTACCATAGGGTTATCGTAGTCAGTGGGAGCAGCGGAAGGTGTGCAAATCGCTTATGTCTATTCGTAGACTAAAGCATGCATAGTGGAGACGGATCATTAGTTTTGATGTGACAGTCAAGGTAATTGACTTCATCAAAACAACAGATGAACTTAGTAAGAAGGGTGTAGGGAGTTATGTCTTGGGATTTGGATGTTATATTCCGGATAGGAAGTGGTGTTCTTATAGTACAATCGATCAAATTTCGGTTTTCACGAGGTGACCTGAATGACAGAGATGTTGTCAATGTTTTGAGTTTGCCCTCTTCTGAGGAGAAGTATATTGGATATGGTTCCAATAGAGATATTGAGGTAGACATGGTGCATGTTACTGGTTATGACTCAATAGAGGATACGGCCCAAGAAGTTTATTGGACAAAATTGTTCATTTATGAACTCGGTCTTATCAAGTATCCAGACAAATTCTTGAGGTGGGGTATCGCTCAGTTCAAGAGATTGTTGATCTCCACGAAATTGAGATATAGAGAGATGAAGTTGGAACATTGTAGCAGATCTATTCATTGAGGCTATTTCTCGAACACATTAGTTTCCCAAACATGGTTTACGAAACTGATTAGTAGAGAAGTTGGATATTCGGTAGCACACGAGCAGTGGGTATGCGATATCGCAATAATTGGCCTTGTTTGCAAGTGGAAGATTGTTGGATAAAGTGATTGTTTCCTCCAATCAGAGCAAAGCTCTCTTCAAATTTCAAATTTTGAAATGAGACAACGCTTCACAGCAGCGCCAAGTGCGCTGCGCCCTAAGTAGCACACCACATGCAAAGCACGTGTGCGCTAGCGCTAAGAGCGCTGCACTCTAAGCAGCGCACCACGTGCAAAGCACGGGAGCGCTAGCGCAGGAACTAAACGTTCCCAACCGTTGGATCAAAGATCCAATGAACATGATTAAAAATCATCAATTAACCAGCATAAAATTCTGTTAAGGAGAGATTCCTCAAAATCTTTCCAATCTAATGGTGATTAAAAATCACTAAAATACAAAATAAATTCTGCGTGGGAAAAAGATTTCCCAATCTTGTTAAAAATAAGAAAATTGCCTTCTGTAAATCAGAAGCCCTTGGATCAAAGATCCAACGGGGGAGACATCCCCAAATCAATTAGAGAAAAGATCTCTTCAACTGATTGAACAAATCAGCCTTTCCCTATATAAAGGCCCCAAGACTTCAAGTCTCAGATAGAGGAACCTCCCTATAAACTTTGAGAAATCTCATAAAGAAGAGCAAGCTCTCGGTAGAAGAAGAAAATTCTCTTCAAGGTAAAAAGAACAGAAAGACGAAATCGCCTCATATCAAAAGAAGAATTCATTTCTTTCTTTAAGGTCATAGATCTATAAGACCAAGGTCTTTCACAAAGAGATCAAAAGAACACATCATAAAAAATAAGAAGAAGAACAAAATTCTTCTCACAGATCATAGATCTATAAGACAAATTGTCTTTTATAAAAAGAGATCATGAACATCTCATTATAAAAGGGGGGAGAATAATTCAATTCTCTTAGGATCACAGATCCATAAAGGAAAAGCATTTTATCAAAATAAGAGATTGAAACATCTCTTAGAAAATAAGAGCTTTGTTCTTAGAACCTTTAGACAAAGTCTCTTATAAGAGAGAATTTAATTCTCAAAGCGCAGAACTGATCAAAGTTGCAAAAAAGAAGAGCCTTAGCGCTTCAATTTAAAAGGAGCGCTTCAGCGCTCCTCATCTAGTGCAAAGCGCTGCAGAGCCTTAGTGCTCCTAATTTAAAAGAGCTTTAGCCCTCCTAATCTAAAAGAGCCTTAGCGCTCCAAATTTAAAGAAGCGCTCTGCGTTCAAGATTGGCGCACAACGTCAAGCGCGCCATGTGCTCCTCACGTGTGCGCTACTTAACAGAAGCGCCTAAACGCTCCACATCTAGCGCAAAGCGCTGCAGCGCCTCAGCGCTCCAAATATAGCGCACTGCGCTCATTGACTGGCGCTCAACGCCAAGCGCGCCACGTGGTCCTTACGTGTGCGCTATTTCACCAGAAGCGCACTGCCCTCATTAACTGGCGCTAGCGCCAAGCGCGCCACATGTTCCTCACGTGTGCGCTGATAGAAAATAAACTGTTCTTTAAATAAAGCCATAGAGCTATGATGAATGCTCAGCATTCAATAAAAGACAGAAAGGCTGTCAGAACCCAAATCAATGCTTCGCATTATAAAATGTTTAACATTTGAACTAAGTGGGCCGAGCCCAAAGTGGCCACAGAACCCTCATTCTGATTAATTGAGCCCATATGCTCATAAATCTCAGATCTTAGTCCCAATTGGACTACAGATCTCCCAACCAAAATTGGTTCAAGGGTACATCTCTTCACTCCTCTGATATTTTTCGTTGTAATCTTTCAACGTCGTCAGAGAGGTGACGGGTCCCTGTTTACCCCAATCAGAGCAAAGCTCGTTCAAATTCCAAGGCGGAAGAAGAAACGCTTCATCTTCCCCCAATCAGAAATAAAACTTTGCTTTGAAAATTTAAACTTTAATTTTGAAGCAACACTTCGGTTCCCGTGCGCTGCACGCAATGCGCCACGTGTCAGAAGTTGACACGGCAGCACAACGCCCAAGGCGATACGTCCGATCAGAGCAAGGCTCTTTAAAAACATAAGTAACACTTAACTGCGCAAGCACACGGCAGTGCGACACGTGTCTGCGCAGTTGCGCAAGCGCAACTGCGCAAGCGCACCGCAGCGCGACACGTGTCTGCGCAGTTGCGCAAGCGCAACTGCGCAAGCGCACCGCAGCGCGACACGTGTCTGCGCAGTTGCGCAAGCGCAACTGCGCAAGCGCACGGCTGCGCGACACGTGTCTGCGCAGGTGCGCAAGCGCTGTTGCGCAAGCGATTCACTGCGCGACACGTGTCTGCGCAGTTGCGCAATCGCTGTTGCGCAAGCGCCTTACTGCGCGACACGTGTCACGCGCTGGTGAGTTGCGCAACAACAGAATGAAGATTTAAGGAAATCTTTTCTGTTCTTGTTAAAACAAGAAGATTTCTTCTGTAAAACAGGGGCCTTTGGATCAAAGATCCAACGGTGGGGAAAATTCCCCGAATCACTCAGAAAAGATCTTTTTAACAAATTTAACTGATCTTTGAGCACTATAAAAGAACCCCAGACCCCATTTCAAAGATATAGAGAACAGGGGGTTAAAAAAAAAGAGAGAAGAGAACTCTTGAGAACTCTTGAAGAATAAAAAAAAGGTAAAAACCTTTTAAAGAAGAGAAAATTCTCTTATGAACAAGATCATGGATCTTCAACAATAAATAAATAAATAAATAAAATAGTGCCTTGCACTTGTTTTATGAACCATCGGTTCTTGAACCTAAAAGGTTCTTAAATTAATAGTGCTTTGCACTTTCATGAACCTTTGGTTCTCTGAGATAAGAAAAACAAGAAAAAACTTGTTTTTTCTTAGATCTAAATCAAATAGTCCCTTGCACTTATTTTATGAACCATCGGTTCTTGAACCTAAAAGGTTCTCAAATTAACAGTGCTTTGCACAAATGCAATGCATTGCTTAAAGGGCCAGGCTCAAATCAAAATGACCTGACAGGCCAAAATAAATTGCAAGGCAATAAATGGGCAGAGCCCAAATAAACTGATGATTTGCATCCTTTATACAAGGGCAGAGCCAAATGAAATTGATGCTCTGCATCATTTATAAAGGGCAGAGCCCAAAACAAATTGATGCCCTGCATCTTTTCCGGGCAAAGCCCAAATAAAAATAAAAAAAAAATAAAATGCAAATAAAATATTGGACATTTTTAACTGGACTTAGCCCAATCGTGGCCATAAGTCCTCAAACTAAATTAACTGAGCAAAACGGCTCTCCTAAACCAATCCACATCCGGTTCAAGGGTACATCTCCGAACTCCTTTGACACCCGTCATTGTAATTCCTCAACGACGTCAAAGAGGTGACGGGTCCCAACGACCACACATCGATATGGACTGCGGGGTCCTTAAACTCGTGGACCGAGACGTCCTTAAACTAATATTGGACCGAGACGTCCCTAAACTAATATTGGACCGAAACGTCCCTAACTAATATTGGACCACCACGTCCCTAAACTGGAATATGGACCACCACGTCCCTAAACTGACACAATAGAGTCTAAATGCTCTTTTGTTGGACCTAAACGGTCCCGTTAAGTTGACCTTAGTCTCAAACTGGACTAACGTATCCTTAACAAACTTTGAGTCGATCTTGGCCTCAAAAATGGCTAACGTATCCTCCAAACAGACTTTAGTCCCAAATTGGACTATGAATCTCCCTAAACTGGAACAATAGAGCCTCCAAATGCTCTTTTGCCGGATCTAAACGGTCCCGTTTAAGTTGATCTTAGCCCCAAACAAGGCTAACGTATCCTTAAGCATTCAAATGAAATATAAAACCCTAAATCAACTTCGGTTCGAGGGTACATCTCCGAACTCCTCTGACACCTGTCGTTATAATCCTTCACGGCGTTAGAGAGGTGACGAGTCCCGACGGCCATATATTAAATGAGTCACGTTGAGTTGATCTTAGCCTCAACGAGGCTAACGCATCCTTAAACTAAAATATCAAACCCAAATCTAAGTAAATACGGATTTGGACTAATCCACGTCCTACGGGCGACGGCATTACTCAGTCTCCGTATACAATCCACGGGCAACCACAAACAAAACAAACACACACGACACGAAGTGAAATTATGGAGAAGGAGAAAGTTGTTACCGCGATGCGGTAGCGTAATTAACTGCAGGGGCTTGCGCCTGCAGGGAAGAGCGTCCCCACAATCAAAAAACCCCTCAAGCGAGGGGGAATCTGACGAAGTCTGCTACATCGGCCGCATCCGTCTAAACCTCAGATACACGGTGCCATAAATCAACTTGGCATCTTCGGAGAGGTAGACGGATAAAACCAAATAGCATCTGCCCCGAATCTCAGCGTCAGGACATCGCGGTCCTGTGCGCCGCCTTTCGGAGGGGAACAGATTCTGGCACGCCCGGTGGGACCTCTTCCTCTTTCCACTCCACACTTCGTGTGTCGTGTTCGCGAACAAATCGCGGTTTGCTGTGATTGCCTGTGGATTCAAGGTACTAAGATTTGGTGTCTTGCTCTATGCAGAAAACAGAAAATTGATGGCTTCGAACTGCACCGCCCGCAGCGATAACTCTCGCTCCGTCATTGCTGGAGGAGTGACTTATGGGCCCCAAGCGGCCTCCCTTTTCAAAATGCCGGTGGAGCAGGTGGCTCAAGCCACCGCTGGACTATTTTTTGGGACCATGCTCCCACCAATGAGCTTCAACGCCCCAATGACATTGCAAGAAGCTCCAAAGAAGTCGGTCTTCGATTGACTTACCACTGCCGCGACCCCTCTCAACGGGTCGTCCAACTCCACTGCTTCAGTTTTTAATGGACTAGGCCAGAGCTCTAACAGGCTCATGAAGAAGCCTGCCATACCAGAAGGAGTTATCCCGAAGCGGATAGCCATTCCAACTCCCGTTCCTGGCAAAATCACCAAGGTTGCTTCCCATGTTCAGAAGTCCGCTTCTGACAAGTCGGCCGTCCCCGTTCAACGGACGTCGATCTTTAAAAAGCTGGTACCTGTATATTCTGACCAACACAGGGGGCATGAGGAGGTCACCCCTATAGCTGAAACAACTCCATCAGCACGACATGCCCGACGTCGCTACTGGCGCCGAGTGAGGAAGGCTGGGGGCAACTCCCCCTCTGGACTTACTCCTCCAACTCCAACGGTGGAGATCGATACTGCTGTTCCAACCAGGAACAGCTTTGAATTGCTGAATACGGTGCGCAGAAACTCTTCTACTGCGATGCTAAAGCGAACCCCTTCATCTGTGAAGAATATTCCAGAGAAGAAGCTAGAGCAGCCCCCTCAACGGCTGTCCTCTAAAATTTACAAAGTCTGGCGACAGGTCCAAGAGTCGGTGATCGATCAAGACTGCCTCCGACGACACAAAAAGATGAAGATTCGGCGGGGGAAGGATTACTCTGTCAAACCACAAAAAGCAAAAGCTACTTGGGTGCCCACTACAACGGCTCCCTTAACTCCAATCACTCAAAAAAGGAGGCCATAAAAAGCCCCTGTGAACATGGCGAAGCATAAAAGCGCTGAACACAAACTCCCCAAATCTGGGGGCATGGTGGTGCACACTGTTTATATGATTTCTGGAAAGGAGGAAAGCCGCACTTCTACGGGTCACCGACCGCTCACCCGATCCGTGACGAAAGCCCAGGAGCAACAGCAAAAGCTTCAGGAAATGATGACTACAATGGCTGCACTCACTGGGCCAAAAGAAAGCTCTGAAACGTCTTCGGATGAGCGTCAAGAACAAGAAACCGACACTGACTTTTTACGCAGAGTCCTCGAAAAGAGGGACAAAGAAGCTGCAGAGCAAGCGGCTAACATAAAACAGATGGCGCTCCTCTTCCAAGATATGGTAGGGATGATGTTACAGTCGGACCCTCCTGCTGAAGATCCTCCGATCGTCCTTGAAGACGATAGGGGAGAAACGTCAAATCCTCCACCGGCTCTGTCAACAGCCAAGGAGGAGGCAATCTCCAAAACTGACCTTGATGAATATATAGCTCAGCAGATCCGGGTTCATCAGGCAAATGAAGCGGCTGGGCAAATTGTTAGAACCGGACGACCGTATCCGAGCTGGTATGACCAAATCAGTTACCCGCCAGGATATACGATCCCTAAATTCCACGTATATAAAGGGACAGGGAATCCGCATCAGCATGTCGCTCAATTCTGGGCCTTATACGGCAATACTGGAGGCGATGATAAATTGTTGCTACGTCAATTCGTCGGCAGCTTAGCAGAAACAGCCTTTGAATGGTATTCGGAGCTTCCTAACGACTCTGTCAAAACATTTGCAGAGATGGAACTGCTGTTTACACAAAGATTCGCAAGTTCTAGTGAACGCACCCCGATTACAGCACTGATAAATGCCAGGATAAGGCCCGGCGAAACGTGGGTCCAATACGCAACACGATGGCGAAACCTATGGTCGAAATGCGAACAACGCATAGAAGAGGCACCTGCGGTAGGCATGTTTGTGGGCACTCTCGATCCGCAGGCGACCATCTCGCAATTCATGATGTTCTTCAGGCCGACCACCTTCCAGGCCTTGATCGAAAAATTAGCCCAAATGGACCAGATGGGCCATAGACCGTCTCCTCCAAGACCCGATCCCCGAAATGAGAAAGGAAAAGCGATCATCGTCGCCAACGCTCAGCAACAGTCGAGCAACTCAAAGCCGGTCGCTCGCCAAAACAACGTGCGCCCGCGCCCATCCCTCGAAGAGAGGCCGGGACGTCCTTACTCGTTTCCGCAGAATAAAACGAGAAGACTGTTTGAGCTGGCAGTGCGTAACAGACTTATTAATCTGCCGAGTCCAAAGCGTCTGTCGCAGCCGGGCGATCTTAATAATCCCAATTATTGCCCTTACCACCAACCGGTAAGTCACCCAATTGAGGATTGTTTCATCTTTAAGGGATGGATCGAGGATCAATACCTGCAAGGCAAGTTCACGCTGTCCGAAAGCTGGAAGGTAAACCCCCCACAGCCGCACTCTCCAAAGAAGACGGACACGCCGGGGGCAACTTGTTCTTTCGTCGAGGATGAAAACGATAGAGAAAACTTATCGGATGAATCCGAAGACTACGTGGCGACTTGTCATGTGATTTCTCATTCACTGACGGATGATGAGGACGCTCCTTGCGCTGAGAAATCAATGACGAACCCTGAGCCAGAGATTCTACAGCCATCAGACGAGTTGATCGATGTCTTCCTAAATGAAATTCGTTTGAAAGCAAAAGCCAATCAAGAGCGTGAAATGGCCATACTGGAAAAAGCCAAGGCATTCCCGTCAAATCAAAAGCCATCCACTGCGGATAAAAACAAATTCAAGACGAGGAAACGGTTCGCCAAAGCTCTATCAGTAGGAATGAAGCTACCGCCCTCTGAAGAAAATTCTTTCTCTGAGGTAGAGATGCACCCTAACTTCTGTTTATATCATCAGAAGATCATACATCCTACCGAAGACTGCGAATCCTTTAACTGTTGGTGGCAAGGGTATGTCGCTCAAAAGCGACACTTCGACAGGACAAAGTGTGAAGCTTGTGGACATCGGAAAAATGCGATAGATGAGCGCAAAAGAGCCGCCGCCGACTGTCATTTAGCTGACTTCAAGGGATCACAAATTATCACCTTTGGAAGCGACTCTGACGAAGAAGCTACCCCCAACTCTTCCCTCGGGGAATCTATTTCAAAAGTAAAGGAATTGAGAAGCTGCGAGAACGTTCAGCCGTGCAATCGCATGATACTCGGAAAAAATCTCGGCCCTGTAAACAAAAGATCGAACAAAAAGGATAAAGGAAAAAGAAAAACAGCCCTCGTCGCCAGCACTCAACAACAATCAGGTGACCCTAGGCCGGTTGCACTCCAAAGCAACAAGCGGTAATCCCTCCAGGAAAAGTTGAAACGTCCTTACTCGTTTCCGCAAGATAAAACAAGGGGACTGTTCGAGCTGGCAGTGTGCGACAGACTCATCAATCTGCCGAGTCCAAAACGTCCATTGCGGCCAGGCGATATTAATAATCCTAATTATTGCCCTTACCACCAAACTGTAGGTCATCTGATCGAGGATTGCTACGTCTTCAAGAACTGGGTTGAAGACCAATACCAACAGGGCAAGTTCGCGTTGTCCGAAATTTGGAAGGTGAACCCGCCACAACCGCATGCTCTGAAAAATATGGACACGCCGGGGGCATCATGCTCATTCATAGAGAAAGCCTAACGGACCACTACGTCCTAAAACTGGATAACGGACCGAAACGTCCTTAAACTAACAACGGACCGAAACGTCCTTAAACTAACAACGGACCGAGATGTCCTTAAACTAATGATGGACCGCAATGTCCTAAAACTTGCAAATGACCGAAATTGTTTTTAAACTACTACCGCAGCATTCTCAGGCTGACGAGAATATAAAAAAATAAATAAAAAAAGATAAACGGTATGTCCATAAGCAAAACGGGCATGGATGAAAACCCGAAAGGGCTCCGTGAGTAAAAACAGCAGGGCTACCGGCGAGTGTTCGTGAAAACCCGAAAGGGCGCGACCTCGTAAAAGAAAAAAGAAAAAAAAAATAAAAAGAATAAAAAAAACGGTATGTCTATAAGCAAAATGGGCACGGATGAAAACCCGAAAGGGCTCCGTGAGTAAAAACAGCAGGACTACTGGTGAGTGTTTGTGAAAACCCGAAAGGGCGCAACCTCGTTGAGAAACACTTATAGGGTCCTCTCGACCCTGTAAGGAGAAACCACCTGCGTGAGATCCTTACGACTCGCAAAGGAACAACACACTTAGGGATCCCCACGATTCCTAAGGAGAAAATACACTTGCGAGATCCTCACGACTCGTAAGGAGAACTCTCTTGTGGGACCCTTATGGCTCATAAGATTTGAAAGTCTTAAGTTACAGAGGCCTAAACCTGTGCTTAAGCAAACCCCTACAAACTTCCAATATTGCCCTATGAGTGGTCTTATATTGTCCCTTGTATACAATCCACGGGCGCGAATAAACATTTCCCTAACCAAGTCCCATCCGTGACTGGGGATATATCCACACGGTGAACAACCCTTGTGAGTCCTCTCGACTTATAAGGAGAAAAACCTTTTGTAGGATCCTTACGACTTACAAGAGAACATGCACTTAGGAATCCTCACGATTCCCAAGGAGAAAACACACCTACAAGATCCTCACGACTTGTAGGGAGAAATACCTTTGTGAAACCCTTACGGCTCATGAAGTCAAAAGCCTTAGCCGACATGACCCTTAACCCTGTTTACTAAGCCACCTTTGTTCAACATCGACAGAGGCAAATGATGATTCGCTCCTGGCAATATCCCAGTTGCAGCGATGCTGATGCCTAGACCGGTATCAAATTCCAAGTCCTTTTACGGCAAATGATGATTCGCTCCTGGCAATATTCCAGTTGTAGCGATGCCGATGCCTAAATCGGTATCAAATTCCAAGTCCTTTCATGGCAGATGATGATTCGCTCCTGGCAATATCCCAGTTGCAACGATGCTGATGCCTAGACCGGTATTAAATTCCAAGTCCTTTTACGGCAGATGATGATTCGCTCCTGGCAATATCCCAGTCGCAGCGATGCTGATGCCAAGATTAGTATCAGATCCCAAATCCCCTACTCGCAAAAAAAAATTGAAAAAAATAAAAAAAATAAAAAATCAGCGAGCCAATATATATATATATATATATATATATATATATATATATATATATGCATACGAAATAGCCGAAATGATGGGACAGCTTGCAAACAGAATCAGCAAGTAAAAATGTATGCGTACAAAACAGCCGAAATGATTGGGCAACTTGCAATAAAAAGCAGCGAGTAAAAACATAATAAACAGCCAAAATGATTGGGCAACTCGCAATAAAAAGTAGCGAGTAAAAATAAAGTAAATAGCCGAAATGATTGGGCACCGCGAAAAATAGCCGAAATGATTGGGCAATCACGATTTTCGCGATATAAAAAGCTGAAATGATAGAGCATCGCGGAAAGAATAAAAAAAATGAAAGAATGAAACTTTTTGCCCTACAGGTAAGATCACATCGATCCCTGTATACAATCCAGGGGCACAGATAAAGAGGGAACCATACCTTCCCAACAGGCTCCATCAGAAAGCGAAGCCAAATCTCGACGGTTCATAGACAACCTAGAGACAATCTCGACATTTGTCGCAATATTACAGACACGATGTCAACAAATTAAGCAAACGAAGATCCCGAGCTTCAGGGTCTCAACGTCAACATCGACAACTTAGAGATCACCAACGGCGTTTCTCCTCACTCCAACTAGATGCAGACATGACGTCAACAACCGACCTCAGAATCACAACAAAACGGAACCATGGCAAAGTCTCTAGTTCCAAATCTCAATGGCCATATCTACAGCCTGGAGACCAACAACGGTGTGCCTCCTCATTCCAGCAGGACCCAGGTATTACACCATCAAGCGGAGCGATGGCAAAATCCCAGCTTCACCTCAGCATTTGTCTCGATACAGCAGACGCAATGTCAACAGCACCGTTCCTCCGCAGTCCGGCTGGAGGCAGATGCAACGTCAACAAAAGACCTCACGGTCGAAAAAAAGTGGAGTAACGGCAAAATCCCAACTTCACCTTAGCATTCGTCTCGTTACAACAGACGCAATGTCAACAACAGCGTTCCTTCGCAGCCCAGCAGGGTGTACATGCAAAGTTAACAAAAGACCCCATGGTCGAAACAAAGCGGAGTGATGGCAAAATCCCAGCTCCACCTCAGCATTCGTCTCAATACACCAGACGCAGTGTAAGCAAATGAAGCGAAGGCCACATTCCTAGCTTCAACGTCTTTACGGTAACTCACATAAAACCGGAAAGACAATCGGAGACCATCTCACATGAAGTGGTCACCTCCTTGACGTTCGTCTCGATACAGTAGACGAAATGTCAACCTCAGCGTTCTTCCTCCAGCAGGGATTCAGACATGACAAAGCAAATGAAGTGAAGGCCACATTCCTAGCTTCAACGTCTTTACGGTAACTCACATAAAACCGGAAAGACAATCGGAGATCGTCTCGCATCAGTACAGAGTGGTCACCACCTTGACGTTCGTCTCGATACAGCAGACGAAATGTCAACCCCAGCGTTCTTCCTCCAACAGGATTTGGACACACCAAAGCAAACGAAGCGAAGGCCACATTCCTAACCTTGACGTCTTGACGATAACTTATATAAAACCGGAAAGACAATCGGAGATCATCTTGCACCAGCACAGAGTGGTCACTACTTCGACGTCCGTCTCGATACAATAGACGAGATTTCACCCCAATGTTCGTCTCGACACAGCAGACGCAACGTCATTAAACAAATGGAGCCACGGCAAAATCCCTAGTTCCAAACCTCGACGGTTCACCAGCAACCTAAAGACAACCTCGACGTCCGTCTCGATATAGCAGACGAGATGTCGCCCTAACGTTCATCTCGACATAGCAGACGCAACGTCATCAAACAAATGGAGCCACGGCAAAATCCCTAGTTCCCACCATGACATTCGTCTCGTATAGAGGACGCAATGCCAGCAAACGAAGCAAAGGCCAAATTCCTAGTTTCAGGGTCTTAACGGCAAGTCATATAAAGCCTGAAAGACTATCGGAGATCATCCCACACCAGCGCGGAGTGGTTATGACTCATCAGGGCTCTCCAAAATGAGCCTAACCTCAAGTAAAAAGCGGCATGGAAAATTCCTAGCGCTTGCTCTTCCGACGGTCAAACTGCCAAGGAGGATTGCTTGAAGACGTCTTGTCCAGCCCCCGAAGGGATCAGAGACACGGCAGTCGCGGGGCTACTCGAACAGCACGATTGCCTATCGAGGACTATATCAGCTTATGCGACGGTACGATGGCCAAAACCCTAAGTACCACCGACCTTAACGGGCTTCTGTCGTAAAGAGCAGAGGTTAAATGCGACGTCAAGATGTTCTTGCGAGAAACGTTCGATTCGTCTCGACTTGTGAAAAATTGTCGAGGAGGCTCGACTCGTGAGATAAAGTCTTAGACAGCAAGGATTGAAAAGCTTGCTTTTTGAGCAATGGGGCCCTGCAAGTCAATCCAAACTGGTCTCTTGCATACTATTCACGGGTCTCACTCTCCGAAGTCGAATTTCGACGAGGAGGGAAACAACCACTTACGAATCCTCTCGATTCGTAAGAGGGAAAATTCTCTTATAAGATCCTTACGACTTATAAGAGAAAACCACACTTAGGAATCCTCACGATTCCTAAGGAGAAAATCCACCTATGAGATCCTCTCGATCCGTAGGGAGAAAAGCCTCTATGAGACCCTCACGGCTCATAGAATTGAAAAGTCTTAGGCAGTAGACCTGAACCTGCGGCCTAAGCCATCGCTATTTCCTGAGGAAGTCAGAATACTCGTTTTAGACATCCATCAACCATGGTTATTAAGACAGCCTGCTGACATTAAAAGAAAGAAGATGACAGAAAGAATATCCGGTTTACGTTTGATCTGGCATGCGTGACGCATTCATTTATGCATGGACAGAAAACTCAGGACGAGAAATAAGAGAAGCTGAAATAAAAAGTTTCCATTCATATTGGCAAAAATTCTTACAATTTTGAAAAGCAGTAAAAGGAAAACATTATTACAATGGAATAACTTCAGATCCGGGGCAGGGATTGAGGAATTCAAAAGTAAGGCCGTCCAAACTTCTTCTGGCCTTTCTAATTATTCTTAAGCGTAGCCTCTCGAGCTCCTCGGTGTCGATATCATCGGCAAGCCCCTCCGGCCTTCGATAAGCAGCAACGATCGTCGTCTGCTGAAAGATTTGATGTAGGATGTCAACGAGGTTGTTTCGCCGTTTCTTCGAAATCAGCCCCGTCAGGTACACTGAATGCACCGTGTCTTCGGCATCATCTAGCGCATTGAGCGGTAAGGCCTCGTGAAGACCTGGGAGTGCTCTCCATATTGCCCCCAACACGACTTTCAAAAGGGCCGAACGACGAGATAGCAGCCAGCCACCGCTGGCATTCAGGCGACCCATGACCTCTACACATTGAGCGTCCGTAAACTCCTGGTTCTGTTGACGGCCCTGTACACGGATATCCTCATAAGTGATGAACTCGTGCAAGCTGTATAGACGCACCGCCATAATACCTGAAGAAAACAATACAGGGATATTAACAAACAAGAAAATACAGAAAGTTAAAAGTTAAACTCCTCGAGAGCAATGCTCTGCAGACAGGAGCGACACCAGTTAAAATCAGTTATGAGGAGAATTTGAGGAAAATTCCCTGAGAATATTGAGAGCTCCGCTCTGAAAAAAAAATGATATAATAATAATAATATTCTCAAGTGCCATATAATTTGGGAGGAGCAAAGCTCCATTAATTAAGAAGATATAAGAAAAATCTTTTATAGAGCAAAGCTCTATTAATGGAACCCTAACAGGATTCTCCTGAGTTCTCTTTGGACCTCTTTAGAGCAAAGCTCTGCTAAATGAAACCCTAAATGGGTTTTCTTTAGATCAGGGATCTATGGAGAGCAAGGCTCTATTAATCAGCTTTAATTTAATTTAATTTTATTTTTACCTATGATGGTTATGAACTCTGGAGTTCTTAAAAAAAAAAAATCAAGAGCAAGGCTCTGAAAATTCTTAAGCAAGAGCAAGGCTCTGAGTCAAAATTCTTGGAGTGGTAAAGAATTTTTCGAGGACCAAAGGTCCTATTTATAGGCATCAATCGCCTCTTCAACTGCCAAAAGGTGCCGCGACGGTTCGGATTCTGCCACCGTTGCGTTTGCGTTTGGAGGCCACGTAAGCGCAGCGGTGGGGGGGCATTAGTTTACCCCAATCAGAGCAAAGCTCTGTTCAAATTCCAAGGCGGGAGAAGAAGCAACGCTTCATCTTCCCCCAATCAGAAATAAAGCTTTGCTTTGAAAATTTAAACTTTAATTTTGAAGCAACGCTTCGGTTCCCGTGCGCTGCGCGCAATGCGCCACGTGTCAGAAGTTGACACGGCAGCACAACGCCCAAGGCGATACGTCCGATCAGAGCAAGGCTCTTTAAAAACATAAGTAACACTTAACTGCGCAAGCGCACCGCAGCGCGACACGTGTCTGCGCAGTTGCGCAAGCACAACTGCGCAAGCGCACGGCAGCGCGACACGTGTCTGCGGAGTTGCGCAAGCGCAACTGCGCAAGCGCACCGCAGCGCGACACGTGTCTGCGCAATTGCACAAGCGCAACTGCGCAAGCGCACGGCAGCGCGACACGTGTCTGCGCAGTTGCGCAAGTGCAACTGCGCAAGCGCATGGCTGCGCGACACGTGTCTGCGCAGGTGCGCAAGCGCTGTTGCGCAAGCGATTCACTGCGCGACACGTGTCTGCGCAGTTGCGCAATCGCTGTTGCGCAAGCGCCTTACTGCGCGACACGTGTCACGCGCTGGTGAGTTGCGCAACAACAGAATGAAGATTTAAGGAAATCTTTTCTGTTCTTGTTAAAACAAGAAGATTTCTTCTGTAAAACAGGGGCCTTTGGATCAAAGATCCAACGGTGGGGAAAATTCCCCGAATCACTCAGAAAAGATCTTTTTAACAAATTTAACTGATCTTTGAGCACTATAAAAGAACCCCAGACCCCATTTCAAAGATATAGAGAACAGGGGGTTAAAAAAAAGAGAGAAGAGAACTCTTGAGAACTCTTGAAGAATAAAAAAAAGGTAAAAACCTTTTAAAGAAGAGAAAATTCTCTTATGAACAAGATCATGGATCTTCAACAATAAATAAATAAATAAATAAAATAGTGCTTTGCACTTGTTTTATGAACTATCGGTTCTTGAACCTAAAAGGTTCTTAAATTAATAGTGCTTTGCACTTTCATTAACCTTTGGTTCTCTGAGATAAGAAAAACAAGAAAAAACTTGTTTTTTCTTAGATCTAAATCAAATAGTGCCTTGCACTTATTTTATGAACCATCGGTTCTTGAACCTAAAAGGTTCTCAAATTAACAGTGCTTTGCACAAATGCAATGCATTGCTTAAAGGGCCAGGCTCAAATCAAAATGACCTGACAGGCCAAAATAAATTGCAAGGCAATAAATGGGCAGAGCCCAAATAAACTGATGATTTGCATCCTTTATACAAGGGCAGAGCCCAAATGAAATTGATGCTCTGCATCATTTATAAAGGGCAGAGCCCAAAACAAATTGATGCCCTGCATCTTTTCCGGGCAAAGCCCAAATAAAAATAAAAAAAAATAAAATGCAAATAAAATATTGGACATTTTTAACTGGACTTAGCCCAATCGTGGCCATAAGTCCTCAAACTAAATTAACTGAGCAAAACGGCTCTCCTAAACCAATCCACATCCGGTTCAAGGGTACATCTCCGAACTCCTTTGACACCCGTCATTGTAATTCCTCAACGACGTCAAAGAGGTGACGGGTCCCAACGACCACACATCGATATGGACTGCGGGGTCCTTAAACTCGTGGACCGAGACGTCCTTAAACTAATATTGGACCGAGACGTCCCTAAACTAATATTGGACCGAAACGTCCCTAAACTAATATTGGACCACCACGTCCCTAAACTGGAATATGGACCACCACGTCCCTAAACTGACACAATAGAGTCTAAATGCTCTTTTGTTGGACCTAAACGGTCCCGTTAAGTTGACCTTAGTCTCAAACTGGACTAACGTATCCTTAACAAACGTTTGAGTCGATCTTGGCCTCAAAAATGGCTAACGTATCCTCCAAACAGACTTTAGTCCCAAATTGGACTATGAATCTCCCTAAACTGGAACAATAGAGCCTCCAAATGCTCTTTTGCCGGATCTAAACGGTCCCGTTTAAGTTGATCTTAGCCCCAAACAAGGCTAACGTATCCTTAAGCATTCAAATGAAATATAAAACCCTAAATCAACTTCGGTTCGAGGGTACATCTCCGAACTCCTCTGACACCTGTCGTTATAATCCTTCAACGACGTTAGAGAGGTGACGAGTCCCGACGGCCATATATTAAATGAGTCACGTTTGAGTTGATCTTAGCCTCAACGAGGCTAACGCATCCTTAAACTAAAATATCAAACCCAAATCTAAGTAAATACGGATTTGGACTAATCCACGTCCTACGGGCGACGGCATTACTCAGTCTCCGTATACAATCCACGGGCAACCACAAACAAAACAAACACACACGACACGAAGTGAAATTCTGGAGAAGGAGAAAGTTGTTACCGCGATGCGGTAGCGTAATTAATTGCAGGGGCTTGCGCCTGCAGGGAAGAGCGTCCCCACAATCAAAAACCCCTCAAGCGAGGGGGAATCTAACGAAGTCTGCTACATCGGCCGCATCCGTCTAAACCTCCGATAAACGGTGCCATAAATCAACTTGGCATCTTCGGAGAGGTAGACGGATAAAACCAAATAGCATCTGCCCCGAATCTCAGCGTCAGGACATCGCGGTCCTGTGCGCCGCCTTTCGGAGGGGAACAGTCCCGACAACCAGACATTCCATGGACTGTGGGGTCCTTAAACCCATGGACTATGATGTCCTTAATCTTGGACTATGGGGTCCTTAAACCCATGGACTATGATGTCCTTAACCTTGGATTGTGGGGTCCTTAAACCCATGGACTGTGGGGTCCTTAACCTTGGTCCGTAATGTCCATAAACTAATTATGGACCGCAATGTCCCTAAACTAAAATAATAGAGTCCAAATGCTCTTCCGGTGTGGGCACTGGAATAGTGAAGCTTGATGGCGGGAGCATGGTCCCGAAAAATAGACCGGTGGTGGCCTGAGTTACTTGTTCCACCGGCATGGTGAGGATGGAGGCCGCTTGAGACCCATAGGCTACACCTCCAGGTGAGGCGGAGCGTTGGTTGCATTTGCATTTGGAGCAGCTCGAGCAGTTGGAGGCCATTGATGCTTGATTTCTGCGCCAGGCAAAAGACCAAATCTTAGTAACTTGAAACCCAAAGGCAACCATTAACAAACCGCAATTCGTTCGCGAAGACGACACACGAAGTGTGGAGTGGAAAGAGGAAAAGGTCCCATCGGGCGTACCAGAATCTGTTCCCCTCCGAAATACGGAGACGGCGTGAAGACGTCTTGCCTGAGATTCGGGGCAGATGCTATTTGGTTTTATCCGTCTACCTCTCCGAAGATGCCAAGTTGATTTATGGCATAGTGTATCGGAGGTTTAGACGGATGCGGCCGATGTAGCAGACTTCGTCAGATTCCCCCTCACTTGATGGGTTTTTGATTGTGGGGACGCTCTTCCCTGCAGGTGCAAGCCCCTGCAGTCAATTACGCTACCGCATCGCGGTAACCACTTTCTCCTTCTCCAGAATTTCACTTCGTGTCGTGTGTGTTTGTTTTGTTTGTGGATGCCCGTGGATTGTATACGGAGACTAAGTGATGCCGTCGCCCGTAGGACGTGGATTAGTCCAAATCCGTATTTACTTAGATTTGGGTTTGGTGTTTTAGTTTAAGGATACGTTAGACATATTGAGGCTAAGATCAACTTAAACGTTCGTTAAGGATACATTTGTCTGATTTGAGACTAAGATCAACTAAACAGAAAGAGCATTTAGGGGGCTCTATTGTTCCAGTTTAGGGACGTAGTGGTCCATTTAATATATGGCCGTCGGGACCCGTCACCTCTCTGATGACGTTGAAGGATTACAACGACAGGTGTCAGAGGAGTTCATAGATGTACCCTTGAACCAAAGTTGATTAGGGAATATGTAGTCCGATTTAGGACTAAAGTCTATTTGAATGCTAATATCAACTTAAACGTTCGTTAAGGATACGTTAGTTCGATTTGAGACTAAGATCAACTTAACGGGATCATTTAGATCCGACAGAAGAGCATTTGGAGGCTCTATTGTTCCAGTTTTGGGACATAGTGGTCCATAGGTAGTTTAAGGACATTGCGGTCCATTGCCAGTTTAGGGACATGGTAGTCCATCGTTCCCGTTTTGAGGATGGATATTAGTTTAAGGACGCATTAGTCCATGGGTTTAAGGACCCCACAGTCCATATGGATGTGTTTAAGGACGCATTAGTCCGTAAGTTTAGGTACCTCACAGTCCGTATTTTGGTTTAAGGACGCTTAAGTCCGAGAGTTTAAGGACGCATTAGTCCATGAGTTTAAGGACCTCACAGTCCGTAGGGATGCGTTTAAGGACGCATTAGTCCATTAGTTTAAGGACGCATTAGTCCATGGGTTTAAGGACCCCACAGTCCATATGAATGTGTTTAAGGACGCATTAGTCCATGGGTTTAAGGACCCCACAGTCAGTATCGATGTGTGGTTGTCGGGACCCGTCACCTCTCTGACGTCGTTGAAGGATTACAACGATAGGTGTCAGAGGAGTTCGGAGATGTACCCTTGAACCGGATGTAAATTGATTTAAGAGAGCAGTCGTGCTCAGTCAATTTAATTTGAGGACTTACGGCCATGATTGAGCTAAGTCCAGTTGAGAATATTCAACATTTTTATTTGTTTTTTGGCCTATTAGGCCTATGCTAGGGCTTTGCCCCTGTTTAATAATGCACTGCATTTTATTTTGGCCTGCTAGGCCTTTTTGATTTAGGCTCTGTCTCTTTATTTTTATGATGCAGAGCATCTGTCTTTGTTTGGGCTCTGCCCTTTTTAAAATAATGCATAGCATTTTATTAGTCCTGTTAGGTCTTTTTTAATTGGGCTTGGCCCTTCTGTGAATAATGCAGTGCATTAATCATCTGATAGTAGCCTGTCAGGCACTTTGCGCCAATGCGAAGGTGACACGTGTCACACTCGGGTGAGCGCAAGCGCAGTGCGCTGCGCTGCTGACACGTGGCGCGCTATGGTGAGTTGCGCCAATTTTAGAGAGCAATGCTCTATTTTAAAAGCGCATAGCGCAAGTTATTCTGGTGCCGACATGTGGCGCTCTCTGGTGGCTTGCGTCAACCCAGGAGCGCAACAGTGCAGATTTACAAGTGCAAGACACAGTTTTAATATCTTGATCCAATTTTGGATTCAAGAAAAGAATCTTTAAGATTCCAGAACCAATGGTTCATAAAAAGGCAATGCCTTTGTTATTTATTATATTTTTTATTGAAGATCCTTGATCTTGTTCTTAAATCAATAATCTATTCAGAAGAAATTCTTCTTTTTATAAAGGTTTTACCTTCTTTTTCCTTTCTTAATTCTTCTCAAAATTCTTTAGAGGAGTTCTTTCTTTGTTTATGTGTTTTTGTCTCTCTGTGTTGTGTGTTTTAGAATTGGGGTCTAGGGGCCTTTATATAGTGCCCATTAATTTGTTAAAGAGATCATTCTCTGAGTGATTTGGGGATTTTTCCCCACCGTTGGATCTTTGATCCAAGGGCTTCTGTTTTACAGAAGACAATTTTCTTGTTTTAACAAGAACAGAAAGATCTTACTGGAATTTTAATTCTGTTTGGCGCAAACGTATCTGTGCTTGACACGTGTCGCGCAGCGCAGAGCGCAGCACAACTGCGCTGACACGTGTCGCGCAGCGCAGAGCGCAGCACAACTGCGCTGACACGTGTCGCGCAGCGCAGAGCGTAGCGCAACTGAAGCGTTGCTTCTTTTAATTTTCTTTTTAAATAGAGCCTTGCTCTGATTGGGCGCGCTGCCTTAGGCGCTGCGCTGACGTATCAGCTTTTGACACGTGGCGCGTTGCGCGCAGCGCAAAGAATTTGAAGCGTTGCTTCAATTTTTGAATTTTTGAAATTCAAACAGAGCTTTGCTCTGATTGGGGGAAACAAATGCCCCCCCACCGTTGTGCTCACGTGGTGCACACGTGAGTGCAGCGGTGGCAAGATCCTAGCCATTAGATCAACTGGTGAGTTGAAGGGGCGCAAGTGCCTATAAATAGGACCCCTGGTCCTCAGTAAATAGTTACCATTTTCAAGAACTTTGATTTTCAGAGCCTTGCTTTTGCTTTTAAGAACTTCAGAGCCTTGCTCTCGTTTTTCCAAGAACTTCAGAGTTCAAAATCTAGAATCATCTTAGGTAAAATTTAACTTAACCTAAATTAAATTAATTTTAATCAACAGAGCCTTACTCTCATAGATCTTTGATCTAAAGAAAACCCCTTTGGGGTTTCACCAACAGAGCCTTGCTCTCAAGAATCCATAGATCTAAAGAGATCTTGTTTCATGGGTTTTAACCCATGAACAGAGCTTTGCTCATGAATCAAATATAGATCTTTTTGATCTGAAAATGAAGAACTCCTAAGAGTTTTCATGGATCTTTAAGATCCCAATTTTTTTAAATTTTTTCAAGAGTTAAATTTTTCTTTTGATGGATCTTTCCATCATTATTACAGAGCTAGGCTCTTTTTAGGGAATTTTATTCCCTTGAGACCAGAGTTTGACAAATGTCACTCCGTGACAGAGCTTTGCTCTGAAAGAGGAGATTTTCTCCTTGTCTCTAGGGATTTCCCATTAATGAAAATATTCTCTTGGGGATCTCTTCATTAATTGACAGTTTCATCTAATGATGGGGCTGTTTTATTAACTGATGCACTGTCATCCAGATTTTGTGGGTCCCCTACCCACTGCATTGCAGTGTGGTATAAATTTTAAAATGCCAAGCATTGGAATTACAACACTGACGGCTGATTTTTGTCCCTCCGCAGGAAACATGTCTGCTGATTTGTCTTTCCCGTTTGTTCACTCGGAGGGAGGATTTCCCCAGTCACCAGTGGGCCAAGAGGTGCTCGCTCTCATCAAGGATCATGACCCCGAGCATAAGATCACCTGTGGGGTAGGTGGTATAACGAGATCATCCAGGGTCGCCGAAGCTTCGGTTTCGCTACGCCGTCTGAGCCCATATTTTCGATCCCCTATGCGGATGAACCCCCGATGAAGTATACCGTGGAGGTCAAAGACTGGAATTCAGATGATCTTCTCCAACCTGCGATTGGTGCTATTCCCGTGCAGCCGCCGTCGGCAATAAACATTTTGGGGAGGCGAATATGTCAGGGTGAAGCACGCCCTTAGAGACATGCTTATAACATTGGATTGACCCCGCGACCACCCGCCGGATATTTTCAGTGGGCCCGGTACATCTTATCAGCAAAGAGGACTCATCTGATGAAGATTGGTTTGTATTCGGCAATCTACGTCTAGCTTTTTGAGTACCCCTCTCCTCCAACGTGGTGGATTAAGGCTTTTATCGAACAATGGAATATCCCCACTCACACCTTCCTTATGACGGACAGGGAAGTCTTCATCTCCCTGGAAGTTTGCTGAAATCTCGGGTCTGCCGATGAGGGGGGAGCATTACGAGGAGCTGCTTCCTCCTGACGAATACGTCTTCGCCACCAAGCCGCTGGTGTTTGATCTGACGCCGGAGAATGCTATTCAGCACCAGTTTCCGGGCTTGGTGAAGGTGCTGAATATATATGAAGGGCACTATCTGGAATCAGGGGTCCGGGGAGTCAGTTTCGCAGATTTTATCGCCCGCTTCATTCGACCGGAGTTTCTATCGGAGTGGAGCGAGAAGTTCGCTAAGCGTGATGACCCTTTCGGCTTCGGCTTGGACCGTCGACCAACAGCGGAGGACGATCAAAAGGATTTTTATCTCCCCGGCGCCGCCGTCATGCCCTTATCAGAAATCGCCGTCTCGGGCATGGATGAGGAGACCTTTTTTGTTGGGTTCCTGGGATTGTGGTTGTGCAGCTTCACGCTCACCATGCACCCGCGCCACATGCGGCCGTCCGTTTTCTACCCAGCGTATCGGATGGTGGCTAGCCTGCAGTTGACAATAGGAATCGCCGGGTTGGCTCACCTATATAATGGACTTAGCGTGGCGGCGGGCGCTAATGAACCTGGGGTGCAGCTTGCTAATTTCCCGATGTACTACTTCACCTCGTGGATGGAAATGCATGTGCATGGGGTGTTCGGCGTCCACAAGATCTCTTCGTTTTTTGAGAAGTGCAGACTCCCAAGAGTCATGCGGCTGATCGGCGCCTCGATCGTGGTTGCGCCTCCGCGGGAGGCTAGGGGTTTGCTCCTTCGTCCACACCTGGTCGGAGCGAAGGTTTCTTTTTTGGATAAAGTCATAACTATAGGCTCAGAAACCTCTAAGTCGGTGGTGGCGCTGCGTGATCATTTTAAGGACGGGGCCTCCATACTGAAAGCCCGGGAGATCCTTCACCTCTACTCCATTCGGCCGGGCTACCTGGTGTTCAGGCAGAATGAGACAGCGCTTTTCATGAGGTATAACCCCCACCGGTTCACCCAACAATCAAGCTATCACCAGGGGATCCCACTGGAGGCGTTTTTGGAAGAACCCGCGGCCAGCAGGGAGGGGATACGGAGCGCAATGCACCATTTCATGTGGATGAACACGGGCTCCTACTTCTTCATCAGCGAGCCGAGCTGCGTTCCCAAGGTCCTCAACGCGTACGTGGCTTGGTACGCGCTTGCAATGAGTCTAGTTATCCATATGGAGAAGCGCATGCTGGTTGACCGCAAGGGTGTGCCTCCCGGCGGCGACTGCAAGGCTCCCTTGAAGCCAAGGACCCCGGTCATTCCTCCGCTGAAAGATGCCGGAGCCGGGCCACCGCGCGTGCTGAGCCCTCCACACGGATTGCCGCTCATTGATACTGTGGATGCGCCACCAGTGCTCCGTGCTCCAGTGGAGACGGTAAATGTGGTTTCGTCGGAGTCCGGCATGGGCGCGGATATCGGGACCCATCGTCCTAAGGTGCCTGCAAAGCGCAAGTCGATCTCGGGTGCACCCAGGGCTGGCGGGTAGAAGAGGAAGAAGAAGTCGCTCCTCTCTCTCGATGCTATCCTCGGTTTAGAGCCTGAGGCCCCTCTTACCGAAGGTATAAGCGAGTACGGCAGCAATAAGGGCTTCTCGGTAGATCCAGCAGACACCGATCTGGCGACCGCCATTGCGGCTTCTGAGCGATCAGCCAGGCTCGAAGCGATATTGAATAAAATCACTCATTCAGGTAATCATTAGCTGCATTCTTCGTCATTTTATCGCATTTTTATCATTATCTTCGACTAATACTTTCTCCCCTTTTTTTTAACAGGTGTCACTCCCGAAGAAGCCATCGCTGCCTCTCTACAAACCTTCCAGGAGGAGGAAAAGAAACGCGCTTTATTGGGCGTTGGTAAGTCTCGCCTCATTAAGTTTTTGTCCTCTTTTATGATGGCCAACCTAACCTTCTTCCTTTGTTTCTTTGCAGGGGCTGCGCCAGCTGATGCGGGGACTCTCCCCGGGCCCGCTACTGAAGTCCCGGTCTCTTCGGGGCTGCCGCGAGAGCCTCAACTCGAAAAGTCGATGAGGGATGCCTTGAAGGATTTGGAGGCATCTCTGTTCACGGACGATGACGCCTCGATGAAGGAAGCTTCGAAGAGGTCCGTCTTGACGGCTCAGGAGGAGAGAAAGCGGTTAAGGCGCGAGGCAAAGGCACGCTGGGCTGCTTTGGCCGTGGGAGCGGGCCCAAGCACCGTCCCTCGTGCTGATACTCCCTCGGAAGAGCCTCCGGTCGCTTTGTCTACCGCTCACAGACGGGCGGTGCGTGCAGCTCGTGAGGCTAATGATCAGTCCACCTCATGTAACGTGTCTTTCAAGATTTTGATGTAAGAATTGTGAACCTGTCGGTTCTTATATATCTTGTCCTGCAGGGCCAAGTCCAACCGAAGGGGAGGCGGAAACCGTCGAACCTAAGGGGACAGAGAAAGAGGCACCGGTTGAACCCGAGCCGACGGTGGGCGACGTCGCCGGGGTTGCTGGACCTGAGCCGGGGGCTGAGGGAACTGCACCAGAGAAGGTTGTTGATGCCGAGCCTGAGGTAGCGGCAAATGAGACGATTGCTACAACCGAGCTTGGGGCAGCGGCGGATGGAGCGCCTGAGACCGGTGACCCCATGACGACGGCGGACGAGACAGCAGCGCCCGCCGAGCCTGAAGGAGTAGCGGGTGAGACGGGCGTGACTCCCGGGGACAAGCCAGCCGCTCTTTCTCAAGAGTCTGGCAATGCTCCAATCATTGCTCTCCCCGTCTACGTTCCTCCGCCGTCTCCTGGCCGCGCGAGCACGACGATAGCCCCCATTGAGTCGGGTGATGAGTCCACGGGCGGTGGACTCATGTCGATGGAGGAGGGAGACGCCTCCGTTTCGGATGGCGGCTCATCAGGTAAATTTCGAGTTACTGTCCCTTTTTTTATCTTGCAATCCTCCCTGACATGTGTATCTTTATTTTTAACGTAGGTGCGGCCAGTGCTGACGCTGCATTGCTCGAGGGGGCGCCGTCAACTACTGCCTTGGCGGTGGCCACCTCTCAGCCTTCTCTCATACCATCGCAGATGTTGGAAGGTATGGATTCGTGACCCATCAGTTTCATCTTTCAGCCACATGATCTATGTACTGATGTTGTACTACTGCGTCTTTGCAGGAGTGCTTTTTGATCACCTCTACCAAGTGTTGCACCCGCACTTCTCCTTCCCATCTGAACTCGCTTCTTCCTCCAGTGGCGCTGGTGAGTATAGTTTCTAATTGATGTCTTTCTTTTTTGAGTAATGGAATTATTTCTGACTCTTTCTTGTCCTGATTGCAGTGCTACAAATCGAAGGAGGAGATGAAAGATCGGTCGTGCCACCGGCCCTCCTGGCCTTGCCGCCTGCCGCAGCTGGTATAGTAAACTATCGCATCGATGACTTTTTCATATTTCTTGAACCGTCATCTAATCGTATTTTGTTTTTTCAGCTGTCGTTCCGATTCCGGCGCCCTTTGAGTCTCGCGTTATAATGCCGGCAGTACCCTTCCTGAGACGTCCGTCTTCAAAGGGTGCCGTAATGAGCTTGGGCATGCTGAGCGGATTCGTCGAAGAGCTTGACGCAGACGCTCCCCCATCTGCTGTGGATTTCACTGCGGAGGTTAACCCGATGTTGACGGCGCTTGTGAATTTTCATGATGGAAGCGTCGTCGAGCTTTGGGTTAATCACTGCAGGGAAATCGAGGTCCGCCTGCATCAATCGGAGTTTATGCGCCCTGCTCCCGAGACCTTAGCCGCAAGCAATCAAAGATCAGCATGGATCGAGCAAAGCGCTTCTTACTTCCGTCACTTGGAACAAGAAGCGGCTTTAAGGCTGAGGGAATGCCAAGAGATCTCAAGCGAGATGGCTCTTCTGCGTGCTGAGGTTGTGGCGAACGCTGCCCAGGTGAAGGCTATCTTCGAGGGCCTTCTGGAACGTATCTCAAATGGGCTAAATCTGAAGCAGAAGCTCGATGCCGCCGAGCGTGATGCCCAAGGTCGCGAAGAGCTCAGTAGGCAGATGGGGAGCAGCTTGCATCCTTCTTGTAGCAGTGGGCTCACGTGGAAGCGGAACTGGCGGTGGTGGCCGATCAGGAGAAGGCATGGAAGGAAGTGCGCGAATAACTGATAGGGCTATTTAAGACACTTTCTTTTTAGTAGCCGCCCTTGTATTGATATACTTGTAAAAATTTTCTTTTTCGAATAAGATGTATCCATTCTTTATTCTTTTGTACAGTTCACCTTGTACTTGATTGAATTAATAAATAAAGATACACATTTTTTCTTTGCAATGTCTTGTATCATTTCTTTGCTTTCTCCCTTCTCTTATTATCAGCATGCTGTCTTGATAAACATGGTTGACAGATAATAGAGTAAGCATCTTGGTTTCTTCAAGAGATAGCGATGGCTTAGGCCGCAGGTTCAGATCTGCTGCCTAAAACTTTTCAACTCTATGAGCCGTGGGGGTCTCATAGAGACTTTTCTCCCTACGGATCGAGAGGATCTCGTAGGTGGATTTTCTCCTTAGGAATCGTGAGGATTCCTAAGTGCGTTTTCTCTTATAAGTCGTAAGGATCTTATAAGAGAATTTTTCCTTCTTACGAGTCGAGAGGACTCGTAAGCGGTTGTTTCCCTCCTTGTCGAGATTCGACTTTGGAGAGTGAGACCCATGGATAGTATGCAAGAGACCATTTTAGACCGACTTGCAGGGTCCCAGTGCTTAGGAAACAAGTTTTTTAATCCCTGCCGCCTAAGGCTTTATCTTGCAAGTCGAAACGAATCGGGAAGTCTTCGCGAAGACACTAATTTCCTCATGAGTCGAGACGAATCGAGCAGCTCACGTCAAGGACACTAATTTCCCTGAGTTGAAGTATTTTGACGAGGACACTGGTTTCCTCGAGGCTGAAACGAATCGAAGTACTCCTGCAAAGACACTGGTTTCTCTGCGGGTCGACGCGAATCAAGAAGCTCTCATCAAGGACGCTAGTTTCCCTGAGTTGAAGAGGTTGCCAAGGACACTGATTTCCCTGGAGTTGAAATGAATCGAAGTATTCCTGCAAAGATGCTGATTTCTCTGCGGGTCGACGTGGATCAAGAAGTTCTCGTCAAGGACACTGGTTTCCCTGAGTCGAAGTATTTTGCCGAGGACGCTGGTTTCCTCGAAGTTGAAACGAATCGGAGTATTCCTGTGGAGACACTGGTTTTTCTGCGGGCCGACGCGAATCAAGAAGCTCTCATCAAGGACGCTAGTTTCCCTGAATTGAGGTATTTGCCAAGGACACTGGTTTCCCTGGGGTTGAAACGAGTCGAGGTGTTCCTGCTAAGACGCTAGTTTCTCTCCGGGTCGACGCGAATCAAGATGTTCTCGTCAAGGACACTGGTTTCCCTGAGTCGAAGTATTTTGCCGAGGACACTGGTTTCCTCGGGGTTGAAACGAATCGGAGTGTTCCTGCAAAGACGCTAGTTTCTCTGCGGGTCGACGCGAATCAAGATGTTCTCGTCAATAACACTGGTTTCCCTGAGTCGAAGTATATTGCCGAGGACACTGGTTTCCTCGGGGTTGAAACGAATCGGAGTATTCCTGCAAAGACACTGGTTTCTCTGCGGGCCGACGTGAATTAAGAATCTCTCATTAAGGACGCTAGTTTCCCTGAATTGAGGTATTTGCCAAGGACACTGATTTCCCTGGGGTTGAAATGATCTCTGGTGGTCTCTCAGGTTTTATATGAGTTACCGTCAAACCCGTGAAGCTAGAAATTTGATCTTCGCTTCGTTTGCTGGCACTGCGTCCGCTGTATCGAGACGAATGCCACGGTTGTCTCTAGGTTGTTGGTGAAACGTCGAGATTTGGCTTCGCTTCCTGGCGGAGCCTGTTGAGAAGGTATGGTTCCCTCTTTTTTTGTGCCCTTGGATTGTATATAGGGATCGATGTGATCTCACCTGTAGGGCAAAAAATTTCATTTACTTTTTTTTATTATTGTTTTATTTCCGCGATGCTCTATCATTTCAGCTTTATATCGCGAAAATCGCAATTGCCTAATCATTTCGGCTATTTTTCGCGATGCCCAATCATTTCGACTGTTTATTTTATTTTTACTCGCTGCTTTTCATTTGCGAGTTGCCCAATCATTTCGGCTATTTTGTATGCATATGTTTTTACTTGCTGCTTTTTATTGCAAGTTGCCCCATCATTTCGGCTATTTCGTATGCATGTGCGGCTTGCTGTCTTTCCGCCGTAAGCCTGAAATTGGACATCGATTTCGGCATCAGCACCGCTACAACTGGGACGTTGCCAGGAGCGAATCATCATTTGCTTCTGTCGATGTCGAACAAAGGTGGCTTAGCGAACAGGGTTAGGGTCCTGTCGACTAAGGCTTTTGACTTCATGAGCCGTAAGGGTCCCACAAAGGTATTTCTCCCTACAAGTCGTGAGGATCTTGTAGGTGTGTTTTCTCCTTAGGAATCGTGAGGATTCCTAAGTGTATGTTCCTCTATAAGTCGTAAGGATCCTACAAGAGGGTTTTCTCCTTGTAAGTCGAGAGGACTTACAAGGGTTGTTCCTCATGCGAACATATTCCCAGTCACGGATGGGACTTGGTTAGGGAAATGTTTATTCACGCCCGTGGATTGTATACAAGGGTCAGTATTGAACCACTTGTAGGGCAATATCGAAGGTTGTAGGGGTTGCTTAAGCACAAGTTTAGGTCTCTGTAACTTAAGACTTTCAAATCTCATGAGCCGTGAGGGTCCCATAAGAGAGTTCTCCTTACGAGTCATGAGGTTCTCACAAGTGTATTTTCTCCTTAGGAATCGTGGGGATCCCTAAGTGTGTTGCTCCCTTGTGAGTCGTAAGGATCTCACGCGGGTGGTTTCTCCTTACAAGGTCGAGAGGACCCTGTAAGTGTCCTTTAACGAGGTTGCGCCCTTTCGGGTTTTCACAAACACTCGCCGGTAGTCCCGCTGTTTTTACTCACGGAGCCCTTTCGGGTTTTCATCCGTGCCCATTTTTCTTATGGACATACCGTTTTTTTATTCTTTTTATTCTTTTTTTTACGAGGTCGTGCCCTTTCGGGTTTTCACGAACACTCACCGGTACCCCTGCTGTTTTTACTCACGGAGCCCTTTCGGGTTTTCATCCGTGCCCATTTTTGCTTATGGACATACCGCTTTTTTTTATTCTTTTTTTTTTATATATATTGGCTTTGTGATGTTTCAATCCACCGTAGTTTATCGACATCTCGGTCAACAGCCAGTTTTAGGACGTAGTGGTCCGTCATTAGTTTAAGGACGTTTCGGTCCGTCATTAGTTTAAGGAAGTTTCGGTCCGGTCAGGAGAAGGCCGGCTACTGCTTATAGAGTTTGAGCTTAGGAAGATAGCGAGCGGACATAGTCGTCGTCATCTATCATTGACCTAGGCTGTAGCTCATTAAGCGTAGTATTTCTTCAGGAAGCGACCGTTTATTGGCCTGAAAGGCCTTTCACCGTGCATATCCATGAGTAGATAGGCTCCACCCTGGTAGACCTTGTCTATGATGTATGGGCCTTCATAGTTCGGCTCGAATTTTCCCCGCTTGGCGCGATTGGGTATCATAATTCTTTTGACCACTAGCATGAGTTCGCCTTGGCGGAATGTCCTCGGCCTGGTCAATCTTTCATATGAGCGCGTCATATTTTCTTTATAAGCCTCCAGATTTTGTTGCGCTATGAGCCGGGTTTCATCAAGGGCATCAAGCTTCTCAAGCCGAAGGTGAGCATTTTCTTCGTCCGTCAGCTCGTAGTGGACTGCCACTCGCAGAGAGGGTAACTCTATCTCGAGGGGGAGTACTGCTTCTGTACCGAATACCAACGCGTATGGCATTGCGTTCGTTGCCGTCTTGAACGTAGTTCGATACGCCTAGAGAGCTTCTTGCAGTCTCTCGTGCCAGTCCTTCTTATTCCGGGACACCGTTTTCTTCACGATCTTTGTCAAGGTCTTGTTGAAGACTTCAGCTAGACCATTAGCCCGCAGATTATAAACTGAGGAATATCTCCAGTCTATATTGTGTTGTTGCGCGAAGCGGCTGATCTTGCGGCTCCTGTAGGCTGGCCCGTTATCGGAGATGATCCGTCGTGGAGTTCCAAATCGATATATGACGTGTGTCTTGAAGAAATGGAGGATATTCTCCGTCTTCACTTCCCTCAACGGTACTGCTTCTGCCCATTTGGAGAAGTAATCAGTCGTCGCCAGGATGAAACGATGTCCTCTATACGATGCTGGTTCGATGGGGCCGACTATGTCAGTTTCCCACATTTCGAACGGCCAGCTAGCCACCGTTGGATGTAGTGGATTTGGATGCTGGTGGATGAAGTCCCCATGGATTTGGCATGAGTTGCATTGCTTCGCATATTCGAGGCAGTCCTGAATCATCATGGGCCAGTAGTAACCCATCCGTTTTATTTTCAACTTCATCTTCGGGCCTGCTTGGTGAGAACCGCAGAGTCCGTCGTGAACTTCTTGAACGACTCTTTTCACTTCGTCAGGCCCCAGGCATCTCAACCACAGAGAATCAAATGACCTTTTGTACAGAGTATCACTGACGAAGGCGAAAGACAGAGCTCATTTTATAAGCTGATGTCTTGAGGATGCATCTTCAGGCATTCGACGGTATTTGAAGTAGTCTATAAAGACTTCTCTCCAATCCTCAGCCTTTTCCCGGTCTTTTATTTGCAGGGTCGTCTGCTCAGGCGCTCCCTTTTCTTCGGATGATTCTGGAGATATTTCTGCTGGGGCAAGCACCCGACGGCTTTGTACCACGATTCTTACGTCATCAAGGTTCTCGTCGGCCAGCTCTTTAGCGAGTTTCGCTAACGCATCCGCCTTGCTGTTTTCCGCGCGCGGTATGTTTTCCAAAGTGTAGGAAGGAATTGGGTCAAAAGTTGTTGTACTCTCTCGCCATATTTTACCAGCTCGGGTTTGCACGTTTGGTAGTCCTCATTTACCTTACTGACGACCAGTTGGGAGTCTCCATATATGAGGAGGTTTTCAATTCCCATGTCGATGGTGATCTCGAGGCCTGCTATCAAAGCTTCGTATTCGGCTTCATTGTTCGTCCTCAGTTCTGTTAAGGAGAAAGCAAAGCGTATTATCCCTCCTTGTGGAGTCACGAAGATAAGGCCTACCCCCGATTTGATTATAGGGGTACTTTGTTTGCGCTTTTTCATGGAAGATGCTCCATCGAAATAAAGCTCCTATTGGGTATCGCTCCCATCGATCGCGTCAAACACATGTTCGTCTGGCAGTTCGCAATTCAGAGGGGAATCGGCAGGTATCGGATGCTCAGCGAGGAAGTCGGAGATGGCCTGGCCTTTTACTGCCATGAGAGGTTGATAAGTTATCGAGAACTCCATCAAGAGTAGGGCCCATTTAACGAGTCGCCCTGTCAATATGGCCTTTGACATCAAATACTTAAGGGGGTCCACCTTCGAAATGAGACGGACTTCATGCGCCAATGCATAGTGCCTGAGCTTTGTTATCGCAAAGATCAACGCCAGGCAGTGTTTTTCAATGGGGGAATAGTTGCTTTCTGCCCCCAGTAGAACCCGACTCAAATAGTAGAGTGCTCTTTCTTTCCCTTGGTCATTCTCTTGCGCCCATAATGCGCCTAAAGAACCTTCGAGGGTGGTTGTATAAAGAATAAGGGGTTTTCCCTTAACCGGAGCAGCTAACACTGGCGGATTCTGGAGGTACGTCTTGATTTCATCCAGCGCTTCTTAGCATTTATGACCCCAGACGAACGGAGTTCCCTTCTTCATTAGGTGGCTGTAAGGACGACACTTGCCTGAAAGGTTGGCTATAAATCGCCGTATGTACGCGAGCTTCCCTTGGAGAGACCGCAGCTGTTTGAGAGTTCTTGGCGGGGGCATTTCCATGATCGCCTTAATCTTTGACGAATCTATCTCAATACCTCGGTGTTAGACGATGAATCCCAGGAATTTGCCCGAAGAAACTCCGAATGCACACTTGAGAGGGTTCATCTTCAAGTTGTATTGTCGAAGGCGTTTAAATACGGTCTTCAGATGCTCGAGATGTTCCTCGTATGATTTGCTTTTAACCACGAGGTCGTCGATATAACATTCGACGATTTCATGTATGAGGTCATCGAAGATCTTCATCATGGCCCTCTGATAGGTGGCACCGGCGTTCTTTAGACCGAAAGGCATCACCTTGTAGCAGAATATACCCAAATGGGTCCGGAAAACGGTGTGCTTCTGGTCTTCGGGATGCATCTTTATCTGATTATACCCTGATGAGCTGTCCATGAAGGAGAAAACTTCGTGAGTGGACATGTTATCTATCATCAGTTCGGTGACTGGCACTGGGAAATCGTCCTTCGGGCAAGCTTTATTGAGATCCTGGAAATCCACGCATATGCGCACTGTCCTATTTTTCTTCATCACCGGGACGATGTTGGCGATCCAATCGGGATACTGAACCTCCTGGATAAAGCCAGAGTCGATCAGCTTCTTGACCTCGGCGTTGATGCTCATCTCAAGCTCGAGCCGCATTCTTCTCGGCGCCTGTTTGACTGGCTTGACGTCCGGGGATATCGCCAATTTATGCACAGCAATTTTTGGATCTAGTCCTGGCATTTCGGAATAGTTCCATACGAAGCAATCTCTATACTGCATAAGCACGTCTTTTAATGCGGCCACCATTTCTTCAGATAGCAGCTCGCTGACGAATGTCGGTCGCGGGTCATTCGCCGTCCCCAACTCAATTTTCCTGAGGTTATCGGCAGTAGTATGTATTCCATCCTCCAGCTCTTTCGGTGCTGGTGGGAATTCTGAGATCACCTCGTCGTTGCTATTTTCGAAGCACCAGGGAAGGTCATCCATATTCTCGGGCTCTTCTTTTGATATTGTTATCATATAACAAGTACGAGCTCACTTCGAAGACCGATGTGGATCTGGTTCTGCTTTCGAGGCTTTGGGTTCGTGCTTCTGTGGCGGCGTTACCCTCCAACTGTCAGATAGAGCGAACTTGCCGAGCTGATACTGATCTTCAACCCAGTTTTTGAAGGTGAAGCAGTCTTCGAGAGGATGCCCTATTACTCAGTGATAAGAGCAATAGTTCGGGTGTGAGATTTCGCCTGCCTGTTCGGGGTGCTTGGATTCCGGCAGTGCAAGCATATGGTATTTTATAGCTCGGTCAAGTATCTTCTTCGTCTTGTCCCGAGGAAAAGAGTATGCTCGACTCATCTTCTTTACAAGGGACAAATCTGGACCGCTCGATTGCCGCTTGCGTGGCTTCTTAGTCCCTCTTTGTTGCTGTCGAGCGCCTTTTTCGCTTTTCAACTTGTTTCTGTCTCTGCGTCGAGCCTTTTTTATAATAGGTTGACAGGGAGCGGCATTTTTATCTTTCACGGCCTGTTGGAGGAGGCATTGCGTTTTGGCTTTCTCGTAGATGGCCATTTCGCGGTTATGGTCGTCTCGGACTTTTTGACCATCTTCCCTTATAAGCCTGTTCATTTGTTCTTCGAACGATGGACAGGGCACTTTTGCATCAGGAACTTTTACTGGTTCAGGATTAGCGTCCTCCCATCGAGCATCCGCTTCTTAATTGAAGTCATGTACGACGTAGCAATCACGGGTAGCTCTCGTTTCTTGGAATGAATGTATTCAAGCCCGATTGTTTCCATCCTCCCACTAGGCAACTTGTGCTGAGTTCCGGGGACGTTCCAGACCCTGTCATAGAACTTAGATTTTCGAGCAGTCTGTTTGAAGGATATCCCCTGGCGCTTCAATAGCCTTTTCAAGCCTTCTGTATAATATCTGGGGAGACGGATGGGCTGAAGCCTGTCAAGTGTAGGATCCATATCGTGCCAGATTTCTTTCTCCACTTTGGTTTCTTCAGAGCGGTAGAATAGAATTTCCTTTTCGCCTTCTCGCCTGGGAGGGACATAGAATGTCCGCAGCTCCTCTACACTGTAGGTATCGAGCGCATCCAGTTCTTTATGATGTTTAGGTGGAACCATGGCGACTTGCAGACTTTGCTCTTCGTCAATGGATGTTTGTATTGAAGGCCGAGCAGAGAATATAACATGGACCTCATCTTCTGAGTCACTACCAAAGATCAACGTAGGAGCGGATGGTCCCGGCTTCTTCCTCCTCGGTATCACTCCCGAATACAGGGATGGTGGCGTTAACTTTGTTCTCCGGCTTGTGACACCTTTCTGTGTCTTCGAAATCCGGTAAGAAGTATTTGGCATCTTCATATTTGCGGACTTCGTTCATGGAAAATGGATTCAGTTCTCCCGTCACGGTATACTCGAGACCATCCCTAAAATATTTCATACACTGATGCTGTGTAGAAGGGATGATGTTGTACTCGTATAACCATGGTCGGCCGAGCAGAGCATTGTAGCATGTCTTGGCATCTATGACGTGGAATTTAATGTCCGTGACGAGTAGCCAAGAGCGTAGCGTCAGTATCACAGATCCAAGAGTTCGTGATGATTGAGAGTCGAACCCTGAGATGGTGATTTTGTCTCGAGCGAGGTGCTGGACGCTCATGCAGATTTCCTTTAACACCCGCACGTTAAGGAGATTAACGGAAGACCCATTGTCAACCAAGATTTTGCCTATCTTTATATCATGGCAATACCCTGAGACATAGAGGGGGCGATTGTGTTTGCACGTCTTTAGGAGAAGGTCTTCATCACCGAAAGTGACATCGACCATGTGCACTTCTTCCAATTCATCCTTCATCTTTTCTTCGGCGAGAAAAGCTTGGAATTGCTCCGGCTCCTGTAGTGCCTTGATTAATGAATCCCTTGCCTCTTTTGATAGTAAAAGGGCGTCAAGAATGCTGAGCTGCGAGGGTAGTTTCCTCAGATGCGCTAGAACGTTGTAATCCACCTTATTTTTCTTCGGCGGGTCCTTGGCAGCTAGCTCTTCCATGACTTGGTCATCTAGGGCAATATTCTCAGAGACCTTTTCTTTCCCTTTATCTTTCTTGTTTGAGGATCCGAGATTCTTTTCGGGTAGCGTCCGATTACGCAGCCGTATATTTTCGCAGACCTTCGGCTCTTCTTCTTTTCCCGAGGTGGACTCTTTAAAGAGGGGGCTAAGAGCCATTTCCTCGTCAGAGTCGCTCCCGAATGTGAGCACTTGAGATCCCCCGACGTTAACTATGCGACAATCGCCGGTAGTTCTGTTAAGCCCCTCGGTCGTATTTTTCCGCTCCCGGCGAGTTTTGCGTTTTTCCCGCTTAAAATGTTGTCGGTGAGCAACATATCCCTGCCACCATTTATCGAAAGCTTTGCACTCTTCGGTGGGGTGCGAAATCTTCCGATGGTACAAGCAGTAGGAATGGTGCATTTCTGCTTCACCAGCAATATTTCCTTCAGAGGGTGGTAGCTTCATACCCATTGATATGGCTTTAACAAACCTTTTCCTCGTCTTGAATTTGCTTTTATCTGCGGTGGATGTATTTTACTCCAGCGGGAGTGTCTCAACTCTTTCGTCAAGTCGCTGGCGCTTGGCCCTTTCAAATATGACCGCCTCGCGTTCCCGATCAGCTTTACTTTTCAACAGAGCTTCGTTGATGAATGCGTCAATTGTTTCATCCGATGGCCCCAGAATTTCCGGTTTAGGATCTGCCCCCAGGTTTTCAGTGTAAGGAGTTTCCTCATTGTTTGTAAACGAATAGGAAATCATATGACAACTCACCACGTATTCCTCGGATTCATCCGACGAGCTCTCCCCCTCATCTTCTTCTTGAAAGACGTGGTTGAGGAACTCTTTGAGTGTGATGGGAGTTCGTGCTTTCTGGTTGTACTCCTCCAGTGCATCAATCTGCTTTTGTAAGTCCGTGCGCTTTTCGCCAGGCTTCACGGGCTTCTTGGATTTCTTCTTCTTCTTCTTTGAAGATTTTGACGGCTGGTTGTGAGTGCTTGGGCCACCACTATCGATCTTTGGAGTTGGGCGCGGCTTCAACATCCCTTCAATGATCTGAGGTTCCAACGGGTTCTTCCTTCCTGATCGCTGGGCATGTTTGAAGATCGTTTAGCATCCTCTTTGTCTTGGCTGATAGCACAACCTCCCATGGAGCTTCTTTAACGAGGGAGCTTGTTGCCTCCGGCATATTCACCCTTTTAGGGGTGTGAGGCTGCGGCGGATTCATCTTCCATCTGTCAGACAACGTGAACTTGCCTTATTGGTACTGGTCTTCAATCCAATTTTTGAAGACGTAGCAATCCTCGATCGGATGACCCAGTACTCGGTGATAGGGAAAGTAATTGGGATCATTGACGTCGTTTGGCTGTGACAGACGTCTTGGATCCGGCAGATTTATGAGTCGGTTGCGCAATGCTAGCTCAAACAGTCTTCTCGTTTTATCTCGGAAAAACGAGTAAGGACGTCCTAGCCTCTCCTCGAAGGGTACGCGCGGACGCATATTATTTTGATGGGCAACCGGCTTCAAATTGCTCGGCTGTTGTTGAGCATTAGCGACAACGATTGCTTTTCCTTTCCCCTTCTCGTTTCGAGAATCCGGCTTTGGAGGAGGCGGTTTATGGCCCATCTGGTCCATTTGAGCTAGCTTGTCGATCAGGGCTTAGAAGGTAGTCGTCTTGAAGAACATCATGAATTGCGAAATGGTCGCTTGCGGATCAAGGGTTCCCACAAACATACCCACTGCTGGCGCTTCTTCAATGCGTTGCTCGCATTTTGACCATAAGTTCCGCCACCGTATCGCATACTGAACCTATGTTTCGCCTGGCTTCATCCTGACATTAATCAATGCCGTTATCGGGATGCGTTCGCTGGCGCTTGCGAAACGCTGGGTAAACAGCAGTTCCATCTCCGCAAATGTCTTGATAGAGTCCTTTGGAAGCTCGGAGTACCACTCGAATGCTGTATCTGACAAGCTGCCGACGAACTGACGAAGCAACAATTTATCATCACCGCCGGTGTTGCCGCAAAGCGCCCTGAACTGGGCAACATGCTGGTGGGGATTGCCCGTCCCCTTATAGACATGAAATTTCGGTATTGTATAGCCCGGCGGGTACTTTATCTGATCGTACCAGCTCGGATATGGCCGTCCTGTTTTTACGACATGACCGGCTGCCTCAGTCGCCTGATGAACCCGTATCTGCTGAGCTATATATTCATCCAAGTCAGCTTTGGAGATTATCTCCTCCTTGGCTGTTGACAGAGCCGGTGGAGGATTTGACGTTTCTCCCCTGTCGTCTTCAAGGATGGTCGGAGGATCTTCAGCAGGAGGATCTTGTTGGATCATCATACCCACCATGTCCTGGAACAGGAGGGCCATTCGCTTTATGTTGGCTGCTTGTTCCGTAGCCTCTTTATCCTTCTTTTCCAGTATCCTGCGAAGGAATTCAGCGTCGGTCTCTTGCTCTTGGCGTTGATCAAAGGACGCTTTGGGGCTTTCTTTTGGCCTAGTGAGTGCGGCCATCACGTTCATCATTTCTTGGAGCTTCTGCTGTTGCTCCTGAGCTTTGGTCACTGACCGTGTAAGCGGTCTATGACCTGTAGATGTACGGCTGTCCTCTATACCAGACGCCATGTAGACGGTATGGACTACAATGCCCCCTGACTTAGGGCGTTTGGGCTCGCCGCCTTTGGCATTTGTCGCAGGCGTAGGGACCTTCTCCGGCCTTCTTCTCTTATGGGCCATTGAAGTTGAAGGGGCCGTTGCAACGGGCACCCTGGCGGTTGTCGTCCTTTGCTGTTTGTCCGGACGGTTCTTTACTTCCTGCACTTTCGCCCTTTTCTGCCGGCGAGAGTGATCTTGGTCGATTACGGAATCTTGAACCCTCCGCCAGACCTTGTAAATTTTGGAGGACAGCCGTTGAGGGGGCTGCTCCAGCTTAGTTTCTGTAACTCTCTCCACAGGTGGAGGAGATCTTTTCAGTGTGGTAGTCGGAGAGTTCTTACGTACCCTCCTTAGCGGTTCAAAGCTGTTCCCAGTTGGAACAGCAGCATTAACTTCCACTATTGGAGCAGGTGGAGTTAGCCCTGAGGGGGAGTTGCCCCCGGCCTTCCTTACTCGGCGCCAGTGGCGACGTCGAGCGTGTCGAGCTGTTGGGACTGGCTCGGTGATAGGGATAGTTTCGTCTTGCCCCCTGTCCGGATGAGGCGCCGCTGGTGCCAGCCTCTTAAAAACTGATGTTGTCTTTTGAGTGGCGATGTTCAGTCTGTCAAAGACAGACCCTCGAGTAGGAGTAGGAGCCGGAATAGTCAGCCTTGAAAAGAATGACTCTTTAACAGGAGAAGCCGCCTTGACGACTTCAGGAGCAGAGGTGGCTATCTTCCTCGGGACGGCCACTTTAGGGTTCATGGGCTTCTTGGCGGGCCCATCAGGGTTCTGGTTCAGCCGGGCAAAGACAGAGGCTGCCGGCTTGATATTGGACGACCCGCTGAAAGGGGCTATTGTAGCAGTGAGCCGATCGAAGACCGATTTCTTTTGTGCTTCAGGTGCGGGCACTGGAATAGTGAAGCTTGATGGCAGGAGCATGGTCCCGAAAAACAGACCGATGGTGGCCTGAGTTACTTGTTCCACCGGCATGGCAAGGATGGAGGGCGCTTGAGACCCATAGACTATACCTCCAGGTAAGGCGGAGCGTTGGTTGCACTTGCAATTGGAGCAGCTCGAGCAGTTGGAGGCCATTGATGCTTGATTTCTACGCCAGGCAAAAGACCAAATCTTAGTAACTTGAAACCCAAAGGCAACCATTAACAAACCGTGATTCATTCGCGAAGACGACACACGAAGTGTGGAGTGGAAAGAGGAAAAGGTCTCACCGGGCGTGCCAGAATCTGTTCCCTTCCGAAAGACGGCGACGACGTGAAGACGTCTTGCCTGAGATTCGGGGCAGATGCTATTTGGTTTTATCCGTCTACCTCTCCGAAGATGCCAAGTTGATTTATGGCACAGTGTATCGGAGGCTTAGACGGATGCGGCCGATGTAGCAGACTTCGTCATATTCCCCCTCGCTTGATGGGTTTTTGATTGTGGGGACGCTCTTCCCTGCAGGCGCAAGCCCCTGCAGTTAATTACGCTACCGCATCGCGGTAACCACTTTCTCCTTCTCCAGAATTTCACTTCGTGTCGTGTGTGTTTGTTTTGTTTATGGATGCCCGTGGATTGTATACGGAGACTAAGTGATGCCGTCGCCCGTAGGACGTGGATTAGTCCAAATCTGTATTTACTTAGATTTGGGTTTGGTGTTTTAGTTTAAGGATACGTTAGCGATATTGAGGCTAAGATCAACTTAAACGTTCGTTAAGGATATGTTAGTCTGATTTGAGACTAAGATCAACTTAACGGAAAGAGCATTTAGGGGGCTCTATTGTTCCAGTTTAGGGACGTAGTGGTCCATTTAATATATGGCCGTTGGGACCCGTCACCTCTCTGATGACGTTGAAGGATTACAACGACAGGTGTCAGAGGAGTTCAGAGATGTACCCTTGAACCAAAGTTGATTAGGGAATATGTAGTCCGATTTGGGACTAAAGTCTATTTGAATGCTAATATCAACTTTAACGTTCGTTAAGGATACGTTAGTCCGATTTGAGACCAAGATCAACTTAACAGGATCATTTAGATCCGACAGAAGAGCATTTGGAGGCTCTATTGTTCCAGTTTAGGGACATAGTGGTCCATAGGTAGTTTAAGGACATTCGGTCCATTGCCAGTTTAGGGACATGGTAGTCCATCGTTCCCGTTTTGGGGACGGATATTAGTTTAAGGACGCATTAGTCCATGGTTTTAAGGACCCCACAGTCCATATGGATGTGTTTAAGGACGCATTAGTCCGTGAGTTTAGGGACCTCACAGTCCGTATTTTGGTTTAAGGACGCATAAGTCCGTGAGTTTAAGGACACATTAGTCCATGAGTTTAAGGACCCCACAGTCCGTATGGGTGTGTTTAAGGACGCATTAGTCCATGGGTTTAAGGACCCATTAGTCCATGGGTTTAAGGACCCCACAGTCCATATGAATGTGTTTAAGTACGCATTAGTCCATGGGTTTAAGGACCCCACAGTCCGTATCGATGTGTGGTTGTCGGGACCCGTCACCTCTCTGACGTCGTTGAAGGATTACAACGATAGGTGTCAGAGAAGTTCGGAGATGTACCCTTGAACCGGATGTAAATTGATTAAAAGAGCAGTCGTGCTCAGTCAATTTAATTTGAGGACTTACGGCCATGATTGGGCTAAGTCCAGTTGAGAATATTCAACATTTTTATTTGTTTTTTGGCCTATTAGGCCTATGCTAGGGCTTTGCCCCTGTTTAATAATACACTACATTTTATTTTGGCCTGCTAAGCCTTTTTTGATTTAGGCTCTGTCCCTTTATTTTTATGATGCAGAGCATCTGTCTTTGTTTGGGCTATGCCATTTTTAAAATAATGCATAGCATTTTATTAGGCCTGTTAGGCCTTTTTTAATTGGGCTTGGCCCTTCTGTGAATAATGCAGTGCATTAATCATCTGATAGTGGCCTGTCAGGCGCTTTGCGCCAATGCGAAGATGACACGTGTCACACTCTGGTGAGCGCAAGCGCAGTGCGCTGCGCTGTTGCGTTGCTGACACGTGGCGCGCTCTGGTGAGTTGCGCCAATTTCAGAGAGCAATGCTCTATTTTAAAAGCGCATAGCGCAAGTTATTCTGGTGCCGACACGTGGCACTCTCTGGTGGCTTGCGCCAACCCAGAAGCGCAACAGTGCAGATTTACAAGTGCAATGCACTGTTTTAATATCTTGATCCAATTTTGGATTCAAGAAAAGAATCTTAAAGATTCCAGAACCAATAGTTCATAAAAGGGCAATGCCTTTGTTATTTATTATATTTTTTTATTGAAGATCCTTGATCTTGTTCTTAGATCAATGATCTATTCAGAAGAAATTCTTCTTTTTATAAAGGTTTTACCTTATTTTTCCTTTCTGAATTCTTCTCAAAATTCTTTAGAGGAGTTCTCTTTTTGTTTCTGTGTTTTTGTCTCTCTGTGTTGTGTGTTTTAGAATTGGGGTCTAGGGGCCTTTATATAATGTCCATTAATTTGTTAAATTTGTTAAAGAGATCATTCTCTGAGTGATTTGGGGATTTTTCCCCACCGTTGGATCTTTGATCCAAGAGCTTCTGTTTTACAGAAGACAATCTTCTTGTTTTAACAAGAACAGAAAGATCTTACTGGAATTTTAATTCTGTTTGGCGCAAACGCATCTGTGCTTGACACGTGTCGCGCAGCACAGAGCGCAGCGCAACTGCGCTGACACGTGTCGCGCACCTCAACGGCGCAGACACGTGTCGCGCAGCGCAGAGCGCAACGCAACTGCGCTGACACGTGTCGCGCAGCGCAGCGCGCAGCGCATCTGAAGCGTTGCTTCTTTTAATTTTGTTTTTAATTATAGCCTTGCTCTGATTGGGCGCGCTGCCTTGGGCGCTGCGCTGACGTATCAGCTTTTGACACGTGGCGCGTAGCGCAAGGAATTTGAAGCGTTGCTTCAATTTTTGAATTTTTGAAATTCAAACAGAGCTTTTCTCTGATTGGGGGAAACACAGGGGGCATTGAAAAACTGATCCAACAGCGGAGGTTATCCTGGCCGCACGACATGCTCGACGTTGCCACTGGCGCCGAGTGAGGAAATCTGGGGGAAATTCCCCTCCTGGACTTACTCCGCCAGCTCCAATGGTGGAAGTTGATGCTGCTGTTCCAACTGGGAACAGCTTTGAACTACTTAACAGGGTACGCAGGAATTCGCCAACTGCTGTGCTGAAAAGATCTCCTCCACCTATGGAGAATGCCCCAAAGGCGAAGCTGGAGCAGCCCCCTCTGCGGCTGTCCTCTAAAATTTATAATGTTTGGCGACAGGTCCAGGACTCCGTGATTGATCAAGACTATCTCCGCCGACAGAAAAAGATGAAGGTTCGGCAAGAAAAGGATCACCTTGTCAAGCCACAGAAGGCGACAGCTACTTGGGTGTCCATTGCAACGGCCCCCTCAACTTCGACCGCCCATAAGAGGAGAAGGCCGGAGAAAATTCCCATGTCTGCGACAAATGTCAAGGGCACTGAGCCTAAACGCCCTAAGTCTGGAAGCATGGTGGTGCATACCGTCTATATGGCATCCGGAAAAGAGGATAGCCGTATCTCCACAGGTCATCGACCGCTTACGCGATCTGTAACAAAGGCCCAGGAGCAACAACAGAAGCTCCAGGAAATGTTGACGCAGATGGCCGTACTCACAGGACCAAAAGAAAGCCAGGAAATGTCATCAGAGCAACATTAGGAACAAGAAACTGATGCTGAGTTCCTTCATAGAATCCTTGAAAAGAAGGACAAAGAGGCAACGGGACAAGGTGCCAACATAAAACGAATGGCGTTCTTATTCCAAGACATGGTCGGGATGATGTTACAGCCGGATCCTCCAGCTGAAGATCCTCTGATTATCCTCGAAGACGACCGAGCGGAGACGTCAAACCCTCTTCCGTCTTGTTCAGCAGCCAAACAGGAGACCATCTCAAAAGCTGCCCTAGATGATTACATCGCTCAGCAGATACGAGTTCATCAGGCGAATGAAGCGGCCAAGCAAATTGTTAAGATTGGACGACCCTATCTGGGTTGGTACGGCCAAATAAAGTACCCGTCGGGATATACGATCCCCAAATTCCACGTATATAAGGGGACGGGGAATCCACACCAGCACATTGCTCAATTCAGGGCTCTGTATGGCAACACTAGAGGCGATGACAAACTGTTGCTTCGCCAATTCGTTGGCAGCTTGTCAGAGGCAGCATTTGAGTGGTATTCTTAGCTCCTTAATGACTCCGTTAAAACGTTTGCAGTAATGGAATTACTCTTTACACAGAGGTTTGCAAGCGCTAGCGAACGCACCCTAATTACCGCATTAATTAACGCCCGGGTAAAGCCAGGCGAAACATGGGTGCAATACACGATACGGTGGCGGAATCTATGGTCGAAGTGCGAGCAGCGCATCGAGGAGTCTCCTGCAGTAGGCATGTTCGTGGGTACTCTCGACCCTCAGGAGACCATTTCCTAATTCATGATGTTCTTCAAGCCAACTACTTTCCAAGCCTTGATTGACAAGTTAGCCCAAATGGATCAGATGGGTCATAGAACATCACCTTTGAAGCTGAAATCTCGGAATGAAAAAGGGAAAGGGAAAGCGACCTTCGTTGCCAATGCTCAACAGCAGCCCAGTGGTCCAAAACTAACTGATCGTCAAGACGAGAAACGACGATTCTTTAATGAGAAAATGAAGCGCCCCTATTCATTTCCCCGGGACAAAATGAGGAGATTGTTCGAGCCGGCGGTGCGCAACAGGCTCATCAACTTGCCAGATCCAAAACACCCATTGCAACCCGGTGAGGCTAATAATCCCAATTATTACCCCTATCACCAAGCGATAGGCCATTCAATCGAAGATTGCTTCGTCTTCAAAGGCTGGATTGAAGACCAATACCAACAGGGCAAATTCGCACTGTCCGAGAATTGGAAAGTAAATCCGCCTCAATCGCACGCTCTTAAAAGGGGGGACACACCAGGGGCATCGTGCTCTTTTGTCGAAGAAGCTCCATGGGAGGTCGCTCTTTCAGCCAAAACGAAAAGAATGCCGAAGGATCTCCAAACATGTCCGGCGATCAAATGGAAAAGTCCGCTGCAACCCAAAGTCATCAAGGGAATGATGAAGCCGCGCCCGATGCCAAAAATTGGTGGGGATGGTCAAAACGCCCATACCCAGCCGTCAAAGTCTTCGAAGAAGAAGAAGAAGACCAAAAAGCCCGTGAAGCCTGATAGCAAGCGCACGGACCTTCAAAAACATATTGACGCGCTGGAGGAATATAACTAGAGGGCGCGAACCCCGGCCACACTTCAAGAGTTTCTTAACCACATCCTTGAAGATAGAGATGACGCTGATGAAGGAGACGATTCTTCAGAAGAACGTGAGGATTATGTGGCAAGCTGCCGCATAATCTCTCACTCATTAATAAGCGATGAAGAAGCTCCAGATGAAGAGAAACCGGGGGCAGATCCCGAACCTGAACTTCTAGGACCGTCAGATGAGATGATTGACGTATTCCTAGATGAAGCTCTTCTGAAAAGCAAAGCTGATCGGGAGCGCGAGATGGCCATATTTGAAAAGGCCAAACGCCGGCGACTGGACGAAAGGGTTGAAACACTCCCACCAGATCAAAGTACATCCCCCGCAAATAAAAGCAGGATCAAGACAAGGAAAAGGTTCGCCAAAGCAATATCGATCGGAATGAAGATCCCCTCGAGGAAATTCTCCTGGCGGTATACATCTTGATGAAGCGGACGTACATCCTAACTTCTGCTATATCATCAGAAGATCGCACACCCTATTGAGAAATGCAACGCCTTTAAAAATCGGTGGCAAGTGTATGTCTCTCACAGGCAACACTTCAAGAGGATGAAGCGTGAAGCTCGTCGACAGCGGGAAAATGTGACAGATAAACGAGGAAGAGCTGCCGGCAATTGTCACATAGTTGATAGCAGGGGTTCGTAAGTTCTTACCTTCGGGAGTGATTCTGAAGAAGAAATGACTCTCAGCCCTCTCTTCAAAGAATCCATCCCAGGAAAAGAGGAAGAACTGAAGAGCTGCGAGAACATTCAGCTGCGCAATCACACGTTACCTGAAAAGAATATCGGACCCGCAAACAAGGGATCGAATAAAAAAGATAAAGGGAAGGAAAAAGTCCCTGAAAATATCGCCCTCGATGATCGAGTCGTCGAAGAGCTGGCAGCCAAGGACCCGCCTAAGAAAAACAAGGTGGATTACAACATTCTGGCACACCTGAGGAAGCTACCCTCACAGCTAAGCATTCTCGAAGCCCTATTGCTATCTAAAGAGGCGAGAGATTCCCTGATCGAGGCACTACAAGAGACCGAACAGTTCCAGGCATTCCTCGCCGAAGAAAAGATGATGGACGAGATGGAAGAAGTGCACACGACCGATATTAGCTCCGGCGATGAAGACCTCCTCCTCGGGACGTGCGAGCATAACCATCCCCTTTACGTCTCCGGATACTGTCATGATATCAAGATAAGCAAAATCCTGGTTGACAATGGGTCCTCCGTCAACCTCCTCAATGTAAGAGTGTTGAAAGAAATCTGCATGAGCGTTCAGTATCTCGCTCGTGATAAAATCACCATCTCCGGTTTCGACTCCCAGTCGTCACGGACGCTCGGGTCTGTGATACTGACGTTACGATTTTGGTTACTCATCATGGACATCAAATTTCACGTCATTGACGCCAAGACATGCTACAATGCTTTTCTCGGCAGGCCTTGGTTACACGAGTACAACATCATCCCTTCTACACAGCATTAGTGTATGAAGTATTTAAAGGATGGTCTCGAGTATACCATGACAGGGGAGTTGAACACATTCTCCGTGAATGAAGTCTGCAAATACGAGGATGAAAAGTACTTTCTGTCAAACTTTGAAGACATGGAAAGGTGCTATAAACCGAAGAACAAGGCTATCACCACTATTCCGGTCTTCATGAGCGATACCGAGGAGGAGGAAGAGATAGTTTATTCAGGGCCACCCCAACGTAACGAGCCGGGACTGTCCACCCTTATTCTGGTCTTCGGCAGCGACTCGGAAGATGAGGTCAATGCTGTATTTTCTGTTCGGCCATCAATACAAGCCTTCGCTGACGATGATCGGAGTTTGCAAATCGCTATGGTTCCGCGAGAGCATTACAAAGAGCTCGACGCACTTGATACCTACAGTGTAGAAGAACTGCAGACGTTCTACGTCCCTCCCAGGCGAAAAGATGAAAAGGCGATCCTCTTTTATCAATCCACGGAAACTAAAGTGGAGAAAGAAGTCAGGCGCGGTGCCGACTCGACACTTGACCGACTTCAGCCCATCTGTCTGCCAAAATACTACACAGAAGGATTGAAGAGGCTGTTGAAGCACCAAGGCGTACCCCTTAAGCAGACTGCTCGACAAGCTCAGTTCTACAACAGTATCTGGAACGTCCCCGGAACTCAGCAAAAATTGCCCAATGGGAGAATGGAAACGATCGGGCTTGGATATGTTCAATCCAAGAAACGGGAGCGAGTCTATGGTTGCTATGTCATACATGACTTCGATGAAGAAGGAGATGCTCTGTGGGAAGACGCTAACCCTGAACCAAGACGAGGTCCCGCCGTGAAAATGCCAAGTCCGTCATTCGAAGAAAAGATGGACAAGCTAATAAGGGAAGCGGGTCAAATGGTCCGAGATGATCATAGCCGCGAAATGGCCATTTCTGAGAAAGCCAAGAAGCAGCGCCTCCTTCAGCGGGATACGGAGAATGACGATTCCTTTCGTCGTCAACCCATCACACAGAAGACCCAACGCAGAGGTAGAAACAAGTTAAAGAACGGAAAAAATGATCGACAGCGGCAAAGCGGGTCCGAGAAGCCACGCAATCGAGAATTGGGCAGCCTGGATTCATCTCTTGTAAAGAAGATGGGTCGAGTATACTCTTTTCCCCAAGACAAGACAAGGAAGATATTCGATCTTGTCATAAAATATCAGATGATGATGCTCCCGGAGTCCAAGCACCCCGAGCAAGCAGGTGAGGTTCATCATCCGGACTATTGCTCCTATCACCAAGCGATAGGGCATCCCCTCGAAGACTGCTTTACATTCAAAGACTGGGTTGAAGAATAGTATCTCTATCTAGCAGTTGGAAGGTAACTTCACCACAGAAGCATGAACCGAAAGCTACCTATGCGGCGAGAATAGAACCAGACCAACATCGGTCTTGGAAGCGATCTCGTACCTGTCACGTGATAACGCTGTCAGAAGAAGAACCCGAGAATATGGATGACCTCCCCTGGTGCTTCGAAAATGATGACGACAAGGTGATCTCAGATTTTCCACCGGCGCCAAAAGAGCTGGAAGATGGGATACATACTACTGCAGATAACCTCACGAAAATTGACTTGGGGACGGCAAGTGACCCGCGGCCGACGTTCGTCAGTGAGCTGTTGTCTGAAGAAAGGGTGGCCACGCTAAAAGATGTGCTCATGCAGTATAAAGACTGCTTTGCATGGAACTATTCCGAGATGCCTGGATTGGATCCAGAAATAGCCGTCCACTAATTGGTGATATCTCCGGACGTCAAGCCGATCAAACAAGCACCGAGAAGAATGCGGCTCGATCTTGAGACGAGCATCAATGCCGAGGTCAAGAAGCTAATCGACTCCGGCTTCATCCTAGAGGTTCAGTACCCTGACTGGATCGCCAACATCGTCCTAGTGATGAAGAAAATGGGACGGTGCGCATATGCGTAGACTTCCGGGATCTCAACAAAGCTTGCCCGTAGGACGACTTTCCAGTACCGGTCACCGAGCTGATGATAGACAATATGTCCACTCATGAAGTTTTCTCATTCATGGACGACTTATCGGGGTACAATCAAATAAAGATGCATCCCGAAGATCGAAAGCATACCGCTTTCCGGACTCCCCTGGGAATATTCTGCTACAAAGTGATTCCTTTCGGTCTAAAGAATGCAGGCGCCACCTATCAGAGGGCCATGACGAAGATTTTCGATGACCTCATACATGAAATCGTCGAATGCTATATTAACGACCTTATGGTGAAAAGCAAATCGCACGAAGAGCATTGGGAGCATCTAAAGATAGTATTCCAACGTCTTCGGAAATACAACCTGAAGATGAACCCTCTAAAATGTGCGTTCGGATTCTCTTTGGGCAAATTCCTAGGATTCATCATACGACATTGGGGTATCGAAATAGACCCGTCAAAGATCAAGGCGATTATAGAAATGCCCTCGCCAAGAACTCTCAAACAACTGCGGTCTCTCTAAGGAAAGCTCGCGTATATCCGGCGGTTCATAGCTAACCTCTCTGGCAAATGTCGTCCCTACAGTCACTTAATGAAGAAGGGAACCCCGTTCGTTTGGGATCGCAAATGCCAAAGCACGTTGGAAAAAATCAAGAAATATCTACAGAATCCTCCGGTGCTAACCGCCCCGGTCAAGGGAAAGCCTCTCATTCTGTATACAACCGCCCTTGAAGGTTCTCTAGGCGCGTTATGGGCACAAGAGAATGACCAAGGGAAGGAGAGAGCCCTTTACTATTTAAGTCGAGTTCTCCTGGGGTCAAAAAACAATTACTCCCCCATTGAAAAACACTGCCTGGCGTTGATCTTCGCGATAACGATGCTCAGGTACTATGCGTTGGCGCATGAGGTCCATCTCGTATCGAAAGTGGATCCTCTTAAGTATTTGATATCAAGAGCCATATTAACGGGGTGGCTCGCTAAATGGGCCCTCCTCTTGATGGAGTTCTCGATAACATACCATCCTCTCAAGGCAGTGAAAGGCCAGGCCATCGCCGACTTCCTTGCCGAGCATCCGATACCTGCCGACTCTCCTTTGAACCGCGAATTGCCCGACGAGCACGCGTTTGACACGATCGACGGGGAGAGAAGAGAGAATGATACCCGGTGGGAACTTTACTTCGATGGGGCATCTTCCATGAAGAAGCGAAAGCACAGCTCCCCCATAATCAAGTCTGGGGTAGGCCTCATCCTTGTGACTCCACAAGGAGGGATAATGCGCTTTGCCTTCTCCTTAACAGAGCCGAGGACAAACAACGAAGTCGAATATGAAGCTTTGATAGCAAGTCTTGATATCGCTGTCGACATAAGAATTGAATACCTCCTCATATACAGAGATTCCCAGCTGGTCGTTAGTCAAGTAAATGGCGACTATCAAACGTGCAAACCAGAGTTGGTAAAGTACGGTGAGAGAGTGCAACGATTGCTGACTCGAATCCCTTCCTACGCCCTGGAAAGCATACCGCGAGCAGAGAATAGAAAGGAGGATGCGTTAGTCAAACTCGCTAAAGAATTGGCTGATGAAAACCTCGATGATATATGGATCATGGTACAAAGCCATCGGGTTCTTGCACCGGCAGAAATATCTCCGGAATCGTCTGAAGAAAAGTGAGCGACCGAGGAAACGGTCCTACAAATAAAAGATCAGGAAAATGCTAAGGATTGGAGAGAAGTCTTTATAGACTACTTCAAATCCCGAGAACTCCTGAAGATGCATCCTCAAGCCGGGCCGAAAATGAAGCTGAAGATCAAAAGGATGGGCTATTATTGGCCCATAATGATCCAAGGCTGCCTTGAATACACGAAGCAATGCCGCTCATGCCAGATTCACGGGGACTTTATCCACCAGCATCCAAATCTGCTACATCCAACGGTGGCTAGCTGGCCATTCAAAATGTGGGGAACTGACATAATCGGCCCATTGAACCAGCATCGTCCAGGGGACATCGGTTCATATTGGCGACAACTGATTATTTCTCTAAGTGGGCAGAAGCAATACTACTAAGAGAAGTGAAGAAGGAAAATATCCTCCATTTCTTCAAGACGCACGTCATTTACCGGTTCGGCACTCCGCGACGGATTATCTCCGATAACGGGCCAGCTTACAGAAGCCACAAGACCGGCCTCTTCGCGCAGCAACATAATATAGACTGGAGATACTCTTCAGTCTACAACCCTCGAGCTAACGGTCTGGCTGAGGCTTTCAACAAGAACTTGACAAAGATCGTGAAAAAGATGGTGTCCAGAAATAAGAAGGACTGGCACGAGAGACTGCATGAAGCTCTATGGGCGTATCGAACTACGTTCAAAACGGACACAAACACAACACCGTATCCAATGGTATTCGGCACAGAAGCAGTACTCCCCTTCGAGATAGATTTACCCTCTTTATGAGTGGCGGTTCACTACGAGCTAACAGACAAAGAAAATACTCACCTTCGGCTTGAGGAGCTCGGCGCCCTTGATGAAACCCGGCTCATGGCACAGCAAAACATGGAAGCTTATAAAGCAAAAATGACACGCTCATACGAAATATTGACTAGGATGAGAACATTTCGCCAAGGGGAACTCGTGCTAGTGGTTAAGAGACCTAAGATCGCCAATCGTGCCAAACAGGGGAAATTCGAGCCAAACTATGAAGGCCCGTACATCATAGACAATGTTTACCAGGGTGGAGCCTATCTACTCATGGACATGCATGGTGAAAGACCTTTCAGGCCAATAAACAGTCGCATCCTAAAAAAATACTACGCCTGACGAGTCACGGCCTAGGTCAATGATAGATGACGACGCCTATGTCCGCTCGCTATCTTCCTAAGCCCAAACTCTATAAGTAGTAGCCGGCTACGGACCGAAACGTCCTTAAACTAACGATGGACCACTATGTCCTAAAACTGGCTGTTGACCGAGACGTCTATAAACTACTACTGACCACAACATCCCAAGGCTGGCGACAGAAAAAAACAAACAAAAAACAGATAAAAAAGGTATGTTCATAAGCGAGATGGGCACGGATGAAAACCCAAAAGGGCTCTGTGAGTAAAAACAGCAGGACTACCGGTGAGTTTTGTGAAAACCCGAAAGGGCGTAATCTCGTTAAAAGACACTTGCAACGTCTTCTCGATCCTGTAAGGAGAAACCACCTGCGTGAGATCCTTACGACTCATAAAGGAGAAACACACTTAGGAATCCCCACGATTCCTAAGGAGAAATTACACTTGCGAGATCCTCACGACTCGTAAGGAGAACCCTCTTATGAGACCCTCACGGCTCATAAGATTCAAAAGCCTTAAGCTACAGGGATCTGAACCTGTTCTTAAGCAGTCATACACCCTGATTTTGCCTTACAAGCAGTTAAATGCTGACCCTTGTATACAATCCACGAGTGCGAATAAACATTTTCCCTAACAAAGTCCCACCCGCGACTAGGGATATGTTTACACAGTGGACAACCCTTATAAGTCCTCTCGACTTATAAGGAGAAAACACTCTTATAAGATCCTTACGACTTATAAGATAACACACGCTTAGGAATCCTCACGATTCCTAAGGAGAAAAAGCACCTATGAGATCCTCATGACTCGTAGGGAGAAATACCTTTATGAGACCCTTACGGCTCGTAAAGTCAAAAAGCCTTAGTCGACAGGATCCTAACCCTATTTGCTAAGCCACCTTTGTTCGACATCGACGGAGGAAAATGATGATTCGCTCCTGGCAATATCCCAGTTGTAGCGATGTTGATGCCTAAATCGGTATCAAATCTCAAACTCGCAGTGAAAAGTCAGCGAGCCACAAATGCATATGAAATAGCCGAAATGATAGGGCAACTTGCAACGAAATCGGCAAGTAAAAATGTATGCATACAAAATAGCCGAAATGGTTGGGCAACTCGCAATGAAAAGCAGCGAGTAAATAAAACAAATAGCCGAAATGATTGTACACCGCAAAAAATAGTCGAAATGATTGGGCAATCACGACTTTCGCGATATAAAAGCTGAAATGATAGAGCATCGCAGAAAGAAAAATATATAAAGTGAAACTTTTTACCCTACAGGTGAGATCACATTGATCCCTGTATACAATCCAGGGGCACAAACAAAAAGGGAACCATACATTCCCACCAGACTCCATCAGAAAGAGAGCCAAATCTTGACGGTTCATTGACAGCCTAGAGATCACCAACAGCGTTCCTCCTCATTCCAGCAGGATTCAGACGCGACAATCAACCTTTGAGCCATGGCAAGGTCCCTATTCCAAACCTCGACGGTTCACAGACAACAGACATAGCAAATACTGGTCCCGTAGAACACGGCTAATGTCAATCCTAACCCCGTAGGAAAAGCCCAGAGCACCTCCTGGTCCCGTAGAACACGACTAATGTCAATCCTGACCCCGTGGGAAACGTCCAGAGCACCTCCTGGTCCCGTAGAACACGGATAATGTCAATCCTGACCCCATGAGAAATTCCCAGAGCAAATCCTGGTCTCATAGAACACGGATAATGTCAATCCTGACCCTGTGGGAAACACCCAGAGCAAATCCTGGTCCTGTAGAACACGGCTAATGTCAATCCTGACCCCGTGGGAAATGCCCAGAGCAAATCCCGGTCCCGTAGAACACGGATAATGTCAATCCTGACTCCGTGAAATGCGGATAAAGTCAACCCCTGACGCCGTGAAATGCAGATAAAGTCAACCCCTGACCCCGTGAAATGCGGATAAAGTCAACCCCTGACCCCGTGAAATGCGGACAAAGTCAACCCTCTAACCCCGTGAAATGAGGATAGAGTCAACCCACTGGCTCCGTGAAATGCGGATAAAGTCAACCCCCTGACTCCGTGAAATGCAGATAAAGTGAACCCCTGACTCTGTTAAATGAGGATAAAGTCAACCACTCCTCGCCCCGTAGAACACGGCTAAGGCTAATCCTGACCCCGTGAGAAACAGCCAGAGAAAACCCTCGATCTCCCCGCCGAAAGCAATGCTTTGACTCGGGAGCAGGTCAACTCATCAATCACTTACGAGTCCTCTCGACTTGTAAGGAGAAAATTCTCTTGTTTGATCCTTACGACTCTCAAGAGAAAACGCACTTAGGAATCCTCACGATTCCTAAGGAAAAAATACACCTACGTGATCCTCTCGACCTGTAGGGAGAAAATTCTTTATGAGACCCTCACAGTTCATAAAGTTGAAAAGTCTCAGGTGACGGATCCTAACCCTGTCTTCCAAGCCATCATTGCCTCGCAAAAAGGTCAAGGTAGATTTTCTACAGGCCACACTCTCCGACAAGAAAGGAAACAATCACTTACGAATCCTCTCGACTTGTAAGGAGAAAATTCTCTTGGGACATTCTTACGACTCTCAAAAGAAAACACACTTAGGAATTCTCACGATTCCTAAGAAGAAAACACACCTACGAGATCCTCTCGTCTAGTAGGGAGAAAAGTCTTTATGAGACCCTCACGGCTCATAAAATTGAAAAGTCTTAGGCAGCAGACCTGAACCTGTTTCCTAAGCCATCGTTACCTTGCAAACAGTCCAAGATGGACCGTCACTCACCATCTACCGACCAAACTTGATAAAATCACATGGCAACGACACAGCAAAGAGAAGAAAGCAACGGGAGAACAAAAAAAATGTGTATCTTTTATTCATGAATTGAATGGAGTACAAGTTGAATCATATGAAAGAATAAAAAAAATGGATATATGTTATTTAAAGATTACAAATGTTCAATCTATGCAAAACAGCTACTGAGAAGAAAGCGTTTTCAATAAGTCAGCAAGTTGCTCGCGCACTCCTTTCAGTGCCTTCTCGTGATCAGCCGCCGCGGCCAGCTCCGCTTCAATTCGAGCCCTTTGCTGCAAGCATGATGAAATCTTCTCATCGATTTCCCGTAGGGTAGCTTCGCGACTCTACGTAACCTGCTCAATAGAGTCAAGCTTCTGCCTCAATGCCAGCCTGTCCGAAATGCATCGCTGCAAATTGTCGAAGACGGATCTCAGTTGCGCGGCATTCGCTTCAACTTGGGCGCGCAGCCGGGCGGATTCACCTGAAGCTTCCTCGCGTTCCTTCCGCCTCAAGGTCGCTTCTTGTTCAAAATGGCGGAGGAAGGACACGCTCTGCTCAACCCACGCAGCCCGCTGGGAGTTCAAAGCCAGAATCTCAGGAGCAGGACGCCTAAGCTCAAGCTCATGCAGGCAGCCCTCAATCTTCCTGCAGTGGTTAACATAAGACTCAACGACGCCCTCGTTATGGAAATTCACAAGCGTCGCCAACATTGGATTAACCTCGGCAGCAAAATCTACGGCGAATGGGGGGGGCTTCCGCGTTAAGCTCCTCAATGTATTCACTCAACATACACAGACTGGTCACAGCGCCTTATGAAGATGGACGTCTAGAAAAGGGCCCTGCCGACATTATGATGCGAGACTCAAACGGAGCTGGAGTCGGTGCGACTGCTGCAAAACAAATCACAGTCAGATGACGACTCAAGAAATAAAGAAGATACATGAACAATAGAGTCTAATATACCGGCTGCAACAGGGGGTAGAGCTGGGAGTACCGGTGGCACGACGATACCCTCGTCCCCTCCTTCAATTTGTAAGGCTATAAGTAATGCAAAGAAGAATTAGCAATAACATGGCTTCCCGTTAAAGAAAAGAAAAGACGTCGGTTACAAAAGATACTCACCGACAACAACGGGCGGACTAATCTCCGACTGGAAGGAGAAGTGCGGGTTCAGCACTTGATACAGATGATCACAGAGAACTCCTGCAAGATTACGATGATACATGGTCAGTACACGAAAGATGTTGTCCCCGATTTAAATTGATCGCAAACCCATACCTTCCATCAGTTGAGAAGATATAAGAGGAGGCGAAGGGGCAACGACCGTCAGAGCGGCAACTGGTAGTGCTTCTTCAAGTGTCGCAGCCTCAGCGCTCGCCACACCTACATTCGAAAGGAACATAATGTCATCAGAAAGGATTGCAAAACGAAAAGAATGCAGCGACCCAAGACCTACAAGACAGGTCATCAGCCAGAACTGTGACAGGAGCATCGCCAAGCATCATGACTTCTTCGATCTCATTTAGGGGGATGGTTTCGCCGCCCGTAGCTTCGTCCCCTGATTCCATGAGAGCCGTCGTGACACTCGCGATGCCAGGCGATGGCAGGGAACCGCAAGAGGAAAGAACGGCAATGGGAGTAGTCCCGGACTCCTGGGAAAGAGTAACCGCTTCGGGCTCAGTGGTTGCCGTCATCTCACCCGCCACCTCCTCACTAGGACTTGGCCCTGCATGGTAAGATATATGAGAATCTAAAGATTAAAACTTTGACAAAAAGACTCAGTGATACGTTACCTTGGGTAGGCCTTTCAATTGCTTCCCGAGCCGCACGTGCTACCTGTCTGTGAGCGGTAGTCTGGGTGACCGGAGCACCCTCTGAAGAAGCAGGGACAGGAGAAGCAGCGCTCGAGCTGGCACCTACAGCCAAGGTGGCGTTACGTTCTCTTGCTGCACGCTTCCCACGCTTCCTTTCTGCCTGGGCTATGAGAGCTGATCTTCTCAGGACCTCCGTCAAGGAGACGTCACCGTCCGCGCCAGGAGCTACCTCTGGAGCCATTATGGCGTCCGTCATCGGTTGCTTAAGTGAAGCCTCTTTTGGCGATACTTGGAAAGTTGGGACTTCAGTAGCTGGCCTTGGAAGTGTCTCCGTACCACCCTGCGAAGTCAGCACGGCACTTGTGATAACTTGGGTCGAAGTAGTCCCTACGATAAGATGAAAAAGGGTTCAGATTACCCATAAGAAAAGGGAATGAAGGCACAATGAGCCAAAATATACCAACACCCAGCGAAGCGCGAAGCCTCTCTTCCTGCTCAAAAGTCTTGAGGGAAGCCGCGAGAGCCTCTTCAGTGGAAATGCCTGTTGAAGAAAAAGTGTCATCCAAAACACGATAATAAAAATATAATGCAACGACAAAAAGATACGACTGAAGACTACCTGACTCAGCGAGGATGATCATTCCTGCTTTGTGGCTAGCTAGTCGCTCGGAAGTTGCGATAGCAGCCTCCAGATTAGTATCATCCGGCACCATGAATAGACCCTCGTTGGTCCCGTATTCGCTTAAGCCTTCGCTATAAGGAGCATGGGGCTCCTAGCCGAATACAGCGTCCGCAGAAAGAATCGACTTCTTCTTCTTCTTCTGCAAGCGAGTACCAGTTGCCGGTAACACGAGTTTGTGCTTAGCAGGAAACTTTGGGCGACGAGTCCCGATCTCCGCACCCAAGCCGGACTCAGGAGACGCCACAGCTGCCACTTCAATGGGAGCACGCGGTAGCGATAGCTCAGGCATATCACGCGTAACCACAGCCGCAACAGCTTCTCTCAAGGGAGGACGAACAATGGTCCGTCGCTTCGGAGGAACATTTGGATTACCAGCCGGCGCTGCACCCTTGCGATCAAGCAGCAATCTCTTTTCCTCTCTAATGACGGTGCCCATCGAATGTTGATACCACGCCACATACACATTCAGGGCCTTCGGAACGCAGCTCGGTTCACTAATAAAGAAGTTGGACCCTGTGTTTAGGCGCATAAAATGATGCAGCGCGCTCCGGATACCCTCTTCAGTGGCAGCCGGTTCTCCCAAGAAAGTCTCAAGCGGGACGCCCTGATTATAGCTTAACTGCTGGGCGAAATGATGCGGGTTATATCTCATAAACAACGCCGAATCATTCTGCCTAAATACGAGAAAGCCCGGCCGATGGAATATAGATGAAGAATCTCCCGAGCTTTCAAGACAGTGGCCCCATCTTTAAAAATGTCCTGCAATGGCAGCACCGTTTTCGCGGATTCCTAGCCGATGGTTAAAATTTTATCGGTGAAGAACATGCCATCTCCAACCGTGCACGGACGAAGGAGCAAGCCTCTAGCTTCCCGTGGTGTCAGATTTACAATGGATGCGTCGACCAGTCGCATGATCCGAAGGAATTTACACCTGTTATAAAAGCAAGACCTTCTGTGGATACCGAAGACGCCAAGCACGTGCAACTCGATCCACGAGGTGACATAATGTATCGAGAAGTTTGCAGGCTGTACCCCTGGTTCAGTAGTATCCGATGCCAAGTTGAGGCCGTGATACAAATGGGCTAACCCCGCGATCCTGACGGCCACTTGTATCCCAGCAACCATTCGGTGAGCTGGATAAAAAACGGACGGCCTCATATGGCGACGGTGCATCGGAAGCGCAAACCAGCTTAGCCATAACCCAAGAAACCCCAAAAAGAACGTTTCTTCGTCGGTCCCAGGAGCTGCCATCTCTGCAAAAGGGACAACCGGGGTGTCAGGGAGAAAGAAATTCTTCTGATCCACCTCCGCCGTCGGCAGGTTGCCCAAACCTAAGCCAAAAGGATCGTCAAGTTTGGCGAACTTCGCGGCTTCCTTCGACAGTACTTCCGTACGGAGAAAACGAGCGATAAAATCGGTGAAATTAACCCCACGGCCTTCGGATTCGAGAAAGAGGCTCTCATAGATATTCAACACCTTTATCAAACTTGGGAATTGGTGTTGAATGGCGTTCTCTGGGGTGAGACCCATTACCATTGATTTAGTGGCAAAAATATACTCATCCGGAGGAAGCAGCTCCTCGTAATGTTCTGCCCTAACGGGTAAACTAGAGACCTCGGAAAATTCCTCTAAAGAAATGGAGACTTCTCGATCCAATAAAAGGAAGGTGTGGGTCGGAATGTTCCAATGCTCCAAAAATTCCTTGACCCATCATGTAGGATGTGCGGAATACTGGAACAAAGAAGCATAGATCGCAGGGTACAATCCGAGCCTTAGCAGCTGTGACTTCTTCGCCGATAAGATGTATCGAGCCCACTGCAGATATCCAGCTGGGTGACGGAGAGTTAGTCCTATGTTGTATGGCTGTCCCCAAGGGCGCGACTCGACCTGACATATGCGCCGCCCTAGAGTGTCCAAAGCCACCAGCGGCTGCATGGGTATTGCGGCCATAGAAGGCCGAAGGAGACCCTCTAAAGTCCAATTCACCTTCTCCACAGTATAGTTTATCGGGGGTGCATCTACATAAGGGATTGCCAAAATAGGATCCGAAGGTGTCGCGCAAGAAAAACTCCGACGACCTTTGATGATTTGGTTGTACCATGTTCCCCATAGATGGAGATTCTTGTGCTCCGGATCATGGTCTTTAATCAGTGCAAAGACTTCCCTGTCCACGGGCACTTCGGGGAATCCGCCTTCCGAACGGACGAACGAGAAGGAAGTGTCGAAAGACATAGTACCGGCGCGGAAAAGAACAAATTTTCAGCCGCCAATACTACAATTTAAGTTCTATCTCTAGGTAGTTGAAATCCGTACCGCACTGCAATGCAGTATAAAGGGACCAATGGGGACCCACATAATCTAGATGACAGTTCATCGTTAATAAAACAGTCTCATCATTTGATGAGACTGTCATCAAATGTGGAAATCCTCGAAGAAAGATTCTCATTCAATGAGAACCGCTCGGGCCGAGGAGTAAATCTCCCATTGAGAGCAGTGCTCTTCAACAGAGTGACATCTGTCAGCTCTGATGATGAAAGGAGTAAAATTCCTCAAGAAAATTCTAAGAGCCTTGCTCTATAAAAGTGATGGAATAACCCATCAGAAAACTTAAAATAAATTTTTTTAATTAAAATTCCATGATCTTCAAGATCCATGAACAAACTCTTAAGAGTTCTTTATGAAAGCTTAACAAATCTATATGATTTGAAAAGAAGAGCAAAGCTCTGTTAATGGGTTAAGAAACCCCAAGAAAGATCTCTTTAGATCTATGATTTCAAGAGAGCAAAGCTCTGAAAAAGGGTTTTCTTTAGATCAAAGATCTATGAAGAGCAAAGCTCTGTTTATAGGTGAAACCCTAGATTATTAAATAATCCTTTAAATGATTTAATCTTTACCTAAATTTTGACAGAGTTCTGTCCTTAAGAAAGTTCTTAAAACAAAGAGCTATACTCTAAAAGAGAATTAATTCTCAGGAATAAACAAGGAAGAAGATGAACAGAAATCATCTCAAGGGCCAAGGGTCCTATTAATAGGCACTGAGATGCCGTTTCAACTTTTGAGTTGATCCAAGGGCGCACATGCTTCCACCGCTGCACTCACTTGTATGCCACGTGAGCGCAACGGTGGGGGGCATTTTTTCCCCCAATCAGAGCAAAGCTCTGTTAAAATTTCAAACTTTGAAATGAAGCAACTTTTCATAGCAGCGCCAAATGCGCTGCGCCTTAAGCAGCGCACCACGTGCAAAGCACGTGTGCGCTAGCGCTAAAAGAGCTGCACTCTAAGTAGCGCACTACGTGCAAAGCACGTAATCGCAAGCGCTAAGTGTGCTGCACTCTAAGCAGCGCACCACGTGTAAAGCACGGGAGCGCTAGCGCTGGAACTAAACGTTCCCAACCGTTGGATCGGCGATCCAACGAACATGATTAAAACTCATCAATTAACCAGAATAAAATTCTGTTAAGGAGAGATTCCTCAAAATCTTTCCAAACAAAAACATTTTGCTCTGTAAATCAGAGCACCGTTGGATCAATGATCTAATGGTGATTAAAAATCACTAAAATATAGAATAAATTCTGTGTGGGAAAAAGATTTCACAATTTTGTTAAAAACAAGAAAATTGCCTTCTGTAAATCAGAAGCCCTTGGATCAAAGATCCAACGGGGGAGACATCCCCAAATCAATTATAGAAAAGATCTCTTCAACTGATTGAACAAATCAGCCTTGCCTATATAAAGGCCCAAAGACTTCAAGTCCCAGATAGAGGAACCCCCTATAAACTTTGAGAAATCTTAGAAAGAAGAGCAAGCTCTCGGTAGAAGAAGAAAATTCTCTTCAAGGTAAAAAGAACAGAAAGACGAAATCGTCTCATATCAAAAGAAGAATTCACTTCTTTCTTTAAGATCATAGATCTATAAGACCAAGGTCTTTCACAAAGAGATCAAAGGATCTCATCATAAAAAATAAGAAGAAGAACATAATTCTTCTTACAGATCATAGATTTATTAGACAAATTGTCTTTTACAAAAAGAGATCATGAACATCTCATTATAAAAGGGGGGGAGAATAATTCAGTTCTCTTAGGATCACAGATCCATAAAGGCAAAGCCTTTTATCAAAATAAGAGATTGAAACATCTCCTATAAAATAAGAGGTTTGTTCTAAGAACCTTGATACAAAGTCTCTTATAAGAGAGAATTTAATTCTCAGAGCGCAGAACTGATCAAAGATGCATAAAAGAAGAGCCTTAGCGCTCCAATTTAAAAGGAGCGCTTCAGCGCTGCACATCTAGCGCAAAGCACTGCAGAGCCTTAGCGCTCCTAATTTAAAAGAGCTTTAGCGCTTCTAATCTAAAAGAGCCTTAGCGTTCCAAATTTAAAGAAGCGCTTTGCGCTCAAGACTGGCGCACAGCGCCAAGCGTGCAATGTGCTCCTCACGTGTGCGCTAGTTAACAGAAGCGCCCTAGCGCTCCATATCTAGCGCAAAGCGCTGCAGCGCCTCAGCGCTCCAAATATAGCGCACTGTGCTCATTGACTGGCGCTCAGCGCCAAGCGCGCTACGTGCTCCTCACGTATGCGCTACTTCACCAGAAGCGCACTGCGCTCATTAACTGGCGCTAGCGCCAAGTGCACCACATGTTCCTCACATGTGCGCTGATAGAACATAAACTGTTCTTTAAATAAAGCCCTAGAGCTATGATGAATGCTGAACATTCAATAAAAGACAGAAAGGCTGTCAGAACCTATATCAATGCTCAACATTATCAAATGTTTAACATTATAACTGAGTGGGCCGAGCCCAAAGTGGCCACAGAACTCTCATTCAGATTAATTGAGCCCATATGCTCATAAATCTCAGATTTTAGTCCCAATTGGACTACAGATCTCCCAACCAAAATTGGTTCAAGGGTACATCTTTCACTCCTCTGATATTTGTCATTGTAATCCTTCAACGTCGTCAGAGAGGTGACGGGTCCCGACAACCAGACATTCCATGGACTGTGGGGTCCTTAAACCCATGGACTATGATGTCCTTAACCTTGGACTATGGGGTCCTTAAACCCATGGACTATGATGTCCTTAAACATGGACTGTGGGGTCCTTAAGCCCATGGACTATGATGTCCTTAACCTTGGACTGTAATGTCCTTAAACTAATTATGGACCGCAATGTCCCTAAACTATAACAATAGAGTCCAAATGCTCTTTTGTTGGATCTAAACGATCTCGTTAAGTTGATCTTAGTCTAAAATTAGACTAACGTATTCTTAACAAACGTTTAAGTTGATCTTAGTCTCAAATAAGACTAACGCATCCTTAAACCCAACCCCAAACCCAAATCTAAGAAAATATGGAGTTGGACTAATCCACGCCCTACGGGCGACAACCTAAATTAGTCTTCGTATACAATCCACGGGCAACCAAAAACAAAACAAACACCCTCGACACGAAGTGACCATCTGGAGAAGGAGAAAGTGGTTACCGCGATGTGGTAGCATAATTAACTGCAGGGGCTTAAGCCTGCAGGGAAGAGCGTCCCCACAATCATAAAAACCCCTCAACGAGGGGGAATCTGACGAAGTCTGCTACATTGTCCGCATCCGTTTAAACTTTCGATACATGGTGTCATAAATCAACTTGGTATCTTCGGAGAGGTGGACGGATAGCACCAAATAGCATCTGCCCTTTAAATTCAGGCCCGGATGTACCAACATCCCGATCATGTCTTTTCGGCGGAGAACAGTAATCTCAAGGCAATTATTATGATTGCAAGTAGGCGATTATGATAATTGTGGGAGGACCTATACAGGTAGAACAGACTTGCTCAAAATGATAGTATGCTATCTGGTTTGTCTTCATCATTGATGAAGCCCGTAGGATTCTTGCTTGACTACCAGGATTATGATGGTGATCATATATATGGGAGCTAAGTAGTCCATAAGCACATCCTTAAATGTCCCTAGTCATGGGAGTATCGAGACTGGGTATCGATATTCTGGAGTGGACTAGTGCATACGTTTTTAGACCCCGATAAAGGGTGGTGGTCGGTCTCACAAGCCACTGGTATTGTGTCATCTAGGATAGTATACATGTGCTCACTAGAGGTGAGTATACCAGAAAAACTCGTCGAGAACTTCTAGATGGTATTATATCTATCATTAGATGGAAGTTCTCAGGTGGCATGAGTACTGTTTAGTTTTTTGACCTGAGATCTTCATTTGTCTCGTGTGAGTTCTTACTGTACTTTGATTATTACCCTACCACAGCTTAAAGAAGTCGTGCAAATAAGTTTTAGTTGGGTACAGTCCCGAGCCATATGGAGGTAGTGATCGATTGTCAAGAATTCGTCTCTTCTGGTATTAGGAGTCGATGTCATGCTGTATTCGGTTTTCCATCACCCTAAATCCATGGCCACGGTGGATGAGATTTACTGATAGTTGTTCAGTAGTTTCTCAGTGGTGATGAGCTTGACTCCGACATGACTTATCGGGTTGTTAGGGGTCTGACGTTATCCATCCGTAGACCCGATATGCGATACTCATAGACGAAAAGACCAGACTGTACGGAGATTGTCACATTAACGCTCAGTAGGGTAAGGACGCACTTGATTATCGACCCCCTTTCGGCAAGTACCTAGGTAGCCTGTAACGCCTTGAAATTCGTTTAGGATATTTTCGCGTTAATTAGCATGTGTGCGTGTTTTTCAAAAAAAAAAACGGATATCTTATTTTCCTTCTTGGCTAGTGGTTTTTGTGTTGTGAAGTGTTTATATGGGTATATATACATATTTATAGGGTTGTTAATTATTTTTAGTCGGGTTTACCCTAAGTGTGAATTTTTGTGTTAGGAGTACACATGCACACTTAGTTTTTTGAGACTAGATGAGAAATGTATCATGTTAGCCCTTCTTCATTTGATGCATGGTTGATAATCTATTTCTCCCCCCCATTTCAACAAGTCAAACCCTTTTATAATTCAAAGATTTCAATTAAACAAATGAGGTATGGTGTTAGGTAGGAAGTTTGACCTTTTGACCCATTTTTCTTCTTTTTTCTCTCTCTCTACTCTTCATTCAGAATTCCAGCAGAAATTGCAGCAGAAAAACCCTCATTCCCCCCCTTTTCTCTTCTCTTTTCACTTCTCTTTAGATCCTCATTCAAACCCTACTCAAATCTAACCTTTTTCCTTCACAAAACCTTGGTTTAATGGCTCATTTGAGGTGTTTAGTGGCAAGACTGCATACTTGAAGCTAGATATTGGGCTTTTGGTGTTTCTTGAGATCTTTTGAAGGTATTAACTCACCCTTAGCACCCCTTTTACATAACTTGTAGTATTTCTAGCAAAATATCACATTTTATGCATGTTTTGTGCATTATAAAGGGATTTAGTGAGGTTGTGATAAAAATTAACTTTTTATGGCTTGATTAGCTTGGTAATGTGATATTAGTATAGTTTTAGACTTGGGTTTGTTTCAGATTTCACAAATATACACTAAATTATCATTTTAGTGCAAAGGTGTGATTTTTAACTTGAAATTGGGTTCTGTTGAAACTGCTACTACCCGGGGTGTTTCAGAATAAAATTGTATTTATTGTAGCTTGTGTATGGGGTATAGAGTGCACACACCAAACCCGGGAGCCCACCCCCCTACACAGGCCGCTAAAAAACTCATTCTGGCCACAATTTGCGGCCAGATGGGAGAATTGTGGGTTGGGGTTTTGGTGGTTGGTGTCTTCTGGTATTTGGAGTGTTTTGGTATATTTATTTTTATAAAACTCTTTCTGTATCAAAACCTGGGACCTATTACCCTATTTTCCGTATTTTAAATCTTCGCGACACACGTGATACGTGTGTGGGTTTGGGTTGTGCTGCGTATCGCGACGCGTCAGATTAGCTTCAGGAGCGTAATCACACGTTTTAGCGTATTGCGCACACGCGCGCTTGGTTTACAATGCGGGTTTCTAGTTTGACCTTAATATTGCGTTTTTGGTAGATTTGAGCTTATGTGTGATATATTGTGTAATTCTAGGTTCGCAGGCGAGTGAGACGGACGCTGCGAAGAAGGGGAAGCAAGTCGTCGGCTACACTTAGCGCGAGACTTCGGTGAGTAGATTAACATCTACGGGGATATCGCCCGCATGGCGTTTATGCGTCAGGGCTGATAGGACTTTATATCTACATATTGCATTTACCTACAATGACTGTTCATGGATACTGTTGTTGCATACTGCATTCCCTTCTATATGTATGAAAACTTAGAATTGATAGAACACCACACTATTACTAACGGTTCATGTTGCACGAGCACTAATCTGCATGTTACACACACACCGTTAGTAATTGCCATGACACACTCACTGTAGAATTGCCATGATCATTATACTGTAGTTCATTTGACATATGATTCGATATGATTTTCAAAGAAATTGGAAGCCGCATGCTGTCGTGAAAACTGAAACTATCTTAAGAAAAGCGGTTTCTCCCTTGTACCTATATTATGACTTGATGTACATAGCATACCGTATTTGATCTACTCGTTGGTGTTGGATTTTTATGTGATTTCTGGTTTTGAGGACCGTGGAATTATTTAAGAAAAGATGCACTATTTGAAAACCCGGTTCCTCGTGATATGATATTTTGGTGCGTCCACCACGCGTTTTCTCGGTGCTGAGACGTGTGCTTGAAACCCGATTCGTGGACTGGATTATCTGTTTGCGGGTTCGTGGTGGACCCGGTATGGTTCCCCTCGGCAAGATGATCGATGGATTTTGCCGATTGAGCCTGGAGGTGGGCGAGTACCTACCGGTGATTGGTTGGACCTAGCGGTTTTCCGGAGGATACTGACCAGAGTCGAGAGATGGATGCGGGATGATCCGTACTGCCGGGGCCGAGGGCCGATACCGCAGACGGAGCCCGTGGGCTGATCCGGACTTACGGAGCCCGATGTATGAGGATTTGCGTGTCGATGCTGGACACGAGTATTTATGATTTTTTTGGGTGCCGATATTGGGCACTCGTGATTCTCAGAGATTTACAGGATTTGAGGGCCGAGGAGAGTGCCGGCGCCTGAGTTTATTTGGGATTTGGGTGCAGCTTTGGGCACCGATTATTTTTCCACGATTGATATTTCGTGTAGATGTTGTTTATCCCATGCTCAACAGTGATTATCATGTATCTCATCCTGTAGTTATTTTACCTGACAGAGCATTTGCTTGATTTGCACTTACTGCTTGTCACATATAGATTTACCTGCTGGCATATGATAGCGTAGCGCAGTACGTGCATGCTCGTGATTACCCTTATATGTTATCTCTATTCACGAGTTGGCAACTCACCCCCGTTGTGCCACAGTATTTGCAGGTTGCCCCTCAGAGTAGTCGCGGCAGGCTGCTTTTTTGTATCTTTTGGCTACAGATACCACTACAGCTGGTGCGAAAGCTATTTTGCTATTAGGTGGGTTGTGGTATCTGGTTACTTTATTGTACACACTTTTGTATCTAGTATTCTCCATCTACCATATATGTACTGGATTTAGTGACAGTGTGAGGTCGATGATGTATATTTTTGTATTATGGTGTCGAGCTCGTGGGAGCCGACTGTTATATATACTGTCGTTTATTATTTTGTGATGTTTACTTATTGCTCATTCTTCGCTACGGCGTCGTATATTACTCTTGTGGTGATGGTTTCCGCCGTTGGGCTTGATTGTTCCCGTTGGGGATGCTTTATTTCATTATATATCATTTTCACTTATATCCTGTTTTATACCCGATTTTCGGGGTTACTTTTACATAGGAAATGCTGCCAAAATTATATTAAGGATAGTTAAATTTTAAAAAGAACTTCATTGAGCTATTAAGGTTTTCTAATGTTTTAATTGAATGTTTTCAACACTCACTGCTTTTAAATGGTTATGATTTCTGGGTTCGGCTTACTTAGTCGCGTTACGCCTGTAGACGTTGCGTGGTTAAGTGCCGGTCATGGGTCGAAATATTCGGGTCGTGACAAAGTTGGTATCAGAGCGTAGGTTTTACCTTTCGGAGTGTAGGATGACCTGGTATGATGGAGTAGGTAGCTGAAGCAGAGCGGCGTAGCGTGCGTATGTTCCGCGGCATACTCACGACACGGTACTCCGCCAAAGCGACCTTAGGACTTATTGATTTAAATTCCTTTTGAGTATATACATTCTTACGATTCGATTTCTTCATCCTTATCGAATCGTATTTTCCTTTCAGCCATTATGCCGCCAAAGACTATGAGGGTGCAGAGAGCGGCCGCGAGGGCCGAGATTCGAGTTGATTCGTCTGAGACGATGACTGATCCGGGCAGTACAACGGTTGTACCCGAGCTGGTTGTTCCTCTCGTGACAGATCAGATCGCCACGCTAGGGCTGGTATGCAGGAGATGCGCCAGACGGTGGGATCCAGCATGCAGGAGATGCGCCAGATGATAGGATCACTAGTTGAGACGCTTCGAGCGCAGCGACCAGAGGTAGCTCCACCCGTTATAGAGACCGCGATGGTACCTACTGCACAACCAGTTGCCCCTGCAGCTACGGAGGTGATTACAGTATCTCTATCAGAGTTCATGAGGCTGAAGCCTCTGGTCTTCACAGGCACCGATGCAGCCGAGGACCCACAGTCCTTCATTGATAGGATGGCTCGGATATGTCGTTCCCTCAGATGCGCAGATGCGAGATGGGTTGAGTTCGCGAGCTTTCGCCTGGAAGGTCTTGCGCAGAAATGGTGTGAATCAGTCGAGAAGAGCAGAGCAGCAGGTCTTCCTCCTATGACCTGGACAGAGTTCGTGGCGCTATTTCTTACCCGCTTCCTCCCACTGAGTGTCAGAGATGCTAGAGCACACAGGTTCGAGTCCTTACGCCAGACTCCGGAGATGTCAGTGGCAGAGTATGATGTGCTGTTCACAGAGCTATCTATCTATGCCCCGTATCTAGTGGCTACCGAGGAGTTGCGAGTCAAGAGATTTTTTCGAGGCTTGCTTACACCACTGTTCCTTTCGATCAGCGCGCAGCACTACGAGACATATGCAGCAGCGGTAGATGCAGCTCTATTAGTCTAGGAGCGCCTTGCTGAGACTTCGGTAGTTCCAGAGCCGAAGAGAGTTCGTACTGGTATAGCAGCACGGAGACAGACATTCAGACGCCGCGACAGGTATCGTTCAGGTACGAGGAGTGGCAGAGATTCGGGATGAGGCCAGATGTTTAGTTCGTATCCACGGGAGAGTCAGCAGTCGTCGCAAGGTTGCTATAGATGCGGCAGTTTACTTCACCTCGTCAGAGATTATCCTGAGATACACCGGAGGGAGACAGCAGCACCGCATGTCACCTTACCACCTTCACCATCCAGAGAGCGTTGCCTGTTGTTCCAACTGTTACTCCGTGTCAGACTCATACATAGAGAGGTCGTGGGCGTGGAGGAGTTGATCAGAGAGGACGGGATGACCGAGGCAGAGGACAGTCGGTCATAGGTGGAGGGCAGGCATGAGTTTTTGCTTTGACGCATCAGGACGCGCAGGCGTCCAATGCGGTTGTCTCAGGTATCCTTCCAGTATGTTCTGTTGATGCACACGTATTGTTCGATCCCGGATCCACGCACTCGTACGTATCTACACACTTCGTGCCGAGTTTGGGTAGAGAGTCCGGTTTGCTTGATCAGCCGCTTGTTGTGACTACTCCTGTGGGAGAGTCGTTTATTGCTAGGCACGTGTTCCGATCCTGTACCGTCTGTATTGGCGAGAGAGAGTTGCCTGTCGATTTGATCCTTCTTGAGATGTTGGACTTCGACGTTCTTTTGGGCATGGATTGGCTAGCCACGTGCTATGCTTCTGTGGACTGCCGTAAGAAGACAGTTAGATTTTGTTTTCCCGGCGAGTCGGTTTTTGTTGTGTTGGGGGACCGTGGTGCCGCCCCACACTGTGTGATTTCTTCTTTTCGCGCTGGACAGCTTTTGAGGAAGGGATGTCAGGGATTTCTCGCCTATGTTTGTGATATTAGAGCTACAGAGGTTCCTCTGGATCAGGTTCCGGTTGTTAGCGAGTTCCCTGATGTGTTCCCTGACGAGCTTCCTGGGCTACCGCCCAAGCGCGACATTTCTTTCTGTATTGATTTGGTTCCTGGCACAGGGCCTATTTCCATACCGCCTTATCGGATGGCCCCGGCGGAAATTAGAGAATTGAAGGGCCAGTTGCAAGATTTGCTGGATAAGGAACATATTCGACCCAGTGTTTCTCCATGGGGTGCTCCAGTCCTGTTCGTCAAGAAGAAGGACGGCAGTTTGCGTCTGTGTATCGACTATCGCCAGCTTAACAGGGTTACAGTGCGGAACAGATATCCTTTGCCACGTATCGAAGATTTGTTCGACCAGCTTCAGGGGGCAGGATACTTTTCGAGGATCGATTTGCGATCAGGCTATCATCAGCTGTGGGTTCGACAGGAGGACATTCCTAAGAAAGCTTTCCGCACGCGCTACGGCCATTACGAGTTTTTGGTGATGTCGTTCGGACTCACCAATGCGCCAGCAGCATTCATGGATTTGATGAACCGTATTTTCCGGCCGTATCTTGATCTGTTCATCATTGTATTCATTGACGATATTCTGGTGTATTCTCGGAGTAGAGAGGAGCACGAGCAGCACCTGCGGATTACACTGCAGACCTTGAGAGAGCATCAGCTTTTCGCCAAGTTCTCCAAATGTGCTTTCTGGCTGGACAACGTAGACTTCTTGGGGCACGTGATTTCACGAGACGGTATATGTGTAGACCCGAGGAAGATCGAGGCCGTTCAGAGTTGGCCTAGACCCACATCAGTTACGGAGATTCGCAGCTTTCTAGGGCTGGCCGGCTACTACAGGAGATTTGTGCAGGATTTCTCTCGCATTGCTACACCTTTGACCGGGTTGACCCGGAAGGGAGTTCCTTTCGTTTGGAAAGAGGAGTGTGAGCACAGTTTTCAGCAATTACGGGCTCTACTGACTACGTCGCCAGTTTTATCATTGCCTTCAGGGTCAGGCGGATTTGTGGTATATTGTGATGCTTCTCTAGTAGGGCTAGGGTGTGTTCTGATGCAGCATGATAGGGTGATCGCGTATGCTTCACGGCAATTGAAGAAACATGAACAGAACTATCCCACTCACGATTTGGAGATGGCTGCAGTGGTCTTTGCACTTAAGATCTGACGACATTACCTATACGGCGAGTCATGCCAGATATTCACTGATCATAAGAGCTTAAAGTATATATTCCAGCAGTGAGACCTGAACCTTAGACAGCGCCGATGGATGGAGTTAGTGAAGGACTACGACTGCGAGATCTTGTATCACCCGGGCAAGGCTAATGTAGTGGCGGATGCTTTGAGTAGGAGGCCCGGAGGTAGTCTATGTCGTTTGAGCGCAGTGCAGAGGCAGTCGTCGGCAGATTTTATGCGACAGCCGGGTACAGTTTGAGTTTACGCCGATCGGAGGACAGATTGCGCATGTTCGTGCACGCCCACAGTTGCTTGACCGTATACATGAGGCACAGCACAGTGATGACCGTTGTTCAGAGATCAAGACGCAGATGAGACAGGGCAGATTTTCCGAGTTCGTGATCGATGATCAGGGGATACTACGATTTGGGACCAGATTGTGCGTACCAGATGCTGAGGGACTGCGGCGTGAGATTCTCGAGGAGGCACATCGATCGGTGTATAGTGTTCATCCAGGTTCCACCAAGATATACCATGATTTGAGAGATGTTTACTGGTGGGACGGGATGAAGAGGGACATCGCAGATTTTGTGTCGAGATGCCTGACTTGTCAGCAAATCAAGGCTGAGCATCAGAGGCCCGCGGGAGAGCTACAGCCGTTGCCCATTCCGGAGTGGAAATAGGAACAGATTTCTATGGACTTTATTGTGGGTCTACCCAGGACTAGTCGAGGGTATGACTCCATCTGGGTGATCGTGGATCGTTTGACGAAAGCGGCTCACTTCCTACCGGTGAAGACGACTTTTGGATTTGCTCAATATGCCCAGATTTATATTGATGAGATTGTACGACTGCACGGAGTTCCGACATGTATCGTGTCTGACAGAGGCACCCAGTTTACCAGCCGACTATGGCAGAGGCTTCAGGAGGCTTTGGGAACCCGCTTGAGTTTTAGCACAGCATTTCATCCGCAGACCGACGGACAGTCAGAGCGGACTATTCATACTCTCGAGGACATACTCAGAGCGTGCGTATTAGACTTTGGAGGTAGCTGGGATCATCATTTGCCCTTAGTAGAGTTCTCCTATAACAACAGCTACCAGCAGACCATTCAAATGGCACCGTTTGAGGCTCTTTATGGGAGGAGATGTAGATCGCCCGCCTGTTGGACAGAGCTCAGTGAGAGCAGTATCTTAGGGCCGCAGATTATGGAGGAGACGACCGCGAAGATCCAGTTGATTCGTGATAGGATGAGAGCAGCCCAGAGTAGGCAGAGATCTTATGCGGACCGTCGTCGGCACAGACTTAAGTTTTCTGTTGGTGATCATGTTTTCTTGAGGGTCTCCCCAATGAAGGGTGTGATGAGATTTGGGAAGAAGGGGAAGCTTAGTCCCAGATATGTGGGCCCCTTCGAGATCCTCGAGCGTGTTAGTGCCGTTGCGTATCAGTTAGCCCTTCCGCCAACTTTTCCAGACGTGCACCGGTATTTCACGTTTCGATGCTCCGCAGATATCTTCATGATCCTTCGCATGCGATTGAGCACCCGACGATCCAGCTTGAGCGCGATCTTTCCTATGCAGAGCAGCCGGTGATGATTTTGGATCGACAAGTGAAGAAATTGAGATCGAAGGACATACCGTCAGTCAAGGTACTTTGGCGTGGTCCGAGCAACGAGGAGGTCACTTGGGAGACCGAGAGCGAGATGAGGAAGAGGTATCCCCGCCTTTTTGAAGGTATGTATAGTTAGATTTTTAAATTCGAGGACCGAATTTCTTTAACGAGGGTAGATTGTAACGCCTTGAAATTCGTTTAGGATGTTTTCGCGTTAATTAGCATGTGTGCGTGTTTTTCAAAAAAAAAACGGATATCTTATTTTCCTTCTTGGCTAGTGGTTTTTGTGTTGTGAAGTGTTTATATGGGTATATATACATATTTATAGGGTTGTTAATTATTTTTAGTCGGGTTTACCCTAAGTGTGAATTTTTTTGTTAGGAGCACACATGCACATTTAGTTTTTTGAGACTAGATGAGAAATGTATCATGTTAGCCCTTCTTCATTTGATGCATGGTTGATAATCTATTTCTCCCCCCCCCATTTCAACAAGTCAAACCTTTTATAATTCAAAGATTTCAATTAAACAAATGAGGTATGGTGTTAGGTAGGAAGTTTGACCTTTTGACCCATTTTTCTTCTCTTTTCTCTCCCTCTACTCTTCATTCACAATTCCAGCAGAAATTGCAGCAGCAAAACCCTCATTTCCCCCCCTTTTCTCTTCTCTTTTCACTTCTCTTTAGATCCTCATTCAAACCCTACTCAAATCTAACCTTTTGCCTTCACAAAACCTTGGTTTAATGGCTCATTTGAGGTGTTTAGTGGCAAGACTGCATACTTGAAGCTAGATCTGGGGCTTTTGGTGTTTCTTGAGATCTTTTGAAGGTATTAACTCACCCTTAGCACCCCTTTTACATAACTTGTAGTATTTCTAGCAAAATATCACATTTTATGCATGTTTTGTGCTATATAAAGGGATTTAGTGAGGTTGTGATCAAAATTAACTTTTTATGGCTTGATTAGCTTGGTAATGTGATATTAGTGTAGTTTTAGACTTGGGTTTGTTTCAGATTTCACAAATATACCCTAAATTATCATTTTAGTGCAAAGGTGTGATTTTTAACTTGAAATTGGGTTCTGTTGAAACTGCTACTACCCGGGGTGTTTCAGAATAAAATTGTATTTACTGTAGCTTGTGTATGGGGTATAGAGTGTACACACTAAACCCGGGAGCCCACCCCCTACCCAGGCCGCTAAAAAACTCATTCTGGCCGCAATTTGCGGCCAGATAGGAGAATTGTGGGTTGGGGTTTTGGTGGTTGGTGTCTGCTGGTATTTGGAGTGTTTTGGTATATTTATTTTTATAAAACTCTTTCTGTATCAAAATCTGGTACCTATTATCCTATTTTCCGTATTTTAAATCTTCGCGACACACGTGATACGTGTATGGGTTTGGGTTGTGTTGCGTATCGCGACGCGTCAGGTTAGCTTCAGGAGCGTAATCACACGTTTTAGCGTATCGCGCACACGCGCGCTTGGTTTGCAACGCGGGTTTCTAGTTTGACCTTAATATTGCGTTTTTGGTAGATTTGAGCTTATGTGTGATATATTGTGTAATTCTAGGTTCGCAGGCGAGTGAGACGGACGCTGCGAAGAAGGGGAAGCAAGTCGTCGGCTACACTTAGCGCGAGACTTCGGTGAGTAGATTAACATCTACGGGGATATCGCCCGCATGGCGTTATGCGTCAGGGCTGATAGGACTTTATAGCTACATATTGCATTTACCTACATTGACTGTTCATGGATACTGTTGTTGCATACTGCAAGCCCTGCTATATGTATGAAAACTTAGAATTGATAGAACACCGCACTATTACTAACGGTTCATGTTGCACGAGCACTAATCTGCATGTTACACACACACCGTTAGTAATTGCCATGACACACTCACTGTAGAATTTCCATGATCATTATATTGTAGTTCAGTTCACATATGATTCGATATGATTTTCATAGAAATTGGAAGCCGCATGCTGTCTTGAAAACTGAAACTATCTTAAGAAAAGCGGTTTCTCCCTTGTACCTATATTATGACTTGATGTACATAGCATATCGTATTTGATCTACTCGTTGGTGTTGGATTTTTATGTGATTTCTGGTTTTGAGGACCGTGGAATTATTTAAGAAAAGATGCACTATTTGAAAACCCGGTTCCTCGTGATATGATATTTTGGTGCGTCCACCACGCGTTTTCTCGGTGCTGAGACGTGTGCTTGAAACCCGATTCGTGGAGTGGATGATCCATTTGCGGGTTCGTGGTGGACCCGGTATGGTTCCCCTCGGCAAGATGATCGATGGCTTTGCTGATTGAGCCTGGAGTTGGGTGAGTACCTACCGGTGATTGGTTGGACCTGGCGGTTATCCGGAGGATACTGACCAGAGTTGAGAGATGGATGCGGGATGATCCGTACTGCCGGGGCCGAGGGCCGATACCGCAGACGGAGCCCGTGGGCTGATCCAGACTTACGGAGCCCAATATATGAGGATTTGCGTGTCGATACTGGACACGAGTATTTATGATATATGATATGGGTGCCGATGTTGGGCACTCGTGATTCTCAGAGATTTACAGGATTTGAGGGCCGAGGAGAGTGCCGGCGCCTGAGTTTATTTTGGATTTGGGTGCAGCTTTGGGCACCGATTATTTTTCCACGATTGATATTTCGTGTAGATGTTGTTTATCCCATGCTCAGCAGTGATTATCATGTATCTCATCCTGTAGTTATTTTACCTGACAGAGCATTTGCATGATTATTGCACTTACTGCTTGTCGCATATAGATTTACCTGCTGGCATATGATAGTGTAGCGCAGTACGTGCATGCTCGTGATTACCCTTATATGTTATCTCTATTCACGAGTTGGCAACTCACCCCCGTTGTGCCACTGTATTTGCAGGTTGCCCCTCAGAGTAGTCGCGGTAGGCTGCCTTTTTGCATCTTTTGGCTACAGATATCACTACAGCTGGTGCGAGAGCTATTTTGCTATTAGGTGGGTTGTGGTATCTGGTTACTTTATTGTACACACTTTTGTATCTAGTATTATCCATCTACCATATATGTACTGGACTTAGTGACAGTGTGAGGACGATGATGTATATTTTTGTATTCTGGTGTCGAGCTCGTGGGAGCCGACTGTTATATATACTGCCGTTTATTATTTTGTGATGTTTACTTATTGCTCATTCTTCGTTACGGCGTCGTATATTACTCTTGTGGTGATGGTTTCCGCCGTTGGGCGTGATTGTTCCCGTTGGGGATGCTTTATTTCATTATATATCATTTTCACTTATATCCTGTTTTATACCCGATTTTCGGGGTTACTTTTACAAAGGAAATGCTGCCAAAATTATATTAAGGATAGTTAAATTTTAAAAAGAACTTCATTGAGCTATTAAGGTTTTCTAATGTTTTAATTGAATGTTTTCAACACTCACTGCTTTTAAATGGTTTTGATTTCTGGGTTCGGCTTACTTAGTCGCGTTACGCCTGTAGACGTTGCGTGGTTAAGTGCCGGTCACGGGTTGAAATATTCGGGTCGTGACAAAGTTGGTATCAGAGCGTAGGTTTTACCTTTCGGAGTGTAGGATGACCTGGTATGATGGAGTAGGTAGCTGAAGCAGAGTGGCGTAGCGTGCGTATGTTCCGCGGCATACTCACGACACGGTACTCCGCCAAAGCGACCTTAGGACTTATTGATTTAAATTCCTTTTGAGTATATACATTCTTGAGATTCGATTTCTGCATCCTTATCGAATCCTATTTTCCTTTCATCCATTATGCCGCCAAAGACTACGAGGGCGCAGAGAGCGGCCGCGAGGGCCGAGATTCGAGTTGATTCGTCTGAGACGAGGACTGATCCGGGCAGTACACTGGTTGTACCTGAGCAGGTTGTTCCTCCCGTGACAGATCAGATCGCCACGCTAGGGGCTGGTATGCAGGAGATGCGCCAGACGGTGGGATCCAGCATGCAGGAGATGCGCCAGATGATAGGATCGCTAGTTGAGACGCTTCGAGCGCAGCGACCAGAGGTAGCTCCACCCGTTACAGAGACCGCGATGGTACCTACCGCACAACCAGTTGCCCCTGCAGCTACGAAGGTGATTACAGTATCGCTATCAGAGTTCATGAGGCTGAAGCCTCCGGTCTTCACAGGCACCGATGCAGCCGAGGACCCACAGTCCTTCATTGATAGGATGGCTCGGATATGTCGTTCCCTCAGATGCGCAGATGCGAGATGGGTTGAGTTCGCGAGCTTTCGCCTGGAAAGTCTTGCGCAGAAATGGTGTGAATCAGTCGAGAAGGGCAGAGCAGCAGGTCTTCCTCCTATGACCTGGACAGAGTTCGTGGCGCTATTTCTTACCCGCTTCCTCCCACTGAGTGTCAGAGATGCTAGAGCACACAGGTTCGAGTCCTTACGCCAGACTCCAGAGATGTCAGTGGCAGAATATGATGTGCTGTTCACAGAGCTATCTATCTATGCCCCGTATCTAGTGGCTACCGAGGAGTTGCGAGTCACGAGATTTGTTCGAGGCTTGCTTACACCACTGTTCCTTGCGATCAGCGCGCAGCACTACGAGACATATGTAGCAGCGGTAGATGCAGCTCTATTAGTCGAGGAGCACCTTGCTGAGGCTTCGGTAGTTCCAGAGCCGAAGAGAGTTCGTACTGGTATAGCAGCACGGAGACAGACATTCAGACGCCGCGACAGGTATCGTTCCGGTACGAGGAGTGGCAGAGATTCGGGACGAGGCCGGATGTTTAGTTCGTATCCACGGGAGAGTCAGCAGTCGTCGCAAGGTTTCTATAGATGCGGCAGTTTACTTCACCTCGTCAGTTTACTGGGCATCGATATTCTGGAGTAGACCGGTGTATACGTTTCTAGGCCTCGACGAGGGGCGATGGTTGGTCCCTCAGCCATTGGTCTTTTGCACCTAAGATCGTATACTGGTGCTCACAAGGGGTGAGTATACTGGACAAACTCGCCGAGAATTTCTAGATGGTACTATACCTATCGTCAGATAGCAGTTCTCAGGTGACATGAGTATAGGTTAGTGTTTTGACCCGAGATCGTCATTTGTTTCGTGTGAGTTCCTTCTCTACTTTGATCACAACCCTACCACAGTTCTACTGAGTCGTGCAAACAGGTTTTGGTTGGGTACAGTCCCGAGACACATGGAGGCAGTGAGTGATTGTTGGGGATTCATCTCTTCCTGTATCGGGAGTTGATATCACACTGTGTTCGATTGGTCAGGACCATAAGACCTTGGCCAAGGCAGTTGGGATTTACTAATAGATTGATCAGCAGTTTCCCGGATTGGTCCTAAGCCGCATCAGCATGAATTATTGGGTTATTAGGGTCTGACGTTTACCACCCCATAAACCCGGTATGCGATACTCTCAGACGAAGAAACATGACTGTACGGAGATTATCACGGATAGGCTCAGTAGGGATCCGGATGAGTTTGCTCATCGGCCTTCCTTTTCGACAGGTGTTTATATCAGAATTTTGCATTATTATATCGCCCATTCTTAATCATATTACAAATAAATAGGTGCTTTTGATCCGTGTCTGCTAAATAGTTGCAGGTTACAGGTTCTTAGACCATTACAGTGAAATGCTTTGAAAAGACGCTACAAATGTGAGACTACGACCAACAATAGATGAATCCGTATGATGCCGCCTACCAGTTCAAGGAACAAATGAAAATCAGTAAACAGTTCAAATGCACAAGTCCCAAGGGCAGCACAAGATTCAATACCTCAAAGCGAAACTCACGGTAAAAGTCCACATAATTCTGCACTGTTGGAAATCTGAAAGAAAGTAGAAAAGATCCTGAGGAACCAAGTGAAGAAGACAGAACGAAAAAGAAACATGAAACAACCTTAGAAATTTGAGCCAGAGATCCCACCATATGGCCGCGGAACCGCGGCCAAACATGGCATTCTGCCGCGGTTCCGCGGCCATGCAGTGCACGTGTCGGTGCACGTGCCGGTGGGTGTCGGTGCTTTGACCAGGCTTCCTTAGGGTAGTATTGTAAATTCAGATGTGGATCAGATGTAAAACCTAGGGTTTCTCCTATCTATAAATAGGAGGGCTCAAAGCCAAATAAAGGGTGCCTCTTTAGGGTGCCTCTTTGGAGATGCCTCTTTTAATTTCTAAATTAAAATTTATTCATTGTAATCGTCAAGAGGTGTCAATAAAGTAAGTTGTTTTATCTTGCAAATTTTCCATTCAAATTTTATTTCTGTAATTTTTATCTGCTTTTATTTATCTGCAAGTTAATTAGTTTATTAAAAAGAAAAAAATTATAAAAATGAATTCCATTGTTAATACCCTAATGAGTGAGTAGTTCCTTACTTGTTAGGGTTAGGATTGGGTAAGTTTGAGAGATGGAAATCTCTCACTCCTTTCTTGTCCATATAATATTTTAATTAGGACTCTATTTGAATCAAACACATACCGCTCACTACGGCACCCTATCCCACGAGATAGCGGTGATTCCCTAGTTAGACCGGTTGTGGTTGATTCAAATAGAGGTTAGGGCTAAGAGTTAAGAAAGGACGGACAAGGACCAAAAGGAAGAAACTACGTTTCTTCCTAGTCGTGCTAATCCCCTTTGTTGACTATTACCCTAACACCTTTATTATTAATTAGGGCAAAGGAAGCAGTGAGTAGAGCTATTTTTCCAAACTAACCTAATCTTAACACTAGCAAGCTCTCTAAATCAATTTAAACTCATTCTTAGATCGTAAAACAAAACCATCTTTTCATTTGGACTTAACTCGTTAGAACTTAAAGAAAGAACACATGTTCCCTGTGGACCGATCCGTACTCAACCGGCTAGCTACCAAGCGGCATCGTTATTGATTGCGGTATATTCTTAATTTTGATTTTAAAACGCACGTACGCAAAACAGCTCATCAATCAAATGGCGCCGTTGCCGGGGAGACGGTAGTCTCTTTCTTTGTGTAATTTCGGGTTAATAAAATAAAAAAAAAATTAAAAAATTGAAAAATTTTAAAACAAAAAAAATAAAAATAAACATAAAAAAACCACCTTGTCATTTTTGAAAGGTTTTTATGCAAGTGTGCAGGCTTGGAGACGGACTGATTCAAATCTGGAGCAAACCCAGTGAACAAATCAAGAAACATAGGATCTGAACAGACAGAGGAGGACCATAACAGCATATAGAAAAATCTCGGAGGCCTGAACCAATTGAACCACTGCGGAACCGCGGCTAAAGTAGTGGTTTGACCGTGGAACCGCGGTCAAATTGCTGATGTCAGCACCCAGAATTCTCTATAAGTATTTTGTCCTCTCTCCTACCTCCTGAGCTCCACTGAAAATTTTTCCTGCAGGGTTCTTTGCGTAAAAATTCTTTCTCTTATCCAATAAATTGTTTTTGGTGCAGGATTCTTTGCGCTGCCAAATAAAAAAAAATTTGCAGGTGTTTTAGATTTTTGGTGTGTTAACTGCTTTGCATAAGTAATACGGAATCTAAGGGGCTATAACACCAATCAAGATTGGGTGGAGATTTCATTACCCTTCCTAATACCCCAGAAATCACAAAAAACATTTGCATCAACCTTTGAACTAATTAAAAAATATTTAGACTCAGCCAATTAAGGACTGTCGTGCTCATTAGGACAGAGGAAGGTTGTGGGCATTCAGTCGTTTATCTAAACCTGACTTTGTGGTTCCTAGGCTAGACAAGTGAGAAAGGTAACTTTAAAAGGCCCGTCTCACGGTGATTCGTGAGCGGAACCCTCCTTTCTTCACTTATGCTTACCTGGCCACAATTGGCCGTGAAGAGGCGATTTGAGGGATATCTCACAACTTGTCAATTTGGACCAGTTAGGAGCAGTCTAGTTGACTTAGGAGACCCTAGCTCTAGATTTGATTGTGCATGTTTAAATTGTGATTGTTTGAAAGTGTGTCGTAGTTCCATACAAAAGTTTTGCAAAACTCTTTCTAAAAAAATATTTAAAAAAACACTTTCAAAAATTTCAAAACTCCAAAAACAAACAATTTTTTTACAAAAACAAAATCAAAAATTAAAAAAAAAATCACATTCTTTTTCTTCTCCCGTCTCTCATCACATCATGGGTACCCCACCTCGCAAAACTCTTGCCGAACTTTGGTACCCTCAACCAGACATTACTTCCTACGCTTCTTGTTTTGGTCGAATTTCAAACGACCCCTCCATGCCCAAAATTTCTTTAAAAGATCGAATAGACGTGTCTAGGACAACCAGTTAGACTCCGAAATCCACCTTATATCAACCATTTCAACCTTCACCACCTTCTTATGTTGATACTCCTTTTTCGAGTCCTGTTGTAACTCCGAAACCCATGTCTATTGCTGAACATATTGAACAATCTCGTAAACGATCTTGCACTCCTTTCACCGCTGCGAATTCTTTGGATCAACAAGTCCATTCACCTTATTATCTAAATATTGATCCTACTCCTGTCCAACCATTCAATTCCTATCCGTCCTACCCGGCTTTTGCACCTTCCCTATACATTGCTTCTACACAGCCATTTGGGAGTTTCACGTATCCAAACAACTTTGAATTTTTTACTGAAACCCCGTCACAACCCATGTCTAGTCTGGAACAGTCGTTGGAAGACTTTATGGTAGCGTCATGCTAACAGATGAGGGATTTGAATGCGTCCATGGCCGCCCTTATACAACCTAGTGACCCGGTAGCTAGTTTCCAACTAGCTCCAAATTTTCCAATGTATGATGAGGCGGTTGGACGGATTGAGAATTTGAGTAGAGTGAGTGAGTTGTGCACCCTTCCAAATCAAACCTACCCATCCCCAATTGAATCCCACAACTCCGGTTTTGAATGTCTATCAAATGTCCCAAATGATTCACCAGTTGAAAATAGAACGTTTAATGAGCTGTGCAATTTTGTAGTGTTTGATTTCCCTGATTGTGAAGGGTCCCTTTCGAGTGAAACCATCACTAATACTTTTGACCTCTACACCTCCACTCTAGAACCTGAATTGATAAATATCCATGCTTTTGATGAGTGTCTGAAAAAATTGATTTTCACTTGATTGAGAATATCGACGCTGGGAATATTTTGGATGATGAACCCGTAGATTTGACTGAATTTTTCTCTCCAATTCATCATCCTGAGTCATTAGATGTTTCTTCCGAACTTCATATGCGTCTTGATTTTGATGAGAATTGCATGGATAAGCTAAAATTTGAGGAAATTATTGAAAACGAAGCAGTTTTACTTGAGGTGTCGGATTTTCCAATTCCTTCTATCCCTTTCATTGATTGCGTACACCCTCCTGAATCTTTAACCGATACCCTTCCTCAATCACTTCCCTCCATCCTTGTTCCGACTTTGCAAGAAACCGTTACACTTTTATTTTCAATGTCTGGTTTACCAAGTTCAACGTACCCATGTTTTCTCACGAATCTTGAGGGATTTGACCTCATTTCTCAGTGGGTTGATAGATTAGCACAATCACTTTTCACACATCGTTCATTACAAATTGTGCTAATTTATACACTCCATTCTCACCCTCAAGTTCGTATTCCACATCTTTCTCCCACTTTCTCTGGTTCTTCTTCTAATCTTCCTTTAATGATAGCGAGTGTTAATGAATCACAATCCGATATCTTGAGTTCGATAATTCTAGAAAAACAACTTGATTTAGACTCTTTTGAGAATAAGGTAGATGAGCTTTACGAGTCTCCTACCTCCATAATTTTTGAAAAATCAAGCGTGTTGAATTCTGGCGCGACACTTATTGACATTGAAACGTTCAATCGGACCAACGATGAAAGTTTCGAAAATATTTTCGCCGACGAACTCGCATTCCTAAACGACACGGATTTTGTGATTAATCAACCTCCACCTGAAGAAGTCGAACCACCACCATTTCTTTTTCCCTTCTGCCATTCTTCTCCTCATCCGAGACCGTATACTGCTTTTATCTCCACACGGTCTCGTGTGTTTCTCCTTTCTTTTCTCTACACTCCATTATTTCACCAACCACACCATTATAATGATAAATTTTTGAATTGTTGGTGCAAACTTTTGGCCTCTGTAAGGCCTTATATAGATTGATACTGTGTTTTTCTCCCCCCTAACTCTGAACTCTAACGCTTAAACAGTGGAAACTCTGTTTCACTTAACTTTGTGGGGACATTTTTGTGTATATATAATTTGTTTTCTTTTTCTGTTAATAATAATAATAATAAAAAAAAAAACAAAAAAAAACAGGGGAGTGGCGACAATTTTGACCTTCTTGGTGTAGCCTGACAGTGAGGGCACCGTCAAGTTTAAGTTTGGGGGTGTGCTCGGTAAGTTTTCTTCCTTCGCATTCATGTGTATATTTTTGCATTTGCATACTTATTTTAAAATCCATAAAAATCGAAAAATTTAAAAATTTAATTTTTTTTTTTGAAAAGATCAATTTTGGCCATATTTGACTAAGTTCAACATGATGGTTGACTGGTTAGGAAAAAAACTAGGTCCTAAACTTGGTAAATTAAAAACCCCCAAAATAACCTCTCTTTAAGTTTAATTGTAGAAAATATATATCCTTACAATTTATTTAGAAATGGGCAAATTTTGAGTTCAGTTCTTGGGCTAAGTCAAAATAAAGGAAGAGTATTCAAATTTTATGTGAAGTGTAAGTATGAAAAATAAATTCTGAACCTTTAGTCTAAATTCTGAAAATATATACCCTACAACTTACACTCACACATATCTTGAAACTTGGAATAGTAGAGGATACCTTGAAATGCTCTTGTCTAAAAATCCTTAGTATGAAGGAAAATAAAATAAAGTATAAAAGGTGAATAAAGAGACATAAAAATGAACACTGGTTTTGTAATTGCTTAAGGCAGCATAAATAAAAAAATATAGCGAGGGTGGTTTATCACCTTGTGCCTTAGACCAACTGGTTTGGGAGTCACTGCTAAGCCTTAAGTATTACAAGACGAGAAATTATGCCTAAATGCGCAGGCACATTTTGTAATCGGTCGTTTAGTATCTCAAGAAATATTAACGGTCGCATGAAGGATGTGTTAGCAAATTTCATTCACCAACTGAAAGTACTTTGGACATGGACAAGAGTATGATAGCTTGAATTGAATTTCCAAGTGTAGGGGTAAAAATTACACACACGTAGGGGTATATGATTGGGGTTTGGATGAGAGATAGAAATGAAAGATAGGGCTTACACCTTCAGTAGAGATGATAAAAATTCCTAAGTTGAGATGGAACCTTAGAAGGAAAATTCAAAAGAAGCTGAAAACTTTATAAGTTGTAAAACATATACGATCTTGAGTTAAATGAAAAGTGAGTGTGAAGAATACGGGTTGATGATTTCTAAGTTGAAGACAATAGAATTTGTTGCTGAAATACTGAATTGAAGAATGAAATTCAACCGGCCAAATTGATCGGATTTTGTGGGTAGTATCCGCTGAAAACCCTCAGGAGACAACACTCCTCCTACTAGGGACACCTAGAGGTTTAACGGATTGTTGCACGAGCTCAGTGCAATCACGATTCCCTGCGAAAGTGAGGTTAGGATTTTGTTGAGAATAAAATTGGCCTTGCTCGGGACGAGCAAAAGATAAGTTTGGGGGTATTTGTTCATATCATAATTTTTCATTATTATATCGCCCATTCTTAATCATATTACAAATAAATAGGTGCTTTTGATCCGTGTCTGTTAAATAGTTGCAGGTTATAGGTTCTCAGACCATTACAGTGAAATGCTTTGAAAAGACGCTACAAATGTGACACTACGACCAATAATAGATGAATCCGTATGATGCCGCCTACCAGTTCAAGGAACAAATGAAAATCAGTAAACAGTTCAAATCCACAAGGCACAAGGGCAGCACAAGATTCAAGACTTCAAAGCAAAGCTCACGGTAAAAGTCCACATAATTCTGCACTGTTGGAAATCTGAAAGAAAGTAGAAAATATCCTGAGGAACCAAGTGAAGAAGACAGAAGGAAAAAGCAACATGAAGCAACCCTAGAAATTTGAGCCAGAGATCCCACCATATGGCCGCGGAACCGCGGCCAAATATGGCATTCTGTCGCAGTTCCGCGGCCGTGCAGTGCACGTGTCGGTGCACGTGTCGGTGCTTTGACAAGGATTCCTTAGGCTAGTATTGTAAATTCAGATGTGGATCAGATGTAAAACCTAGGGTTTCTCCTATCTATAAATAGGAGGGCTCAAAGCCAAATAAAGGGTGCCTCTTTAGGGTGCCTCTTTGGAGATGCCTCTTTTAATTTCTAGATTAAAATTTTATTCATTGTAATCGTCAAGAGGTGTCAATAAAGTATGTTTTTTTATCTTGCAAATTTTCCATTCAAATTTTATTTCTGCAATTTTTTATCTGCTTCTATTTATCTGCAAGTTAATTAGTTTATTAAAAAGAAAAAAATTATAAAAGTGAATTCTATTGTTAATACCCTAATGAGTGAGTAGTTCCTCACTTGTTAGGGTTAATATTGGGTAAGTTTGAGAGATGTAAATCTCTCACTTCTTTCTTGCCCATATAATATTTTAATTAGGACTCTATTTGAATCAAACACACACCGCTCACTACAGCACCCTTCCCACGAGATAGCGGTGATTCCCTAGTTAGACCGGTTGTGGTTGATTCAAATAGAGGTTAGGGCTAAGAGTTAAGAAAGGACGGAGAAGGACCAAAAGGAGGAAACTACGTTTCTTCCTAGTCGCGCTAATCCCCTTTGTTGACTATTATCCTAACATCTATTTCTTAATTAGGGCAAAGGAAGCAGTGAGTAGAGTTATTTTTCCAAACTAACCTAATCTTAACCCTAGCAAGCTCTCTAAATCAATTTAAACTCATTCTTAGATCGTAAAACAAAACCACCTTTTCATTTGGACTTAACTCGTTAGAACTTAAAGAAAGAACACGATTTCCCTGTGGACCGACCCGTACTCAACCGGCTAGCTACCAAGCGACACCTTTATTGATTGCGGTATATTCTTAATTTTGATTTTAAAATGCACGTACGCAAAACAGCTCATCAATCAACAGGTACCCGAGTAGCCATTATATATAGCTAGTGCCGCTGATGTGCTTGTGGTTATGGTTTTATCCAGTAACTCACTGCCAGCGTACTGTTGAGTCTTTAGAGTTCCACACAGAGGGTTTGCATGGTTCAGGCGAAATGATGTAGTAGCCGTATTGGATACATGCAGGGTTCCGATTGATTCATGGTACTATGTACCTGGACTTTCGATCGGACAGTTAATAATACTAGCCGGCTAAGGTTTTAAGCTAGATTATTAAATCAGGTATTGATTTAATAATTTACATATATATATACACATATATTTCGACATGTTTATTCTAGTATTATGTTCTTTGTGTTATTCTATCTCTTTGGGCATTCGTGTTTTTATGCGAATGCAGGTATGTATATACAGTAGACTGTAATTCGTATTTTATACGAAAAACATTCTAGAAAGTGGACACCAAATTCTTGTTTTTTTAATTTATTCATAAATGGAAAATGAGGTGTAAAGTGAGGTGATGAGAGTATGGTGAAAGCCATGCCTAAATAGTGTTTTCAAATGAATTTTCAATTCATTTGTGCCCACTATTGAAGCATGATTGCTTTATTATATTGTAAAAATCATTTTACAAAACCATTGTGAGGATTTTCTCTCACTTGCATGCTTCATTTTATTTTGAGCTCACTATTTTGTTCACTCTCTTCTCTTCTCTTGAGCTCCTCCACCTTCATCGTCTACTCTTCTCTACATTCTCATGTGTTGAGAATTAAGAGAGGAAGTGATATAGAAATACACTTATAACCCTAGACTACATTCTAGAGTTCTTAGATTAGAAATCCAAGTTCTCTAGTTTCTCCATTTGATATTAGTTTGGAGCTAGAGCCATGGACTACATCCCTCGGGTGGATCATCTTCGACGGAAGGAGACGGACGATCAAGCTCGATCATGGAGGCCACTAGGAGCTTATGAAGAGGAACGAAGACCGAAGGATACGGATCTTTTGGTGAGAATCTCTATCATAGTAGATAGCCACTCCTAGTTAACTAGTTTAGGGTATATGGTAGATTCTAGACGGGTTTCATTTAGCGCCAGTTTTAAACTCTAAAAAAAATTTTGTTCTGCAAATGGCTACGGTAGATGGCCGGGGCTCTAGTGTAACCCAACATGGTATCATAGCCAGCCCATAAACGCTTAACTAGCAATTTTAAACAATGTTTAAGCAACGAAACCGAAACAACTCCGAAACGAACCAAACAATATTCAAGTTTCTGTCAATTTTAAAAGGCCTTCAAAATTTTTTTTAAACAGATGCAGAAGGCTACTCATGTGATAACTAGAACACCATTTAAAAATGAGCCCCAAAGTCCAAAGTTTCGCCGACAAGAATGCCACTTTTACCTGCGTTTCCGGTTTTCTGTAGGGATTTGGGACTTGAGATTTTTGTTGTGTTCTGCACTCTTGAATATTGGTTTTAATGTATTGTTTGATTTTTCCCAGGTTGGATTTTTTGTTATCTTAAGTATTTGGGCAATGTGGAGTATTTCAAAGTCTCTATTTTTAATATCGTTTATAAGTTTCAGTACATACACTACGATCTACGACCGTGAATGTCATTTGAGCGGTATAACCCGTCTAACTGTTATATGTTCTTGTAGATGGGTTTACGAACATGACATTCACGTTGATGTTTTGTGATTGTGCTGATATTGTGGTTGGATTGTCATGGTGGATTGCCGGTGGTGCAATGGTAGTAGTACAGTTTATATTCATTTGTACATTTGTTATTACTGGGCAAGCGTCCGACATGTGGACAGCCGTTTCTGCCATGTTGTATATTATTTTATTGGGGCACGACCGGGTTGAGGTCGATGTCACCTTTGTACATATATTTTCATTTTCTGTACTAAGATTACCCCGCGGTGAAGTGCTCGAATAGCCGGGTTCTAGAAGGCAACGATGTTGGGTTACACTAGCGCCCCGGCCATCTAGCGTGGCCATTTGCGGAACAAAACTTTTTCTACGTTTAAAAATTGGCGCTAGAATAACCCTACAACCGGATCTACCATAAACCTAAACTAGCTATACTAGAGGAGTTATCTACTATGAAAGAGAATCTCACCAAAAGATCTGTGTCCTTCAGTGTTCTATCCTCTTCGTATGCTCTTAGTGGTCTCCATGATCGGGCTTGATCGTCTGTCTCCCTCCATCGAAGATGATCCACCCGAGAGTTGTAATCCATGGCTCTAGCTCCAAACTAAGTATCAAATGGAGCAACTAGAGAACTTGGAGTGCTAATCTAAGAACTCTAGGATGTAGTCTAGGGTTCTAAGTGTGTTTCTATCTCACATCCTCTCTTGATTCTCAACTCATGAGAAGGTAGAGAGGAGGTTTAACTTGAGGGTGGAGGATCTCAAGATTAAAAGAGAGGGAGCAAAGCAAATGGTGAACTCAAAAATGAAGCATAGCATGTGAGGGAAAATCAATCACAATGGTCCTCACCATGCTCCCCTCTCCTTTATTTTACACCACATTTCCATTTAAAAATAAATGGATAAAGCCATGATGAGGTGTCCACCTTGTAGAACATTTTCCGTAAAAAAATACGGATAACGGTTTACTGTATATACATATCTGCATTCGCATAAAAACACGAATACCCGACGAGATAGAATAACACAAAGAGCATAATATTAGAATATACATATCGAAATATATATATGTAAATTATTAAATCAAAACCTGATTTAATAATCCGGCTCAAAACCCTAGCCGGCTAGTATTATCAACTGTCCGATCAAAAGTACGGGTACATAGTACCATCAATCAATCGGAACCCTGCACGTATCCAATAAGGCCACTACATCATTTCACCTGAATCAGGGAAACTCTCTGTGTGGGACTCTGAAGACTCGACAATACGCTGGCAGTGAGTTACTGGATAAATCCATAACCACAAGCACGTCAGCGACATTAGCTGTACGTAACGGCTACCCGGGTACCTGTCGAAAAGGAAGGCCGACAAGCAAACTCATCTGGATCCCTACTGAGCATATCCGTGACAATCTTCGTACAGTCCAGTCTCTTCGTCTGAGAGTATTGCATACCGGGTCTAAGGGGTGGTAAATGTCAAACCCTAATAACCCGATAATTTGTGCTGATGTAGCTCAGGACCAATCCGGAAAACTACCGATCAACCTATCAGTAAATCCCAACTGCCTTAGCCAAGGTCTTATGGTCCTGACCAATCGAACACAGTACGATATCGACTCACTATACCGGGAGAGACGAATCCCCAACAATCACTCACTGCCTTCATGTGGCTCGGGACTGTACACAACCAAAACCTGTTTGCACGACTCAGTAGAGCCGTGGTAGGGTAGTGATCAAAACACAATAGGAACTCACACGAGAAAAATGAAGATCTCAGGTCTAAAGACTACCATGTACTCATGTCACCTGAGAACTGCTATCTGACGATAGGTATAGTACCATCTAGAAGTTCTCGGTGAGTCCGTCCAGTGTACTCACCCTCACTGAGCACATGTATACTATCTTAGGTGCAAAAGACCAATGGCTGTTGGACCAACCATCGCTCCTCGTCGGGGTCTAGAAACGTATATACCAGTCTACTCTGGAATATCGATACCCAGTCTCGATACTCCCACGACTAGGGACATTTTAAGGATGTGCTTATCGACTACCCTACTCCCACAAGTATGATCACCATCACAACGCAGGTAGCCAAGCAATAATCCTACGGGCTTTATCAACATGTATAGATGATACATAATAACAAGTAGAACATATTCATATGTTAAGATAAAGACAAACCAGATAGTATACTATCATATCGAGCAAGATTGTGCTGTACATACATATGTCCAAGAATCCACATGTATACATATACAATAATGGCCTCTAGGGCATACATATCGAACAAACGAGCCCGCATCTCATGGCGTTGAGACGGATGGGGTTTCACTCTAGAATTTGCCGGCTATTCGCTGTACTTGTAGGGGGTATAGGATGACCCACGGAGGGGTCCTCAAGTTACCGGATCCCGTGAAGTGCTGGGTGGCCCATTCACTTTGTTGATTAACGTTGCCTCACTTCTGTGATTGACGGGTAACTTTCCGCGCTCGTAGGGGTCCAGGTTTTCATTAAACAAGCTATCTACATGATCGGGAACGTTGGGTTTTATTTGCAGCTCAAATGAAACCCGAGGCTCCAATATTATCCACCATTCTGTGTTGCTTGATGTTGATTTGTGATGTTGCTTATATCATGCCTGGGATGAATGTTTTATATATATATATATATTTATATATACTGGTAGATGTTGTATATGTTTTCCACCCGTGCTAGTCCAGCCCCCGCTATGCCGTTAGTCAAGTAACCAAACGATGCATGATGGGGCCCCATGGCGAATGTGGATGACATATACATACATTTTATTTTCGTTCTTTTCTGGTGTGATAGGAATTAATTGATGGGACCACATTAATTTTGATTAATGCAAGAAAAGAAACCTAAAAAGTTGTTTTTGGAATAAATTTCGAAAAAATATAGTTATATTATTTCACTTTGCATAGTGGTATTTGGTCATGAATATCCAGCACCTCATTCCAGGAGGCAAGAGCCGAGATCCCTTCGCGGGGAGTGACCTCTTGGGCAAAATTTTATACTGTAGATTACTCCGTTTTCTTCAAAACCATAAGTTTTCAAAAACGGAGCCTATACCACTCTTTTTCAAAACTACTTGGTTTCTTCAACGATATCAAGTTCATTACGTTAAAGGGGGTTTCGCCAAAAACTCAGCCGTAGCCTTTCGTCATTTCTTACAAGTGTTACTTAGTATTCGTGCTGCGTATGTTGACTGTGTCAAGGCGTAGTGTACGGTAGCTGAGAAATTCTTTTTTGTGGCATATAACGCGATTTGTTAGGACAGTCGTATAACCATTTTGATTATGTCAAGGGTCATGCGGGTGGGTCTAATTCAATCTAGGAGAATGACGGGTTGAACTTGATTAGCGACTTAAGACATGTTGACTGTGTCAAGGTCATAAGTCGTTAGGGGCAAAAACAACATCGGGAGTTTCAAATATATAGGAAACTTGCTAGTGCTGCATACCTTCTGGAGTGTGGTGACTAGAGTGGCTTCCGTCTAGGTCATCACACAATGATAGTTGGATCCCGAACCCACTGATGAGTATGATTACTCTTGGGATATTTTTTCACTTAACAATCAATGCTATAAACCAAGTAGGTGTCTAGAACGGTGTTAGCGAGGCTATGCCTCCAGGGAAAAGAGGTTATGTAATTAAGGAACGTCGCGAAAGCGTTGGAAAACCTCTCTCAAAGTACCGACACTAGCCTGGCTAAAACGTTAAGCAAATATTGTGATGTGCGATTAATCCTAACTAGTTGTTCTTTTAGGGTTTGAAGAAGCATTCGAGAAAAAAGTGGGAGCCATCCTGATTAGATAAACTAATAACCAATCTAATCTTGCAAGAGCGCACACTGAGTGTTTCTTTTCTCTTTCTCCAGGTAAGAACCATTTCACGCCCTGATCAAGATAATAAAATTTATCGCTTGACCGATCCGAATTCTTATTCGGGGCTGGAGAACGTCGATTCGGCTCTAACTTATGACAACAGTCATGAGTATGAGCAGAGGAGAGAGGATTGCATGAATTACTTGATGACCCCATCGAAGAAGAAGCATACTATTGCATCTCCTTCAGATGTTCTTGTTATTGAGAACTGCTTTTCGGTCAGTCCTACCTCCTGGGTACTAGATATCGGATCATGATATCATATCTATAATTTATTGTAGGGACTGAGAAAAAGTAGGATGGTTGGACCTGGTGATATGTCTATCAGAGTAGGGAATAGAGCACAAGTTGATGCTGCTGTCATCGATGAATATCACCTAGCATTGTCAAGAGGCAATACTATGATTTTGAACAATTGCTACTATGTACCTTCCATGGTTTGCAACATTATATCAGTTTCTTTACTTGATAAAGATGGATATAACTTTGTTCTTGATAGAAATATCATGAACATCTATTTTGATAAGGTATTGGTTGTAGAAGGTACACTGTGTAATGGTTTCTATATTCTAAATCAAAATGCAGTTTTCAATATACAAAACACGCGTAAGAGGAAGAGTTCAAAAGTGAATGAATCCTACTTGTGGCATTGTAGACTTGGTCATATCGGAGAGAAAAGACTAAGTATGTTGCATAAAGATGGATTTTTGGATACGTTCGAATTTTCATCTTATGAAACTTGTCAGTCTTGTCTCAAGGGAAAGATGACCAAATCTTCGTTCACCGGACATGGAGAAAGAGCAACAGAGCTCTTGGGACTCATACACAGTGATGTATGTGGTCCGATGTCTATACATGCGAGGGGTGGGTTCTCATACTTCATCATAATCACTGGCGATCTTTCTAGGTTCAGATATGTGTATCTTATGAAACACAAATCTGAAACTTTTGAGAAATTCAAAGAATATAAGAACGAAGTTGAGAAACAAACTGGAAAAAGTATCAAGATCCTCCGATCTGATAGAGGAGGGGAGTACTTAAGTACGGAATTCCAGGATTTTCTAAAAGAGAATGGTATTCTCTCTCAGCTTACTCCTCCGTATACACCGCAACACAACAGTGTATCGGAGCGGAGGAATCATACCCTTTTGGATATGGTCTACTCCATGATGAGTAGTGCTGAGTTGCCTCTTTCTTTCTGGGGATATGCGCTTCAAACAACATCACATCTTTTGAATCAAGTTTCATCCAAATCCGTGCCTAAAACTCCATATCAAATATGGAGTGGTAAGAGTTTGTATCTTAAACGTATTAAGATTTGGGGTTGCCTTGATTATGTCAAAAAGCAGAAACCAGACAAACTCAAGGCACGATCAGTTTTGTGTAAGTTTGTGGGATACCCAAAGGATTCTAATGGGTATTTATTCTACCACGCAGATGAACAAAGGATTATTGTTTTCTCGGAATGCTAAATTTTTAGAATGGCAGTTTCTTGCAAAAGAAACCAGTGGGAGCACGGTAGAACTGGATGAAATTCTAGAAACACAAACTATAACTGAAGATTTGGTGTAACCGCTAGATTCAATAGTAGCCGAAGAACCTCAGCCACTCCGTAGATCTAGTAGGATTTCTCATCCGCCCGAGAGATACTATGGTTTTCTCCTAGACGGGGATTGAGAGGATTGCATCTTGGAAGAAAATGATCCTACTTTTTTCAGGCAGGCCATTATCAGTAGGGACTCTGATAACTGCTGGATGCTATGCAATCCGAAATGGAGTCCATGTATACCAATAAAGTGTGGACCTTAGATATTGCTCCACCTGGGGTAAAACCCGTTGGATGCAAATGGATCTACAAAATGAAGTTTGGTGTAGATGGGCAGGTGGAAACCTAAAAGGCTAGACTTGTTGCAAAAGGTTTTCGTCAAAGACCAGGAGTGGACTATGACAAAACATTTTCTCCAGTGAATATGCTCAAATCCATTCAGATCCTACTTGCCATTGCTGCCTTCCATGACTATGAAATTTGGCAGATGGACGTAAAAACGGATTTTCTAAATGGAATTTTGGAAGAGTGCGTTTATATAGATCAGCCGGAAGGTTTTGTAGACAGTGGGAGTAGCGGGAAAGTGTGCAAGTTGCTTAAATCCATTTATGGATTAAAGCAGGTATCGCGGAGCTGGAACATCTATCTTGATGAAACAGTCAAGGAATTTGACTTCATCAAAAACGAGGATGAACCTTGTATATATAAGAAGATTATAGGACGAAATGTCGTATTCCTAGTCTTGTATGTGGACGACATTCTTTTGATAGGAAATGATATTCCTATGCTACAATCGGTCAAGCTGTTCTTGTCAAAAAGATTCTCCATGAAGGACCTGGGTGATGCTTCATACATTCTGGGGATCAAGATCTACAGAGTAGATCCAAGAGATTATTGGGGTTTTCGCATTCCAGGTACATAGAGACCGTACTAAAGAGATTTAGTATGGAAAATTCCAAGCGCGGTAATAAACCCGCATTGCACGGAATCACCCTCTCCAAAGAGATGTCCCCCAAGACTAATGAGGAGAGAGCTCGCATGAGCACTATACCCTACGCTTCGACGTAGGATTTATAATGTATGCGATGCTATGTACAAGACCAGATGTAGCTTACACACTTAGCGTGGTGAGTCGGTATCAGTCAGACCCAGGTGAGAACCACTGACGGTAATGAAGAACATTCTCAAGTACCTGAGAAGGACCAAAGAGATGTTCTTGATTTACGGTAATGGAGACCTGCAAGTCGAGTCCTTTACCGATTCAAGCTTCCAGAGTGACAAGGATGACAGCAAGTCTATCTCGGGTTTTGTGTTTACCCTCAATAGAGGAGCGGTGTGTTGGAAGAGTTCTAAACAGGACACCGTCGCAGACTCGACGATGGAGGCTGAATACATTGCTGCCATCGATGCCGCAAAAGAAGCCGTCTGGATTAAGAAGTTCATTACTGAACTTGAGGTGGTTTCGTCCATTGTTAATCTAATACCTTTGTATTGCAATAACAATGGGGCTATAGCTTTAGCCAAGGAACCACGGTCCCATCAGAAATCCAGACACATCTTAAGGCGGTATCACCTGATCAGAGAGATCGTTGATCGCCAGGAGATCGAGGTGCGAAGAGTGGACACAAAAGACAACACGGCGGATCCATTCACAAAGGCTCTCCCTTAAGCGCGGTTCAAGCGACTTTTTGAGATGTTGGGTATGCAATACGCCAATAGCTGGCCCTATAGCAGATGTTGGGTACTCGGTACGCCAATATATGGCCTTAGTGAAAGTGGGAGATTGTTGGATATGTAATCCCTAGAGGCCATTATTGTATATGTATACATGTGGATGCTTGGACATATGTATGTATAGGACAATCTTGCTCGATATGATAGTATGCTATCTGGTTTGTCTTTATCTTAACATGTGCATATGTTTTACATGTTATTACGTATCATTTATACATGTTGATAAAGCCCGTAGGATCTTTGCTTGACTACCTGCGTTGTGATGGCGATCATACTTATGGGAGCAGGGTAGTCGATAAGCACATCCTTAAAAGGTCCCTAGTCGTGGGAGTATAAAGACTAGGCATCGATATTCCAGAGTAGACTGGTGTATACATTTCTAGACCCCAACAAGGGGCGATGGTTGGTCCCACAGCCATTGGTCTTTTGCACCTAAGATCGTATACAGGTGTTCACAGGGGGTGAGTACACTGGACGGATTCATCGAGAATTTCTAGATGGTACTATACCTATCTTCAGATAGCAGTTCTCAGGTGACATGAATATAGGTTAATCTTTTGACCCGAGATCGTCATTTGACTCGTGTGAGTTCTCACAGTACTTTGATCACTATCCTACCATGGTTGTACTAAGTCATGCAAACAGGTTTTGATTGGGTACAGTCCCGAGCCACATGGAGGCAGTGAGTGATTGTTGGGGATTCGTCTCTCCCGGTATAGGGAGTCATTATCGCACTGTTTTTGACTGGCCAGGACCATAAGACCTTAGCCAAGGCAGTTGGGATTTACTGATAGGTTGATCACTAGTTTCCCGGATTGGTCCTGAGCCGCATCAGCACGAATTATTGGGTTATTAGGGTTTGACGTTTACCACCCCTAGACCCGGTATGCGATACTCTCAGACGAAAAGACCAGACTGTATGCAGATTGTCACGGATATGCTCAGTAGGGATCCGGATGAGTTTGCTCTCCAGCCTTCATTTTCGACAGGTACCCGGGTAGCCGTTACATACATCTAGTACCGCTGACGTGCTTATGGTTATGGATTTGTCCAGTAACTCACTATCGGCGTACTGTCAAGTCTTCATAGTCCCACACAGAGGGTTTCCCTGGTTCAGTTGAAATGATGTAGTAGCCGTATTGGATACGTGCAGGGTTCCGATTGATTGATTGTACTATGTACCCGGACTGTCGATCGGACAGTTGATAATACTAGCCGGCTAGGGTTTTGAGCCGGATTATTAAATCAGGTATTGATTTAATACATATACATACATACATATATATATATATATGTACATTCTAGTATTATGTTCTTTGTGTTATTCTATCTCTCTGGGTATTCGTGTTTTTATGCGAATGCAGGTATGTTTATACAGTAGACTGTAATCCGTATTTTATACGGAAATCATTCTAGAAGGTGGACACCTCATTCTTGATTTTTCATTTATTCATAAATGGAAAATAAGGTGTAAAGTGAGGTGAGGAGAGTATGGTGAGAGCCATGCCTAAATAGTGTTGACAAATAAATTTTCAATTCATTTGTGCTCACTATTGAAGCATGGTTACTTTATTATATTGTAAAAATCATTTTACAAAACCATTGTGAGGATTTTCTCACTTGCATGCTACATTTTATTTTGAGCTCACCATTTGTTTCACTGTCTTCTCTTCTCTTGAGCTTCTCCACCTTCATCATCTACCTCCTCTCTACACTCTCATGTATTGAAAATCAAGAGAGGAGGTGAGAAAGAAATACACTTAGAACCCTATACTACATTCTAGATTTCTTAGATTAGCAATCCAAGTTCTCTAGTTGCTCCATTTGATATTTATTTTGGAGCTAGAGCCATGAACTGCATCTCTCAGGTGGATCATCTTCGAAGAAGGGAGACGGACGATCAAGCTCGATCATGGAGGCCACTAGGAGCATATGAAGAGGAACGAAGACCGAAAGATATGGATCTTTTGGTGAGAATCTCTATCATAGTAGATAGCCACTCCTAGTTAGCTAGTTTAGAGTATATGGTAGATTCTAGACGGGTTTCATTTAGTGTCAGTTTTAAACTTTAGAAAAAAAATTGTTCTGCAAATGGCCACGGTAGATGACCGGGGTGCTAGTGTAATCCAACACTGTCAGCGTATTGTCGAGTCTTTAGAGTCCTACACAGAGGGTTTTCTCGGTTCAGGCGATAGATGAAGAGGTCATACGTTGGTACATGAAGGGGTCCGATTAAATACGTATACGAGATACATGGACTTTAATCGGACGGTTGATAATACTAACCGGTTTATGATTAAGCCGGATTATTAAATCATGTTTTGATTTAATAATATATATGTATGTATATATATATACATATACATATATATATACATATACACATATATACATATATACATATATAAAGATATTTTAGTATTATTGTTCATTATTCATTTTCTTTCTTTGGTGCTATCCGTATTTTTATACGGATATGCGTATATGTAGCGATACATATACCAGGTGAAGGATTTCGTATTTATACGGAAATACTTCTAGAAGATTGACACCTCATAATTGATTTTCTTTTTTGGAAATTCAAATAATTAGGTGTATTGATGAGGTGGCAAAGAGCATGGTAGAAAGGTATGGCTATGATTTTATATTCATAAAATCATTTGGGCATACTATTATAGTATGTTTGTAAAAAATGAGCCATTCTTTCTACTAGATTTTTCTTACACAAAAAAAACTTAGCCATTTTCTCATGTCATGGCTTAGCCTTCTTCAACCTCCTCTTCCTTCTTCTTCTTGCTCTCTTGAGCATGAAAATTGAGAGAGAAAGTTAGCGAAAAAATTCATACATCATCCAAAATCCATTCCCAGGGAGTTTGGAGCGCCGGTCAGAGCCTGAATTGGTTTCCCTTAAGTGAATCATCTTCGGTAAGGGCGGTCGCCTTTCAAGCACGATCCCGGTGTCTGCGAGCTTGGAAGGGTCTTCCTTAATTAGGTGGATAGGTGTCGAAGATTGTATTTTCTAAACCACTGCTTGTTAGTTGCTAGTTTTAGGTGTATGAAACGATTCTAGGTTTTAGTCTATAGTTTCCCTATCGATAATTTTTGTTTTCCACTTTCATATTGGCTGCGGCCTCCGTGACGAGGGTACTAGGGACTTACAGATTCATTGCCGGTATCCCGAGAATTCTCCATAATCGGAGTGCCTGCTGTCTCTGCTTCGGGCTTACGCGATGGAGTTGCTTCGTCTCCGCTCTATCACGTTCCTCAAATCCTCAGTGTGAACCCTTCATGGCTCGCCCCGACTTTCACCCTGTGTGCGACCTCGATGAGTATGGTGACGTCGGTCTTTCCTTGAATCAGGCGACCTGACCGACGTCGTCTCGGAAGGCGAGCGAGTGCGGTAAGCGTTGATGTGATGACTTAGTTGGTCCTGAGACCTCGGCGTTGTATTGTCCAGTGCCTAACGAGTCATGGATTCATTCTTCGTACGGGGGTTATGACTGTCGGAATCAGCACGCTGGTGTTCCGTGACGTCGAGATTGGCACGAGTGAGACCGGGGGCCTGAACACGCCCTTTTGCCGCCTTACGCACGCCGCCGTTCTGGGGAGTAGGGGCGGCGGTTTGGCGGGCGTGGTTGGAAGTTTGGACACGTGCGAGTGCATCCACCATCACTGTTAGTCAGTCGATCTGTGCAGATAAGGCATCGACGACGTTGGTAGGAGTAGAACCGTCCCCGTCTCTGTTGTTGGGGATGGGGTTGCTCGAGCTAGGATCTTTGTTGCGATGATCACTTGCCATCAAATCGAAGATGGAAGATAAACTTTTTTTTAGAGGAAAATGAAATGTTCCAACAGATGGCGCCAGCTGTTGGAGGTCGGAATCTCCCTCAGATGTTGTCCTTCGTCGATCTTGTTGCCAGCGTGGCTGAACTGTTGAGATTGGTAGTAGAAGATTAGACGTGTGGATCTCAATGGGTTATCTGGTTGTTATTGACGCCGAGCTATCCGCAAAAGAAGTCTCGGGGTGAGAAACCACCGTAGGACCCTCCGACGATCAAGTAAGTACCGTAAAATAATTGGGCCGAGTAGTAGCATATTGGATTCAATTCGAGTTACCTGAATCGTCTGGAGGAGGGGTTTATATAGGGGTCGCATCGGAGCAAGACGATGCGAGATTCTCGCCGTCCGTTTCACCCCTTCGTCACGCTCGCGTTGATAGCGGGATACGCCTATTAATGGTGAGATACGCTAGTGGAGGATGGAGGACGTGGAGCGGTGGAATGTCGTCGTGGCGAGACACAGAGCCGTTATGGGGGTGCTCGTGCTCCATGCTCCTGGCCAAATGGGGATGCTGAGGAATCTCAGCTATAGGATAGCTCGGAGACGAGTAAGGGAGCTGATGAATCTTAGCTATAGGATAGCTAGGAGGCGAGTAACGGGTTGATAGTTTAGGTGAGGGAGGAATGCACCGGGTGGAGGCCCTGAGAGGTCGGATCTTATTCCTCGGACTGAGCCTTAGAGACAAGGCCCCGAGGAACGTTCTCTTTGCATCATGCTTATTAGTGGGCTTACGTGGACGACAAGTCATCTGCTACGTGTCGCGGTCTGGTAAATTTTCACTTATGAGTATCAACAACTTCAATTGTTCAAAATCTAGCCTATGATCATTGGGTATTACAAGATCAATTTTCTCAACACACTTTTGGATGTCGTGCTTTCTCAAGTTACCGGCCTTTCGATGTCGAAACAAGTTTGGGAATCTCTCGAGAAAACTTTTGTTGCTGAAAGCCAAACAAGATCCATAACTTTGCAGCCATCATCAAAATTTGCGTAAAGATTCTCGCAAAATAACCCATTATCTTCAAGCAGCCAAGACTCGCTCTCCAACCAATTTATGGAAATTGGTCTACTTGCGCAAAAAGATAATTATTTTCGTTTTGTTTTACACGCACTTGACCCTAAATATGCAACTTTCTCTACATTCATTCCCACTTGTGGAGGCGAACCATTATCTATCGAGGACTATCTCCTACTTGATCAAGAAGCTAATTTTGAGTCCTTAAATAAATCTGGATTTCATCCAAAGATAAATTCTGCTGAGAAATAGCAACCATGTAGCTCATGTACTCAGCCTCCTAAACATAATTTGTCTTAAACCTTCCCATTCAAAAATGACTCCGGAGTGTTTCAAAGTTATCAACAACACCTTGCAAAGCGTGGCAAATACATTGGTCGTGGCAATTAACATTACGGGTAAAATCAAACATCCAAATGCCAAGTAATTAACAAGATTGGCCACACTGTACAAGTTTGCTATAATCGGTTCAACCAAGCCTATCAAGCCGATCCCACTCTGCATGCATGGTCATTTTGCGTCCATGCTTGAATTTTCAATTGGTTCTTGACTTCGAAGAAACTCACCACATAACTATTGTTGAGTTTGCCTCTTATTCTTAATCCCAACAAGTTTCCCAATTGAATTTGGCGTCTCAGGGAGTCTTTCCCAGCTACCATAAGAGTCAGCTTCATTGAGCACTTGAGCTGTCTCTAACACACATGTGAGCCGTCTCAATATAGGGTCGAGTCGGCTCAAGATTATTTTGAGCTGTCTCATACAACCAGAGAAGAAATAATAATTCTGAAGCATTTGTGAGCCGTCTCAAAGTGCCGAAGGGATGAACCGTCTCAAAGTGCCACGGACATCTGTCAATGTTTTGGGCCGAATTTTGGGCTATTTTGGGAAATCTTATTTTTACTCTATTTATCACATACTATAAATAGCAGTTTATAATCTTAATTGGGTAATCCTTTGTTAATATGAATTGAGAGAGATGAGGTTAGGGTTTTGAGAGGGATTTTTTTGTGAGAATTCATCTACCATTGTAACCCTTCTATTTGTTCGATTAGTAAAGTGCTTCTCCTTAGCCCATGGTTTTTGCCATAAAGGATTTACACATAAATCTTGTGTCTTGATTGGTTTGTGCTCTATTTCTATTGCTTTTTCTATTTGTTACTTCTTTTTATCGTTTGTTTATTTCATTTTGATTGTATTTGGTGCAACAAATTGGTATCGGAGGCTCGTTTTGGTTTTTTAGGAGATTTGGTGAACACAAGGTATTTGGGGATTTGTTTGCTTTAACCGTTAGGCCTTTGATCTTATGATCTAGGTTACGGCGCTTATGTCCTTTCCCCATATTGTATTGTGATTTTGAAGTCTTTGATTTGTAAGTGTCACGATTCGAAAAGACACGTGACCGGCATAAAGATCACGTGAAATCCAGTGGACCCCACCGTAACCCAAGTAAGCCAAAACCAGGAATCTAAACCATATGTAAGAGAAATAGATAATATTATATAATAAAATGGAGGTGAAGTTTTTAAGAAAAGTTTTATAAGAAGAAGTAAAGCTTAATTTGCAAAGATGTTTGAAAAAAGGACAACACCTACTTTGTAAATTTTGAATACAATGATAAAAATATAAAAGCATCCCTACAGGGGAGCTAGCTCGATGCCCACACGACGGAGCGCAATCCACGCAAATAGACGACACCAAAAGGCGAAGATCAACAAGCGGACATCAAATAACACTATATATACATAAAGTCAAGTCGACTCTACACGAGTTCGACTACAACAACAATATAATATCTAAGATCTCGGTCCAATACACTAGACTTGGTTGATAGAGTACTTCTAGATATAATAATCAATACAAGGCAAATGCTAAAACAAATTCTAACCCATCTAGAACAAAAGATAGATGCAATCACGCCCAAATAAAGGATATGTGCCAACAAATCCGCTACTGATCCAAGCGGTCAAAGCTGTAAGAACTATGCCACAACAGGAGTGAGTTGCCAACTCGTGAGTAGAATTTGCATAACAAGATAGAAGTCATATGGATAAACGGTAAAACAACTAAGCATGATAAACACGTATATCAAGGAGGGTAAATAAGCATGTATCGAAACTAGTGTTCGAACGATGAACAACAACAACAACAATAACCCATCATGTATAACTCGTGTACAGCTGCCCTAGAATATGAAGTATTTAATATGCGTGGTTATCATGGCATCATCAATTAATATATATCTCGCCCGATACGGGCATAGCTTAACCATAAGTATCAGAAAGCATGTGAGTCACGAACGTAATATGCATAAATGCGAAATGAAACGATAAAAATCATCATTCACCAATAACTCAACCGCATATATATACAACAGTGTAAAATCAATATCACCGTAGCCATAATGCAATATCTATAGCACACGATCAAGTATAAACAAAATCAATGCTATAATACATGTACAACATGCATACATGTGTAATCATATAAAAGTAGCCGAAATATGTGTGTGCAAATTCTTTCAAAATAGCCGTAAGGTGTGTATATCATGGCATACGTAGCGGATGTTAATTTGTGAAGCATTATAAGCATTTCGTTTAAAGTATATGTTAAGCTTTTTGAAAATGATATAAAAGGGTTTTCTTTTGAAAGATTCTTATGTCGATCATAGACATGTGGAAAATAGTACGACTATAGATCTTTTGAAAATCTCTCTAATATATATCAATATGTGAAAATAATATTTCAAGCACTGTTTCTTGGACCAGTCCTGTTCGGCTACTATAAAGTATAATACATCTCATTCTCGGCAGGGTATCTATATCGACCCTCCGATCTCCATCAAGACGTCTCGTGCCTTCTCACCTCAATCACTCATGGATTGATCAGAACACACACACACACACACATACTCAATCACTCACGGATTGATCACACATAACCACAATCGCTCATGGATTGATCACAGAACCTCGGCCATATCTACCGTGTTCGAAACTATCATAACCTCAATCACTCATGGATTGATCAAAAAAACCCGGACATATCCACCATGTTTTAACTATCATAACCTTAATCGTTCATAGATTGTTCACAGAACCCCGGCCATATCCACCGTGTGCAAAACTATCATAACTTCAATCGCTCCTGGACTGATCACAGAACCTCGGCCATATCCTCTGTGTTCAAAACTATCATTTCACACTATAATTCATTTTCATAAAATCTCTTTCATATATTCTCAATCTCTTAGGATTGATATCATATCATTTTCCACAATAATATAAATCTCGCTTAAATCGTATCCTTTTAGTCTGTGTGAAATAAACATAGCACTGGAGGGTAGCATAACACAACGCAAGCTAGTAAAATAAATATAGAGCTAACTGATAATCATAGTGCGATGGGTAGTATAAGCGTAGCACAGACTATTAAGATAAACAAAGCACGAACGAATATCATAAGCGTGGTATAACCAATAAATTAAACACAACGCGAACGAATAATATGTAAAGTGAGCGTAGTGTGAACGAATATGGTGAATAAATAAATACTACCGAATAATCACATATATATTTTAAAGTAGAATGAAACGTTTTTTGAAAATAATGAGGCTGCGATATATATATATATATATATATATATATATATATATATATATATATATATATCCTTTTGAAATCCAAGCAGCACATCCCTTGCATTATCGTTTTTAAAACATGAAACGAATCGTTATTTAGAAATGGGTAAAAGGTTTATATTTTCATAATTTCCCAATCGAGGTAAATAACAAGACTCCGCGAGTCAATAATAAAAAAGGCCATATCCGGTTAACCATCATCATCTCATCCAGTACGGAATCTCACATCGTACAATGATAACCAAATATTCCATTTAATCAAATCATGATAATCAGTATGGACATTCAGTCTATGTACAAAATATACGGTTTTATAAGTACGGACATCAAGTTTACGTACTGTTAGTTATATGTATACCCTAGAGGACATTATTGTACATTATTGTATATTATAGTGGATGCTTGGACATATATATAGAGAGGACTTTCTTGCTCGACATGATAGTATGTTATCTGGTTGCTCTTTATCTTAACATGTATATTAGTATTATTATACCGTCTATCTCTGATACCTATTGATAAAACCCTTCGGATGTTAGCTTGACTATCAGGACTATGATGCAGATCATACTAGTGGGGCTTGGGTAGTCCGTAAGCACATCCTTTAATTGTTCCTTGTCGAGGGAGTATCGAGACAGGGCATCGATATTCCAGAGCAGACTAGTATGTACGTTTCTTGACCCTGTATGGGGTGATGGATGATCCCACATCCATTGTTATTTGACATCAAAGATTGTACACAGGTGCTCATGGGAGAATGGGTACACCGAACAGGACTCGCCGATAACTCCTAAATGGTATTATACCTATCGTCAGATAGCAGTTCTCTAGTGACACTGTTACAGGTTAGTCTGTAGACCCATGATCGTCATAGAGTCTTGTGTGGTTCCCACTGTGCTTTGATTTCATCCCTACCATGGCTCAAAGGAGTTATGCAAACAGGTGGATTTTGGGTACAGTCCCGAGTCATATGGAGGCAATGAGCGATAGGAGGGGTTTTCTCTCTCCAGGTATTGGGAGTTGATGTTGCGCTATGCTCGATTGGCTATAACAGAAAGTCCCTGGCCATGGCTAATGAGATTTAATGGTAAGTGTTATCGGTATTTTCTTGATATGTTATGAGACTCACATCCGCATGACTTATCAAGTTACTGGGGTCTGACTTTTACCATCCATAGACTCGATATGCGATATATCAGACGAAGAGACCGGACTGTACGGTAGTGTTACTTATAGGCTTTGCGGGGAGTTTGGATAAGCTTTCTTGTTGATCTTCTATTCACTCAATACCTAGATAGCCATTACGTCCAGCTAGTACCGCTGACGGCTTGTGGGTGACTGATGTGATCATTACCTACTGCTGGCGTATTGATGAGTCTTTAGTATCCCACAAAGAGGTTTCCTAGCTCATGCGAAATGATGTAGGGCACATATGTGATATGTGCGGGACCGAGATTAAATACGTGTATGTTATACCGTATTCTAATCTCGCGACATAGGTTATATGAGATAAAACCGGATTATTGAATCAAGTGTTGATTCAATGATTTGTTATATGTATATTTGATTTACATAGAAATGATATTAGTCGGTTATATATGATATAGCCGGATTACTAAATCAAGTGTTGATTTAATAATTTAATATATAATTATATATTTGATAAATTAATATATATTAACTAATATTAGCACACTAAAGAATTTCTTCTCTTGATATATGCATATATGATGATATATACATTTATGTGATATATATACATTGCCGCAGTTGCGTGGCCGTTTGGTCGAGTCAGGGACTCCCCCTTTCTTGTGCTGCTCCATAGGGATATTTGGCACTTTTTGGGTATTTTTAAATGAGACTCAAGTGTTGAGGTCTCTGAGATTTATAGGTGTTTGATGAATCGATCGAAATGTTTAACATCATCTAGATATATTTGATATGTGATATAATATTTGGAATCCAAAATAATTAGTTTTGTGAAAACTAATTAGTGTTTTGTAAATCTAGCAGTTTAGTCTCTTTTGATAGATTGCCTCGGAGTTTCGATTCGGATTCGTTGCAATCTCGTATTGTACGCGGATAGTCGCCGGGTAACACTACTAGATAGCCATGCCCCATAATCTCGACCAAGTGACTGTAGGAGAACCCCATTGTCGAAAGCATCCGGTTGGGTGCTCGCGGCCACAGTGTTCCGCCTAAGTGCACTTCGTCGATGGCATTGGTTGTGCGGCTATCTACTAAAGTTTCCGACGAGCATTCGATCAGGTTGTCGGGAATCTTGTTGAATTACCCGACCGGTTATTGAAAAGTGTTTTCAATTCGAGACTAAAGTGCAAGATTTATTTAGTTAGGCATGAAATCCGAAATATGAGATATTCCGGGTTTATGATGTCTAAGGTGTTGCAGATTCTAATTGTTGTAGTTTTCATTTCTTTTCTGCGACCGTAAGTGTAATATGTGGTGTATCGCCGATTTCGTTGCTATACGTCAACGACTTTCGGGATACGCATATTCACTTACGTTGATGACATGTGATGTTATGTGTTACTGTAATATATTATATTGGATCGTCGTGATTGATTAACCGGGGGATTTTGCGTGAGATGAGAGTTTTTCATTTTCATTCATGTAAAAATTTGTATGTAATATTCTTTTATTGGGACACTTCCGGGTTGAGAATGATGACACCATTGATGTATATTATTTACTTTTTTTTATTAGGATAGACCCAAGGTCGGGAGCATAAGTAACCGGGTTCTAGAGTCTAGTGAGAGATCATCTCGAGGAGTCGAGACCGGGTCTCCTAACATTAGAATTGGTAAGGTTGCTTGCCGCTCTCGTAGGGATCTAGAGATGTGGGTTTGGCTATTTATCACGACCGTAGAATCCGTGTTTCTTACTGGCTTGAATTAAAACACGGATCTCCTAGTATATTCTATATTTCATATGTTGACTTCTGCTGCAATGTTTTGTGATGTGATCATATAACTGCATGAGACGAATCCTTTATATTATATATATGATATATAATAAACGTTGCTTATGTTTTACATACGTGCTAGTTTTGCCCCCGCTATGCCGTTAGTTAAGTAATCTAATGGTGCATGACGGGACCCCGTGGCGAATGCGAATGGCATAAGCGTACGTTCTATTTTCGTTTCTTCTGTGATGTTTAGGAAATATAAATGATAAGACATCATTAATGAGATTAATGAAAAAGAAAGAAACCTAAAGATGTTGTAGAATCAAACTTTCAAAAAGGTAGCTCTAGTTCTTCCTTTGCATAGTGGTATTCCTTGATGAATATCCAGCACTTCATTCGATGAGGAAAGAGCCTAGATTCCTTCACCGGGAGTAACATCTTTAGCAAAAGCTAGCAAATGCTACAACCTACTCGGTTTATTTTGAAAAACACTCGATTTTAAAAGCGGAGCTTAAACCACTCATTTTCAAATCACTCGATTCTACAACGATATCAACTTCATTACGCAAAAGTTTTTTTAAAAAACCTGTCGTAGCCCTCCGTCATTTCAGATAAGTGCTATTTAGTATACGTGCTATGTTTGTTGACTATAACCAAGGCGTAGTGTGTGGTAGCTAATTAGTACTTATTTGCAACCATATGATGCGATTGGATTAGGGTAGTCATACGGCTTTGTTGACCATAGCCAAGGGTCGTACGGGTGGGTTTAATTCAATCAGGAAATGACGGGTTGAACTTGGCTAGCGCTTATGATTTGTTGACCATAGCCAAGGTCATAAATTGCTAGGGGAAAAAACAATATTGGGAATTTCAAGTGTTGAAATTTGCAATGAGATTGCATACCTTCTATAATATAGTTGGATCCCGATACCCACTGCGAGTAAGAGTTACTCGTGAGAGAGTTTTCTACTTTACAATTAGCTGATCAAGTAGGTGTCTAAGAAAGATACTAACGGGGTTATGCCCCTATGAAAATGAGGTTATTTAATTAGTTCCATGCAAAAGCATGGGGAGACTCTCTCGGAGTACCAATACTTGCCTAGCTGAAAAAATTGGCGAACTTATAGGGTGTAATTAATCCCGACTAGTCTTACCTTTTAGGGTTTGAAGGAAGATTTGATAAAAACAGTGGGAGCCATCCTGATTAGATAAAATAATAACCAATCTAATCTTGCAAGAACATACGCTAAAGTGTTTTCTTCTCTCTCTCTCTCCAGGTAGCGACCATGACACGCCTTAATCAAGATAATAATATGGATGTACTGACCGAACCCGCTTATTATACTATGCTGGGGAACGTTGGTTCCACTCTATCATATGATTTTCATAAGTCTGAGTAAGGAATAGGGGAATATTAGGATTCCTATGCAACCCGAATAAGGAATGAGTATGTTGATGCATCTTCATCGGGTGTGTTCGTTACAGAAAATTGTTTCTCAGTTTGCTCTACGTCCTGGGTATTAGATACCGGATCAGGATCCCACATTTGTGATATGTTACCTAGGCTAAGGAAAGGTAGAGAACTAGGATTGCGTGAAATCTCACTCAGAGTAGGGAATGGTGCAAACAAAACAGCCAAAGCAGTTGGCACATATCACTTAGTATTACCTAATGGTAATACATTGATTTTAAACAACTGTTATTACGTACCAGAAATGATGTGCAATATTATATCAGTATATATATTACATGTAGATGGATATAATTTTGTATTGGAGGATAATGTTATGAACATTTTCTTAAATCAAGTGTTGATTGGTTTTAGCACGCTATGTAATGGTATATACGTTCTGAATTAAAATACAGTTCTTAACATACAGAACACACACAAGAGGAAAAGTTCAGAAATGAACGAAGCCTTCTTGTGGCACTGTAGACTATGTCATATTAATGCGACAAGACTAGTTAAGTTATATAAAGATGGATATTTGAATCCGTTTGAATTTACATCTTATGAAACTTTCCAGTCATGTCTCAAAGGCAAGATGACCAAAACTACATTTACTGGATACAGAGAAAGAGCTACTGAACCCTTGGGACTAATACATAGTGATGTATGCGGTCCTATGTCTACACATGTCAGGAATGGTTCATCGTACTTTATTACATTCACGGATGATCTCTAAAGATACGAACATGCATTCCTGTTGAAACATAAGTATGAAGCTTTTGAGAAATTCAAGGAATATAAGTGCGATGTAGAGAACCAAATGGGTAAAAGTATTAAAATCCTTCGATCTGATCGGGGAGGAGAATACTTAAGCATGGAGTTCCTGGATTATTTAAAAGAGAATGGGATTCTCTCTCGGCCTACTCTTCCGTATACACCACAACATAATGGTGTATCGGAGTGGAGAAACCTCACCTTATTAGATATGGTGCGCTCTATGATGAGTACTGCTGAGTTACCTATTTCCTTTTGGGGTTATACGCTTGAGACAGTCGCATACCTATTGAATAGAGTTTCGACCAAATCAGTGCCTACCACTCCATATGAGATATGGGAAAGGACGAGACCATGTCTTAATTTCATTTATATGTGGGGTTGTCCGGCCTATGTTAAAAATCAAAATCTGAACAAGCTTGAGCAAGGTCAGTTCTGTGCAAGTTTATAGGATACCCCAAGCATTCGTGAGGGTATATCTTCTACCACACTGAGGAACAAAAGGTGTTTGTTTATCGGAATGCCACCTTTTTAGAAAAGGAATTTCTTATGAAAGAAATTAGTGGTCATGAAGTAGAATTGGAAGAAGTTCCAGCTACACAAACTACAGCTGATGATTTAGTAGAACCGGAGGATTCAATTGTCTCCAACGAACCTCGGCCACTCCGCAGATCTAGTAGGATTCCTTATCCACCTGAGAGATACTACGGTTTTCTCATTGACGGTGGGAGCGAGGATTTCATCATTGAAGGTGATGACCCAACTAGTTTCGAGCAGGCCATCACAAGTGGCGACTCTGTGAAATGGCTGGATGCTATGCGATCTGAGATGGAATCCATGTACACCAACAATGTATGGACTTTGGATGTTGCACCTGAAGGGGTAAAACCCATCGGGAGGAAATATATCTTTAAGAAGAAATTTGGTGTAGATGGAAAAGTTGAGACTTGTAGCAAAAGGTTTTCGTTAACGACCTGGTGTCGATTATGATGAAACCTTTGCTCCAGTGGCTATGCTTAAGTCCATCCGGATCCTACTTTCCATCGCTGCATACCATGATTACGAAATCTGGTAGATGGACGTCAAGACCGCTTTTCTAAATGGTGATTTAGAAGAGAGCGTGTACATGACACAACCAGAGGGCTTCATAGATAGTGGGAGCAGCGTAAAGGTGTTAGAGCTGTTTAAATCAATCTACGGATTAAAACAGGCATCGCGGAATTGGAACATATGTTTTGATGCGGCAGTCAAAGAGTTTGACTTCATCAATAACGTAGGTGAACCTTGTATATACAAGAAGGTTGTCGAGAGTAAGGTTGTCTTCCTCGTATTGTACGTGGATGGCATACTCTTGATAAGAAATGATGTTCTTATGCTACACTTGGTCAAACTCTATTTATCACAACGGTTCTCCATGAAAGATCTAGGTGATGCCTCCTACATTCTGGGGATTACGATCTCTAGAGATAGATCTAAGAGGAAGTTGGGATTGTCCCAATCCAGGTACATTGACACCATACTAAAGAGGTTTAGTATAGAAGATTCTAAGCATGGTAATTCACCCACTTGCTCAAGAATCACTCTCTCCAAAGAGATGTCTCCCAAGACTGATTTAGAGAGGGCTCGCATGCAAGGGATACCCTATGCTTCGGAAGTCGGGTCTATCATGTATGCGATGTTATGTACCAGACCGGATGTAGCTTACGCACTTAGTGTAGTAAGTAAGTATCAATCAGATCTCGGGGAGAAATACTGGACAGCTGTGAAAAACATTCTTAAGTAGTTGAGAACGACTAAAGAAATGTTCTTGGTGTATGGTAACGGTGAACTCCATGTGGAGTCATTTACCGATTCGAGCTTCCAAAGTGATAAGGACGATAGTAAGTCAGTCTCGGATTTTGTCTTTACCTTCAATGGAGGGTCGGTATGTTGGAAGAGTTCCAAGCAAGATATCGTGGCAGACTCGACGATGGAGGCTGAATACATCGCTGCCGACGATGCCGACAAAGAGGCTGTCTGGATGAAGAAGTTCATTGCTGAACTTGGTGTGGTTCTATCCATTGAGCATCCAATACCTTTGTATTGTGATAACATTGGAGCTATGGCTTTGTCCAAGAAACCCCGGTCCCATCAGCGATCGAGACATATTCTTAGGCAGTATCACTTGATCTGGGAGATAGTTGATCGCCGGGAGATTGAGGTCAGGAGAGTTGACACGAAGAATAACACGGCGGATCCACTCACGAAGGCCCTCCCCCAAATATAATTTGAGAGACTTTTTGGGATGTTGGGTATGAGATACTATAACAATCGGCCTTAGTGCAAGTGGGAGATTGTTAGTTATATGTATGCCCTAGAGGCCATTATTATATATTATAGTGGATGCTTGGACACACACACACACACACACATATATATATATAAGAATTTCTTGCTCGACATGATAATATGATATCTGGTTGCTCTTTATCTTAACATGTATACTAGTATTATTATACCATCTCTCTCTGATACATGTTGATAAAGCCCCTAGGATGTTAGCTTGACTACCAGGACTATGATGCAGATCATACTAGTGGGGCTTGGGTAGTCCGTAAGCACACCCTTTAATTGTTCCTAGTTGAGAGAGTATCGAGACAGGGCATCGATATTACATGGCAGACTAGTGTGTACGTTTCTTGACCCTGTATGGGGCGATGGATGATCCTACATCCATTGGTGTTTGACATCAAAGATTGTACATAGGTGCTCATTAGAGAATGGGTACACCGAACAGGATTCACCGAGAACTCCTAGATGGTATTATAACTATCGTCAGATAGCAGTTCTCTGGTGACACTGGTACAGGTTAGTCTGTAGATACGAGATCATCATAGAGTGTTGTGTGGCTTCCACCGTGCTTTGATTTCCTCCCTACCATGGCTCAAAGAATTTGTGCAAACATGTGGATTTTGGGTACAGTCCCGAGTCACATGGAGGCAATGAGCGATAGGAGGGATTTCGTCTCTCCCGGTATTGGGAGTTGATGTTGCGCTATGTTCGATTGGCTATAACAGAAAGTCCCTGGCTAGGGCTGATGCGATTTACTGGTAAGTGTTATCAGTAATTTCTCGATATGTTATTAGCCTCATATCAGCATGACTTATTAAGTTACTGGGGTCTGACGTTTACCACCCCTAGACTCGATATGCAACATATCAGACGAAGATACCAGACTGTACGGTAGTGTTACTTTTAGGCTTTGCGGGGAGTTTTGACAAGCTTGCTTGTTGATCTTCTATTCGCTCAATACCTAGGTCGTCGTTACGTACAGCTAGTACCGCTGACGGCTTGTGGGTGACTGATTTGATCATTACTTACTGCTGGCGTATTGACGAGTCTTTAGAGTACCACAAAGAGGATTCATAGCTCAAGCGAAACGAAGTAGGGCACACATGTGATATATGTGGGACCGAGATTAAATACTTATATGTGATACCGTATTCTAATCTCGCGATATAGGTTATATGAGATATAACAGGATTATTGAATCAAGTGTTGATTCAATAATTTGTTATATGTATATTTGATATAAATAGAAATGATATTAGTCGGTTATATATGATATAGTCGGATTATTAAATCAAGTGTTGATTTGATAATTTAATATATAATTATATATTTGATATATTAATATATATTAACTAATATTAGCTCACTATAGAATTTCTTCTCTTGATGTATGTATATATGATGATATATACATTTATGTGATATATATACATTTGTATAATATATTACATATATTATTGTGTAATGCTAGATGATACATTGGACATGGGTGTATCAAACTGACACCAAACTAAAGATAATTTGGGCGATTTAATTATTAAGGGAAAAACCAAAATTAGGTGGAATTTAGCATGGCTTAAGATGCTTATGGAAGCATGTAGAAGCTTTTGACTTATTCCACTAATTTTGTTTTACTCTAGATATTTATTAATCCAACCATTATTTTTAGCCATGGTTAACTCTCTTGGTATATCTCTTGAGATATTTTTTCACCCTAGTTGATTCATTCATCATCTTCTTCATCTCATTTTGCTCTCTAGCTTTTGGTGAGGTGATAAAAGAAAAAGAGAAAGAGAATTCTAAAGTGAGCAAAATTCCTACTTCATCAACCTACTCTCATCTAGCCCATTAGTGTAGGTTGTTTGCTTCACTTATTCCTTAGTTAGTGAAGAGGTAGCTTGAGTTAGAGATTCCTCAAGGTGGATCATCTTCGGCCTCGAAGATCCTTAACTAAGCTTGTTCCTTTCACCAAGTGGAGCCTAAGAAGAGTTCGAGGGACCATTACTTGGAGCTAAGGGACTACTATTTGGAGCTTTAGAAGTGAAGAACCGGTCTACAAAGGTTGTATTCTCTATTCACTTAGTGTAAAGTTGTTTACATGCTTAGAAACCCTAATTCTCTAGTTCGATTCTAGGTTAGTGTAGCTTAGACCACAAAATTTTTGGAGGGACCATTACTTGGAGCCTAAGAAGAGTTCGAGGGACCATTACTTGGAGCTAAGGGACTACTATTTGGAGCTTTAGAAGTGAAGAACCGGTCTACAAAGGTTGTATTCTCTATTCACTTAGTGTAAAGTTGTTTACATGCTTAGAAACCCTAATTCTCTAGTTCGATTCTAGGTTAGTGTAGCTTAGACCACAAAATTTTTAAAATTGTATACTTGATGGATGTAGAAACCAAGTAGAGGTGCTAAGAAACACTTTCACATACACAGATATCAATTAGTACGGACATCTAGTCCACGTACACATATTTCATTAGTATGGACATCTAGTCTACATACACACATAACGACTGATGCGGACATCTCGTCAATGCCCTCGCTCAATGATCAGTATCGACATCAAATCACGTACACGCATAGCGACTGGTACGGAACTTTAATCGTGTACTCACCTAACAATCAGTACAGATATCTTCTTGCGTACAGGAACATATCGTTGATCATTCTATAATATGTATAGCATGGAATGTCCTACTCGTATCGTACTACAACGTAAGGTATAGTAAGGTCAACACGTATCATACTACAATGTAAAGCATGCAAGTTCTATATGGCATGGCAATTACTAGTAATGTGTAGTGTTGCATGCGAGTTTATGATTGTGCCACATGACAATTATTGGTAATGTGCAAGTGTTCAAACAAATGTATTTACAATAAGTCTACTAAATCGAAACTAATGAATTTTACTAATTAACGGACATCAAAATATACATGGCATGATTCGGAAACATAATTAATTTAAATATGTTTCACGGGGGTGCTATACGCCAGCCACCCTATTCCCCACTCGTAGATACAAATCTACTCACAGTAATGTGGTTTGAGCTAATCGAACCCTATGATCGTCTTGCCCTTCCTCGTCGACTCGACAGTCTCCGCAATCGACCCTATAACCAATCGTAATCATAAACAAGTAAGGAAATCCCATCAATATCGATATAAATCTAAGCAAGCGAAAAAGAAAAAAAATATCAAGAAATCAGGCTATAAAAGAAGCATCAGACGTCTGAAGAACAATGTCTCTGACATCTCAAAGAGACAGAAAATAGGAATACGTCTGAAGCTCAAAACTTAGATGTCTGACCTAGCATACATAAAAAACTCATAGATGGGGAAGACGTTTGATGCTTCAAGCCCAGACGTCTTACATACAAAATGAATTAAAAACAAAAAATTGGCAGACGTGTGATGAACAACGTCCAGACGTCTGAAGAAAAAAAATACTGATTCGAAATATGGAATTTTGCAAACACTTTAAAATCTAAACTTTTTCATCATACCATCCTTTACTATCTAAAACAAGTTGTAATCATTAAGAAAACTTCACTAACTCATTAAAACTACAAGTAACCATTTAAAACCTTATCTTTGCAAGATTTGAACCATAACAACATAATTTTTAAGTAAAAGATATAGTTTTTATGGCAATAAAACTTAAGACTTGTAATCGATAGTTTACTTTGGAAGATTTTGAGCAGAAGAGGAGATCAAAGCTTGCAGCATACTCTTGAAGAGTTTAAGAAGGCTTCTACTTGAAAGAATTGAGTTTGGTGTTGAGTTTGTGCTGAGTTTTGGAGTTGGGTTTGTTGATCTATAAGTCTCATTCTCTTTAATTTTGATTATTTTACAAAAACCATATTTCGATGATATAGTATATTACTAACCATACCAGATAAGTTAAAGTGCTATAACAATGAAATTACTCATGCAAGAAAACAATCAACACTTCAACTGGCATCACAACAGTGATATCGAGTGACTCTGAAGACAAAATTGCAAGTTCAAAGGAAATATTGAAGAAGTCACACAATAAAGTATTCAAGACTTTTTTATTTTTTTTGAATCTAGAGTCGATCTCAATGGTTAGAATCTTATGATCCTAACCTTCTATACTAGAAAACTCTTTACTTAAAGAAATATCTACAATTTTAATTAGACTTACAAAATTAGAGTTCCAAAATGTAGTTCTTGAGGAAATCTTTCCAACGAGCCCAAGAACATCGAAATCGGATAACCGAGCAAAAGGTTATGAAAATTTCAGTGTCCGACATATCAGACATGGACGTCCTAATGGATGTTCATAATGGGCATCCCTAGGACGTCTATTGCAGTTATAAAACTTTTAAAAATACCATTTTTTATTTGAATTTCAAATCCTAACCGCCAATAACTTCCCCCAACGGCCCTAAATTGCGGGAACGGTTATTTTAACTTCCCACACTCAAAAATCCTATATAAATGACCTTCGACTTGAGTTTTGAGATACAGTTCTCCTCACGAAACATTCTTTTCTAGTTTCCATTATTCTTTAACTCTTTCTGTGAGAAAACACTTTCACTCTCAGTTCTTAAATTGTTAATACTCTTTAGAGAGAAGAGATCTTTCAAGAGCTTTAGAACTTTCTAGTCTTTAGAAAAAAAAAATCTCCAGTTTTTCAAAGAAGTTTCATTTGATTCCAGTATTTTTTTCTTTTGAAAATTTCTTTGAATCATTTTTAAGTTTTTACTATTTTTTGAAAGAAGTGATCTTTCAGTACTTTAGATTTTTCTAGTCATTGGAATCGAAAGATCTCTAAATTGTCGAAGAACATTCTGTTTTAAACTTTTCATAATCTTTTGAAAAACTTCTTCGAAATGTTTTTAAAATTTTCTAATCTCTAAAACACAATCCATCATCTCTTTTGAATCGAAATTTGATTTATCCTTTGAGATCATTAGTATTGTATAGTTGGTTTTATTAAGATTGTAAAATCTTATCTTGTACGACCTAATGAAGAAAGGTCTAAGATCTTCACGTTGTAAAGGTTTGGACTTGTGCCTGGGAAAAAAAGTCTAGGTGATTCACAGCTTGCAATTGTAAAGGTTTGGATCTGAGCCTGGAAAAAGATCTAGGTTTCTCCACCCGTGAGGAGTCACTGGAGAGTGTGTTGAATCCTGAGCAGGAGTTCTCAGGCAATGATTAGCCACAGGGTTGGAGAACCTCGATAACAATCCTATGTGTCCATTTACTTTTCTGTGATTCTGTATTGTTTCTGTGAGTATTTGTATTTTAGACCCTGATTTTATATTCCGCTGCATAATTTTTAAATTGTTACAAATCACGCTGAGTTTGCCATAAAACCTTATTCACCCCCCTCTAAGACTGTTTTCAATTGGTATCAGAGCATATTACTCTGTTTATAGCATTAACCTCTAGAGTTTGTGATCTTATGGCAACCCATATGGAAGGACATGAAATTAACCGTCCTCTATTGTTCAACGGTATAAACTATCAGTTCTGAAAAATTAAGATTAAAGTTTTCCTTCAATGTATAGATTTAGAAGTTTTAGCGATCATTAAAAATACATTTGCTCCTCTTACAACAAATCCATTATCTGATGCTGATAAGAGATTGATGACATTAAATATCAAGACAATGAATGAACTTCATTGTTCATTGAAGTAAGAAGAATTCAATAGAATCTCAATGTGTCAGACTGCTGATGAAATTTAGACTACTCTCTAGGCTTCCCATGAGGGAACCGATCAAGTCAAAGAGAATAATATCAACCATCTTATGCATGAATATGAGATGTTCCAAATGAAAGATGATGAATCGATCGAATCCATGTATTCTCGATTCAATAATGTCATTACCGAAATTTTCAATTTAGGAAAGAAATTCGATAACAAAGAAAAGTGTTATAAGTTGCTGAGATCTCTTACGATATCATGGCAACTTAAGATCACTGCAATCGAAGAGGCTAATGACATAACAACGTTGAAAGATGACACCCTTATAGGAAAATTAAAAACTTACGAGATGCAATTAGGAGATCTTAAACAAAAGCAGGAGAAGAACACTTAAAGGAAGAATATCGCATTAAAGGCAACGACTGTAAAGTCAAAACCTAAAGAAACATATAGCGATGATGAAACCGACGATGAAGAAATGGACATTATTGTAAGACACTTCAGATACTATCTGAAGTCAAGAAATTTATATTTATAGAAACGTACGTATAATTTACATAATTTTTTTTAATTCTCTTCGTTATTTTGAATGCAATAAGGAAGGCCATATCAAGTTAGAGTGTCCTACGCTCAATCAGGATATGTGGAAGTCTATGAAGGAATCAGAAAAACGTTCGTTTCAAGTTATTTGGAACAATACGGATTCCAACAACTCAGAAGCCAAAGAAGTCGCTAACATGTACTTCATGGCACAAGACGATAAGGTAATTAATGAAGACTTTGATTTAGAATCTCTTAGTGAGAACGCTTTAATAGATTTCTGTGATTATTCTAAAGATAGTTATGATAAGATTAATACTAAGTATAAAATATTAAAGTCAAATCTATCTACTAAAAACAATTTAGAAATATCCAGACAAATTAAATTAAATTAGAAAATGAAAATTTAAATGAAAAATTAAAATCTATAACTTTAACAAATAATAAGTTAATTGAAACTAATAATACGCTAAACTTTGAAATCTTTAACCATAAAAATGTAGATTTAAAAGATAAAATACTTTTAAAATTTACTAAGAGTAAAGATAACTTAGATATTATGTTAGGAAAATTTATAAAACATTGTAAGAAAGAAGGCATAGGTTACGATAAGTATTCTAAATTAGTTCCTAAAACCAAACCTTTTATGTATAAATATTATAACAAATATGGTAATAAATACGCCTACTCTACGTCTGACTATTGTTGCACTATAGGGCATATTTCACAATATTGTAATATTAAAAACAATTCAACCTATAAATATTATTTTACTCTAAAAACTGATCCAAATGAACCAGGAAAGGTATGGGTTATTAAGGTCAATAATAATCAATCCAAACGAATTTTAACAATTCAAGAAAGTATAAATGACCAATTTAATGAATATAACACCATTAATCCTAATAATTCAATAGACGATAATGTTTCTAACCTATTAAAAGGTTTAGATAATTCATTAATAGAAAAAGACGTTGAAACCAATAATTGGAACAAGAAGAGGAAGTAGTTGATACTTCTTTTCCAAAAGATTGGCAATTAAAAAAAAAACCACCCTAAGGATTTAATAATATGAGAAATTAATAAATGAGTAGTTACTAGGTCAAAGAAATCAAAACTAGTCAATTGGAAGAACAGGAAAAAATAATTCATAAAAAAATCATCTTATGAGTTAATAATAGTAAATATAGATAAAGAAATTGTATATTTTAATTATTATATTTGTATTATTAGTTTAGTATGATTTTTTACTTATATATATCTACTAGTCATTTGCTATCTCAATTTTCTATATTTCTCCTCCATGCTTTTAAATTTTTGATATTTCCAAAAAGGCGGAGAAATAATGTTCATATATTCAGGGGGAGCATTTGAATATATATTTTTATAAAATATTATATATATATAATATTATTTAATGTTTTGTAAAATTTCAAAAAAAAGGAGATAATTGACCTATGAGTCTCATTCTCTTTAGTTTTGATTATTTTACAAAAACTATATTTCAAAAATACAGTATGATACTAACCATTCCAGATAAGTTAAAGTGTTACAACAATGGAATTACTCATGCAAGAGAACAATCAACACTTTAACTGGTATCACAACAGTGATATCGAGCGATTCTGAAGACCAAATTGCAAGTTCAAAGGAAATATCTAAGAAATCACATAATGGAGTATTCAAGACTTTTTATTTTTTTTGAGTTTAGAGTCGATCTCAATGGTTAGAATTTCTTTTCTGATCCTAATCTTCTATAATATATATCTCTTTACTTAAAAAAATATCTACACTTTTAATTAGAGTTACAAAATTAGAGTTCCAAAATATAGGTGTCGAGAAGATCTTCCAACGAGTCCAAGAACATCTAAATCGGATAATCGAGCAAAAAGTTATGATAATTTTAGTGTCTGACATATCAGACATGGACGTCTCTAGGACGGCCATAGCGGTTATAAAACTTTTAAAAATACCATTTTTGGTTTGAATTTCAAATCCTAAGCACCAATAACTACCCCAACGGTCCCAAAGTGTGGGAACGGTTATTTTAACTTCCCACACTCAAAAATCCTATAACTTCCCAAAGTCCCAATAACACAGTTCTTCTCACGAAACATTCTTTTGTAGTTTTCATTATTCTTTAATTTCTTTCGTGTGAAAACTCTTTCACTCTCAGTACTTAAATTTTTAAAACTCTTTAGAGAGAAGAGATCCTTCAAGAGCCTTATAATTTTCTAGTATTTAGAAAAGAAAGATCTCTAGTTTTTCAAAGAATTTTCATTTGATTCTAGTCTTTCTTATTCTTTTGAAAAGTTTTTTGAATCGTTCTTATGTTTTTACTATTTTTTTTGAAAGATGAGATCTTTCAGTGCTTTAGATTTTTCTATTCATTAGAATTGAAAGATCTTTAAATTTTCGAAAAAGTTTTTGTTTTAAACTTTTCTTATTCTTTTGTAAAACTTATTCGAATCATTTTAAAACTTTTCTAATCTCCAAAACACAATCCATCATCTCCTTTGAATCGAAATTTGATTTATCCTTTGAGATCATTAGGATTGTATAGTTGGTTTTATCAAGATTGTAAAATCTTATCTTGTATGACCTAGTGAAGAAAGGTTTAAGATCTTCACGTTGTAAAGGTTTGGACTTTGAGCCTGGGAAAAAAAAGTCTAGGTGATTCACAGCCTGCAATTGTAAAGGTTCGGATATGAGCTTAGGATAAGATATGGATTTATCTATCTGGAAAGAGTCACTGGATAGTGTGTTGAATCCTGAGCAGGAATTCTCAAACGGGGATTAGCCACAGGGTTGGAGAATCTCGATAACAATCTTTTGTGTCCATTTACTTTTCTCTGATTTTGTGTTATCTCTGTGATTCTGTGCTATGATAATATTTGTATTTTAGACTCTCATTTTATATTCCGCTGCATAATTTTTAAATTGTTACAAATCACGCCGAGTTTGCCTTAAAGCCTTATACACCCCCTCTAAGGCTGTATGCAGGATTTGGATTTGAGAAGGGATGGAGCCATGGTTTCTTTCTGAGATTGAGAGAGAGTTTGAGAGTGAATGTGAAAGTCATCATGAGAGTTTGAGAGAGTGAAATATTTTGAAAGGGAGGAAAATATGGAGATGGCATGATCTCTCCATGCCTCTCTCTCTCTTCTACAATCCTATTAAAATATTTGGCCATGCCAAATATAAAATCCTAATTTTAAACCAACCATGGTGATAATCACCAAATTTACATTTAGGAAAAATAATGGAAACATTACTATTAACATGAGCTTGCCATGCTATAATAGTGTTAATTAAAAGGAAAGTATTGATTTTATTATAACCATTATGTACATACACACACACCCAATTATGATAACCCAATTCCATAATTGTAATCGTTTTAATAAAACACGAAATATCATTATTTAAATTCTAAAATAATTTTTAAAATTTTCTGAAATATTACAATATTCCCCTCTTAAAGAATTGCGGTCCACGAATTTAAATTAAACCCAAATTTGAAAATATTTCATTAAATCAACTCGAAAGGGCTCTGAAGTCCCATACAAGCTAAGAATACCACATGATGTGTGATAACGGGTATATAGCATAAGTAAATGTTAGCGCATAATAATGGATTGTGCACAACAGAAAATCCACATCAATAAAACATCATCAAATCCTATACCAATCATCGACACTCGAAATCTCAAAATATCTTTGGTGCTGTCTCTCTGATCAGCTCTCAAATCAAACTCATCATAAAACATCAATCGATATCCTTTAGATATCCGTCGGGTATAAGTTATTGGTTCTCCCCCTCCTCGATATCGGATAAAATAAACTATAAATTCACAAAAAACTCATAGAGGACGTAAAATCATCATTTCAAGATAAAACCTCAATCAGCAAACATAATCAAGTTTTATGAAATAGTATCATGTGGTTTCTCAAATCTTATTAAAACATGAAGTTCATGGAAATCTCAACACAAATAAACTTGTGCGTGTATGAAAATGAAAGGGTGATACTCAGATCACCAAAACACGAACTTAAAACAACAGACATTGAAGTATACCTTCTTCAACATCGGTAGGTGCCTGAGCACCCTTAGCAGTTAGAGCAAAGACTCTCACTTGCTCACCGCTCACGGCCTGACGTCCTCTATCTTTGGATCCTTGTTCACTCTGCATAGGACCGCCATATCCACTATTCGTCCGATCCCCAGATGGAACCATATTAATCTCCGGTGAAGGGGGAAAAGAAAGGGAAGAAGCTCGCCGGGATGCTTTCCTGTTCTGACGTCTGATGGGACAATCTTTAGCTCTATGGCCTGTCCTCTGACAATTAAAACACAACTGAACTAGTCTCTGCATCTAATCAGTGTTGAATGATAATTTTCAAGGCCATCCGCTCACGTCACCGCTCTCTTGCTCCACAGATAGAGCCCCAACTCGAGCCCACTTCGGCTCCAGGATAGCTCCCATCTCAATATAACGTTCCTCTATCAGTGTAGCCACATCTGTTGCCTCTGCATACGTTTCAAAATACTGGGCAACAATGGAGAAAAATAGATGCGCATTAAGGCCTCACACAAATCTCTTAATCCGGATATCTTCAGTAAGGACCAAATAAGGAGCATATTGTGATAACTGGGTGAACCGAAGGTCGTACTCGACTAACATCATGCTCAGAGTCTTGCACAAAGACTCGAAACTGCGAACTTGGGCATCTCTGATACTCTAAGGAAGAAATAGTGTTAAGAAGACCTTTGAGAACTTGTCCCAAGCCATCGGAGGAGCACTCACTGCTCGGCTTCTCTCGATCGAATCGCACTATGTTTAAGCAAGAGCCTCTAACCAAAAACTGGCCAACTGCACTGAACTCGCATCAGAGCATCTCAAAGAACAAAATATCCTCGCCATCCTGTCGAGGAACGACCGCGGATCATCTGACACATCCATACCAGTAAACACCAGGGGCTTGGGTTTCATGAACTCGGAAAGCAGAACATCAAAAGTCTCAGTCACCAAAGGTACAACTGATCTCTGAGCATCATGCTGCACTAAGATCTCTGGAGCTGGCTGCACAATGACAGGTCTTTAGGTCCGAATAGTCTCAGCTAACGACCCTATCTAACGATGCGGATCCTAATCGGTCTCCTCCAAACGAGAAATCCTATAAGAAGAATGAAAATCGACATGTTCCTGTGTCACTGGAGTACTGTCTACATCATTCCTCGTCTCAGACGTGTCTGCCCTGACCTCATATCTGAATGAAGCCCTCTCGGCTCGCGCGGTCTTTAGTGACATGGTGAATGGAACAAGAAACAAATAAAGGTCGGCTTCAGAATCTCAATGAAATGGCAATGTAATGCCATCAATTCGGGAACGAATAAAAAAGAATCATGAAAGAATTTGAAGTTACATCTTGAGGTTACTTAAGCGGAGTATCATATCGTAAATATACCACTGAACATATGTACGCTACTTAACTCTAATTAAGTCACCTTTTTCATCATACCAATGGTAGCCTATGAATCGAAAAGATGGGATTATGACCCCCAATGTTAGGTCTAAGTTCTGCAAGATTAAGCCTAGGTCTCGAAAGATCATACCCTAAACTCCATATAGTTAAACCTGAACTCAACAAAGGAAAAACATAAGCTCGGGTCTAATACCCCAAAGCCAAGTCTAAGTTCCGTAAGGTTAGGCCTCAATTTCAAAACGTTATAACCTAGACACCAAATGGTTAAATCTAGACTCAACATGTCACGACCCACCCCCAAACACAGATGGTATTGTCCGCTTTAGCCGAAACCGCACTGTTTTGTCCTTTTGGAACACTACAAAGGTTTATGGTCACTAATTACTCTCAAATACACCATCACAACATCAAAATCACTTTACCCTCAACTTTGAAATTTCTAACATCGCTAAACCATATTTAATCCACTCTAAACTACAAAAGATATGGGAAATACAAGATTCTAAACTAAAGGTGTAGGTTGTTACCTCATTTGGCAACTCAAGAAAATTCTTGAGTTGCTCAAAGTCTTCAAAGTTCTAACTTGATCACACCATGGTCTTTGTAGCAGTGAGGGAAATATTTTTTTGTGAAGGAAGTATAAGTTTTGGAGTGGTTTGAAAGGTGTTTGTGAGGTGGTAGCAAGGTGAAGGATGAAGGAGGTGAAGCATGAGGAGGAGAAGAAAGGAGATGAGGAAAATAAGGAGATGAAGAGATGAATGAAGTAGAAGAGTGTAGAACTCTCTCTCTCTCTCACACACTCTCTCTCCTAGCCATGCTCACATGTCCCCACCCTCTCTCTCTAATTTCTTATCTTTTATTTATTAGAACCAAAACAAAACCATTTGGAAAAGAAAAGGCCATGGGTCAAGACACAAAAGGAATAACAAATGTTTGCAACATGATTTGTTGCATGCATAACACATAAACTAGATTAATGCATAATTAGTGAATATTAATCAAGTTTAGTAATAAACTCGTATACAAATAATTGTATAAATATTTATAGCATATCCAAATCAACTTAACACCTTCCAAATCAATAATTATATTAATTTTTCCAAATATATTTCCAAACTATCGGTATATAATTATACCCTTTTATTAAAACTAATTCTCATACTTATTAATATTCATGAAATTTATTATTTTTAATTATTTAAATTCCCCAAAATAATATTTTATTTTCTGAAATGTTACAATCTTCCCCCTTAAATAAATTCGGTCCCCGAATTTAAATTTAAACCCCCCAATTACTAAAACATTTCAGCAAAACAATCAAATCGTCGAGGCTCTGAGTATCAAGAATACATAATACACATCTTAGCGCAATGTATGTGCAAGAAAACGAGAGTAAAACCCTAAATCAAATCTCCGTCAAGCATCACGCAATCATCGAAGTCATGGCAGAAGTACAAACGTCAAAATCTAATAGAAAAACCAATATAATATAATTAAGATAACAATGTATGTATAGTACGCGTCTCATGAAATCGTGAAAACATCCAATTAGAAATGCATGCAAAATCTTTTTCAAATCGTTGTGCGATGCGCGTATCACGGCACAAGTAGCGGACGTCCATTATAAGAAAAATAGCTATACATATATATCTTTTGTTTAACATATACGTTCCGCCTTTTGAAAACGATTTAGAAGGGTTTCCTTTGTAAAGTTTTCGTGTCATCTTGGACACATAGGAAAATATTGAGACTATAACTCCTTTTTGGAAATCCCTTCGACAATTATCGATACATGTGAAAATATTCAGGTACTGTTCTTGGACTAGTCCAGCTCAGTTATTAAATCATGTAGTATATAAGTCATGAAAACATAATGCTCAGCAGGAAATCATCCTAAAATGTAAACAAAAAATACTACGTGCGTCTGGTGCGCATGGAAATCGAAACCAAATACAGGTGCCACAAATGTGCACAGAAACAAAACTAAGTGCAACGTGTATGCACAAAACATCTGTCAGGTGCAACGGGTGTGCACGACAACAATATCAGGTGCATCAGATATGCACGAAGAATCTTGATTTTAGTGCATCTGGTGTGCCCAAAATCGCAACAAGTGCGCCAAGAGTGCGCAAAAATCTCAATCAAGTGCACATGGTGCACGAAAACATAATTCCAGTGCACTAGAGTGCACGAAAATGAATATCGAGTATAAAAATCGAAATCAACGGTATACGACATACACCAATTCAAAATCAAGTATACCGCAGTGTATAACTCATAAATATGTGCATCAGCATGCACAAAACCTAATTATGGTACTAAAAGTATATGAAAACTATACCGAAAGCATAAGTCAAATCGTATGTACACCATACGTATGAAATCGAAATCAAATATCTCGGACCACATAAAATCGAAATCGAGTGCAATGAATGTGCACAAAATAAAAATCAGCACAACTGATTCATAGAAATACGAATCATGTGCAACAGTGGTGCACATAGGGAATATCAATCATAAAACGAAATCCTCAAAATACCATAATCCCAAAATAATGGAAACGTGATATTCGAATCACCAAATCGCAAATCATAAATACCGTCGTCGATATGCACCTTCTTCAATGTCGAAGAGTGTCGATGCATCCAAAGCTAGCAGAGCAAGTATCTACTTGCCTCCTGTTTACGGTCTGGCGATTTCTGCCCTTAGGTCTTGTTTCTCTCTACGGCTTACCAGTTACATGACTCCTCGGCTCAACAGCCCGATACGGAGTAATGACGGAAACCGTTCCGCTCTGGCGCTTTCTCTGAAGATCTCCTAACCAATTAGCATGGTCACTCGTAACGTATCTCTTCAATGATGGAAAACTCTGGCCCACCGAGTGTGCATGATACGACCGATTCTGAATCCAAGTCTTCTCGTGTAGTATTCCAGAAAGATCCTGTCGGGATCTCTCCCAAATCTTATCTCTGCCGAACTACCCAGAAGTTATCACCCTTTACTTAATCCATTTCTTGTTCTGGAAAAGCTGCATATTCATCATGACCTCTCTCTGGAAGTACGTTCGCATCCAACGCCTCGGCATGTGTAACAAGTCTCTGACATCAACAGAAAGGAACGCTTACTCGTAAGGATCTCGCACGAACCTCTTACTTCTCTTCTCTTCAATATGGACCAATTCAGAATCATCTCCTCGTAGCTGTGTGGAGTGCACTCCAATTGACTATAGTCATATTTAGAGTCTCTTTCAAAGCTACGAACACAGTGTCTCCAATATTCTGTGTAGAAGGCATCTGGTCAATTTCGTCTTCGGGAACTCTTCCAATTTGTCGTAGGAATATACTTCATTCATCCATTTTCGATCGACTCACAATGCATCTGGGTGAGGTCCTTCCATCCAAAGCTGGCCAACTAACTGATCTTATATCGGAGAATCCAACGAATAACGCCTTTTCTTGATCGACTCATAGCACGTCTGTGTGAGGGCCTCTTCTAACTGAAGTTAGTCAATCTGATGATCTCGCATCGAAGCATCCAATGAATAAAAGGTCCTAGTCTTATCTAAGGGTGACTAGCGATCTTCTATCACATTCCTGAGTGTTACCGCATGTTGCAATATCTTTCAAACGTCTGGGGGCGATATCTTATCAAATTCAGCAACTATTGGCTCCTCTGTCCGCACGGTAGACAACGCCTCAACCATTTGGAGTTAAAGGTACCCTAGTAGTCTTTACAATACGGCTGGCCTCTAGCAATAGCCCAATCATCTGGGGCAGATGTCGAATGCGTGTCAACAGAAAAATACAAATAACAATATATCAACGTGTTTCGTATGCTACCGGAAAACAACCTGGTCAGTCCTCGTCCCTGACAAGCTCGTGCTGACCGTAACTCTAGCCGCAGCTCTCTCTGCTCGTCTAACCATGGTAACAGAAACCAAAATCTGACATCGATGAGGATAGATCATAGGAACGAATAGAAATATAGTGCCTAAGAAATATACATCCTAAGGCTTCTTAAGCGGAGTAGCGTATCGTAAGTATGCCGCGGAACATACACACGCTACATCACTCTACTTAAGTGACCTACTCCATCAACCAAGGTCATCCTACGCGACGAAAGTTCGGGTTTAACATCCCCTCGGCCAAGTCTATGTTCCGTAAGGTCAAGCCTAGGTTTCGAATATAAATATACGCCCTAGGCTCCGCATAGTCAAACCTAGACTCGAACCAAGGTTAAAACTAACGCTCTGATACCAACTTTGTCACGACCCGAAAAAGGCACGTGACTGGCACTTGAATGATGTGAAGTTTATAGGACCCCACCTAATTCAAGTAAGCCAAAAGCCCAGAAATCTAAACCATTTTAGGGAAAAATAGTAGAGGTGTAGTTTTGAAATAAGGAACACTGAAATCAAGTTTATTCTTATATATATATATATAAGTAGTAATATATGAAACACTATATTTGTATCTAACTTGAAAACCTTTTGACATTTAAAATTTGGGCAGCACCTCCTTTGTAATTTTTAACCCGAAAACGAATACATAAAATATATAATATGCATCCCCAAGCAGGAGCTAGCTCTTCGCTAAATGGCGGAACAACCATGCAATATAAATATACAACGCCGAAGGGAGAGGATCAAAACTCAGAATGAAAGCGAGAAAACTAAGCATCATAAGAAAACCAGAAACAACAATAAATACATAAGCGCCACTCTAAGGCCGAAAGAATAAACAACTGTGGTTTTCTAAGTCTACTGAAAATACATAGTCTGGTTGATAGAGTCTTTAACTAGATACAACCGAAATAAATAAAATACAATGGTGGTCACGATGCAAGTGAACCCACCTACCAAAACAATCACCCGGAAGGAAGTGGTATGCCAACGAAGCCGCTATGGAACCTGTATGGCTAAACTTGCAAGAAACCGTGGCACAACGGGGGGTGAGTTGCCAACTCGTGAGTAGAAGACATCACCGGGTAGAAACCGAATGTATGTCGATCTCCCAGGTCATACAATAATGTACTCATAATATACACTGAAACATCTAGTAGTGGCAAGGGTAATCATCTAAACATAACTGCAATACCAAGTACTCGCGTCCATGTTACAAGGTAGCAACATATCATATGTATGATGTATGAATGCATCATGAATGAATAAGTAATCAGGAAATCGGGATATGTCCGTATGAGAAAGCTGTATTCTTATCTTAATAAAATTTTAGTATAAAAACTTGAGTATCATCAATGAAATCGACAGAAATCCGTGTCAAACAACGACACAAAATCCTCAAATCTCGGGCTACGTTAGTCCGGATCGGCTCATATCATCAAATATCACGACTACGGTCGGTATCCTCTGGATATCCGCCGCGCCAAATATCACCGGTAGTAGTCCTCCCCTGCCAGGTTCATCGTCTAAATCTCAAGCTTCTTGCCCGGGGTATCTTACCGGATCCACTATGTACCCGAAACGGTTCATCCTACTCCTTGAATCGGGTCTCGAAAACCAACTCAATCAGGAAAACTCATGGTGGACGCCATATACATCATATCACGAGAAAACCACACTTGCATTTTTAAAATGATAATTAATTTATAAAATTCTTGCGGGTTTCATCCAAATCCAGAAATCTCATGGAAAATCCGAAATCCCAAAATCAAGAGTCAATAAGCAGTGAATATCGGCATAAAGCCCCACAATATTGCATAACAGAATGAATATATAAATGCATAGGGTATCTAAGTAAGTAATTCAATATCTAAACTAGCATATGAGAACAATCATACTAGTAATATGTTGAAACTACTAGCTAGCAGGATATACCAATGAAATAACGTTTTCTAAAGTGTATGTGACATGGCAATTACTGATGATGATGTGTATGAGCCGGCAAGCAAGTGTACGTAGAACATGCACATCATCGGTAATAGTGCTGGTGTCCTAATAGACGGGATTCATAATAGCTAAAGAAAACACATATAATAAATATTCAATGCAATGAGAACGAAATAAAAATAACAGAAAAGTGAATAGTAAAAGTAGCATCATAAAATATATGTATCAGTGTACGAGTCATGCGGTTTTAGTGTTTTGAAATAGGACGAATCGTGGTTTTTAGAAAAGTAGGGGCTACGGGGATTTTGAGAAAAGATATGTCTTTTGAAAAATCCGTAGTATCCCTCGTGCTGTCTTTGAAAATACTCACCATTTGTTAGTTTTGAAAATAGGCATGACTCGAGCCTAATCTAGCATCTACCTAAACAACTAAGAGACTAAACTAAGAACCTAGTCAGAAGGGTAAGAAAATCTACCTAAATTCTGAGTTGATATACCTAGTGGTCGCCGATCCAATCTCATAGCGTCACGTACTGTATAATACATTGAACGGCATTCTCGAGTCAAGAGCGCGGATCAATCATCATATATATAGCTCGTACGGTAAAATCCATCATACGACATCCCCAAAATCGGGGGCGCGGGTCAAATATCATGTATACATCATCATTCATATAGTATCATCATCGTACAATATCATGATCAGGGTACTGTTCTAATGTCTCTTACATTCTAATATCATCAAACACATATCATCGTATATATGAAAACACATTGCCCAACGATACATTATAATATCATATCATATATCATATCAAGAATCACATATCAACAACTCACGGCATCATACCCGATCATATCGACTCATATCGTTTTAACATCTCATATCCTCATCTTATACGTATATGTATACTATATATATATACACACACACATATATCAACACATCCATATATACATATATACATATACACCCACATCATATCTCGTGCGTGCGTGCGTGCGTGACAACCTATACACCGCGGGTCCGTGACTAGAAACTAACTAAGAGCAATTTTCTTCCAAGTACACTTCATTTCACTTAAGGTCTCCTAGAAAACCCTATTGCTAAATATCCGCACTACCCATATACATACCATACAAGCACCATTCAAGAACCTGGTCAGGCCAGCCGCTTTCAGTCGATTTCCCGTTACCGAAATAGGAGGGCCACGACAGCGATCTGTGAAATCAGTTGCCGGTAATAAAAAGACAGTGGGATATGTTATCCATACGGTCTATATGGCGGGCACGCGTCCCAGCGACAACTTGCGCAGCAAAAGCAAGGATGGGGTCACTACATCCCAAGCCCAATCTGGTTTGAATGTGGTTTCCGCTTCCCAAGATCAGCCGCCTCCACTAGATGAGGAAAACCCTCTCGATGAGGCCGATAGGCAGATTGACCTCTCTGTCCTTGTAAGGTCGGACAACGAGGAAGAGCCGGCGTTTCGCCCCAGGACCGCAGAGCAAGAGCTACTTCAAGAACTCCGAAAACAGCTCAGGAGTAAAGATAAAGAGATGGCCAAGCTTTACTCCAAAATAGACGACTTGACGAATGTCGTGATGCAGCTCATGGCTCAAATCGCCCGGACACCTCCTAATCAAGCATAATTCTCTACTCATGAGCTGGGTGATGACAACCCGAAGCAATCGATGCATGTCCCCTTGGGTCAAAGATTGGGCGAGCCGAACGAAAGCCGGCTACATTCTGCTTCTGTGGACTCCTTGGCCCTAGATAGCACCATCCCGCTAACACAGGATCAGATAATGGATTTGGTCACCAACAAGGTTAAAACATTGGTGGCCGAAGCCGAAGCTCGGAAAGAAATTGGAAGTAGTGGGCGGCCATATCCCGCACAGTATGATCTGATTGAATTCCCCAGCGGCTCGTCATTCCTAAGTTCGGAAGATTTTACGCGATGGGAAACATGAATCAACACGTCGCCTACTTTAAAGCGTCATGCGGAAATACAGGGGGCAATGACGCACTTCTTCTTCATCAATTCGTCAACAGCATGACCGGTGTCGCCTTCGACTGGTACGTGAGTATACCAGACGGGTCCATCACTACCTTTGCCCAAATGGAGTCTCTGTTTCAGCAAAGATTCATGAGTGTTAGTGACAAAATCTCGATTGCTGATCTTGTAAGGACCAAGCCGGGGAAGAATGAATGCAACATGGACATTATCGCTCGGTGGCGCAACCTCACTGTCAAGTGCGAACCGCCGCTGGAGCAGGACCAGTCTGTCAGGCTCCTCATTAGGAACCTCAGCAATTGGATAGTGTCATTCTTGTGTACAGCAGGCCTTATGACGTTTCAGGAGCTGACCAAGGAAGTCCAAATGTTGGAACGCTCGAAGCAAGAGCCTACTCCGGACTCTCAGAGAGACAAGACGTGGAAGAGCAAATTGGACGAAAACCGTAGAATCGGGAATTCCAGCAATACCAATGTCTTTAATGCGTCCGACAATGAAGACAAGCGAAAGGCGAACGAATCCAAAACCAACCGGTCTCGAAAGCGAGTGCTGGGAGGAGAAGGGCCATACCTGGAGGAGAAAAAGAACAAGGTTTACTCTTTCAGAAGGGACAAGGTCCGTAAGATATTCAAAGATGCCTTGAACAATGGTCTACAATTGCCGAAGTCGAAGAGACCCCACGAAGCAAAAATGACCGACAATCCCCTATATTGCTCGTACCACAGAGTAGTGAGCCATGCGATCGAGGATTGCTATATTTTCAAAGACTGGGTCGAGAAGCAGTACAAGACTGGAGAGATCGAGCTGTCCAAGAGTGTGTTTGTGAACAATCAAGTTGCAACCACCAACTTCATACAGACAGAAGCTGAAGCCATCTGGGAGAAGACAGCTGAACCCGCTGCCTCGAGAAATGAAACTGACTCACCACAGTCTCCGTGGAGTACGCACATATCTAATAAGACAAAGAAGATTCTAAAGCTACTTCGGAATGAGCCCAGAACGGAATGGGAAGGGCAGAAGAAGCCTACCATTCCAGCTGCCAATTCGGCTCCATCAGGCTCAAAATCCAAAAAGCTCAAGAAGAAGAAAAGTGTAGCTCGACGCGAAAAAAAGTCTGCAGGGAGATCGACCATTCAAAAATATATTGATTCCCTCGAAGACTATGAATAGAAGGAAAGAACTCTAATTCAATTGATAGAGTTCTTCTATATAGTAGCAGCTGAGATTTTGGAGGAGCTAGAAGAAGACTCTAATGACGAGATCCCTATAGTGACCTGCTACGCCATCCATCTGGGCAGCAACTCTGAGGAGGAGCTCTGTTTTCCCAAAGAGTACGAGGAGCTCGCCACAAACGCCAACCAAATCCAGCTCAGAAGCGGCAGGGCTTTACTGCCAGGTCAGGGCAACGCCCCAAAAGGGAAGGAAAAACAAGTCACTAATGAAGAAGATGGCGGAGAGCCGGCTCATGAAAATTCGAGTCCTTCCTCAGTGGACTATAATGTCTTGACTTATCTCCGGAAGCTTCCGTCTCTCCTGAGCATCTACAATGCCTTGGTCCTATCTAAGGAACTTAGAGATGTTCTCATCCATACTCTGCAAAACCCTGAACGGTATCAGGCTCGTTTTGCGAAAATTAATATGAAAGAAGCCCAGTATGCTCTGCATGCCACCACAGTAACATTTAAGGACGAATACTTGCTACTGGGAACGGCTGAGCATAATCGGCCTCTTTACGTGACAGGGTACAGTGACGGAGACCAGATTAATCGCATATTGATTGATCCAGGGTCCTTAGTGAACATCTTGCAGTTGCGAACTCTGAAGAGTTTGTCAATGGACGTCCGACACCTGTCAAGAGAAAGAATTGTCATTCAAGACTTCAATCAAAATTGCCAGCAAGTTCTGGGATCCATAGCTCTGCCAATCAAATTTGGGGATCTGCAGACCGAAGCTAAGATATACGTGATCGACGCTGACACGACTTATAAAATTCTCTTGGGGCGGCCGTGGCTCCATGATTACGGCATCATTCCATCAACTCTCTATCAGTGCATGAAGTATACTAAAAATGGCGAAGAAATACGCATTGTTGGAGACATCAAGCCATTCGGTGTGCATGAAGTCCGATATGAGGATTTTCGGTACTTTATGAACCACCAAAATACTAAGACACAACTGTCCGAGGACAGAGCGACCCCAAAACCCAAAAGTAAATCTGAGCTGGCTGTCACTTTCAAAAGCAAAAAACCCCAAGTGCTCCCGCGTTTCGGTAGTGACACTGATGAGTCTGACGCTGGAAGTCCGTCCTTCCATAAAACACTCCCTCGTTTTGGTAACGATACGGACGAATCTGATACTGAAAGCCCATCTAGCAACAAAGTCCGCCCTCATCTTAGCAGCGACACTGAAGAGTCGGAGGAAGAGGACTTGCCTTGAAACAACTGTTCAGGTTGGACCCCATGCAACAAGCTAAACTACGAGAAACCTTCAAAATTACAGAAGGGTCCCTAGTTGTCACAAGGGTGCCGGAGCAGATGTGCAAAGAGCTCGATGCATTGTCAGTCTCTACCGTGGACCAGCTGAAAACTTTCTGCGTTCCCAGATGGAAAAATGGACAGAAAGGCATCCTGTTTTATGGGTCAAATCCTGTTGTGCGCCCGGACGATTTGTCTTTCGCGTGCCTTCCCTATGAGAGAGGCATAAGAGCCGTCCTCAATCCCAGATACTATGCACCGGAGATGCGGGAATATTTCAAAAGGTACGGATGCCGGTTATATCAAACGGAGTCTGAAGCAAAGTTTTATGAAGGGTTATGGCATCCGCCTCAGGTCCGAGCACTCATCGATAGAAGAATTCCAGATAAACGGGGCATAGGTTTCATCCAGCCTGATTCCAAGGCATGTTACATGATCCATGTTGGTGAAGCCAGCGAAAGGTCCAATGATGATGACGAGCTAGCCGAGCTAGAAGAAGCTCCTCAAGAGCTCGAAGATGGCGGACAAGCAACCTTTGACGAGCTAACCGAGATTGACTTAGGAACGCCCGATAATCCAAGGTCGATCTACATCAGCTCACTCTTATCAGAGGAAATAAAAGAGCAGATAATCGCCCTGCTGCATGAGTTCGTCGACTTCTTCGCGTGGACGTACAAAGAAATGCCTGGCCTTTCCCCTGAAGTGGCCGTGCATAAGCTAGCTATATCTCCTGATGCTAAGCCAGTCAAACAAGCTCTTCGAAGAATTAGAAGGGAACTGGAAGAAAAGGTCATCGAGGAAACCAAGAAACTCATCGATGCCGGCTTCATCAGGGAAGAGAAATAAGCGGGCTGGATCGCATGCATAGTCCCAGTGAAGAAGAAAACTGGGCAGATCCGAGTTTGTGTCGATTTTAGGGACCTCAACAAGGCATGTCCTAAAGACGACTTCCCGCTACCGTTCATGGAAATGATGGTCGATAACACCTCAAATTACTAGCTATTCACCTTTATGGATGACTCGTCTGGATATAATCAGAACAAGATGTCGCCTGAGGATGGAAAACACACAGCATTTTGAACACTGATCGAAATATACTGCTACAATGTGATGACGTTCAGACTGAAGAACGCAGGTGCTACATATCAAAGGGCAATGACTAATATCTTCGATGAGCTAATCCATAAAGTCGTCGAATGCCATATTATGATCTGGTCGTCAAGACTAAAGCCAAGGCCGACCACATCCAAGATCTTAGGACCGTTCTCACCAGACTGAGCGAATATGATCTGAAGATGAATCCTCTAAAGTGCGCTTTTGGCGTGTTATCGGGAAAATTCTTGGGCTTCATAGTCCGACATCGAGGGATCGAAGTTGACCCATCAAAGATAAAGGCATCATGGAGATGCCCCCTCCAAAGAGTCTGACGCAGCTAAGATCTTTTCAAGGAAAGCTTGCTTATATACGAATGATTATCTCAAATTTATCGGGGAGATGTAGGCCCTTCTCAAAGCTCATGAAGAAAGGAGCTCCTTTTGTCTGGAATGCTAAATGTCAAGAAGCGTTCGAAAACATCTAACAGTACCTGTTGCACCCTCTGGTGCTTGCTTCCCCTATTCTAAATAAACCTTTGATTCTCTATACTGCCATGCTGGATGAGTCACTCGGTGCACTCCATGCCCAGAACAACGAGAAGGGAAAAGAGAATGCCCTCTACTACCTCAGTCGAACTTTAGTCGGGACGGAACACAACTATTCTCCGATCGAAAAGCAATGCCTGGCTCTGTTGTTCGCTGTGAAGAAGCTGAGGCACTATCCGCTTGCTCATCGGGTTTTGCTGATCTCTAAGGTCGACTCGCTCAAACACTTAATGACCAAAGCAAGCCTAGCCGGTAGAATGTCAAGATGGGCTGTCATGCTACTTGAGTTTGACATTGTTTATACTCCTCAGAAAGTAGTAAAAGGGCAGGCTCTTGCGGACTTCCTTGCTGCTCATCCCGTATCAGAAGGGTCACCGCTCAATTGCGAGTTACCCGACGAACAAGTGCTGCACCTCGAGGAAGATGAGCCATGTTGGGAGCTCTACTTCGATGGAGCCTCATCAATGAGGAGCTCCTGAAAATCAAGCATCCCGCAGATAAAATCAGGGACAGGATTGGTGTTCATCACGCCATCCATGGGAACCCTACGACGTTCTTTTGCTCTCACCGAGCCTCGCACAAACAACGAGGCTGAGTATGAAGCTCTGATAGCTGGACTGGAACTCGCCATAGAAATGGGAACCCTTCGGCTACGGGTTTACGGTGATTCCCAGCTTGTCTTCAACCAAGTAAGCGGTGACTATAAGATATATAAACCCGAGTTAGCTCGGTGTAGAAGCCGGGTGGTGGAGCTTATGAAACAGTTCACCCATATTGAACTAATGAGAGTTCCTAGGGCATTGAATGGAAAAGCCGACGTACTCGCTCGCTTAGCCAAGGAACTGGCTGATCCCGACATGGATGAAATTCTGATCACAGTCAGAAGCCGGCAAATTCTGTCTCCAGCCTCTTTGCATGAAGAAGAAAGCGTAGAACAAGAGAACAATCCTGCCGAAGAAGCTTTGATCATTCAAGATGAGCCCGATTGGAGAGAACCCTTCATAGAGTACCTCCGATACGACAAGCTGCACGAAGAAAAATCTGTGAGGATTCAGCTGCAGAAGAGAGCTCTCCGATACGTGTTTGTAAATAATACTCTATACCGCAGATCATATGACCAATTCTGACTCAAGTGCCTGTCATCGGCCGAAACCCAAAAAGTTATGAAAGAAGTCCACTCAGGCATCTGTGGGGCTCACCAGTCCGGCTCCAAAATGCGGCTTCAGATCAAACGGCTTGGATATTAATGGCCCACCATGATGGATTATGAAGAGCATGCAAAGAAATTCCATCTCTGCCAAATTCATGGTGATTTCATTCACAAGCATCCCAATCCGTTTCATCCTACGGTGGCGTCGTGGCCCTTCGAAGTTTGGGGCACCGACATAGTTGGTCCAATTGATCCTCCGTCATCCAAAGGCCACCGGTTCATACTGGCTGCAACAGACTACTTCTCCAGATATGCTGAAGCTGTCCCACTAAAAGAACTCAGGACAGAAGATATTCTGATATTCTTCCGGCATAATATTCTATACCGCTTCGGTACACCAAGAAGAATCATTTCTGACAACGGGCCATCTTTCAAGAGCTTCAAAATCTCAAGGTTCGCTAATCAGCACAAGATAGACTGGAGATATTCCTCCATCTATAACATAAGAGACAATTGGCTAGCCGAAGCCTTCAATAAGACTCTATGCAAGCTCGTGAGGAAAAATTCTTCAGCCAACAATAGAGACTGGAATCTTAAGCTTCACAAGGCGTTGTGGGCATATCGTACCACGTACTGTACTCCAACTCAGTCCACTCCATACTCATTACTCTTCAGAGTGGAGGCGATCTTCCCCCTCGAAGTCGAAGTTCCAAGCTTAAGAATGGTCGTTCAACACGAGTTGATGGAGGAGGAAAACGTACTCCTTCGGCTCGAAGAGCTCGACGCCCTCGAAGAAAAGAGGCTTGCAGTACAGCAAAATCTGGAGCTGTACCGAGACCAAATTTCATGGGCCTATGACAAGATGACCCATCTCCGTACTTTTAAGAAAGGCGAATTGGTGTTGGACCTCAAAAGACCGATCATCCCCAATCGACATGCCAAGGGAAAATTCAAGCCAAACTAGGAAGGACCATATGTCATCGAGAAGGTGTTTGATGGAGGGTCATACCAGATGATAAATGCCGAGGGGGAAAGGCCCGTGCCACCCATCAATGGCCGATATCTCAAGAAATACTATGCGTAAATGCTCCAAGTCGCAGGCGAATTGAGCACACCGGCCCTACGGTCTGGATCATACATCCTGTAAAACCGTATGCAATACACGGGCATGAACGACCCCTATCTCTCCCAAGTCCTACCGGCGAGACTACATTTAAAGTCCCACCAGCAATGGAGTTTCTAAAATAAAAAAAGAAGGGTATGTCCATAAGCAAAACGGGCACGGATGAAAACCCGAAAGGGTTCCGTGAGTAAAAAGAGCAGGATTGCCGACGAGTTTGTGAAAACCCGAAAGGGCGCAAACTCGTAAAAAGAGAGATGAAATACACTCGCAAAATCCTCTCGACCTTGTAAGGAGAAAATCCTTGCGTGAGATCCTTACGACTCACAAAGGAACAACACACTTAGGAATCCTCACAATTCCTAAGGAGAACATACACCTGCGAGATCCTCTTGACTCGTAGGAAGAAAATACTTTTATGAGATCCTTACGGCTCATAAAATTGAAAAGTCTTAGGTGATAGGGATCTAAACCTGTCTCTTGAGCTATTATTCCCTAACGGGCGATGGCAAATGATGATTCTCTCCTGGCATTACGCTTCAGTATTAGCAGTGCTGATGTCGACCCAAAACTCAAACCCCAAATTCCTAAACGACGAATGATGAGTCACTCCTGGTACCATATTCCAGTGCAGCGATGCAGACGCCAACCAAAATTTCAAATCCCTAGATGTCCCAATGGCGAATGATGAGTCGCTCCTGGTACCATATTCCAGTACATCGATGCATATGCCAACCAAAATCCAATTTCCCAAAATTCTCCCAGCCCTATGGGTGGTCCCCAAATCGACTACTGTATACAATCCACGGGTTCAAATAATTCTCACGTCCATGCCCCACAGCAACCACCAGTCACGTGGCCGGTCTCCGCCTTTGGAATTATCCTCTATTTAGGAAGACCCACTTATGTGCCCTCCCGATACATGTGGAGAACAAACTTGCGAGATCCTCTCGACTCATAAGAAAACACCTTCGTGGGGTCCTTACGACTCACAAAGGAAAAACACACTCGGGAGTCCTCACGACTCATAAGCAGAAAGTACACCTACAAGATCCTTTCGACTCGTAGGGAGAAAATGCTTTTATGGGACCCTTACGGCTTATAAAATTGAAAAAGTCTTAGGTGATAGGGACCTAAACCTGTCTCCTAAGCCATCGCTCCCCAACAGGGAAAGGAAAATGATGAATTGCTCCTTGCACCTGTGCTTCAGTGTTAGCAACGCTGATGCCGACCCTAGCCCCAAAATTCCAACCTTCGACCCAATAGACCCCTAAGTCTTTAAACTGGGAACAGATGACCTCTAAGTCGTTAAACTGAGAACAAATGACCTCTAAAGTCGTTAAACCGGGTACAATAGACCCCTAAGTCTTTAAAACTGGGAACAGATGACCTCTAAGTCGTTAAACTGGGAACAGATGACCCCTAAGTCGTTAAACTGGGAACGAGGGAAATCCCCTCACAACAAATGATGATTCGCTCCTGGTACCATATTCCAGTGCAGCGGTGCTAATGCCAAACCAAAACCAAAACCAAAATCCCCAAATCCTCTTATAGAAAATGATGATTCGCTCCTGCTATCATATTCCAGTGTAGCAATGCTGATGTGAACCCAAATCACAATCAGCAAGACAACCAACGACTTCCCTGGTGGAATCAAGCTCCACCTCGAAAGCAAGTCAACATCAACCTCGACACCGCAGAAAGCGGAGCAAGTCAAGTCAAATCCCGACACCGTGGAAAGAGGAGCAAGTCAAATCAAATCCCGACACCGCAGAAAGTGGAGCATGTCAACTTCAACTCTGACACAGCAGAAAGCGGAGCAAGTCAAACCCAATCCCTGACACCGCAAGAAGCGGAGAAAGTCAAATCCAGAACCGACCATCCAAGTCGCTAAAAGGGCAGCACCGACCGTCCAAGTCGCAAAAATGGCAGCATTAACCGTCCACGTCGCAAAAAGGGAAAACCTGACCATCCAAGTCATAAAAAGGGCAGCACCGACCGTCTAAGTCGCTAAAAGGGCAGCACCGACCGTCCAAGTCGCAAAAAGGGCAACACCGACCGTACACTTCGCAAAAATGGCAGAACTGACCGTCCACATCACTAAAATGGCATAACCGACCATCCACTTCACAAAAATGCCAGAACCGACCGTCCAAGTCGCAAAAATGGCAGAACCGACCGCCCACGTCGCTAAAATGGCAGAACCGACCGTCCACGTCGCAAAAATGGCAGAACCGACCGTCCAAGTTGCAAAAATGGTAGAACCGACCGTCCACGTCATTAAAATGGCATAACCGACCGTCCAAGTCGCAAAAAGGGCAGAATCGATTGTCCACGTCGCTAAAATGGCAGAAACAGCATCCACATCGTCAAAACGGGAACCAAATTAAATCAACCTCTACGCGAAAGAAAATCCATCAATTTCATGCACACAACCCACATATGTGGTGTGCATTTATTGATGGGGGGGCAATTTGTTGGGGTCAAAATTTACACCCCGGTTGGCCAAGTTAAAATCAAAGTCAACCCCAAGCCAAGTGGGCCCAAGCCCAGGTCAAGTAGGCCAATACCCGGGTCGAGCCCGAACATGAAGCGGCCGGCCTCCCCCATGCCAAAATAAATTTTTTGTGTATTTCTTTTTTTATTTTATGAATAAATGTAAGAAAAATGGGCATAAAACCAATTTTTTGTAAAACCCATGGCTCATGTGCAAAAGAAATGAGCACATGAGGCATGGGGTGGCAAAATGCCATTTTGTAAAGCCCAAGGGGCTAAATGTAAAGTGTGTAGCCTATAAAGGCAAACATGATGAAAATATCAAAGACAACTTTTTCTCTCTCAAAAAAAATTAGGGTCTATGTCTCCTTCTCCTTCCTCAAGGTTCTAAAACGTTCTTCCCCTTTTGAATTAAATCAAGAGTTTTACTCTTCTTTTTCCAAAAATAAATAGTTTTTCACTACAAAACCCCCTTAGGGGAGCTCAGATCTTCCATTAGATCTCAAAATGAGAGATTTTTTTAAATCTCACCCCTTTTCTCCAAGATCCGGCCAACCGAGAGGAAGAAGAAGGAGACCCATCTCCAGAAATCCTATCTTGGGAAGATCCAGGGCCAAAGGGGAAAGAAACAAAGGAGCCCCCTTTGATCATTTCTAAAGATTTCTAGGAGTTTAACTCCATTCAAGATCTATTGGAGTTCAACTTCATAAATTAATCTCTTTTTAGGAGTTTAACTCCAGAAGTCAAATCGGAAGAACTGCTCCCAGTGCAGGGACAAAGTCCCTTTACCTGCTGACGCCCAGCGACCGCGTGCCAAGTACGTGGGGCGCGGGCGCCCAGCGCCCGCATGCCAAGCATGTGGGGCACGGGCAACCAGCCCCTGCGTGTTAAGAACGTGGGGCGCTGGCGCCCAGCACCTAGTGCCCGAGCGCCCAGCGCCCACATGCCGGGCACATGAGGCGCTCGTGCGCACGCGCCCAGCGCCAGCGCCCGCGTGCTAAGTACGTGAGGCGCTGGCGCTCACGCGTCGTTTGGACGCCATTTCCCCCTCATTTTAGATACACTCCACACTAAAAATACCTCCCCCATTAGGTAAAAACTCTGCGGGGCCTCCGATATATCCAAAACCCCTTCAAAACACAACACTGCACATTGAGTTCACATGACCCGTTTGACCCGACAATCGGATGTTCTCTCGCTCCAAAGGCGAGGGGTAATTATCGGCAGCTTAGTTCGCGGCTGCCGGAGATTCGGATCCCCACATTCAATAAACCCCTGCCTACCCTAGGCAGGGGGAATTTGTAATGCTCCTGAGAAGCGCACATGTATTCCCATCTCAATGGGGTGACGAAAAATACCCTACAATTGCCTAGTTCGAGTTTAGGGGTAATGGGATGAGTTGGTTCATGTATAGAGCATATAGTTGCATTTGCATGTTTCCTGCATTTTCGCACTTTCATTCCTGTATTTCCCCCCTTTATTTTCATGTAGTTTGCATTGCATATTTGCTTTTGTACTGTATTTTGCTTATTGTACCCAAAAAATTTTTAAAAAAATTTAAAAAAATTAGGGGTAAATTTTTCTTTTTTTTCTTTTGTATATACACAATTCAGAAACATAACAAAAACAAAATGAAAAACCAAAAAAATGCAAAAAAAATTCTAAAAAGTATAAAAACTCTGTCGTCAAGTTAGCTAATGGGAAAAACCTAGTTTCGAAATATCGACGATTTGTATTTATAAGTTTGAAATAACTAGATCCTACTTTAGAAATTGAAAACCCGAAACGATAACCCTTCTTTGAAGTTAACTATCGATGTCGTAAGTTTTAAGAAATGAGAGAACGAGTTTTTTTGACATGTCATCAAAACTCTTAAAAATCGATAAACCTCTTTAGGATCAAACAAATTGTTTGGAAATAAATAATATGAAGAATAGTTTATAAAGTAAGGTGAATATGAAAGGGTATTATTGAAGCTATAATAGAGACCCAGTCTGAATAATAACCCATCTTGATCCTTGAGTGATTACACATCCATATCCATGCAATCCACGTCTTTTGATCTAAAAAAAAGGAAATGAAAAATCAATTGTCTATCCGTTCACATTACTTTGAGATTTTCACGTATAAAATGAGTCTTGTTGTTTTAGGGTTTAGGTGACTTGAGCAATTAAGTTCGTCCGAGTGTTTTCACACCTAATTTCCTAAAACTCCTCCTACTAGGGACACGTAGAGGTTTAACGGCTTGTTACACGGGCTCAGTGCAATCGCGTTCCCTGCGAAAGTGAGGTTAGGAATTTTTGTTTTGCTCGAAACGAGAAAAAAGGTAAGTTTGGGGGTATTTGTTCTGCACGATTTATTACATTTTAATACCCCTCATTTTCTATCATTTTGTCAATAAGCAGTGCTATCTAATCCGTGTTTGTTCATTAGTACAGATTACAGGTACACAAGCAAAAACACTGGAGACGATACACAACATGTACAAAAACGACGGTTTTTAGCCGGAACTGCAAACAGGAAAGAATACAGACCAGATTGAATGAGTTTGCAAAAAATAAAGAGGTGTGTACAAAAATAATTTTTGTTTTGGTCCAACATGATCATATGTGAACAAGTGTGAACGTGGACTTAACCAATTGCATCAAGTGGGTGCACAAGTGGACAAACACCATCATGGTGTTGTGCAAGTTGGTGCACAAGTGGGCATGGTAATGAGAACTTGAAAAAGAGTTGATGTGAAATGTGAATCATTGCAACTTGATCATTTTCCTTCTCTGTTCATCACTCTAGATTTCACCCATATGTGAATTACAATAAATTGCAACTACAGAGAGATGATCAAGTGACCAGAAGACTACAGACCAAAGATGGGCACAGGTCTCAAAAATCTGGCCGCAGATTTATTCCATGTGGCCGCAATTTGCGGCCATGTCAATGCCAAATTGGCTCGTGCAACTTTGGTGGGCCCCTGGTGCTCTTGTCAGTTCATTGTTATATGCAACTTCTACATCTTCAAGTTCTATAAATAGCAAATCAGTTTGTGAAGAAAGGAGGTGCAATTTCCCTACTTGTAATCACTTTAGATAAAATTTTGTAGTTCTTTTGATTTGATTGAGTTCTTTGCCTTCCTCTGGTCTTGCAACTTCTATTTTTGAGCTTGCAAGATTTGATTTTGGTAATTAAACTCTTTTTTCTTGTACTTGGATTCCATTTCAATAAAGGCTTCATTGAGTTCAAAATTGTGGTTCTTGTATCTTTTCTTTATTTCTTTTCTTGCATTCTCTTATATTTGCTCATTTGTGTTTCTTATTATCGTTGGCTATAGTGCCCTCAAGTCAATTATTATAGTCCCAGGCTCATGATTGTGATGATTGAGAGTGGACCTATACGGGTAGAACAGTCTTACTCAAGAAGATAGTATGCTATTTGGTTTGTCTCTATCATCATGTACATGCATTATGTGGTGTTACAGATCACTATTACATGTTGATAGAGCACATAGGATTCTTGCTTGACTACCAGCATTATGATGGCGATCATATACGTAGGAGCTGGGTGGTCTATAAACACATTCTTAAATGTCCCTAGTAGAGGGAGTATCGAGACTGGGCATCGATACTCCAGAGTAGAATAGTGTATACTTTTCGAAACCCCGACGAGGGGCGGTGGCCGGTCTCACAAGCCATTAGTGTCAGTTTGTCGCCTAAGATAGTATATAGGTGCTCATTGGGTTATGAGTTACACTGGACAGACTCGCCTGGAACATGCTAGATGGTATTATACCTATTGTCAGATATTAGTTTTCGGGTGACATGAGTACAGGTTAGTCTATCGACCTGAGATCGTCATTTGTATCATGTGAGTTTCCACTGTGCTTGGATTACTACCCTACCACGGCTCAATGGAATCGTGCAAACAGGTTTTAGTTGGTACAGTCCCGAGCCACATGGAGGCAGTGAGCAGATCGTCGGGGATTTGTCTCTACCGGTATTAGGGGTAGATGTCGCGGCGCTGTGCACGGGTAGCCATCACCAGAAATCCTTGGCCAAGGTGGACAAGAATTACTGATTTGGATCAGTAGTTTCTCAGTGGGTGAAGGGCTTCACACCGACATGAAATATCATGTTATTAGGGGTCTGACTTTATCCTCCCCCTAGACACGATATACGATAATCTTAAAAGAACAGATCGGACTGTATGGAGATTATCACAGACAGGCTCGGTAGGGGTTCAGATGAGTTTTCTCATCGGCCTTCTTTTCACTCAATACCTGGGTAGCCGTTACGTACAGCTAGTGCCGCTGAAGTGCTTGTAGTTAAACCCACTGCCAGCGTATTGACGAGTATTTAGAGTCTCACACAGAGACTTTCCCTGGTCCAGGAGAAATGATGTAGTAGCTGTATTTTGATACGTGCAGGTCTCCGATCGAATGATTGTACTAGTTACCCGGACTTTCGATCGGACGGTTGATAATACTATCCGTCTTAGGATTGAGCCGGATTATTAAATCAGGTATTGATTTAATAATTTACGTATATTTTTTTCGATATGTATATTCTAGTATTATGTTCTTTGTGTTATTCTGTCTCTTTGGGTATCCGCATTTTGGTACGAATACGGGTATGTATATACAGTTGAGTGTATTCCGTATTTATACGGAAAACATTTTAGAAGGTGGACACCTCATTTTAGATTTATCCATTAATTTTAAATGGAAAATGAGGTGTAAAGATAGTGAGGTGAGCATGGTGAGAACCATGCTTGAATAGTGTTGACAAATGAATAATTAATTCATTTGTGCAAACTATTCAAGTATGGTTGCTAAATGTTTATTGAAAAATATGTTTTACAAAACCATGCTTCATCTTTTTATCTCTCATGATATTTTTCATTCCCACCATTTTGGTTATCTCTCCTCACTACCTTTCTTGAGCTTCTCCTCCTTCTTCATCTTCTACCCTACCATCTCATGTGTTGAGAATCAAGGGTAAAGAGAGATAGATACACACTTAGAGCAACTCACTAAATCCCTAGGCACATTAGATTAGCAACCTAGAGACCCTAGTTGCTTCACTAGATTCTTAATGTAGTGTTAGAGCCATGAGCTACATCCTTCGGGTGGATCATCTTCGACGGAGTAGGACAGACGGCCAAGCTCGATCGAGAAGAGCTCAAGGAGCCAAAGAAGAGGGTAGAAGATCGAAGGACACGAATCATTTGGTATAACACTTCTATCTTTTGTAGCTAGTTTTAGGTGTATGGTTCGATTCTAGGACGGGTTTTTTTAGCGCCAAAAATTTTAAACACCATTTTTGTTCCGCATCGGCCATGATAGATGTTCAGGGCGTTAGCAAACCCCAACATGGTATCAGAGCCACTCCATAAACCTTTACTAGCTAGTTTGAACAAGTTTAAAATATCGATCGACGGAATTTTCCGAATCGTATTTCCAAAACTGTTGATTGATGTTCGAATTTCAAAGTTGTTAAAAAAAAAATTTCTGGTTGTATTAAAATTATGTGCAGGAAAAACTAGAGTTAAGGAAAAAATTTGCGCACCTAATCCTAAAAAACGATCGCTGAACAGAAGCAAAATGGTACATTCGGCAGCTTAACCACGGCCTTTTTTGGGCTACAGTGCCCTAAATTTTTTCTGGGGCTCTAGTTCATGGAAATATGATTTTTGGGATTTTTGGTTTTGGCCCACATTTGTTTGTGTACTGGTTTGTACTTTTGGGGGTCAATGCGGAAAGTTTTAATCGATCAAAATTTTAAATTTGTGTTTTTCTGAGCATTTGTTTCTGCGACCGTGAATATCATTGAGCGGTATAACCCGACTAATTACTATATGTTCAATTAGAGGGGTTTACAAACATGACATTCACGTTGATGTTCTGTATTGTGCTGTTATTGTGGATGGATTGTCGTGTTGGATAGCCTATGGTGTAATGGTAGTTGTAAAGTTCAGATTCATTTGTATATTTAGTATTGCGGGGCTAGCGTCCGACATGTGGGCAGCCGTTTCTTCCAGTTTATATATTCTTTTATTGGGGCACGACCGGGTTAAGGTCGATGTCGCCATTGTATATATACTTTTCTTTTCTGTACTAGGTTTACCCCGCGGTGGAGTGCTCGAGTAGCCGCGTGTTAGAGGGCAACGGGCCTGCATCTCATGGCGTTGAGACGGAGGGGGCCTCACTCTAGAATTGGCGGGCTATTTACCACACTCGTAGGGGGTATAGGATGACCCACGGTGGAGTGCTCAAGTTACCGGATTCCGTGAAGTGCTAAGTGGCCCATTCACTTTTTTTTATTAGGGTTGCCTCACTTCTAAGATTGGCGGGTAACTTGCCACACTCGTAGGGATCTTGGTTATATATTGCACAGGCTATCCTCACGACCGGGGAACGTCGGGTTTCATTTGCGGCTCAAAGGAAACCCGGGGCTCCTAGATTATCCGTTATTCGTTGTTGCTTATCGCTTTTCTGTGATGTTGCTTATATCATGCATGGGACGAATGTTATATATATATTTATACATACTAGTAGATGTTGTATATGTTTTGTATCCGTGCTAGTCCATCCCCCGCTCTGCCGTTAGTTATGTAACCTAACGGTGCATGACGGGGCCCCGAGGCGAATGCAGATGGAATATACATACATTGTATTTTCATTCTTTTCCGGTGTGATATGGATTAATTGATAAGACGGCGTTAATTTTGATTCATGCAAGGAAAGAAATAAACCTAAAAGATGTTGTTGGAACAAATTTTTGAAAACTGTTATTACAGACGTTTCTTTTTGCTTTGCATAGCGGTATTCGGTTATGAATATCCAGCATCTCATTCGACGAGGCAGAGCCGAGATCCCTTTATGGGGAGTGATCTTTTGGGCAAAAGTTTGCGTCATTGTAATAACTTCACTATAGTCGATTCTTTTGCTTTTCATCATGGTATTCGGTTAGGAATATCCTGCACCTCACTCGACGAGGAAAGTGTCTAGATCCCTTCACAGGAAGTGATCTCTTTAGCAAAATTTTACACCACTATATATTTATAAAACCATTTGAGTTCCTTCAACGATATCAAGTTCATTAAGTTAATGGTTTTTCGCCAAAAACCAGCCGTAGCCCTCCGTTATTTCATATTAGTATTGCTTAGTATTCATGCTACGTATGTCGTGCTCAGCCGAGGCGTAGTGCTCGGTAACTATGTAGTGCTTTTCTGTTGCGTGGTGATGCGATTGGTTAAGACAGTTGTACGGTCATTTTTGCTCAGTCAAGGACTCATATGGGTGTGTTTAATGCAATCAAGATAATGCCGGGTTGAAATTTACTAGGACCCTTTGATATGTTGGCTCAGTCAAGGTCACTTGGGTCCTAGGGGAAAAAACCACATCAGGAGTTTCAAATATAAAGGAAACTTTCCCAGCATGCGCATACCTTCTGGAGTGTGATAACTTGAGTGGCTTCCATCAAGTTATCATGCAATGATAGTTAGATCCCGATTCCCACTGATGAGTAGGTGTTACTCCTCGGGTGATTTTCTGATGATCCCGACTAATTCTCCTTTTAGGGTTTGAAGGAGAATTCGAGGAAACAGTGGGAGCCATCCTGATTAGATAAAGTGATCAACCAATCTAATCTAGGTGAGAGTGCACGCTGAGTGTTTCTTTTCTATCTCTCATCGGCAGCGACCATGACCCGACCTTAAAAAACTCATGAACTAAGTTGACTGAACCTTCTTACGCACTTTGGCTTTGGATTGTAATTATTCATGACGAAGTCGTATATATCCTTGCCACTCCTACTTCCCTTTTGCATTTCTCCAGAATATTTCGTATCACTAGGAAGATCCATATTGCTTGGATATTCCATCGTATAGTTACATACGAACTCGAAGAAATTTGTTTCTATTCGAGGATGGTTTCCTGTTCTAGAGAAATTGAATAGCATTATTCGGTTGTCTTTTCTCTTTACCTTCTCTCAGATTGTAAAGGCTCCCAGTGTTAGGAGAGTACACCTATTACGCTTATTGGATAGTCTTCTTCCAAACCATAGGCAGGCGCCGAAAGGTAAGGAAGGAAGAAAACCAATTAGCCTAAGTGTGGTGTACAGTAGGTAACAAGTAAAGACATATAAAGGGATTAGAGTGAGGGCAAAGGAAATTGCGACTATTATCGTTCACGATGAAGCCGCGTATATCCCTGCCACTCCTACTTCCCCTTTGCATCTTTCCAGAATATTCCGTATCATTACAAAGATCCATATTTCTTAGGTATGCCATCATATAGTTACATACGAACTCGAAGAAACTTTTTTCACTTCGAGGATGGTTTCCGGTTCTGGAGAAATTGAATAGAATTATTCGGTTGTGTTTTCTCTTTACCTTCTCTCAGGTTGTGAGGGCTCCTAGTATTAGGAGAGTACACCTATTACGCTTATTGGATAGTCTTCTTCTAAACCATAGACATGTGCCAAATGGTAGAAAAGGAAGAAAACCAATTAGCCTAAGTATGGTGTACATAAGGTAAGAAATAAAGACATATAAAGGGATTGGGCTGAGGGCAAGGAAATATACGGTTACTGCCATGAATCTGGATAGTGGAAGAGGCATTACTAGAAATGCCCAGCTACCATTTCAAAATATTTTCATGTTTCAGTTTTACTGTGCAGTGTTAATTGAAAACTATTTTCCCAATTAGATTCTGACTACAGGGTATGTATTTACCAGATTTTATTCTCACATCTGTATGGTATTACAGATGTTGAGTAGGAGTAAGATATTGGGTATTTGGTGATTAGACCATCAATATATCAGAATTCTTTGTAATTGGTGATATTTGAGAAAATCACATGGGTTTTGCCTAACGACAAATATTTGGTTTTGAATATCCATTGTTATGCACCATTTTCAAACTGATATATCTGTACGTTTATTTTATAAAGTGAGATATAACTTTTCGAAATTATGTTTATGACATTTACCTATATCAGTTGATGGTTAGGTAAGGTGCATTTAACAATGGTGTAATTCTTCTTAACCATAACACAGTTTTCAACCTACGACACACAGGATTTAAGTTATCAAACTCAGAGGACTTATACAAAGTATTGTATGTTTTCTAATTCCATTAGGACAAAGCGGTTGGTACTCGTACTATATTCTGTTTGCTAATGACTTCTTTAGTTTTAGACAAGTATTTCGTCGAAATACAATGTCCAAATTTTGAGAAGTTATAGGTATAAGAATAAAGTAGAGAATCATATATTGCAAGTATCAGGATTCTTCGAGGTGATCAAAGGTGTAGATACTTATTCTAGTTATTCCGCTCTAAGTAATATATTTGAGAACTTGCATCTCTCCCAGGTTACTCATCCATGAGTAAGCTCCTTGATGAGTAATGCTGCTTGGCCTTCTTCCATTTAATTGATATGCACTGGAAACAGCTGGTTGATTTTTGAATCGGGTTCTAATTAAATTAGTGCCATTGTTTCTATATCGGATATAGAATGGATTCATATCTTGACGATGTTAAGGTATATGGAGTTGTCCGGCTTATGCTTAAAACCAAAATCTGGATAAACTCAAGGCATGTTTCAGTAATGGCAGTTTGTGGGTTATCCTGGGCTTTAACGAGGTTTAACATTCTACCATTTGGAAGATCAATAGTTATATTGTTTTTGACTCGCCACCCGTTTTAATAAAATGAATTCTTTTCAGAAAACATTAGTTGGAGTATGATAGAACTGGAAGTGATTCCAGAACCACAAACGATTACTAAAAATTTAGTAGAACCTAAAAATTCAATTGAATTCGACAATCTATTAGCCACTCCGCAGATTTGGTGGGTAACCTCAGCCACCCGAGAGGTATTTCTGTCTCCTCAAGGACGGTGACAAGGAGGTTTTGATGAGCTAAGCTCGCCACTTCTGCTGTCCTAGACGTTGAGATCTGGCAGGTGGATGACTATAACGTCGTTCTCAATTAGCTTTAGAAGTGCACGTGTATATAACTCTGCCAGAGGGTTGTTGTAGTCAGTAGGTGCAGCGAAAGTATGGTAGGTAATTAGCTTCTGTCTATTTATAGACTAAAGCAAGTATAGCGGAGATAGATCATCTATTTTTGATGTGACAGTCATAGAGTTTGATTTCATCAGAATAACAGATGGACCTGGTAAGAAGGAAGTAAGGAGTGATGTCCTGGTATTTGGATGACATGCTTTTGATAGGAAGTGATATTCCAATACTACGATCAGTTATACTATGGTTGTCATAAGGTATTTCTCCACATAGGATTTGGAAAAAATATCAGGGATTCTGGTTACTAGATCAATGGTCTTAGATCTAGATTTGGGAAGTATCCCAATTTGGGTACTTTAACACTATTCTAAAGTGTTTTAGAATGGACGACTCCTAGCGTGGTAGTGTACCCGCAGGTGAGGGAGTCACCCTCTCTAAAAAGATGTCTTCTTGACTGATGAGGAGAGGGATTTTCATGATTGACATATCACTTGCTTAGGCAATTGAGTCAATCATGAGATGTCAAGTACCACACTAGATATTGCTTTTGCACTAGCTGCAATAAGCATATATTAATCTAATCCTGGAGAAACATTGGGAAGGAGTTATGAACATAAGAGGATGTTCTTGGTAGATGGTAATGGCAGCCTCCTTCAGGTGGCGGTTATCATTTTACGCTTCCAAGGTGTCCTGGATGACAGAGTGACTGTTAGAGTTAAAGTTTACCCTCTTCTGAGGTGCAGTATGTTAGACAGGGGTTCAAGCGGATACTGAGGATGGTATGGCGCAAGATACTAACTAAATTTAGTAAAAGATATGGTCTAAGAAGTTTGTTGGATTTGGAGTTCATTTGTGAACTGGGTCCCATCAGATATCCAGACAAATTCTAAGACATGTATCGCTCATTTCGGGAGATAGTCTTTCACCGCGAAGTTGAGATATAGAGAGATAAAGATGGAAACATTGGAGTGAATCCACTCACTGAGACTATTTCTCGAATGCAATAGTTTCACAAACGGGCTTTGCGTGACTGATTAGTAGAGAAGTTGGGTGTTCGGTATCACACGGGCTGTGAGTATTACACATTGCGATAATTAGCCTTAAGTGCAAGTGGGAGATTGTTGCTATAGTGCCCTCAAGTCAATTATTACAGTCGCAGGCACGCGATTGTGATGATTAAGGGAGGACCTATACGGGTAGAACAGTTTTACTCGAGATGATAGTATGCAATCTGGTTTGTCTCTATCATCCTGTACATGTATTATGTGGTATTACATGTCACTATTACATATTGATAGAGCCCATAGGATTCTTGCTTGACTATCAGAATTATGATGGCGATCATATACATGGGAGCTGGGCGGTCTATAAGCACATCCTTAAATGCCCTTAGTCGAGGGAGTATCGAGACTAGACATCGATACTCCGGAGTAAACTAGTGTATACTTTTTGAGACCCTAAAGAGGGGCGGTAGCTGGTCTCACAAGCCATTGGTGTCAGTTAGTCACCTAAGATAGTATACAGGTGCTCATTGGGTTATGAGTTATATTGGATGGACTCACCGGGAATATGCTAGATGGTATTATAACTATTGTCAGATAGCAGTTCTCAGGTGATATGAATACAGGTTAGTCAGTCAACCTGAGATCGTCATTTGTATCATGTGAGTTTCCACTGTGCTTTGATTACTACCCGACCACGGCTCAAAAGATTCGTGCAAACAGGTTTTTGTTGGGTATAGTCCCGAGCCACATGGAGGCAGCGAGCGGATCGTCGAGGATTCGTCTCTCCCGATATTGGGTGTTGATGTCACGCTGTGCATGGGTGGCCATCACCAGAAACCCTTGGCCAAGATGCACGAGAATTACTGATTTGAATCAGTAGTTTCTCAGTGGATGATGGGCTTCACACCGACATGAAATATCGCGTTATTAGGGGTCTGACTTTATCCACCCCCTAGACCCGATATGCGATACTTTTATTCGAACAGACCGGACTATATGGAGATTGTCATAGACAGGCTAAGTAGGGGTTCGGAAGAGTTTGCTCGCCAGCCTTCCTTTCGCTCAATACCTGGGTAGCCGTTACGTACAGCTAGTGCCGCTGACGTGCTTGTGGTTAAACCCACTTCCAGCATATTGACAAGTCTTTAGAGTCCCACACAGAGGGTTTCCCTGTTTCAGGAGAAATGATGTAGTAACCATATTTTGATATGTGCAGGGCTCCGATCGAATGATTGTACTAATTACCCGGACTTTCGATCGGACGGTTGATAATACTAGTCTGCTTAGGATTGAGCTGGATTATTAAATCATGTATTAATTTAATAATTTATTTATATGTGTTTCGATATATATATTCTAGTATTATGTTCTTTGTGTTATTCTATCTTTTTGGGGATTCGTATTTTGGTACGAATGCGGGTATGTATATACAGTTGAGTGTATTCCGTATTTATACGGAAAACATTTTAGAACGTGGACACCTCATTTTAGATTTATCCATTAATTTTAAATGGAAAATGAGGTGTAAAGGTAGTGAGGAGAGCATGGTGAGAACCATGCTTGAATAGTGTTGACAAATGAATAGTTAATTCATTTGTGCAAACTATTCAAGTATGGTTGCTAAATGTTTATTGAAAAATATGTTTTACAAAACCATGCTTCATCTTTTTCTCTCTCATGATATTTTTCATTCTCACCATTTTGGTTATCTCTCCTCACTACCTTTCTTAAGCTTCTCTTCCTTCTTCATCTTCTATCTTACCGTCTCATGTGTTGAGAATCAAGAGTAGAAGAGAGATAGATATACATTTAGAGCAACTCACTACATCTCTAGGCACTCTAGATTAGCAATCTAAAGTCCCTAGTTGCTTTATTACATTCTTAGTGTGGAGCTAGCCTCGAGTGGATCATCTTCGACGGAGGAGGACTGGCAGCCATGCTCGATCGATGAGACCTCAAGAAGACAAAGAAGAGGGTAGAAGACCGAAGGACACGAATCATTCGGTATAACATTTCTATCTTTTGTAGCTAGTTTTAGGTTTATGGTTCAATTCTAGGACGGGTTTTTTATAGCGCCAAAATTTTTAAACACCATTTTTATTCCGCATCGGCCACGGTAGATGGCCAGGGCACTAGCAAACCCCAACTATTACATGATGTGTGAGTAGTTTTTTACTTAGGCAATGGTGAGGTAGGTTTATGAATGGCTTGCCTTCCAACCCCTCATTCTTAATTCTTAGCACTTTGTGCACTTCTTTTCTTAATGTGTGCAATATTATTGTGTATTTGCTTGATAGGATATGTTGTTTTGAATGGTTGCAAATCAACCTTTAACACATATCCTATTCCTTCTTTACATATCATTTTTGTTGCATTAAGAATTGAAGCTGAAAGGAGTGTAAAATTTAGCTAAGTGTAGTGAACTAGCTAGATAGAACATGTAGCCATACAAGCATATGTTCTACGTTTGCTAACTTCACTTAGCTCATTTTATCCTCATTTCATCTAAAAACCTTAAAAATTTGTAGTTTCTTTTGTACCTATTTTGATATCGTATCCTAAAAACGATACTTTGTAATCGGTTTAGTTGCGGCATGCTTTTTAAGTCAAATAGAAATTAGAAATGGATATAGAATCTAGATTGAGAGTTGGGGGTAACGCCATATGTCAATTTACCAAACCTTAGCTTAAGTTTTCCGTACAAATAACTTTATTCTTTACATTTCTTCATTTGTATAAAACGTGACAAACTCAACCTTAAAACCTTTGTTTCTAACTCAAAAGAATGTCGTGATATCCATTCCCTATGGATCGACCCATACTTGCCGGATTGCGTCAACGCACCGTGAACTTTCGGACTTTCGGTATTTTATAACTCGAGAATCACTTCGTGCACTATTTTAATAAAAAACTGACATATCCGATATTGACCATATCCTTTCCAAAAGCATGACATCATGAATCTTTAACAAGCAATCTACTGTTGCTGGCCCTCCAGAAGACTTTTGATAGTTTCTAGAAGCACCGTCTGTTCATTGATCGGAGCAGCTACGGTAGGGGGATGTGGTAAAGTAGGTGGTGGTGTGTTGCCATTGACGTTGGTGCTGGCGTTGTTGGGAGAGTCCATCACCTTGATAGAAAAGAAAAAGTTAGGATAAATTCAAGAAATTTGAAATGCAAGGAATGTTTAGTTACCGATTCTTATAATTCCTATGATATATTGCTTAAGATTTTATGCAGAACTGACCTGCATGAGCCACCAACAAAACCTGTCACGCCCCGCTTCCCAGTAGACGGAAACGTTGATGTGGAAATCCCCCAACGTATTACTTTGAAAATACGTTAAGCGTAATTAAGCAATATAACAATTAGCAAGAATAAAAAGAGTAATAAAATAAAATAGCAACTTTATTTACATTCAACTTTATATACAACTGTCTGGAAATAAAAGATACAATAATAATGCCAATGCCTAAACAATGACATAATAAAAGTAAGTACTGGTAGTAAGAAGCCAGTAGTCTGGCTGAGTAGAAAACTGGTCCAAGTCCTCCTGGCTCGGCACTATGTCCTCAGCGTCCGGTATTCCTGACAAACATTCCAAAGAAAGAAAATAGAGAGGAATGTCATCAGTGAATTGGCGCTCAATATCCCAAAATAAGTAAGAGAAGATAGTATATAATGTGAATAGAAAACAAATGACAGTGGACGGTAAAGTTGTATATGATCATTCACAGATATAAGATAGTTATTCTAACGTAGTTATTTGTAGTGTAACACCGTAGTACGGTTATATGACATCAATTGGTATTTTAACACTTGCTTTATATTTCTTCTATTCTATCTATTGGGTCGCGAATGATTCGAATAATAGTATTCGTTATCCGACCTGAACTGCAAGTTTAGAACCCAATATAGTGCAAGATTGTATCTGAGATTTACCAGTAAAGTGTATCTATATGAATCTAGTATAATACCTACATTATATTTTTATATCTTTATATATCATATATCTAGATCATCATATATGTTTTAATAGCCACAAGCTAAGATATGTTATATTTTGTTAACTATCATCATATGTTTAACATCCCATATCTTATTTTGTTTTTATCTTTTACGTTTAAATCTCAAGATATCTAATATCAAATATTTACTAAATCTATATATATTTTTAGAATCCTTTTAAATCTTAAATTAGGAGTATGAGTTATTTAAAATATATTCTTGCATTATGGTTTAGAAGTTTACATATGTGAATTATTTTCCAAAATATATTTTTGATGAGATTTTGGTGGAGATTGGTTATAGTTTGATATTATCTATATACATTAAAATTAATATATATTTATAACCTAATTTAAACTATACTATATATATTTATATTAAACACAAAACATCTCTCTCTCCACATAACATATCTCTCCCTCATCAATTTATATATTCTCGTTCTTCGTTCTTCAAACCCATACCCATTCTCGCCAATGCAACTCCAGCAGCATCTTAGAACCTTAACCGAGCTATCAAAACTTGGTGTTGATTTATATAGCATCATGTTGTTTCCGTTCATCGCGTTTGTTACGATGCAAGTTTACAACTTGCTACATACTATGCTTTATGTAATTTAGTTATATATTGTCGTACTATTATTATTATTATAATCATCATACAGCTATATCTATATAATTTATACACCGTAGTTATTTAACATTAATCATTTTTATAATATACATTGTATGCAAGTTTACAACTTGCGACATGCTATAATTATATCTATAAATATATATAATGCTGTAATATTTCTTATTATTATCATTAATTAGTTTATAATCTGCATTTATAACGTTATACAAAATATTGTTTGAAAATATTATAGTTTACACATGAAACGTCGTCACTAAGTGGGTACGACAAATCTGAAATTTATTGTACACCTTATCTTATAAAATTCATTATAAATCAAAGAAAAATCATCAACATACGTTCTTTAGTTTGTTATGAAGCTAAATCAGAATACTATAACCCTGTGAAATATTTACTCGCAAAATAAATTGTTTAAATAACGTAAACTGTAAATGAAAGTACATCTGAACTGCTGTCTAGGGAAATTCCAGTAGCAAATTTTCAAGTTTGAACGTTCATAACTTTTTTTAGGAAAAACCTAAGATAGTTTAACTTATAAAAATGAAAATATTATTGAATTATATTTGTTTTGGTATATGACGCGTCCCTTTTGGAGGACGTTTGTTATTTTTAAGCTATTTTACAAATCAGGATGACGTTGAATTTCTGAACGTAACTTTCTTGTGTATGTTAATCAATTCCACTTTTATTGTTATTAATAGGATTTAATATGTTATCGCTGTTAATGTTATTATATCAATATCTATTTAATAAATAATAGTGCATGCATTTTAATATTCATCAAATATTACCGATTTACAGTTTTATAGTATCCGTACTAATAATAGCATATCTAGTTGCATGCCGGATCATCATAATATCATTATACTACTATATTAGTACAATTTGTTATCTATTTTTCATCATACTTGATAGTGAACGTATAATGGTTATTACAGATAGATATATATGCATCCTTTCATTAGCCGTGTTTCGATACTGGTTACAGTTTCACATTGGGTATTTATTTAGTTGATATGCATCACATGACATGTTCACAACACACTACTTGACTTGTTACTTGGATTTTGTTACTAATGCCAACAATATTGACGTGTTATCCTGACGGACGTGACTTGTTGTCTGCATAGACAAGAACTGTACATACTTGATCATGTATTTGCATTAGAACTATATTGGCAATACATGACTTGAACACAAACCTGGGGGAAAAGGGAAAATCAAGAATATAACCACAACGTAACTCAAGAGAATATTTTTACATGTTTGCCGTTTTTCCGGGCGTTCGGAATAATTACATGTTTGCCGTTTTTCCGGGCGTTACGGAATAATTACTTGTTTGCCGTTTTTTCGGGCGTTACTGAATAATCATTACTTATTTGCCGTTTTTCTAGGCATTACGGAATAATTACTTGTTTTCCATTTTTCCGGGCGTTACGGAATAATTACTTGTTACCGTGGTCCCGTAGGGAATGAACATGATATATACTGTTGGGTTACGATGAGAATTACATTAATTGATTTCGAAGACTTTTAGAATAGATAACAAAAAAGCACAGTTTTAGAATACACATCACCCACCCATATATACACATACCTCACTGGTTCATATCTGTGTTATTCATTTATATTCATGTTTATTTATATTGATATATCCTGGTTATCACTGTTATTTTGGTATTATGACTCACTGATGTCTGGGTTTTGCATGGCCCAGTTCCTCTACCTTTATCGCAGGCAGATCAAGAGTACTTTAACCATCAAGCTGAGCAGTGAAGAGTTGATCATGTATTTAGAGATATTTAGTTTAGTTTATTTCTGCAGTTTTATTTCTTTGATGTGAGCCCATATTGGGACATGATTCAGATGTTTTTGTTGGATTTGATTCGTTTCCGCTTATGCATTTTCTTGAATCTATTTACTGTGGAAAATGGACATGTATTAGATAGATTATATGTTTTCTTTTCTTGATATCTTATAGACAGCCGTAATATAACTGTGGAGGGATGATTCCTAGTCATGGGTAGCATGGTTGGCTCTTTCACGTGTCGTAGTCTGCACATTTTGGGAAGTGAGGCGTGACAGGGTTTGTTTGGTATAGAACATAGGTTTTAGGTTAGCTGGGTTTGGTTTCTTTTGTAGTTGGGTATTGGACCTAATACACTAATCCGGAAACCCAGAATTTGAGGAACTTGTCCTGCCACATTATTGTCTTTTCATTCGAATTCTTGAATCTTATCCTTCTCTTAAACTCGTTTATCTCAACGATTTGGAAATGACTTTGCATCTCGCGTTAGAATCTTTTTGGTTCCTTATTGTTTCTTCCCTCTTATTCTCTCGATTCTGTTAGTAGGATTTAGGCGACTTGAATGGAGTTATGTAGTTGTAACTATGTACCGCGGCTTGGTTACAATGCGGTACTTTATTTAGGTAACCTGGAGTCCTATTTTGATTCATTTTCTTGACTTATGGTCATTGTATTACCTTGTTTCCTCTCGGCGTCGTAAGAACCAATCCGTTTGCGTTTCGAAGAACAAGGAGAAACACAGGAGAACATATGATGATTGCAGTAGTTCAAGATCAACCCAGCGGGAGCCAGACTGCTTCAAGGTCGATCATATGTAAGATGTTTGATTGAAGAAGTTTTGAAAAACCCGCCTCAGTTTATCAGAATGGCGCTGCAGAAGTGTGGTTAGATGATAACCCATAAGTCTTAGAACAAACTTGCAAATTCATGATAAAGGAAACCTTTTACTGAAAGGTGAAGTTCGTAAACAAGTTGCAAATGAAGCGCTGATAGCAGTTCGAGATTTCATGGATGTGTTCAAGAATATCTCGGGTTTACCGCCAAAACGAGAAGTGGAGTTCGCGATTGATCTTATTCCTAGAGCAGCGCCGATTTCAAAGGCTTCTATCCGATGTCACCATTGGAACTGGAAGAGGTAAAGAAACAAGTTTCCAAATTGCTAGAGAACAGATGGATTCGTAGCAACGGTTCACCATGGAGAGCTCCAGTTCTTCTAGTCAAGAAGAAGGATGGCACACGAAGGATGTGCATTGATTATCGAGAATTAAATCGGGTGACTATTAAGAACAAGTATCCAATCTCTCACATCGGCGAATTATTTGATCAACTTAACGACGCGAGGGCATTCTTGAAGTTAGATTTGCGATCAGGATATCATCAAGTTCGGGTGAAATCAGAAGATATTTACAAGACAGCGTTCCGAACACGATATGGGCATTACGAGTACTTAGTGATGCCGTTTGGAGTTACTAAGGCACCGACGATATTTATGGACTTGATGAACCGAATCTTTTCACCATATTTAGACCAGTTCGTAGTAGTGTTTATTGATGATATTTTGGTCTATTCGAGGAGTAAAGAAGAGCATGCAGAATACTTGAGAATAGCACTGCAAACGTTGAGGCATGAAAGGTTATATGCTAATATGAGCAAGTGCGAATTTTGGCTCGAAGAAGTGAATTTCTTGGGTCATGTCGTATCCGGAGATGGAATTGTCATTGACCCTGAAAAGATTGCAGTTGTTCATGATTGGCCAATTCCAAAGAATGTAGCAGAGATCAGAAGTTTCCTTGGGCTTACCGGATACTATAGAAGGTTCGTGGAGAACTTCGCTCGAATAGCTGAACCATTGACCAAGCTAACACGAAAGGGGTTACCGTTCGTATGGACGGAGAGATGTGCGTCAGCTTTTGAAGCGTTGAATCAAATATTGACCACCGCTCCTATCTTGACAGTGCCAGACGGTTCCAGTGGGTTAGTTATTCATAACGACGCATCTGGGACAGGCTTGGGATATGTTCTAATGCAGAATGGGAAGGTTATAGCCAACACGTCAAGACAATTGAAGTCTCATGAGAAGAACTACCCAACTAACAATTTGGAGCTAGCAGCGGTGTTTTTCTCTTTGAAGATTTGGAGACACTACTTATTGGGCGAAAGGGTAGAAGTATTTACCGATCATAAGAGTCTAAAGTATGTGTTCCCAAAAAAAAAGCTCAACATGAGGTGTCGTAGATGGTTAGAGCTGATGGCTGACTATGATCTTGATCTAAAGTACCATCCGGGGAAAGTTAATGTAGTGCCGGATGCTCTAAGTTGGTTGCCGGCAATACGAATGTTGACGGTACAGAAGGAGATTATAGCTGGTGTTTATGTGTTCGAACGGACTTGTTAATTCATGAAGATGGTTCGCTACGATATGCGAGTCGTTTATGTGTGCCTAAAGGAGATGTTCGTGAAGAAGTCATGAAGGAGGCTCATAGTTTCACATATTCCGTACATCCGAGAGGCACAAAGATTTAACGAGATCTACGACAACATTTCTGGTGGGAAGACATGAAAAGGGAGATTGCTCGCTATGTATCAAAGTGCTTGGTGTGTCATCAAGTCAAGGCTGAATATCAAAGGATAGCTGGTTTGTTGCAACCAGTTCTGATTCATTAATAGAAGTGGGAACATATAACTATGGATTTCGTGACGGCTTTACCGCGGAGTCCAAAAGGCAATAACGAAGTTTGGGTGATTGTTGATCGATTGACTAAGGTAGTTCATTTTATACCGTTTCGAGCTGGTCAGTCGATGGAAGCTTTAGTAGAGCGGTACATGCAGGAGATTGTGAGATTGCATGGAGTACATGTGAGAATCATTTCCGATCGTGATACCCGATTTTTATCGCAATTTTGGAGGAGTCTACAGGAAAGTTTGGGGACTCGACTAAAGTTCAGCACAGCCTATCATCATCAGACAGATGGCCAGTCTTAACAAACGATCCAAACTCTTGAAGCTATTTTAAGAGCATGCATGTTAGACTTCAAGGGTTCATGGGAGGATCATTTGCACTCGGTGGAGTTTTCTTATAATAACGGCTTTCAGGCGACTATACAGATGGCTCTTTTCGAAGCATTATATGGTCGCAAGTGTCGCTTGCCCGTCTATTGTGGCGATATTAGAGAAAGAAGATTATTGGGACCGGATCTTATTGTGCAAACCGTGGAGAAAGTCAATGTGATCCGAAATCATATGAAAGCGGCACAAGATCGACAGAAAAGTTGGGCTAATACAGGATGAAGACCTCTGGAGTTCACAGTTGGTAATCTTGTATCTTGAAGATATCACCGACCAGAGGAGTGATCCATTTTGGTAGTCGAAGCAAACTTAGTTCTCGATTCGTGGGGCGTTTCGATATTATCGAGTGCGTTGGAGAAGTAACTTATCGATTGGCTTTACCACCATCCTTGGCGAGTGTTCATGACGTGTTTCATATATATCAACTCCACAAGTATGTTCGAGATGAGACGAATGTCCTAAATCACTCGGAGCTGACAGTATGGGAAGATTTAACATATGAAGAGCAACCGATGACGATTGTGGATCGACGAGAAATGGTTCTCAAGAACAAAGTTATCCCACTAGTACTCGTTTCGTGGGAAAATCGTTCGCATGGAGAATCTACTTGGAAACGTGAAGAGAACTGTACCTGTTTGATCATGTGTCGGCATTTGATCTATATTGGCAATACCTGACTTGAACACAAACCTGGGGAAAACAGGAAATCAAGAATGTAACCGAAACATAATTGTAGAGGATATTATTACTTGTTTGCTGTTTTTCTGGGCATTACGGAATAATTACATGTTTGCCGTTTTTCCGGGCGTTACGGAATAATTACATGATTTCCGTTTTTCCGGGTGTTACGGAATAATTACATGTTTGTCGTTTTTCCGGGCATTACGGAATAATTATCTATTTGTCGTTTTTCTGGGCGTTACGGAATAATTACCTGTTTGCCATTTTTCCAGGCGTTATGGAATAAATCTTGTTACCGTGATCCCGCGGGGAATGAACGGGATATATTTTGTTGGGTTATGATGAGAATTACATTAATTGATTTCGAAAACTTTTCGAATAGATAACCTAGAAGCACGGTATTATGTTACACATCACACATCACATACATACACATACCTCACTGTTTATGTCTATATTATTTATTTATATTCATGTTTACCTATATTGTTATATCTTAGTTACTATTATTGTTTTGGTATTATGACGCACTGACGTCTGGGTTTTACATGGCCCAGTTCCTCTAAATTTATCGCAGGCTGAACAGGAGTAGTTTAGCCATCAGGCCAAGCGATGAAGAATTGATCGTGTATTTGGAGATGTTTATTTTAGTTTATTTTCCGCAGTTTTATTTCTTGATGTGAGCCCATATTGGGAAAGATTTCAGATGGTGTTTATTAGATCTAATTCGTTTCCGCTTATGCATTTACTTGACACTTTTTACTGTGGCAAATGGACATGCACTAAATAGATTTTATATTTTACTTTTCTTGATATCCTATAGACAAACGTAATATGACTATGGAGGGATGTTTCCTAGACACAGGTAGCATGGTTGGCTCTGTCATGTGCCGGAGTTTGCGCACTATGGGAAGTGGGGCGTGACAGGGTTTGTTTCCTCATCTCTTTCCTTATATCCGTATCTTCTTATTTTTTCCTGTTTCGTGAATTTCGAGGATGAAATTCTTTTGTAGCTGGGTATAATGTAACACCCTAGTACGGTTATACGATATTAATTGGTATTTTAACACTTACTTTATATTTCTTCTATTCTATCTATTGGGTCGCGAATGATTCGAATAATAGTAGTCGTTATCTGACCCCTAAGTTTAGAATCCATTATGGTGCAAGATTGTATTTGAGATTTACCAGTAAAGAGTATCTATATGAATCTAGTATAATACATATATTATATATTTAGATCTTTATATATCATATATCTAGACCATCATATATCTTTTAATAGACACAAGTTAAGAATAAGATATATTTTGTTAACTGTCATCATATGGTTTCCATCCCTTATCTTATTTACTTTTATCTTTTACATTTAAATCTCAAGATATCTAATATTAAATATTTACTAAATCTAGATATATTTTTAGAATCCTTTTAAATCTTAAATTATGAGTATGGGTTATTTAAAATATATTCTTACATTATGGTTGAGAAGTTTACATATGTGAATTATTTTCCAAAATATATTTTTGATGCGATTTTGGTGGAGTTTGATTGTAATTTGATATTATCTATATACATTAAAACTAATATAAATTTATAACCTAATTTAGACTATACTATATATATTTATATTAAACACAAAACCTCTTTCTCTCACTCTCCACATAACATATCTCTCGCTCATCAATTTATATATTCTCCTTCTTCGTTCTTTAATCCCAAACCCATTCTCGCCGACGCAACTCCAGCCGCATCCTAGAATCTTAACCGAGCCATCAAAACTTGGTGTTGATTTGTATATCGTCATGTTGCTTCCGTTCATCGCGTTTGTTTCGAGGCAAGTTTGCAACTTGCTACATGCTATGCTTTATGTAATTTACATATATATTGTCGTACTATTATTATTATCATCATCATACAGCTATATCTATATAATTTATACACCGTAGTTATTTAACGTTAATCAGTTTTATAATATACAATGTATGCAAGTTTACAACTTGCGACATGCTATAATTATATATATATATATATATATATATATATATATATATATATATATATATCGTCGTAATATTTCTTATTATTATCATTAATTAGTTTATAATCTTTATTTTATAACGTTATACAAAATATAGGTTGAAAATATTATAGTTTACACATGAAACGTCGTCGGAAAGCGGATACGACAAATCTGAAATTTACTGTACGCCTTACCTTATAAAATTCATTATAAATCATAGAAAAATCATTAGCATACGTTCTTTAGTCCGTTACGAAGCTAACTCCAAATAATATAACTCTGTGAAATATTTACTTGCAAAATAAATTTTTTAAATAAGGTAAACTGTAAATGAAAGTACCTCTGAACTGCTGTCTAAAGAAATTCCAGCGGCAAACTTTCAACTTCGAACAGTCATAACTTTTTGTAGGAACAACCAGAGGGACTTTAACATAAAAAATGAAAATATTATTTAATTATCTTTGTTTTGGTATATGACACATCCCTTTTGGAGGACGTTTGTTATTTTTAAGTTATTTTACAAATCAGGATGACGCTGAATTTATGAACGTAACTTTCTTGTGCATGTTAATCAATACCACTTTTATATTTATTAATCGGATTGAATATGTTATCCCTGTTAATGTTATTATATCAATATCTATTTAATAAATAATAGTGCAGGTTTTTTAATATTCAGCAAATATTACCGAATTACAGTTGTATAGTATCCGTATGTATCCGTACTGATAATAGCATATCTAGTTCCATGCCGGAATATCATGATATCATTATACTACTATATTAGTACAATATGTTATCTAGTTTGCATCATACTTGGTAGTGATCATATAATGGTTATTACATATAGATATATATGCATCCTTGCATTAGCCGTGTTTCGATACTGGTTACAGTTTCACATTGAGTATCTATTTGGTTTATATGCATCACATCACATGTTCACGACACACTACTTGACTTTTTACTTGGATCTTGTTACTAATGCCAACAATATTGACGTGTTGTTCTAACCGACGTGACTTGTTGTCTGCATAGACAAGAACTGTACATACTTGATCCTGTATTGGCATTAGATCTATATTGGCAATACATGACTTGAACAAAAACCTGGGGCAAAAGGGGAAATCAAGAATGTAATCGAAACTTAACTCAAGAGGATATTATTACATGTTTGCCGTTTTTCCGGGCCTTACGGAATAATTACATGTTTGCCGTTTTTCCAGGCATTATGGAATAATTACTTGTTTGTCGTTTTTCCGGGCGTTACAGAATAATCATTACTTGTTTGTCGTTTTTTGGGCGTTACGGAATAATTACTTATTTGCCGTTTTTCCGAGCATTATGGAATAATTAATTATTACCGTGGTCCCTTGGGGAATGAACGGGATATATACTGCTGGGTTACGATGAGAATTACATTAATTGATTTCAAAGACTTTTAGAATAGATAATCTAGAAGCACAGTTTTAGAATACACATCACCCACCCGTACATACACATACCTCACTGGTTCATATCTGTGTTTTTCATTTATATTCATGTTTACTTATATCGTTAAATCTTGGTTATCATTGTTATTTTGGTATTATGACACACTGACGTCTGGGTTTTTCATGGCCCAGTTCCTCTACCTTTATCGCAGGAAGATCAAGAGTACTTTAACCATCAAGCTGAGAAGTGAGGAGTTGATCGTGTATTTAGAGATGTTTAGTTTAGTTTATTTCCGCAGTTTTATTTCTTTGATGTGAGCCCATATTGGGACATGATTCAGATGTTGTTTATTGGATTTGATTCGTTTCCGCTTATGTATTTTCTTGACTCTATTTACTGTGGCAAATAGACATGTATTAGATAGATTATATATTTTCTGTTCTTGATATCTTATAGAAAGCCATAATGTGGCTGTGGAGGGATGATTCCTAGCCATAGGTAGCATGGTTAGCTCTGTCACGTGCCGTAGTCTGCGCATTTTGGGAAGCGGGGCGTGATATGTGTTCAGTTGATAAAACTGCACATTTAATATGACATTTTCCCTACTATTTCTATATAATGAAAGGTGTTTATTATAATATATGATACATATGAGGTTTTATCTGTAAAAATACTATTTTCATGTGTTTATATATTATAATTAACATTTGGTAGGAAAAAGTAAGCATATATTATCCATGTAACATTTGACCCAATTAAATATGCTTACCTTATTAAATATTTTTGACCAATTCTTAATGGTTAAGTTAATATCTCAATATAACAAACTCTACTAAATATTATTTGTTGAGTTATTGTGCAGAATTTGCAGGGCTGAAATCAAAGAAATCAAAGTTGGTAAAACAAACCTGCCTAATTAAGAAAGTAATCTAAAGAAATCAAGGGTGGCAGTGACGAAGAGAAGATTTTCAGTTTCCAAAGATTCAAAAGATCACCACGTGTCACCATAAGAAGCCACAAGAAGAATGAGCCCATGAATCCCCTACTTGGCCGCGGATCCGCGGCCAAACCCACCTATTGGCCGCGGATCCGCCGCGGTTTTGATGAGTTGGGAGTTGGGATTTTGGTGGTTAGGATTTTAACCTCTGGCTTCCAAATTAGGCAGCTAGGGTTCTGGCTTTAGGACTATAAATAAGGACCGAGTGCCTCTTGGAAAAATCATCAAGATGAAGAGATCACGAAGTCCACGACGGGCTCACGCATCCAGGCTGATCAAACAACTGTTCGTCTACCTCCTTAGAAGAGATCGAGAAGCAAACTAGCATTTGTAATCATTTTCTAAGGGAATAAAGTAGTTTTGTTGATTAATAAAGGCAGTTTTTTTTCTTATTCTATTTCTTTGTAGTTTTAATATGAATTCTCTCTCCATCTCTTCTTCTCCCAACATGCGCGAGTAATTCTCCGCTTGTTAGGGTTCGTCGGATTAGGGTATGTTAATGGATGATGAAAATCCTTAAACTCTTTTTACGTCCTATAAAGTTTATAAACTTTATCAAAAGAATCATTAACATCCTAATCGGGTGCGCTACCAATTCATTGTTAGTCTCGACCGCGATTAGAGATTAGATTAATGATTGTTTTGGTAAAGGCTAGATATGAACGGAGTTCCATGTCGAGATAGAGGTTAAGAGTAGGAACCCTTTTCCCTCCAGAAACCCTAATCTACATGCATCACTGTCGTTCTAGTTTTAAATCTATTAAAGGATAAAAAAGGGTATTCTTTAATTAATCATCCATAACTACTAAATCCCAATGAACCCTACAAGCCCCCTTTTCATATAAACTTACCTCCATAATTAATCTAGATCTATATTTTACATCAGTGTTTAACATAGATCTAGATCCTACAACAATTCTTCAATATTCTTTATCCCTCCTCTCTTTCTCAACACATCTAAAGTAAGAATAAAAGATTCAACGTTTTCCAGAGGACGACCCGTACTCATCTCGGTCTAGCTACACGCGACACCGTTCTGATTGCGGTTATTCTACAAACACAATTCTAAATTCTAGATCAATCAAATGGCGTCGTTGCCGGGGATACATGCATAATTTTTTATTCTTACTATTTGTGTTGAATTCTTATTCAATTCATATCATAAACAAAACAAAACTGCAAATTATATATTTAACGATTATCGTGTGAATTTTGCGAGGGGATCTGGAGTCACAGAATTGAGGAAACAGAAAGACAAAGACATTCATCAAGATCCAGAGAAGTGCAGGAGGCCATGTACAAAAATTCATTACCTGATCCCTCTACTCCGCGGCGTAAGCGCGGTGAAAGGAGCCTTTTGGCGGCGTAAGCGCGGCAAGAGAGGAGAATTAGGGTTCCAAACTTCTATGGTATATTTCCTATATCTTTCTCTCTCCTCTGAAATCCAATAAAATATCTTTTCTGCAGGATTCTTTGCAAAATATCGCCGCTCAAAAATCTTTTTGCAAAGTTTTGTTATTGGTTTGTTATTTCATATTTTAATACGGATTTTTAAGGGGCAAGACCAAAATTCAGATTAGGTGGGGATTTTATCACCCTTTCTAAGCCCCACAAATCATAAACCGAGCATCTGCAACAACCCTACATTAATTTAAAAAATATCTAGACAAGACTCTAAGGACTGTCGAGCTCATTAAGGACAGAGGAAGGTCGTGGGTAATCTATCACTTATCCGCATTACTTTTATGGTGTTTAGGCAAGTGGTTACTTAATTAGGCCCACTACTTACGTAGTGGATACCTCCCACTTACCTGGCCACAAGGGTAGTAAAGAGGCGGTAGAGAATTGATCCTGCGGCTTATCCTTTGGATGTATAGGAGCGGTCTAGAGACTTGACCTAGGTAACCTTAGTTCTAGGGTTGTTTGTGCATTTTTGTGTGATTTGTCTAAGTCCGACACACTTTTCAAAACAAACCAATTTTAAAAGTACACACGCTGCCACTTGCGCTAAACCCGCTTAGTGCATGCTTGGCTGGACACGGGATTATAGTGCCCGTTTTGTCCGCGTTCCTGCTATCGACTTCGAAGTCGATGCTTCTTTATCTTCTTTTCCCCCACCATCCACCACATCGACCGAGATGGACGGTACTCCATCAAATTATAATACCACGCTGCCGCCACCCGTAAGTGAGTAGAATCTACCGCGCATCTCTCTCCAGGAGAGATGCTATCCTATCCGTGGTCCACTTCCCATTTGCTTATCTATTACGCCATCCAACTGGGATAATTTTGAAATTAAACCACACTACATCAATCTGTTGCCCAAATTTCACGGGCTTGAATCTGAAGACGCGTACGTTTTCATCAATAAATTCAAAAACGTATGCGCAATGATGGGTACGTCACAACTGTCTGTGGATGCTATGCGCTTGCATCTTCTCCCATTCACTTTGTGCGACTTGGAAGAAAAATGGCTTTATAATACTGCCGCACACCCTATTGCCAATTGGGATGAATTCGTGATAGCATTCCTTAAGAAATTTTACCCAAATCATAAGACCGTCCGTGTTAGGAGCGAGATCAACCAGTTCACCCAGCTTCCCAATGAACCATTTTGGAAGTGCTTTGAACGTTTCAAGGATCTGCTTGTCCAATGTCCTCATCATGGAATACAAAGATGGGATTTGTGCAGAATTATATATGAGGGCATTAATCCAGCGACAAAGCAGATGCTTGAAACAATGTGTCAATGAAATTTCATGTCCAAAGACGACGGTGAAGCTTGGAAATATCTGGAAGACCTCGCTGAAAACACTTTGCAGTGGGAAAGCGTAAGACCACCTTCATCTAGGGGAGGTATTCATCAGCTCGATATTTCCATCGCAGTAAAAGCCGAAATGGCAGCGATGCAAAAGAAACTCGACGCTATTAAGAACAAATTTTCATTAGCCTCACTAAACCAGGTTACGCTTCCCAAAACAGTGTGTGGTTGCTGTTCAGATCCTTCACACTTGACGGAAGAATGTCCTATTAATGCATCGTTTCAAGGTCATGAGCAAACTAATGCTGCTTTTCAGCAGCGACCTAGAAACGATCATTATTCTTCCACGTACAATCAATGATGGATGAATCATCCTAACTTTGCTTGGATCCAAAACCAACCCCAAAATTAAAACCAGTTCCAAAGAAATTATCAAATACCTCCTCCACAGCAACCACAACCACAAAGTCAGCACCCCTTTCAGTCACAAAATTTTCAAAATCCGGCCAACACTTTCGCACCGCAACTGGCCAGTACTGATAACTCTTCACTCGCACAAACTTTGGATTTGTTTATGAAACATTCCATTCAAATGTCGGCTGATATAAGGTCTTCTATTGATACCATAAAGAAAGACACCGCCTCCCACGGTAAGAGTATTAAATCAATAGAAAACTAAATTGCACAGTTGAACGCCGCAATGAGTGCGAGAGAGAAAAGGAAACTTCCATCTCAACCCCTACCGAATCCTGGCCACTCACAAAATCATAACGTGAGTGTTGTTACTACGTCGAGATCAGGAAAAGTGCTAAATAACCGAGTGGGTGAGCAATTTGATGATGTTAGTGATACCAATGATACCCCGGCTTCTACTTCTTCCCCTAATTCGTCTAGTCTCCTACCTTCATCCGAGCCTATACTCCGTTTTCCCCAAGGCTCGAACACTTCACCCAATCTATCTAAGACGATTCCCACTCCAATTTTGGGATCGAATCCGTCCCCACATTCTTCTCCACAAATGTTGGACCCAAAACTTATTGATCAAGCTTCATTTCCATACAAATTAAGGGCCAATAGACCTAACCCACAAATAGAGAAGATTGTGGAAATGTTTATGCAAGTTAACGTAAATATTCCTCTCCTAGATGTTATTCAACAAGTCCCATCTTATGCAAGAATCCTTAAAGACTTGTGCACTAGGAAGAGAAAAACTCAAGTGCCAAAAAAGGTGTTCATGTCAAAGGCTGTAGACACAGCTTTTCCTCAACAATTACCTAAGAAACGTAAGGATCCTGGCTATCCTACTATTTCTATTTCTATTGGGGGTAAACACATTAACCGTGCTCTACTTGACATTGGCGCAAGTGTTAACCTGCTTCCGTATTCGGTTTATGAGCAGTTAGGGATTGGAGAGTTGAAACCAGCTCACTGCACTCTCCAGATGGCCGACCGATCAATCACCAGACCTAGGGGTGAGCTAGAGGATGTGTTAATCAAAGTCGGGGAATTTATATTTCCTGTGGACTTTATCGTTATAGATACACAACCTATAGCGAACCCACAAAACAAAATTCCGGTGATTTTAGGTCGACCATTTTTGGCCACTTCCAATGCTGTAATCAACTGTCGTAATGGCTCTATGACCCTATCCTTCAGGAAGATGTCAATAGAGCTTAACATTTACAAGTTGGGAAGTGTACCCTCCGAACCTTCTGCTCAAGCATGTTCTGTGAAATTAATGGATGTCGACAGCAGCGAAATTCAACAGCTTCACGATACTGATCTAGATTTCTTTCATACGTTGTTGTTTGACCTAGATGTGTATTATACACATACGGACCCTTCTTTCGAGTTGTCCGGGTCAACATCTAACTCTGATGATAAACGTTTTATGGAGTCTGACGATCACCCCGCTCTTTCTGATGAGATTATTCTTCGGGTATCGATGAAAGCTTTGAGGAAATTTTCGCAGATGAACTCGCATTTTTAAAAGATACGGGCGTTGAGATGAATCAACTCCAAGATAAAGAAATTGAACCTCCACCCCTACTTTTTCACATTCACAAGAATGCGAGTTATCCATCATTATCACTGTGTCGTCTCTCAAAATTGAGATGCGATCCTTTTCTTTTACACCACTTATCTCTTTCCCACTTCTTCCTGGATCCCTACAACATGTTCTTCCACCAACCGGTGTGTTTCACTGATAAAATTTTCGAATGGTTAGTGTTGACTTTCGGTCTTTGCAAAGCTTGGTATTGACCAATAACTTTGACCCCCTCTTATGATTTTCAATGCTTAATATGATTCTACTCAAGTTTGGGGGGATATTTTGGTTCTTAAAAGAAAATGATTTTTACAAAATTATGAGCCAAAAATAAGTTTGGGGGAGAATTTCACTTTCATTATTTCTTGTCCCCTTTGATAACTTTTCCTCCCAAGTCTACAGATTTTGAGATTTAACAGATGACAACAATGAGGATGCTGCTGCAAACAGGTTTGGGGGAGGTTTGTGCTTATTTACACAATACTTTGTATTATACTATATATAAGCACACACAAAAAACAATTGTGATAGTAAAAGAGTAGAAAGTGAAAGATTACATCCAAAAGATTAGAAAAATTTAAGAAAACCAAGAAAGTTAGAAGTTTTCTTAAACGAAACTAATAATAAGTAGTTATGTGCCGTTGTCCCAAGGGTTAGTAAGATGAAGTAAGTCACTAATCTGAGGATAAAAATAAGTCTGAAAAATAGTTTCTATTCTGGTAGCCAAACATTTGAATGTTGATACCCTACTATATGCACTTACACACGTCTTGAAACTCGGGATAGTAGAGGATACCTTGAAATGCTCTTGTCTAAAAGCCAAAGTATGAAGGAAATAATAAATGGAAAATAAAAGATAAAATGGTGAGAAAAATGAACACTGGTTTTGTTATCGCCAAGGTAGCAATAAAAAAATATAGCTAGGGTGTTTTATCACCTAGTGCCTTAGACCAACTGGTTTGGGAGCCACTGCTAAGACTTAGGTGTTGCAAGACGAGGAAAAGCACCTAATCGGCAAGCATATGAGTAATCGGTCGGTTAGTACCTCAAGAAGTATTAACGGTCGCATGAAAAATGTGTGAGCATATTCCATATAAATATCGATTAAAAAGTACTAAGGTAGATGGACAAGAGTATGATCGCTTGAATTGAATTCTCCGAGTATAAGGATGTCTTTTACACACACGTAGGGTTATATGATCGGTGTTTGGAAGAAAGATAGGAATGAAGAATAAAGACGATGTTTTATTGAGGGATGATGTGATTTCTAACATCTTTTCATGACTATTAAGATAGGGGCCATGACAACTGAAAAGCTAGTATTAGTTGGAAACTGTAAATTTTCAAAGTCTTTCTTTTACAATTCTTATCTTTACATGTAAATTTCACGGTCTTCCTTTTATTATAGGATTTTGTGGGTGTAATCTGCTGAAAACCCTCAAGAGACAACACTCCTCTTACTAGGGACACCTAGAGGTTTAACGGCTTGTTGCACATGCCCAGTGCAATCGTGTTGCCTACGAAAGTGTGCTTAGCTTTCTCCTTTCTTTTTCTCCTTCTCTTGAATAAACTAGTTTGCTTGGGACGATAAAAGAATATGTAGTTTGATAATGAAGGTATTCATGTATACAAGAGGAGTCCATCTTACGCCGTGGACTATGGAAACATGTAGTATAAGGCCCCGTCATAACCCACGGGACAACGTCACGTGAATTCATGTAGGTGTCTTTTAAAGTGACATCTCGTGCCACGATATACGTTCCGTACCAATCTACCCCTTTATCCCCGCATATTGTATTGTATAGATTAAGATAACCGTTCTTGTCTGAATCCATGGATATAAATTGTACAGGTTCATGTTTTAGATGTAATCATGTATTCAGGTATTCATGTAAAGTTGTAACCATGGTTCGGTCAAGTCGAGTCAAGTATTCAAGTTTGAGTTTAATATTTGAATTCGACTGTTCATGTTCATGATCAAGTATTCAAGTTCGTGTTTTATTTTGGATTCTGGTTTGAGATTGGATTCAGGTTAGAGTCATAATCTTATGAAAGGATTTAGTTCTTGAATTCTCAAGTTCAGGAGTAATCGGGCAACTGTTGCACATGGACGGCAGGATTTGGGTCTTTTTCTAAGACAATTGCCATTGATAACTCCGTTAAACTTGTATAACCTGAATATGCAAGAACTCACATTCTCCGGCTCCCTAGGGATCAAGAGAAATGATACTGCTTAAACCTATATTAATCTTGTGTCCTTAAATATTTATTTTTTTTGTTGATTACTTTGTATTTATATTATATGCATTTCTCGATGTTGTTTTGTGAAAAATACTTTAATGTTGTTTAGAAATAAAGCTCGAGGGTGATTTATAATATTTAGAGTTTTTATGAACATGTATTTTAATTTAGATGGTGTTTTAGTGATAAAACCTAGTTTTTAAAAGTTCTTGGTATTTTTATGAAAACTAGCTCTGTTGGAAATTTGATGGTATTTTATTAAAATTTCAATCTTCATTTTAAAAATATATTTTCACAAGTTTTTATTGAAAATACAGATTGGTAGTTTTATATAAATTTTTCAAAGATTGTTTTGTTTAGAAAATTCGTATTTCTTAAAAATTGTAATTTTATTTCCTTCGAGACCGAATACTCCGTGAGAAACTCTGCATCTCGCTCTACTATACCAAGGATATGCGATAATCTGAACCAGCCATTAGCGAATCCCCTAACGAGTGTTGTAGAGGTGCAATTGTCAAAAATTTAAAAATATCGATAAAAACATATTTTTATAAAAGTGGTGGTTTTTATTTGAAAAACGTATTCTCTTAAATTAACCATAGATCTAAATATCATGCTATGAATCAAAAGTGTTCATGTGGGATGGGTCGTTATCCCATGAATGTTCTACAGATACATATGCTAGTTATCGATAATATGATTATATTAAAACTCATGATATTTTTCTGAAAAAGTTCATTTATATGATCATTGGACATGAAATTTTCGTTACATGAAAAGGCAATTGATGTGTATATTACATTGAAATGATATTAGAGAATTCGTATGAACTTTTAAACATGGCAAAGTGTCAAAATTTAGTTTAAATGTTTATATTATATGTTAACTTCGCTTTTGTCGATATATTTTAAAAATTATTTTGAAGTGAAAAGAGAGAGAGAGAGATGAAGGGACTAACAGTTTTTTAACTTCGAGAAAAGAGTAAGGAAAAGAGAGGGCGCTCTGTGGCGTCGCGGTAGCTCCGGTAACAACTTCGATCTTCAACGAAAGAGGCTTGATTACTAACTCTTTTTTAACTAGTATTATTCCACTTGCACTTAGCGATTTTTGAGAGAATTTTGATAGAAATTTCAGAATGGGGGAAAGCTAGGGCATGGGGTGGTATTTATAGGGTAAAATGAGAGAGTATGTGAAATAAAATGAATTAAAACTAGATTAAATGGTGTTAATTAGGGATTTAAAAGGTCTTTGTTTGATTACAGGAAAATCAAACAGTGCAGGGGAGTAAAGGGGAGCTGAAGAGACATGTGTGCAAAGCACGGAATGATTTGGAGCAACAGAAACTGTCGGCGGCGGTCACATGGGGAAAACGGGCGGTCGTGACTGCTCCAAATTCTCTAGATCCGTGCCACGTATTTAACTATGTGTTTATTCCTCATTTTTTTCGTTTGATTTTTCTAAATTTTTTCGATTCTCCATGTATTGCACATGCAACTCTTGGGCTTCTGAAAAGTTAAATAGAAAAATATTAAAAATAAATGGGACTAATGGGAATCGAACACACAGGCTACGTCACAGCAGTATAGAGGTTTTACCGGTAAGCTACAAGTTGTTTTTTGTTTCTATTGAACAAAATTAACCTATAACTTTTATACAGGCTGAAATACCCTTTTTATATATTAAACTAGTAAATTTTTTTACTTGGATTTCAGAGTCGTTACGTATGTGATTTGATATGTATGTGTTTTTTTAAAATATTGACCTCTAGGGTCCTTTATATAGGGTATGAGAAACTGTTTATTTGTTGAAAGAATCTCTCATTTAAGAAATCTCGACTTGATTTCATAATCAAGTGGTGATTTTTAATCACCGTTGGATCTAAGATCTAAGGGCCCTCTGTTTAACAAAGTATATTTTTCTTGTTTTTAACAAGATTGAAGGAAAATGTTTTCCATATAGAATTTAATTCTATCTTTTGATTTGAACGGTGATTTTTAATCACCATTGGGTTTTTTAATCCAGGGGTTCTTTGTTTAACAGGGCAAATTTTTATCGTTTTAGAAAGATTTGGGAAATATTTTCCCATATAGAATTTAATTCTATCTGATGTGACGTTCATATGCATTGCACGTGAGGCACTGCTATATATATGGCTTATAGCTCTCCCGTGCCTTGCACGCGGGTCACTGTCATATTATGTGGCCTATAGCGCTCACGTGTCTTGCATGTGGGCGCTGCTATATTATATGTCCTTAGTGCTCATGTGCCTTGCACGCCAGACGTTGCCATATAATATGGCCTATAGCGCTCACGTTCCTTGCACGCGGGCGCTGCTATATTATATGGTCTTAGCACTCACGTGGGTGCTGCCATATTATATGGCCTTGACGTTCATGTGCTTTGTACGTGGGCATTGCTCACGTGCTTTGCACATGAGGCGCAGCTATATATTTTTAAGAGAGAACGGTGTTAATTAACTTACTTATATTTCATACTACTGTATATGATGTACTTGGTTGTTTTAAGATTGCTTTCCAGGATATTCGGATATCTCACGACACAAGCGTACAAAGGAGGATGGAGGAAATTTAGCTTAACCGATATATCTAAAGGAGGTTGGAGGATGCAGACGAGTGCTTCTCAATTTGCATATTCAAGCTTCATGATGTTAAGTAGCCAAGGTTCAAGGGATTCAAGAGTTCATGCTACGAATAGCCAAGAAGCTGGAAGCTAAGTCCAAGTTTGAAGCGTCAAAGATCAAAGTCAAAACAAAGTTCATTTGAAGATCAAATATCGACTTCAAGACGCAAGTGAGTGGAATGGAGTGTTCGAATTTGAAGTATCAAGTGTCGAAGACGATTCAATATCAATCGAATAACGCAAAGTTCAAGGGAAGCACCAAAGTTTCAAGAGCTCGAGTCGAGACGTCAAAGATTCATAATTCTGAACAAATGCGTTAACCGGCATAAGAATCCTTGAAAGTACTCGATCGAACTATGGTATTATCATTTAGTGCTCTTGAATACTCACACACTTTAGTACAAAGGTTTTGCAAACATCGGGTTTGTCGTTTTCGAAGTTTTCATTTTTCAGAAAACCAAAATTGTTGTTTTTGTGTCAGGCCAGACGTCTGCCTCGTTAGTTCAGACATCTGTGCACTGTTATGTTTTATGATATTTCCAAATATCAGAAACTCAGAGAGACAACAGATGTCTGAAGGTCAAACTGACAGACGCTTGAAGAAGATTTTGAAAATGGATATTTTATACCTTCAGACGTCTGTCATTTATACTTCAGATGTCTATGCTAAAATTTCTGGTTGGTATTTTTTTATGGACAGACGTCTGCAGTTCAATGTGATAGACGTTAGCTGAAGGTTTTGAAAAATGATTTTTAAAGCTTCAGACGTCTGCTTTGTGAACTTCAAATGTCTGTTTTTGGCTCTGTGCTTTTCCAGTAAGAAACACAGACATCTGCAGTTCATCGGGACATACGTCTGATGTTATGTTTTGGCCTAAACTTTTTCTGCTTCAGACGTTTGCCTATTTGAACTTCAGACGTCTGCTGTTAATATTTTTTCTAAAATATATCCGTTTATAAACATTGGGGATTTGTTTTATTTGAGGCCAGATGTTTGCCACTTTTTCCTTCAGATGTTTTCCACTTTGCCTTCAGACGTCTACCTCGTGTTTAAAACTGCTTGTCCCCACTTCTTTTGAGTTTATATTCCTGTAGGCTATAAACAGGGCTTCTATGGGATTTTTTATGGTTACCATTTTGCAATCACTTAGGTTTTCAATTGCCAATATCTAAGTGATCTTGAACAAAAAATCTCATCTCCTGTGAGAGTTTAAAACAGTTTTCATTTTCTTATCAATTAACACTCATACACAAAAAATTCAACAGCCTAACGTGATCATCCATACTTTGTAAGAGTATTAGAGAGAGAGACAGTGTGTGTGTGTGTTCCCTCATAAAAAATTACATTTCAATTAAACACAATCAGGCAACGCCTCACGTGCTCCCCACATGAGCACCAGCACCATCCTTTGGTAGGATTAAATCCTATAATAGCGCTTCATGTGAAACACATGTGGGCACTAGCTAATCCTCTGACAACGCCTTACGTGAAATACACGTGAGTGCCGACGTGCGAGGCACATGGTGTCTGGTTCTGCAGGAATTAAATTGTGAGGCGGCGCCCACGTGCACAACACGTGAGCGCCAGTGCCCAAATTAAGAGCAGGTAGAATTAAATTCTATATGGAAATTATTTTCCTAAAATCCGGGGATATTCTCACGTGCACAACACGTGAGCGCCAGCGCCCAAATTAAGAGAAGATAGAATTAAATTCTATATGGAAATTATTTTCCTAAAATCTGAGGATATTCTCTGTTAAACAGAGCCATTAGATCAAAGATTTGATGATAGAATTAAATTCTATTACGAAAAAATATATCCCTGATCAAATATTCTCTGTTAAACAGAGAACCGTTGGATTAAAACATTGGTGATTAAAAATCATCAAATAGAGAATTAAATTCTATCAGGGGAAAATATTTCCCTGATCTTTCTAAATGGGAAATATATTCTCTGCTGGATCAAATATCTAATGCTAGAATTGAATTCTATTTAGGAAAATATTTCCTAAATATTTTTAAACGAGAAATATATACTCTGTACCCTTGGATTAAAAATCCAATGGTGATTAAAAATCACCGTTTGATAGAATAAAATTCTATATATGGGAAAATATTTCCCCAATCTTATTAAAAACAAGAAAATATATTTTGTAAAACAGAAATTATTGGATCAAAAATCCAACAGTGGATAAAATTCCCTAAATAATTTTTGAGACCAATTAAATCAATTGGAATATCTCAAAGAGTGATTTTCTCAAAACGGATCAACAATTTTCCTTGTCTATATAAAGGACATGAGACTTCAAGTCTCACACACACATATAGAGAGAACCCAACATAAGCTTCTGGAAACAAAAATTTAGAAGCTGCAACAGATAATTAATTTTCTTCGAAGAAGAAGATCTTTCTCCTTTCAAATCCTAGGTAAAGAAAAAGAAGTGATTAAATATATCTCCTTTTCCTAGTGCAAGTAAAAGACAAGGGTTTAACCCTTCACAAAAGAACTTAGTTCTTTCTCTAGATCTGAGATCCGTAAGACAAATCTCTCCATAATTTGAGAATTTAATTCTCATAGGGAAGATTCTGTTCTTCAGACTCAAAATCTAGGGTAAAAACTAGATAAAAAGGTAAAGAGAGAAAAGAAACATGTTCCAGGAATTTAATTCCTCTATAAACAGGTTTAACCCTATAATGAACTTAGTTCTTATAATAAAAAACATAAGAACTTAGTTCTCAAAGAAAACTTGATCTCGGATCTTCAAAACAAAGATCTTGATGATCATTATTGGCTAAAACCGCCATTAACAAAGATTAAATCTTTAGAAGAAAAGAACTTAGCGTCTCACGTGCTTCCCACATGAGCACCCATCAAAAGGAGCTCAGCGCCTCACGTGCTTCCCACATGAGCGCACAATAATATAAACCCAGGGCCTCACGTGCTTCTCACGTGAGCGCCAAAAAATATAAAATCAGCGCCTCACTTGCTTCCCACGCGAGCGCCTAAAAATATAAACTTCGTGTCTCACGTGCTTCCCACGTAAGCGCCTAGAGATGATGACTCAGCGCCTCAAGTGAAACACACATGAACGCTGTATAAAAGTGCTTGGCACTATATCTAGTCAAAACAACTGAGTTCTTAGCACTGATTGGGCAACGCCCATGTCTGAGCGCCTCACATGCTTTCCACGTGAGTGCCATAGCTACAAATAAGTTCTTAGCACTTCTAAATAAAAGAAGAAAGCTTAAGACCGAGAAGACCGAGTCCAAATTGGCTAAGTCTCTCAGAAGTTGCTTGCAACTGAGCCGAAATACTCTGTTGTTGGATCTTAATAAAATTTAATGATCCTGAAAATATTCATAAGTTAATATTAGTCTCAAAATAAGACTAACGTATCCTTAGTTAAAATAAATTGAGTCCTAATGCTCATATATTTAAGTTGATCTTAATCTAAAAACATATTAACGGTCCTTAAATGAAACAAAATATCCTTGAACTGAGGGAATACATACAACCTAAGTTCAAACCCAAACTAAAATATACGGATTTGGATTAGTCTGCGTCCTATGGGAGATGACATAAACTAGTCTCCGTATACAATCTTTGGGCAACCAAAATAAATAAAACACAACACGACACGAAGTGAATTACTGGAGCAGGAGAAAGTGGTTATCGCAATGTGATAACATAATTAACTGTAGGGCTTAGGCCAGCAGGGAAGAGTGTCCCCACAATCATCGCTCACAAATGAGGGGGAATCTGATGAAGTCTGCTATATCGGTCGCATCTATTCAAATCTCTGATATACGGAGCCATAAATCAACTCGGTATCTTCGGAGAGGTGGTTGGATATGTCCAAAAAGCATCTGCCCGTGAATTCAGGCTAGACATCTCCATGTCTCAGTCTAGTCTTCGGTGGTAAACAGATTCTGGCATGCTCGGTGGGACCTCTTGCTCTTTCCACTACACACTTCGTGCGTTATGATTCGCAAACGAAATCGTGGTTCGCTATGGTTGCATTTGGATTCAAGATACTAAAACTTGGTGTATGGGTTCTGTGCAGAATCCATGGCTTCTCCCTGCACTGCTTGCAATAACTCCCTCTCTACCCCAGCTGGAGGAGTGACATACAGGCCTAACGCGGCCTCCATTTTCTCAATACCGGTGGGGCAGGTCACACAAGCCACTACCGGGCTTTTCTTCGGGACCATACTCCCACCTGCGAGCTTCGGTGCCTCAATGCTATAAGAAGAAGATCCTAGAAAGACGGTCTTTGATCAGCTGGCAACCGTCACGGCTCTTATCAGCAAGCTATCCAAATCTGACGTCTCAGTCTTCAACAGGCTGAACAAGAACTTTAAAGGGCCCGCAAAGAAGCCCATGATACGTGAAGGATCTACCCCAAAACGGCTAGCCCTCTCTACTCCTACTGCAGGTGAATCCAATTAAAGTGATTCCCCTCCAAGATGGTCAGTCTTCGAAAGATTGGCCAACTCCAACAAGGACGTTGGTCTTCAACAGGATGACGCCAACTAAAACTCCCTAGCAATGTAGGGGGCATGAGGAAGACACCTACAAAACTGAGGCAATTCCCGCTCCACGACATTCTCGATGTCGCTACTGGCACCGAGTGAAAGAAGCTGGGGGCAACTCCCCCTCTGAGCTCACCCCACCAGCTCCTATGGTGGATATCAACGCCGTTGTTCCAACTGGGAACAACTTTGACCCGCTCAGGAACTCCCCCACGGCGGTTCTGAAGAAATCACCTCCGCCTACAGAAGCCCCAATACAGAAACAACTGGAGCAGCCTCATCAGAGGCTCTCCTCGCAAATTCATAGAGTCTGGCGAAAGGTCCAAGACTCTGTGCTTGACGAAAGCTACTCTCGTCGACCCTAGAAATCTAAGGGCCGACAAGAAAAAGACTGCTCCTCCTCCATACAATGGGGAACTTCTTCTAAATAGGTGCCTATCACAACGGCTCCAACTCCAATCTCTCATAAAAGAATGGGGTTAGGAAAAACTCTACCGCCAACGGCAAAATCCAATGGCGAAATATATAAACGCCCTAAGTCTGGGGGCATAACCATACATACGGTCTGTCACGTCCCGCTTCCCAGTAGACGGAAATAGTGACATGGTAAGCCCGCAACGTTTTTACTATGAGAATACGTTAAACATAATTAAGCAATATAACAATGTACAAGAATAACAAGAGTAATAAGATGAAACAACAACTTTATTTACATTCAAATTTACATCCAACTGTTTGTAATAAAAAGAAACAATAATAAAGCAAATGCCTAAATAATGGTATACTGGAAGTAAATACAAGCAGGAGCTAATAGTCAGGCTCAGAAGCAAGCTGGTCCAAGTACTTCGGGCTCGACTCTATCTCTTTCGAATATGGTCCTCCTGACGAACATTCCAAAAAAAGAAACGGAGAGGAATGTTGTCAGCGAACTAGCGCTCGGTAAGTCCTAAAAGAAGTTAAAGAAGATGGTATATAAAATGAAGAGAAACCAAGTAAAAGTGAACAGGTAAGTTTATATATGAGAGTATCTAAGCATATCTATTTACTGGTATAAGATAGTTATTCTAACGTGGTTATTTTTAGTTTGACAATGAAAGTTTTCATGTATAAGAAAGGAGTCCATCTTAACCATGGACTATAGTAACATGTAGTACAAGGCCTCGTCATAACCCATGACACAACGGCATGTGAATTCATATAGGTGTCTTTTAAGTGACTTCTCATGCCATGAGATACGTTCCGTACCAATCTACCTCTTTATCCCCACGTATTGTATTGTATAGTTTAAGATTACACGTTTTGGTCGAATCCATGAATATAAAAATGTACAGGTTCATGATCAAGATGTAATCATGTATTCAGATATTCATGTCAAATTCATGTCAAGTTATATCCATGGTTCGGTCAAGTCGCATCAAGTATTCAAGTTTAAGTTTGATATTTGAATTCGAGTGTTCAGGTTCATGATCAATTATTCAAATTTGGGGTTCTGCTTTGAGTTTGGATTCAGGTTGGAGTCGGTATCTTATGAAAAGATTTAGCTCTTGAATTTCTTAAGTTTGGAAGTAATCGGACAACTGCTGCACATCGACGGCATAATTTGTGTTTTTTTTCAAGACAATTTCCATTGATAAACTCCATTAATTTACAGTGTTGTCTAACATGAATAGGCAAACACTCACTTTCTCCGGCTCCCTAGGTCTCAAGAGAAATGATACCGCTTAAACCTATATTAATCTAGGGTCCTTAAAGATTTAATCTTGTTTGTTTACATTGTATGAATTTACCGAGGGGGTTTTATGAGAAAATATTTTAATATTATTTAAAAATAAATCTCGAGGATGATTTATAATATCAAGAGTTTTTATGAACATGTATTTTGATTTTAGTGGTATCATTTCTTTTGAACCCAGGAAGCCGGAGAAAGTGAGTGCTTATCTATTCAGGTTAGACAACACTGTAAATTAACGGAGTTTATCAACGGCAATTGTTTTGAAAAAAGACACATATCCTGCCGTCCATATGCAGCAGTTGTCCGATTACTCCCGAACTTAAGAAATTCAAGAGCCAAATCCTTTCATAAGATACTGAATCCAATCTGAATCCAAACTCAAATCAGAACCCAAAATCAAACACAAACTTGAATACTTGATTATGAACCTGAACACTAGAATTCAAATATCAAACTAGAACTTGAATACTTGACTCGACTTGACCGAACCATAGATATAACTTGACATGAATACCTGAATACATAATTAACCCGCTTCCCAGTAGACGGAAATGGTGACGCGGAAAGCCCGCAACGTATTTATTATAAAAAGGTCGTTTCCCTTAATAATAAATTAAGCGTAAGTAAGAAATATAATAAAGTGCAAGAATAACAACAGTAATAAAATCCAATATTGATATATTACATTCAAGATTTAATAATTTTCAACTGATACAATATGTCTGAATAATAAACATAAGATGAAGGTAAAGAGCCTAAATATATGGAAAGCTGTAATAATCGCGAAGATGAACAAAAGTATTCGACCACTTGAGATATGAGATGAAAATACTACTCACTGACTGCTTCTAAATCCTCTGTCCCAAATTCACTTGACGATCATTCCAAGAAACAAAAAGATTGGTGGAATGCCCGTCAGCGAACTAGCACTCGGTAAGTCCAAAAAAAACATGAATGTGAAATATAAAGGTATTGTGACAAGTTGGAAAAGGATATCATGAAGCAATGGACTAAGTGTGATATGGTAATTAGACGGGACATTTAATATAAGCATGGCAAATCAATGTAACAAAGTAATTCTATATATCATGGTAAATATTGGCAACTATGTAAGTATGCCAATAGTATATGAGTATAACAAACAAGTATAGAAATGGTTGTTTAGTATAGGTATAGTGAAATATGAAGTGAATGTCAATGTGTAAGTATGATTATTCTAACGTGGTTATTTGTAGTTTGATAAAGAAGATATTCATGTATACGAGAGGAGTCCAACTTACCCCGTGGACTAAGGTAACATGCAGTACAAGGCCCCGTCATAATCCATGGGACAACGGCACATGAATTCATGTAGGTGTCTTTTAAAGTGACCTCTCGTGCCACGATATACGTTCCATACCAATCTATCCCTTATCCCCGCATATTGTAGTGTATAGTGCAAGTTTACAGGTCTTTGCTGAATCCATGAATATATGAGAACAAGTTCATTTTCAAGTTGTAATCATGTGTGCATGTATTCATGTCAAGTTATATTCATGGTTCGGTCAAGTCAAGTCAAGTATGTAATTGGATTATGTCAAATATATAATATCTAATTATGTCTTAATTTACATGCAACAATTCATAGATTGAGATAAACGAGATAAACATGTTCGAATAGCATGAAATAAGTCAATTATATTATTCAAATAACGACCATAAATAATGTTGTAAAGAAGTGTTGTGTACGACTAATTAATCAAGTCAATCAAATTAGGAATATAAACAAAAATATAGATCTAAGTGTTGTGCACGCGTGAGTTCCAGTCGCTCCTAAATACGACTACCATTTTAGGAGATATACCCATTTTCATTTCATTACGCAGAATAGATCAGAATCTGTTCAGCACCGTCGCATTTTTTTAAAATATAGTTTGGGTCAATTTTCATCAGGTTTCAAGTTACGAACATTATTAGAAAATTGTAGGTCTTTCGATGTACTTATCAAAAACCCTAAGATTCCCATGATTTGGAATTTTGAAGCTCTAGTTATGATCATTTTAATATTAGCGTTTAAAACAGAAATTCAGATTTTTGGACCGCAACTATATGTTATATTGCAAAGCCTATAATTTTTTTATGCATTTCGAAGTAATATAATGTACAAGAAATTATAGCTCTGTCAATTGTGCATCTACACATAAATTTTTTCACGAACGGATATCGGGAGTTCGAGTTATGTCCTATTTAAAAACAATGTGCGAATGAGAACAGATTTTGTCCAAATTCATCGCTTAATATTGTAACGGGGTTTCCTATATTTTACGTTGGTTTGCAGTAAAAACTTAAAACTAAGAAAATCTATATCTTTGATGTAAATATTCAAAACATCTAAAAACACTTAATTTGGATCTACGATTAAAGAGTTATGATCTCTCGAAGAATACACTTAATGGCAGTTTTTGGTTTTAAAAACAGTGAATAAAAAACTATGTAACTCTTAAATCGTTATTCGGTTTGATATAAAAAAAATTATTGTAGATTTGGAATTCTATCTATTATTTTATCCTAATGTTCCAAGAATTTCCAGAAATGGAATATAATTCTAAAAAATTATTTTAAAGATAAAGGTATTTGGGACCATATTTAAAAACAATAAAACCATGGTATTAATCTGCAACTTTGTTTTCTTTATACTTGCTAACATTCTAACTGAGAATATACATGAGAAAATACACCAGTGATTCTATAAAAATAATGTCACAAATTGTAAGATATCATCGACATTTCAATCACGTGATCGGGTTATAAAAGAAATACATGACTTTTAATGAAACTACCATAAAAAACCTTTTACGTATATCATTTTTAAATTCCAATGAGATATTACTTACAACATTACTTTCATTTAAAGCAATGATATTAGCACGAGACAATTACTATAGACTAGGCATAAATACCACAAGTATCTACACATAACATATATAACACATAGACAATTATTCATGTACATATTTTTCATAACTAAATACTTTTACTAAAAATCATACAAAGATTACAGATAATCATGCAAGTCAAGACGAAAGAAGGAAACAAGATAAAGAGAGTGAGAAGGAGAAGAGAAAGAGGGGGGAGAGAGACGAGGGGAACTTACATTCATAAGCCAGTATCGTCACCGGGCTTGTTTATCTAACTATAGGCGCGCGTTACTAGCGAGACTTTTTAAAAGTTTCTTCATGTTTTTCTTCGAGAACTCTAGATGAAGAGGGAGAAGGAGATGAATAATATTTTGTGAAGAAGGATGAAAGAAGAGGAGTTATTCTTCTTTCTAATTTTTTTTAAGAAAGAAGAATATAAAGGTAAGATGAGTATATAAAAGAATTATGTCATATTAATTCAAATTAATATAAATTCATAATGGGAGTTAAAGAGAAATTAAAAGGGTGCTCATTCATTTGGAAGTTAAAGAAAATGAAAGGTCTCATTTGTAAATTGAGAGAGTAAAAAATATAGATAAAAATGATTGCAAGACCCAAGATTCGAACATGTGGCCTATGGAATAATAATGTAAGAACTTAACCAATGAGCTACAAGGTTGTTCGTGTACAAATTTAACAAGAATTAAATATATGCTGTTAAGGTAGGCTTTTGGGCTCAAAGTTTTATAAAAGAAAATGAAAATAAAATTGGATTTGGGTTATGAGCAGGTTTAGGTCTTGTGTTTAATTTGAAAAAGATTAAGATTTAGTTTTAAAGAAATGTGTTAAGGAAAAATAGATGGAAAAATAAAATAATATATTTAATAGAAAACCAAATATATGGAAAATACTAAGAAGAAAGAAATACAATATTTAACTAAACAAAGAAAATACGAAGGTATAGTAATATTTACACGATCTACATGGCTAGCGGCAAAGAAGAAAGCCGTGCTTCAGTAAGTCACCGACCGCATACTCGGTCGCTGACAAAGGCTCAGGAGCAATAGCAAACGCTCCAAGAAACGCTGACCAAAATGGTAGCTTTCAACGGACCAAAAGTATGTCCGGACAATGAAGTCGAACAACGCCAAACGTAAGAGACCGGTACAGAGTTCTTGCGACGAGTGCTGGAGAGAAAAGACAAAGAAGATATGGAGTAAGCTGCTAATATCAAACAGATGACACTTTTATTTCAAGACTTGGTTGGAATGATGATCCAACCAGAACCACCGGCTGAAGATCTGTTAGGAATATGTATGCCCTAGAAGCTATTATTGTATGATATAGTGGATGCTTGGACATATATATAGGACTTTCTTGCTCGACAAGATAGTATGCTATCTGGTTGCCTTTATCTTAACATGTTCACGGGTATTATTATACTGTCTTTCGTATACATGTTGATAAAGCCCTTAGGAAGTAGGCATGACTACCAGGACTATGATATGGATCATACTACTGGGACCTAGGTAGTCTACAAGCACATCCTTCAATTGTTCCTAGTCGATGGGATATTGAGATAGGGCATCGATATTCCAGAGTAGACTAGTGTGTACGTTTCTTGACCCTGTATGGGGCGATGGTTGATCCCATAACCATTGGTGTTTGACATCAAAGATTGTACACAGGTTCTCATTAGAGAATGGGTACACCAAACATGACTCGCCGAGAACTCCTAGATGGTACTATACCTATCGTCAGATAGCAGTTTTCTGATGACACTGGTACAGGTTAGTCTGTAGACCCAAGATCGTCATAGAGTCTTGTGTGGTTCCCACTGTGCTTTGATTTCCTCCCTATCACGACTCAAATGATTCGTGCAAACAGGTGGATTTTGGGTACAGTACCGAGTCACATGTAGGCAATGAGCGATAGGAGGGGTTTCGGCTCTCCCGGTATGGCGAGTTGATGTTGCGCTATGCTCGATTGGCTATAACAGGAAGTACCTGGCCAGGGCTGTTGATGAGATTTACTGGTAAGTGTTATCAGTAGTTTCTCGAACCGTTATGAGCCATAGATCGGCATGAATTATCAAGTTACTGAGGTCTGATGATTCCACCCCTAGACTTGATATGCGACATATTAGACGAAGAGACCGGACTGTACGGTAAGTGTTACTTATAGGCTTCACGGGAGTTTGGACAAGCTTGCATGTTGATCTCCTATTCGCTCAATACCTGGGTAGCCATTACGTCCAGCTAGTACGCTGACGGCTTGTGGGTAACTGATGTGATCATTACCTACTACTGGCGTATTGACGAGTCATTAGAGTCCCCCACAGAAGTTTCCTAGTTCAGGAGAAACGAAGTAGGGCACATATGCTGATATGTGCGTGGGCCAAATTAAATATGAGTCTGTGATACCGTATTCTAATCTGGCGGTTATTTGTTATCGGTTAGGTTATATGTGATATAACCAGATTATTGAATCAAGTGTTGATTTGATAATGTGATATACAGATAAATGATATTAGTCGGTTATATGAGATATAACCGGATTATTAATCAAGTATTGATTTAATAATATGATATATATTTATATTTGATATAATTATATATTAACTAATAATATTGCTCACTAATTATTTGCTTATCTTTATATATGTGATATATATATATATAATATGAAGTATGGTTGATTTTCTATTTTTAGAAAATAGTAAATGAGGTGGAAAATGGGGAGACTTTTTATGGAATGGGTGAAGCATGTCTTTTGATTTGTTTATTCTTTTTTCATGCACTATTGAAGCATGGATCAATTTGTTTATTGAAACAAATTGATCCTTCAATTATTGTGTTTATGTTAAAAGAGCCATTCTTCATTTCTTCACATAAGTAAGTTCATTTTTCTTACTTGAGCTCCTTGCTCTCTAGTTCTCTTCATCTTCCTCCTCACCTCCTCCAAGCTCAATCCCTCACATGAGTTGTGAAATCTTGAGCTTGTGATAACCCTAGTGACAAAAAAAAACCTACTTCACCATCCTATACTTGGTTAGCAATTAATTATAGTGTGTTTACTTCACTAAAGAGTTTGGTGAAGAGGTAGCTTGGAATAGCGGAGCTTCGGGTGGATCATCTTCGGCATGAAGATCGGAAATGAAGCTCGATCCAACTTCAAGTGGATCCTAATGGACTCGCGTGGACTACTACATGGAGCATTTGAAGAGAAGAACACGGTCTACAAAGCTTGTTGCCTCCTTCTCTTAGCTAGTTTGTGTGATATCATCATTGCAAACCCTAATCATCTAGTTAGATTCTAGGATAGTGTTAATTAGCATCCCAAAAATTTGAAAAATGGCATGCTTGATGCTAGTAAAACCCAGTGGTGGTACGAACAAAACACTTTCATGGTATCAGAGCCAAGCTAGAACATTAGGGTAAGTCTTTGCAACGTTAAAATGTTCAATCGAATTTTTAAGACTATGTTCTGGCAAGTTTCTGTCCGATTTTCAAAAGTTTAAATTTTAGTGATTAAAAATATGCAAAAAATCGTGCGGGCTTTTTAGTGGAACCCAAGAAATTTGAAGCGCTAACTCCCATAAAGTGCCGCGGAACCGCGGCCCAAACCCTAGTTTGGCCACGGTTCCGCCGCATGTTGTGGGTGATCTGGGATTTTCTTTTCTTGTGCTGCTCCACTTTGTAATTTTGCACTCTCTGGATGTTTTTAATAAGACTCAAGTTGTTGAGGTCTCTGAAATTTTTGGGTGTTTGAAAAATCGATCGAAATCTTTAAAGTTGTATAGATTATGATGATATGTGATACAATATTTGCAATCCACAACAATTAGTTTTGAGAAAACTAGTTTGTGTTTTATAAATCTAGCATTTTAGTCTCGGTTGATCGATTGCCACGGAGTTTTGATTCGGATCAAAACTCCGTCGCAATCGCGTATTGTACACGATCACTTAGTCGGGAATCTTGTTGCATTATCCGACTGCTTATTGAAAAGAGTTTTCAGTTTGAGACTAAAATGCAAGGTTTATAGGTTAGGCATGAAATTCGGAATATGAGATATTCCGGGTTTATGATGTTTAAGATATTTGCAAATTCTAAATATTATAGTTTTTCATTTCTTTTCTGCGACCATAAGTGTAATATGTGGTGTATCCCCGATCTCGTTGCTATATGTCAACGGAATTTAGGATACGCATATTTGATGACATGTGATATTATGTGTTGCTGTGATATGTTATATTGGATCGGCGTGATTGAATAGCCGGTGGTTTTATGAGAGATGAGAGTTTTTCAATTTTCATTCACGTAATAGTTGTATGTAATATTCTTTTATTGGGGCACTTCCGAGTTGAGGATGATGTCACCATTGATGTATATTATTTACTTTTCCGCATTAGGATATACCCAAGGCGGGGAGCATAAGTAACCGGGTTCTAGAGTCCAGTGTGAGACCTTCTCGAGGAGTCTAGACCGGGTCTCCTAACTCTAGAATTGGCAGGGTTGCGTGCCGCTCTCATAGGGGTCTAGGGATGTGATTTTGGCTATTCATCACGGCTGTAGAATCCGTGTTTTTCATTATTGGCTTAATTTAAAACACGGGCCTCCTAGTATATCCAATATTTCATATGTTGACTTCTGCTGCTTGGTTCTGTGATGTGATCATATAACTGCATGAGACGAATGCTATATATATATGATATATATAATAAACGTTGCTTATATTTTGCACATGCGCTAGTCCAGCCCCCACTATGTCGTTAGTTAAGTAACCTAACGGTGCATGACGGAGCCTCGTGGCGAATGCGGATGACATAAACGTATGTTTTATTTTCGGTTCTTTTCTGTGATGTTTAGGGAAACATAAATGATATGACTTCATTAATGAGATTAATGAAAAGAAAAGAAACCTAAAGATGTTGTAGAATCGAAATTTTAAAAAGGTAGATCTAGTTCTTGCTTTGTATAGTGGTATTCCTTGATGAATATCCAGCACCTCATTCGATGAGGAAAGAGCCAAGATCCCTTCCCGGGGAGTGACCTCTTTAGAAAAACTAGCAAATGCTACAACCCACTCGGTTTTGTTTTTATAGCTTCTCTTGTTCTTTCTTTGCATAGTAATATTCCTTGATGAATATCCAGCACCTCATTCGATGAAGAAAGAGCCGAGATCTCTTCACCGTGAGTGACCTCTTTAGCAAAACTAGAAAAAGTTACATAAACACTCATTTTCAAATCATTAGATTCTACAACGATATCAAGTTCATTACGTTAAAGGTTTTCTTCAAAACCAGTCGTAGCCCTCCGTCATTTTAGATAAGTACAATTTAGTATTCGTGCTGCGTTTGTTAGCCTCCGTCAAGGCATAGTGTACGGTAGCTGATTAGTACTTCCGCATGTGATGCGATTGGATTAGGTTAGTCGTACGGTTTTGTTGACCATAGTTAAGGGTCGTACGGGTGGGTTTAATTCAATCACGAAATGACCGGTTGAACTTGGCTAGCGGTTATGATTTGTTGACCATAGTTAAGGTCATAAGTTGCTATAGGTAAAAATAGATATTGGGAATTTCAAGTGTTGAAATTTGCAATGAGATTGCATACCTTCTCTGAGATAGTTGGATCCTGATACCCACTGCGAGTAAGTGTTACTCCTGAGAGAGTTTTCCACTTTACAATTAGTCGATCCATTAGATGTCTAAGAAAGGTGTTAACGGGGTGATGCCCCTGCGGAACTAGCTTATTTAATAAGTTTCATTTGAAATCATGGGGAGACTCCCTTGGAGTACCAATACCTGTCTGGCCGAATGATTGGCGAACTTTTTAGGGTTTGAAGGAAGATTTGATAAAAACAGTAGGAGACATCCTGATTAGATAAGATAATAACCAATCTAATCTTGCAAAGAGCGCACGCAAAAGTGATTATCCTTCTCTCTCTCCTGGTAGCGACCAATGACATGCCTTAATCAAGATAATAATATGGATGTATTGACCGAACCCACTTATTATACCGGGCTAGGTTCTGCTTTATCTTATAACTGTCATAAGTCTGAGCATGGAATAATACAATACCTGGATTCCCACGCCACCCATACGAAGAAGGTGCATGATGATACATTTTCTTCGGGTGTGTTCGTTACCGAGAACTATTTCTCAGTTTACTCTATGTCCTGGGTATTGGATACCAGATCAGGATCCCATATATGTAATTTGTTATATGGGTTAAGTAGAGGTAGAGAACTGGGAAAATGTGATATGTCCCTCAGAGAAGGGAATGGTGCAATTGTTGCAGCCAAAGCAGTTAGCGAATATCACCTTGTATTACCAAGTGGTAATACAACGATTCTGAGCGACTGTTATTTTGTACCAAAATTATTGTGAATGTTTTCCTAAACCAAGTGTTGATTGGGTATGGTACGTTGTATAATGGTATATACGTTCTAAATCATAAAACAGTTCTATGTATACATAACACACACAAAAGGAACAATTCAAAAATGAACGAAGTCTTCTTATGGTGTTGTAGACTAGGTCATATCAATGCGACAAGACTGGCTTAAGTTGCATAAGGATGGATATTTGAATCCGTTCGAATTTTCATCTTATGAAACTTGCCAGTCATGTCTCAAAGGTAAGATGACCAAAACACCGTTTACTGGATACGGAGAAAGAGCTATTGAACTCTTGGGACTGATACATAGTGATGTATACGGTCCTATGTCTACACATGCCAGGAATGGTTCCTCATACTTCATTACATTCATCGATGATCTCTCAAGTTTCGGACATGTGTTCCTGATGAAACACAAATCTGAAGCTTTTGAGAAATTCAAGGAATATAAGTACGAAGTTGAGAACCGGACGGGTAAAATTATTAAAATCCTTCGATCTGATCGGGGAGGAGAATACTTGAGCACGGAATTCAGAGACTACTTAAAATAGAATGGGATTCTCTCTCACCTTACTCCTCCATATATACCACAGAACAATGGAGTTTCGGAGAGGAGGAATCACACCCTATTAGATATGGTGCTCTTTATGATGAGTAATGCTGAGTTGCCTATTCCCTTTTAGGGTTATGCATTTGAGACAACTGCATACCTATTGAATAGGGTTCCGACCAAATCCGTGCCTATCACTCCATATGAGATATGGAATGGGAAGAGACCATCTCTTAAACGAGTTAAGATATGGGGTTGTCTGGACTATGTAAAAAAGAAAACTCCGGACAAGCTAGAGGCAAGGTCTGTTTCTTGCAAGTTTATGGGATATCCAAAGGATTCATATGGATATATTTTCTACCATATTGAGAAACAAAAAGTGTTTGTTTCTCAAAATGCCACCTTTTTAGAAAAGGAATTTCTTATGAAAGAAATTAGTGGTAATGAGGTAGAACTGGAAGAAGTTCCAGCTATACAAACTATAACTGATGATTTGGTAGAACCGGAGGATTCAATAGTCCCCGACGAACCGCAGCCATTCCGCAGATCTAGTAGGGTTCCTCATCCACCTGAAAGATACTACGGTTTTCTTATAGACGATGAGAGCGAGGATTGCATCATGGAAGATGATGACCCAACTAGTTTCGAGCATGCCATCACAAGTGGAGACTCTGTGAAATGGCTTGATGCTATGCGATCTGAGATGGAATCCATGTACACTAACAAAGTATGGACTTTCAAAGTTGCTCCTGAAGGGGTAAAACTGATCGGGAACAAGTGGATCTTTAAGAAGATTCTTGGTGTAGATAGAAAGGTTGAGACCTTCAAAGCTAGACTTGTAGCAAAAGGTTTTCGTCAACGATTAGGTGTTGACTATGATGAAACCTTTTCTCCTGTCGCTATGCTTAAGTCCATCAGGATCCTACTTACCATTGCTGCATACTATGACTATGAAATCTGGCAGATGGACATCATGACCACTTTTCTAAATGGTGATTTAGAAGAAAGCGTGTACATGACACGGTCAGAGGGGTTTGTAGACAGTGGGAGCAGCGGAAGCGTATGCAAGCTACTAAAATCCATCTACGGATTAAAGAAGGCATCGCGGAGCTGGAACATCTGTTTTGATGAAGCTATCAAAGAGTTTGACTTCAACAAAAATGTAGATGAACCATGTATATACAAGAAGGTTATAGAGAATAAGGTTGTCTTCCTCATATTGTACGTGGATGACATACTCTTGATAAGAAATGATGTTCCTATGCTACACTCGGTCAAGCTCTTCTTATGACACAAGTTCTCCATGAAAGATCTAGCTGATGCCTCCTACATCTTGGGGATAAAGATCTATAGAGATAGATCTAAACGGATATTGGGATTGTCCCAATCTAGGTACATATACACCATACTAAAGAGGTTTTGTATTGAAGATTCTAAGCGTGGTAATTTACCCGCTTGTTCAGAAATCACTCTCTCCAAAGAGATATCTCCCAATACTAATTTGGAGAGGGCTCGCATGCATGGGATACCCTATGCTTCGGCAGTCGGGTCTATCATGTATGAGATGTTATATACCATACCAGATGTAGCTTACTCACTAGGTGTAGTGAGTAGGTATCAATCAGATCTAGGGGAGAAACAGTGGACAGCTATGAAGAACATTCTTAAGTACTTGAGAAGGACTAAAGAAATGTTCTTGGTGTATGGTAACGGTGAACCCCTGGTGGAGTCCATTACCGATTCAAGCTTCCAGAGTGATAAGGATGACAGTATGTCGGTCTCGGGTTTTTTCTTCAGCCTCAATGGAAGGGCAGTATGTTGGAAGAGTTCCAAGCAAGATACCATACCAGGCTCGATGATGGAGGCTGAATACATCGCTGCCAAAGATGCTGCCAAAGAGGCTGTCTGGATGAAGAAGTTCATTACTGAACTTGGTGTGGTTCCAACCATTGAGTATCCAATACCTGTGTATTGTGATAAAAATGGAGCTGTGTCTTTGGCCAAGGAACTCCAGTCCCATCAGCGATCTAGACATATTCTTAAGCGGTATCACCTGATCAAGAAGATAGTAGATCGCCGGGAGATCGAGGTCAGGATAGTTGACACGAAGGATAACACAGTGGATCCACTCACGAAGGCCCTCCCCCAAGATGCAATTCGAGAGACTTTTTGGGAAGTTGGGTATGAGATGCTACAACAACTGGCCTTAGTGCAAGTGGGAGATTGTTAGGAATATGTATGCCCTAAAATCCATTATTGTATGATATAGTGGATGCTTGGACATATATATAGAGGACTTTCTTGCCCGACATAATAGTATGTTATCTGGTTGCCTTTATCTTAATATGTTCATTGGTATTATTATACCATCTCTTATATACATGTTGATAAAGCCCTTAAGATGTAGGCTTGACTATCAGGACTATGATGCGGATCATACTACTGGTATCTGGGTAGTCCACAAGAACATCCTTCAATTGTTCCTAGTCGAAGGAATATCGAGACAGGGCATCGATATTCTACAGTAGACTAGTGTGTACGTTTCTTGACCCTATATGGGGCGATGGTTGATCCCATAACCATTGGTGTTTGATATCAAATATTGTACACAGGTGCTCATTAGAGAATGGGTACACCGAATAGGACTCGCCAAGAACTCCTAGATAGTGCTATACCTATCGTCAGATAGCAGTTCTTTGGTGACACTGGTACATGTTAGTCTGTAGACCCGAGATCGTCATAGAGTCTTGTGTGGTTCCCACTGTGCTTTGATTTCCTCCCTACCATGGCTCAAAGGAGTCGTGCAAACAGGTGGATTTTGGGTACAGTCCCGAGTCATATGGAGGTAATGAGCGATAGGAGGGGTTTCGTCTCTCCCGGTATAGAGAGTTGGTGATGCGCTATACTCGATTGGCTATAACATGAAGTCCCTGGCCAGGGATGTTGCGCTATACTCGATTGCGCTATACGCCACACATCGGCATGACTTATCAAGTTATTAGGGTCTGACGATTCCACACCCAGACTCGATATGCGACATATCAGACGAAGAGACCGGACTATCTGGTAAGTGTTATAGGCTTCATAGTAGTTTGGACAAGCTTGCTTGTTGATCTCCTATTCGCTCAATACCTGGGTAGCCGTTATGTCCAGCTAGTACCGCTGACGACTTGTGGGTAACTGATGTGATCATTACCTACTGCTGGCGTATTGACGAGTTTTTAGAGCCCCACACAGAAGTTTCTTTGTTCAGGAAAAATGAAATAGGGCACATATGCTGATATATGCGGGGGCCAGATTAAATACGAGTTTGTGATACCGTATTTTAATCTGGCGGTTATTTGTTATCAGTTAGGTTATATGTGATATAACTGGATTATTGAATCAAGTATTGATTTAATAATGTGATATACATATAAATGATATTAGTCGGTTATATGAGATATAACCGGATTATTAAATCACGTGTTGATTTAATAATATGATATATATTTATATTTGATATAATTATATATTAACTAATATTATTGCTCACTAATTATTTGCTTATCTTTATAAATATATATATATTAATATATATGTGATATATATATATATATATATATATATATATATTATGAAGCATGGTTGATTTTCAAATTTTAGAAAATAGAAAATGAGGTGGAAAATAGGGAGACTTTTAATTGAATGGGTGAAGCATGGCTTTTGATTTGTTTATTCTTTTTTCATACACTATTGAAGCATGGTTCAATTTGTTTATTGAAACAAATTGATGCTTCAATTATTGTGTTTATGTTAAAAGAGACATTCTTCATTTCTTCACATAAGTAAGTTCATTTTTCTCACTTGAGCTCCTTTCTCTCTCGCTCTCTTCATCTTCCTCCTCCCCTACTCCAAGCTCAATCCCTCACAAGAGTTGTGAAACCTTGAGCTTGTGAGAACCCTAGTGAGCAAACAAAACCCTTACTTCACCATCTTACACTTGATTAGCAATTAAGTGTAGTGTGTTTACTTCACTAAAGAGTTTAGTGAATAGGTAGCTTGGATTAGCGGAGCTTTGGATGGATCATCTTCGGCACGAAGATAGCAAAGGAAGCTCGATCCAATTTCAAGTGGAGCCTAGTGGAGTCGCCTTGACTACTACACGGAGCATTTGAAGAGAAGGACACGGTCTACAAAGCTTGTTGCCTCCTTCTCTTAGCTAGTTTTTATGATATCATCATAGCAAACACTAATCATCTAGTTAGATTCTAGGTTAGTATTAATTAGAACCCCAAAAAATTTTAAAATGGCATGCTTGATACTAGTAAAACCCAGTGGTGGTGCTAACAAAACACTTTCAAGATCCACCGGTAATTATCGAGGATGAAAGAGGAGAAACGTCAAATCCTCCCCTAGCCTTATCAACTACAGAGGAGGAAACAAGCTCCAAGGCGGCCCTGGATGACTACATTGCTGAGCAAATCAAAGCTCACCAGGACAATAAAGCCGCCAGCCAATTCATCAAAACCGGTCGACCATATCCGGCCTCGTATGACCAAATCAATTACCCTCGGGATATACGATCCTGAAGTTCCATATATACAAAGGAACGGGTAATCCCCAGCACAATTCAGAACTCTGTGCAGCAATACTGGAGGCGACGACAAATTGTTGCTTCGCCAATTCGCTGGAAGCTTGTCAAAGACAGCTTTCAAATGGTACTCGGAGCTCCCAAATGACTCCGTGAAGACCTTCTTTGAAATGGAACTGTTGTCCACGCTACGGTTCGCCTGCGCAAGTGAGCGCACTCTGATCACGACACTGATCAATACTAGGGTAAAGCCGGGAGAAAAGTGGGTACAATACGCGATCCGGTGGCAGAACCTGTGGTCTAAGTGCGAACAACGCATTGAAGAGTCTCCAGCCGTGGGCATGTTCATCGGGATCCTCGATCCTTAATCGTTTGTGTCCCAGTTCATGACAATCTTCAAACCCACAACCTTTCAAGCGCTGATAGACAAGCTGGCCCAAATGGATCAGATGGTTCATGGACACTCCTCCTCAAATAACGACCCTTGAAATAACAAGGGGAAAGGAAAAGCGGCCTTCGTGGAAAATACACAATAGCAACCGAGCGGTCTAAAACCGTCTCTTCGCCAAAACAACGCACGTACATGCCCGTCCTTAGAAGAAAGGTTGGGACGTGCATACTCATTTCCTCGCAATAAAACCTGAAGATTGTTCGAGATGGCGATGCGAAATAATCTCATTACATTTCCATACCCATGATGACCCACACAATTCTGCGACGTCAACAACCCCAACTATTGCTCCTATCATAGGATAGTGAGAAACAGTGAGCAACCCAATTGAAGATGGCCACATCTTCAAAAATTAGGTCGAGGACTAGTATCAGCAGGGGAAATTCGTGCTGTCTAATAATTGGAGGGTAACCCCGCTCCAAAAGCACGCTCTAAAATTGGTGGATCCACAGGGGCCATCATGCTCGCTCGTAGAAGAAGCACCATGGGAAGTAGTCATTTCAGCGAAAACTAAAAGAATGCTGAAGGATCTGCAAGTATGTTCGGCTATTAAGTGGAAAAGCCCGATTGAACCTGAAATTATTGAAAGGATGCTGAAATCACGTCCCACACTAAAAGTTGTTGACAAGAGGAAAAGCCCTCAAGTCAAACCGTCAAACTCTTCTAAGGAAAAGAAGAAGACCAAGAAACCCGTGCAGCCTGCCGAGTATTACGACAAGTACACAGCGCTTCAGAAATACATAGATGCACTGGAGGAATATAAACAGAAGGCGCGAACTCCAGTCATACTCAAAGAATTCCTCAAACATATTCTTGAGGACGGAGACGGTGACAATGATGAGGGAAATGACTCATCAGAAGAAGTGGAAGACTATGTAGAAAACAGCCAAATGATCTCCAATTCGTTGTTATATTATGAAGAAGCTCTCCGCCTTTCCAAAGAGACATGTGTTCCTGATCAAAGCGTTACAAGAGCCCGATCAATTCCAAACATTCCTCGCAGAAGTGAAGATGAAAGATGAACTGACAGAAGTCCACACGGCTGATATTACATTCAGCGATGAAGATCTACTCCTCAGTACGTGCGAACATAATCGACCGCTCTATAAGTCCACGTTACCTCTCCCGGTACTTACGGGCTTGCGGAAATGATGAAAAACGATTTTTCTTTTGGTGGTAACATGGACTCAAAATACGGATCATTGTTAAACAACTATCTAACAATCCTAACAAGAGTTTTACCTACTCGGTTAGGGGTTATACCTTAACTTGAACTCCTTCTCTTGGTCTCTTTGTGGTGGTCGGATGGTTCTCTCCTCGTCGTCTCTTTGTGCCGAAGATGGATCCACCTGAAAGCTTCTACCTTTGGCTTCACTTCAAACTAGAAGAAACTAGAACACTTGGTTTGCTAAACCTTGTGTACTAGGATGAGTAGATGAGTGTGTTGGGTTTTATCTCTATGGTTCTTGCTTCTCAACACATGAGACAAGTAGAACCATGAACTAGAGGGAGAGCAAGAGGAAGAGGGAGAGCTCAAGCATGAGAGAGAAAGGAAATGAAAGAATGAGCAAGCCTTTTGCCATCCAAGGTCTCATAATCCAAAATCATGATAACAAGTAATAATAATTGAGTATTATGTGATGGTTGTTATCATATCAAGTGGCCATATCATTTCTTGCATTAAATGCAATGTGTGAACAAATAAGCAAGCCAAAGTCAATGCCAAGAAATGACAGCCATTGTCATGATGATGGTCAACAAGTCCAACCTAGTCAACCGGTCAACTAAGTCAACAAGTCAACAAAGTCAACCATCAACAACCATGTCATAATAATACTTAATTAATATTATTGGTAATCATATTTCTTATTCTTATTAGGGTTTAGCAAAAGTCAACAGTCAACAACCCTAATGAGAATCCTCTGTCTCTGTCTCTCTGTCAACTGTGCATACACACCCGCATCCGCATTCCGAGGAACACGAATACAAACGAGATAAAACCAATCCTAAAACGTACACTAGGATCTGGCTTAAACCAAAACCCGCTAGTGTTAACTGCCCGGACACTAAACGTGCACAAGTGCACGGATGTGACCGAACCCTGTCGCAAAACCATGCGACCTCTACTCTTTTGCCTAAAGGCGAATAACTCTCTGTGTGGGACTCTAAAGACTCGACACTACGCTGGCAGTGTGTTTAACCACAGACCGCAAGCGGCACTAGCTGTGCGTAACGGCCCCCAGGTAGATGCCGATAAGAAGACGGACGAGATGAAACCCATCTGAACTCCTACTGAGCCTGAATGTGACAATCTGCGTACAGTCCGATCTGTTCGTCTGAGAATATCGCATGGCGGGCCTAGGGGGGCGGTAAACGTCAGTCCCCTAATAGAGGTACAAGTCATGTCGGAGTGTAACCCAGAACACCCTGAGATAACACTGGAAACCTACCAGTATATCTCTCTTGCCCTGGCCAGGGACTTTGTGTAATGGCTCTCCTAGACACAGCGCGATATCAACCCCCAATACCGGGAGAGACGAATCCTGTCTAACCGTCATTGCCTCCAAGTGCTTCGGGACTGCACCCAACTACTACCTGTTTGCACGACTCCTTTGAGCCGTGGTAGGGTAGTAATCTAAGTACAGTGGGAACACACTCGAGGTGAAGTGACAGTGTCAAGTCAGCGGACTAAGCTGTACTCATGTCACCTGAGAACTGATAACTGACGATAGGTATAGTACCAACCAACAGTTCCCAACGAGTCATGTCCAATGTACTCGTAACCTAACGAGCACCCGCATACTATCTCAAGTACGACGTACTGACGGCTGTGGGACAGACCGTCTCCCACACTAGGATGAGAAGTGCATATGCTAGTCTACTCCGGAGTATCGATGCCCTGTCTCGATAGTCCTACGACTAGGGACCTGCATAAGGATATGCTTGTGGATTACCCAGCCCCCACGAGTGTGACTGCCATCACAACGCTGGTAATCAAACAAAGATCTTAAGGGCTCCACTAATGTGTATAGGTGATATACTAAAATAAACACATGTACACATTAAAGTAGAAACAAACCAAGTAGCATACTACTATTTTGAGCAAGATTGTATATACAAGGTGAATATCCCAAGCTTCCATTAAGTAATATACAAACTAGTATGATACAGTAATGGCCTCTAGGGCATATACACTAACAATCTCCCACTTGCACTAAGGCCATGTACTGGCATATCGAAGACCTATCATCTCGATCAGCCGCTCGAACTGAGTCTGGGGTAAGGCCTTCGTGAATGGATTAGCAGTGTTATCTTCCGTAGCAACTCTCCGAACCTCGATCTCCTGGCGACCCACGATCTCCCTAATCAGGTGATACCGCCTCAAGATGTGTCTGGATCTCTGATGGGACCTGGGTTCCTTCGCTAAAGCTATAGCCCCGTTGTTGTCGCAATACAGAGGTATTGGATCAACAATGGACGGAACCACCTGAAGTTCTGTTAAGAACTTCCTTATCCAGACGGCTTCTTTTGCGGCATCTGCAGCAGCGATATATTCCGCTTCCATCATCGAGTCAGCAACAGTTTCCTGTTTAGAACTCTTCCAACACACCGCCCCTCCATTGAGGGTAAAGACATAACCCGACATGGACTTGGAATCGTCCTTGTCACTCTGGAAGCTGGAGTCAGCAAAGGCCTCGATCTGGAGGTCTTTTCCGCCATACACCAAGAACATCTCCTTAGTCCTTCTCAGGTACCTGAGAATGTTCTTTACCGCTATCCAGTGCTTCTCCCCAGGGTTTGACTGATACCGGCTTACCACACTCAGTGCATAAGCTACATCTAGTCTGGTACACAACATCGCATACATTATAGAGCCTACCGCAGAAGCGTAGGGTATAATAGACATGCGATCCCTTTCCAAATCAGTCTTGGGAGACATCTCTTTGGAGAGGGTGCTCCCGTGACAAGCCGGTAGATTACCGCGCTTGGAATCTTCCATACTGAATCTTTTCAGTATGGTGTCAATGTATCTGGACTGTGAAAGTCCTAATATCCTCTTGGATCTGTCACGAAAGATTCGGATCCCCAGAATGTATGAGGCATCACCCAGGTCTTTCATGGAGAACCTGTGTGACAAGAACCCTTTGACAGATTGCAGCATAGGAATGTCATTTCCTATCAAAAGAATGTCATCCACGTACAATACGAGGAATACGAAAGTTCTTGCTACAAATCTACTATAGATGCATGGTTCATCTGGATTTTTGATAAATCCAAATTCTTTGACCGTCTCATCAAAACAGATGTTCCAACTCCGCGATGCCTGCTTTAATCCATAGATGGACTTAAGCAACTTGCACACCTTTCCGCTGCTCCCACTCTGAATGAAACCCTCTGGCTGGTCCATATAAACACACTCCTCTAAATTTCCATTTAGAAAAGCGGTCTTTACGTCCATCTGCCAAATCTCATAATCGTGGAAGGCAGCAATGGCAAGAAGGATCCGAATGGATTTCAGTATAGCCACTGGAGAAAAGGTCTCGTCATAGTCCAAACCAGGTCTTTGACGAAAACCCTTTGCAACAAGTCTAGCCTTATAGGTCTCAACCTGTCCATCTACACCAATCTTCCTTTTGAAGATCCACTTGCATCCTACGGGTTTCACCCCATCTGGAGCAACGTCCAACGTCCATACTTTGTTGGTGTACATGGATTCCATTTCGGTCCACATTGCATCCAGCCATTTTACCGAGTCAACGCTCTGATTGGCCTGCTGGAAGCTAGTCGGCTCATCATAATCAATGATGCAATCCTCTCTATTCCCGTCTATGAGAAAACCGTAGTATCTCTCGGGCGGATGAGACTGCCTACTACTCCTGCGGAGCGGCGTAGGAATGTCATGTTCTTTTGAACCCTCTGGTTCTACTAAGCTTTCAGTAATAGTCTGTGGTTCTGGAATTTCTTCCAGTTCTATTTCGCTCCCACAATTTCCTTTTCTAAGAACTGGTGTTCCAGAAAATAGGCATTACGAGAAACAAAGATCTTTTGTTCCTCTGCGTAATAGAAGAGATACCCCCTGGAGTTCTTTGGGTATCCCACAAACTTGCACAGTACTGAGCGTGCCTCGAGTTTATCCGCATGCTGCTTTTTGACAAAAGCTGGACATTCCCAGATCTTCAGATATTGAAGATAGGGTTTCTTCCCACTCCATATCTCATATGGTGTGGTAGGCACAGTCTTAGTTGGAACTCGGTTCAAAAGGTATGCAGCTGATTCTAGTGCATATCCCCAGAATGATCGCGGTAACTCAGCGTTACTCATCATGGACCGTACCATATCCAATAGGGTTCGGTTCCGTCTCTCCGATACACCGTTATGTTGCGGAGTGTACGGAGGAGTAAGCTAAGAGAGAATTCCATTCTCTTTTAAGTAATCCAGGAACTCGGCACTTAAGTATTCACCACCTCGACCAGATCTCAGTGTCTTGATACTTTTGCCGGTTTGTTTTTCTACTTCATTCTTATATTCCTGGAATTTTCCAAAGGCTTCGGATTTATGTTTCATTAAGAAGACATATCCGTACCTTGAAAAGTCATCCGTAAAAGTAATGAAGTAAGAATAACCGCTTTGCGCATGCGTAGACATTGGACCGCACACGTCGCTGTGTATGAGTCCCAAGAGCTCGCTCGCTCTTACTCCGTGTCCAGTGAACGGAGTCTTTGTCATCTTTCCTTTGAGACAGGATTGACAAGTTGCATATGATTGATATTCGAACGGATCCAAATATCCTTCTGTATGTAACTTCGTCAACCTTCTCTCATTGATGTGACCCAGTCTACAATGCAATAAGAAAGCCTGGTTTGTTTCCGGAGACTTTCTTTTGTGTGTATTCTGGACATTGAAAATCTGTGGTTGGTTTAATACGTATATACCATTGCTTAATGTACCTGACCCAATCAGAACTTGATTAAGGTGAATGTTCACAACATTGCTTACAAATGCAAATTCTTAACCTTCTTTAGATAATAAAGATACAGAAATGATATTACAAGTTGCATTGGGTACAAAATAGCAATTACGCAAAACCAAAACATGTCCATCTGACAGCTCCAGGTGATAGTCCCCCACGAACTCAGCATCCATGCCAGCTCCGTTTGCAACTCTGAGGGTCATATCACCTGCCTTCAAAACCCTACGCCTTCTCAGTGCCTGTAAAGAATTATAGATATGAGATCCTGATCCGGTATCCAATACCCAGGATGTAGAGTTTATTGATAGACAGTTTTCAATAACATACACACCTGAAGCTGAAGCCGCAACTTGCTTCAGATCCTGGGTTCTGGCCTTCCAAGCCCTACAATCCTTTTTCCAGTGTCCACTCTTGTGACAGTAAAAGCATTCTTCCTTTCCCACAAGATTTCCCGCTACCTTTGTTGCCTTTGTCTTTCCCTTCGTATCCACTTTACTAACACCGCCCCTTGGTTTGGCGGGGGCTTTCTTCTTCTTTCCCTTGGCTTTCGCCTTGGACCTAGAAGAGGAAAATCCTCCTACAAACAAAGTGGATGGTTCCCTACCTTTCTGTAGGGTGCCCTCTGCACTCCTCAGCATGTTGAGGAGTTCTGAAAGTTCAACTTCTTTTCCTTGTAAATTGAAGTTCAGGATAAACTGGGTGTAAGTGGAAGGAAGGGACTGGAGAATCAAGTCCGTGTAGAGCTCGTTCTCTAACGTGGTCCCTAGGTCCGTGAGCTCCTCAATGAAGCCAATCATCTTAAGCACGTGTTCCGCTACCGATGATCTGACGACCAATCTCTCTGAAAACAGCTTTTTCGAGACTTCGTATCTGGCGATATGTGATTGCTCTCCATACAGTTCTTTTGTATGGAGAAATATGGATTCAAGGTCCATATTCTCGTGCCTCCTCTGATGTTCATTGTCCATAGAGGCAAGCACGAGGCACTTGGCCTTCGCGCAATCGATTTCCCAGGTCTTACGGATTTCCCTATCCGCGACGCTGGTTTTGGGACCTGGGACAGGGGGAGCTTTGGTGGTAAGGAGATACCCCAACTTGTCATAAGTGATTGCCATTTTGACACTCCTGAGCCAATTTTTGTAGTTTGGCCCTGTCAGTATGTTTTTATCGAGTAGTAACTTAAGTCCAGTCATGATGTTTGGTCGCTGCAATTAGGAGAGAGAGAAGAAACACTTTAGCATGATGCTCTTGTAAGTTTAGAGTGGTTTTTAATTTGTCTAAACAGGATGGCTCCCACTGTCTCTCGAATCCCTCCTCAAACCAAAAAGGAAGAATTAGTCAGGATCAATCTCACCGTACAATACTTGCTTTACCGTTCAGCCAGGCTAGTGTCGGTACTTCGAGGGAGGTTTTCCAACGCTTTCGCGAAGTTCCTTAATTAAATAACCTCTTTTCCCTGTGGGCGTAGCCCCGGTAACACCTTTCTAGACACCTACTTGGTTTATAGCATTGATCGTTAAGTGAGAAATTTCCCGAGGAGTAGCATATACTCACAGTAGGATCGGGATCCAAATATCATTGCGTGACAAAACTGAAGGAATCCTACCAGAATCATCACACTCCAAATGGTATGCAGCGCTAGCAAGTTTCAGTTCTTTTGAAACTACCGATGTGGATTTTTGCCCCATGCTCTTATGACCTTGGCGTGAGGTCAAAATGTCAGAAGTCACATGTCAAGTTCTTCCCATCATTATCCAGGTTAATTTGAACCCACCCGTACCTACCCTTGACGTAGGCCAAAATGGCAGTACGACTGTCTCAAACCAACGCATTCTATCTATGCAGCAGATAAATATCCGGCAGCTACCAATCACTATGCCTTGGCGTGAAGTCAAAATACATAGCTTGAATACTACCGAATATTTAACTGAAATGATGGAGGGCTACGGATGGTTTTGGCAAAACCGTGAACATAGTGAACTTGATATAATCGATGGAACGAGATAGCTTTTAAAATGAGTGGCTTAAGCTCCGCGTTTAAAAGTTGTTTTTGAAAAGAAACCGAGTGGTTTTGAAAGTGTTCCAACGACTCAACTTTGGTTTATTTTCTTGCATTAATTTAATGCGTCCCATCATTTAATCCTACCATTGCAGAAAACAACGAAAATATGACGTACGCTTATGCCATCCGCATTCGCCACGGGGCCCCGTCATTACCCGTTAGGTTACTTAACTAACGACAGAGCGGGGGTTGGACTAGCGCGGATGCAAAACATAAGCAACGCCTAAATAGATATCATATATTGATATACACATTCGTCACATGCAATGATAGCCATTCCAGATCACAGATGAACACATTGGATATACTAGGAATCCGCAATCCGTACGAGCCTGTAACGAAGAGCGGATTACACGGTCGTGATGAATAGCCAAGACCCCACCCTAGACCCCTACGGGTGCGGCAAACTACCCGCCAAGTACCCGAAGTGAAGCAACCTCCCTCAACACCGTGAGTAGGCCACTCGGCACTTCGAGATACCCGGTAGTTTGTGCACCCCACCTTGGGTCTATCCTAGGATAAAAAACAGTAAAAGAAATTATATAATGACGGCTACAACCCCATCCCGTTTGTGCGGCCATATAAATAATATTACATCAATTACAAATTACATGAATTGAAAGAAAAAGAAAAACTCTCATCCCACAACCCCCGGCTATTCATCCGCGACAATCCAATGAATTCATATACACATACCATCAACATTACAGATCACAGATATGTATAACCCCCACTAATAGACGTATAGAGATTAGCGGACGTTCAATACATATATCACATCACAGATATAACCCGTTAGCTTAAGTCTTTAGAAGTTCGATCAAAATACGGATTTTTAGACCCCAAAAACAAATTTTGCTTTCTGGAAAATCTGGGCAGAAAAAACATATTGTAAAAATCCCAAAACACCCCACTGAACAAACTGCAGGAAAAATCGCCCACGGCCGAGTCAACTCAGCCGCGGATCTGCGGCGGGAGCATGCTCCTGCCGCGGTTCCGCGGCTCTTTGACCGAGTCGATGGACCATTTTTCTACAGTGTGTTCTAAAAAGCCTGAGCCGATTTTTAGTGTAAGATTAATTAATTTTTGAACAGAAAACAAAATCGGCAGAAACTTGATTTTTCGGGCATGTTTCGCGACTTTTTCTCCGATCGAACTTCTAGTTACTTTGCTAACATGTCAGATAGTGTTTAACCTGGCTCTGATACCACTGTAAGTCCACGTTACCTCTCCCGGTACTTACGAGCTTGCGAAAATGATGAAAAACGATTTTTCTTTTGGTGGTAACATGGACTCAAAATACGGATCTTTGTTAAACAACTATCTAACAATCCTAACAAGAGTTTTACCTACTCGGTTAAGGGTTATACCTTAACTTGAACTCCTTCCCTTGGTCTCCTTGTGGTGGTCGGATGGTTCTCTCCTCGTTGTCTCTTTGCGCCGAAGATGGATCCACCTGAAAGCTTCTACCTTTGACTTCACTTCAAACTAGAAAAAACTAGAACACTTGGTTTGCTAAACCTTGTGTACTAGGATGAGTAAAGGAGTGTGTTGGGTTTTATCTCTATGGTTCTTGCTTCTCAACACATGAGACAAGTAGAACCATGAACTAGAGAGAGAGCAAGAGGAAGAGGGAGAGCTCAAGCATGAGAGAGAAAGGAAATGAAAGAATGAGCAAGCCTTTTGCCATCCAAGCTCTCATAATCCAAAATCATGATAACAAGTAATAATAATTGAGTATTATGTGATGGTTGTTATCATATCAAGTGGCCATATCATTTCTTGCATTAAATGCAATGTGTGAACAAATAAGCAAGCCAAAGTCAATGCCAAGAAATGATAGCCATTGTCATGATGATGGTCAACAAGTCCAACCTAGTCAACCGGTCAACTAAGTCAACAAGTCAACAAAGTCAACCATCAACAACCATGTCACAATAATACTTAATTAATATTATTGGTAATCATATTTCTTATTCTCATTAGGGTTTAGCAAAAGTCAACAGTCAACAACCCTAATGAGAATCCTCTGCCTCTGTCTCTCTGTCAACTGTGCATACACACCCGCATCCGCGTTCCGAGGAACTCGAATACAAACGAGATAAAACCAATCCCAAAACGTACACTAGGATCTGGCTTAAACCAAAGCCCGCTAGTGTTAACTGCCCGGACACTAAACGTGCACAAGTGGACGGATGTGACCGAACCCTGTCGCAAAACCATGCGACCTCTACTCTTTTGCCTAAAGGCGAATAGCTCTCTGTGTGGGACTCTAAAGACTCGACACTACGCTGGCAGTGGGTTTAACCACAGACCGCAAGCGGCACTAGCTGTGCGTAACGGCCCCCAGGTAGATGCCGATAAGAAGACGGACGAGGTGAAACCCATCTGAACTCCTACTGAGCCTGAATGTGACAATCTGCGTGCGTACAGTCCGATCTGTTCATCTGAGAACATCGCATGGCGGGCCTAGGGGGGCGGTAAACGTCAGTCCCCTAATAGCGGTACAAGTCGTGTCGGAGTGTAGCCCAGAACACCCTGAGATAACACTGGAAACCTACCAGTATATCTCTCTTGCCCTGGCCAGAGACTTTGTGTAATGGCTCTCCTAGACACAGCGCGATATCAACCCCCAATACCGGGAGAGACGAATCCTGTCTAACCGTTACTGCCTCCAAGTGCTTCGGGACTGCACCCAACTACTACCTGTTTGCACGACTCCTTTGAGCCGTGGTAGTGTAGTAATCTAAGTACAGTGGGAACACACTCGAGGCGAAGTGACAGTGTCAAGTCAGCGGACTAAGCTGTACTCATGTCACCTGTGAACTGATAACTGACGATACGTATAGTACCAACCAACAGTTCCCTACGAGTCCTGTCCAGTGTACTCGTAACCTAACGAGCACCTGCATACTATCTCAAGTACGACGTACTGACGGCTGTGGGACAGACCGTCTCCCACATTGGGATGAGAAGCGTATACGCTAGTCTACTCCGGAGTACCGATGCCCTGTCTCGATAGTCCTACGACTAGGGACCTGCATAAGGATGTGCTTGTGGATTACCCAGCCCCCACGAGTGTGACTGCCATCACAACGCTGGTAATCAAGCAAAGATCCTAAGGGCTCCACTAATTTGTATAGGTGATATACTAAAATAAACACATGTACACATTAAAGTAGAAATAAACCAAGTAGCATACTACTATTTTGAGCAAGATTGTCTATACAAGGTGAATATCTCAAGCTTCCATTAAGTAATATACAAACTAGTATGATACAGTAATGGCCTCTAGGGCATATACACTAACACGCTCTACGTCACTAGGTACTTCCACGACATTAAGTTAGGGAAAATTCTTGTCGACAATGGATCCTTCGTTAATTTTCTCAACGTGAGAGTGCTGAAGGAAATTTGCATGAATGTTCAGCATCTTGCCAGAGATAAAATTATCATCTCTGGGTTCGACTCACAGTCATCATGGACACTTGGGTCTGTAATACCGACACTATGCTTCAGGCTTCTCGTCACTGACTTCAAATTTCATGTCATTGACGCCAAGACTTGCTATAACGCTTTACTCGGCAGGCCTTGGTTACACGAGTATAATATTATCCCTTCTACACAACATCAGTGTATGAAGTATTTCAAGGATGTCTTAGAGTACACCTTCTCAGGAGAACTAAATCCATTCTTGGTGAATGATGTGCGGAAGTATGAAGATGCGAAGTACTTTCTGCCGGACTTCGAGGATACTGAAAGGTGCTACAAGCAGGAGAATAAACAAAAATCCATGGCCACCATCCCGATCTTTGGAAGCGATACCGAGGAAGATGAACAAATATTCTACTTGGGGCAACCTTAAAGGGAAAATAATAAGCCCGGACCGTCTATTCCTATTTTGGTCTTTGGCAGCGACTCCGAGGACGAGGCCAATGCAGTGTTCTCCGTCCGTCCAACAATACAGACTCTTGTCGAAGCGGACTGGAGTCTATAAATCATTATGGCTCCATCTCGACACTACAGGGAACTTGATGCGCTCGATACACACAGCGTACAAGAACTGCAAACCTAATACATGCCCCCTAGACGAACAGGTGAAAAGGCAGTCCTTTTCTACAAATCTATGGAGACTAGAGTAGAAAAAGAAGTCTGGCATGGTGCCGACCCCATTCCTTACAGGTTCTATCCCATCTATATGCCAAGATATTATGCGGAGGGATTAAAGAAATTGTTAAAGCGTCAAGGAATACCTCTCGAACAAACTGTTCGACAAGCCCAATTCTACAAAAAGATTTGGGATGTTCCCGGGGCTCAGCGAAAGAAGCCCAACGGGAAAATGGAAACGACTACGCTCGGATATGTTCGGTCAAAGAAACGGGAGCAAGTTTACAGCTGCTATGTCATGAACAGTTTGAGTGGAGAAGAACATGCTCTTCCAAATAATCGTGATGTGAAATTGGAGCAAGATCCCTCATTGAAAACGTTTAGTTCATCGCTCGAAAAATAAATTGACAAGTTAATAAAAGAAGCCTGTCAACAAGCCGAGACAACCTTAGCCGCGAAATGGCCATATATGAAAAGGTCAAGACGCAGCGTCTCAGCAAGCAGTCGGTGGAAGAAGTAGACTGTAAGGTCTTCATCCCCAGCCCGCTATGTGTTCTCGCAAAGGGGGAAAATACCGAAGCGGAGGTAAAAATAGGGAAAGGAATGCAAACAATGTTCAAAGACAACAAAGCGGGTCCAGATGTTATTCAATCGAGACAAGCTCGATTGGAGACCATCCTTTATAAAGAAGATGGGTCGGGAATATTCGTTCCCTCAAGAAAAGACATAGAAAATCTTAACCTTGTCATGAATCACCAAATGATGACGCTTCCCATGTCTCGGCACCTCGAACAATTAAATGAGTTCCATCACCCGGATTTTTGCTCCTATCACTAAGTAGTAGGTCACCCCCTTGAAGATTGTTTCACGTTCAACGACTGAGTAGAGGACTAGTATCAACGAGGCATGTTTACTTTATCAGACAGCTGGAAGATAAGCCTGCCACAAAAGTACGAACCAAAGAGGACCTATACCGTCAGGATAGGACCAGCTCGACCGCAAGAATGGAAGTGGACTTGTACCTGTCATATGATAACTCTCTCAAGGGAGGGAAGGCATAAGAATATGATTGACCTTTTCGCATGCTTCAAAAATGAAGGAGATGATGAGGAGATATCATAATTTCCACCGGCACTAAGAGAGCTGGAGGACGGGATACACACCACGGCGGACAATCTAAGAAACATTGACTTAGGGACGGAGAACGATCCAAGGCCGATATTTGTCAGTAAGCTACTATCTAAAAAACAAGTAGCCATACTCAAAGGCGTGCTTATGCAATACAATGAATGCTTCACATGGAACTACTCCGAAATTCTGGGTCTAGATCCAGAAGTAGCGGTGCATAAACTAGCCATATCGCCAGAAATAAAGCCAATCAAACATGTACCAAGAAGGATGCAGCTCAAACCTGAGATGAGTATCAACGCTGATGTCAAGAAACTAATCGACTCCGGTTTCATCCAAGAAGTTCAATATCTCGATTGGATCGCTAACATCGTTCTAGTGATGTAGAGAAATGGGACAGTTCGCATCTGCGTAGACCTTCGGGACCTCAACAAAGCATGCCCAAAAGATGACTTCCCAGTACCCATTACCGAATTGATGATCGATAACACATCCACCCACGAGGTCTTCTCCTTCATTGATGGATCCTCAGGATACAACCAAATAAAAATAGATCCTAAGGACCAGAAGCATACTGCCTTCCGGACACCGTTAGGCGTATTCTGCTATTAGTTGATGCCTTTCGGCTTGAAGAATGCCAGTGCTATCTACCAAAGGGCCATGACAAAGATCTTAGATGACCTCATACACGAGATCGTCGAATGCTACATTGACGAACTTTTGGTGAAGAACAAATCTCATAAGGAACATTAGAAACATCTAAAAATAGTGTTCCAACATCTTTAGAAGTATAATCTGAAGATGAACACTCTAAAATGCGCGTTTGGAGTTTTCTCAGGCAAATTAGCGGGATTCATCATTCTTCACCAAGGCATCGAAATCGATCCCTCAAAAATCAAGGTGATTATAGAAATGCCTTCGCCAAGAACCCTCAAACAACTGTAGTCAGTCAAAGGAAAGATCGCTCATATCCGGCGGTTCATAACCAACCTCTCTAGAAAATGCTGTCCCTATAACCATCGGATGAAGAAAGGGACCCCACTCGTCTGGGATCAGAAGTGCCAAAACGCAATAGACGAAATCAAGCAATACCTGCAAAATCCGCCGGTATTGGTCACTCCAGTTAAGGGAAAACCCCTTATCCTATATATAAAAGTGCTTGAGGGTTCTTTAGGCGTACCATAGGCACAATTGAATGATCAAGGAAAAGAGAGAGTTCTGTACTATTTAAGTCGAGTTCTCCTGGGGGCAGAAAGCAACTACTCCCCCATCGAAAAGCACTGCTTGGCGCTGATCTTCGCAATAACGAAGCTCAAAAATTATGCCTTGGCACATGTGATCCACCTCATATCAAAGGTGGATCCTCTCAAATATCCGATGTCAAAGGCCATACTGACAGGAAGGCTTGCCAAATGGGCCATCCTCCTGATGGAGTTCTCGATAACGTATCGATCCCTCAAAGCGGTGAAAGGACAGGCCATCGCCGACTTTCTTGCAGAGTATCCGATACCAGCCGACTCTCCACTAAATTGTGAATTGTCAGACGAACACGAGTTCGACGCAATCGAAGAAGAGGAAGAAGAAAATGATTCCCAATAGGAACTCTACTTCGATGGAGCATCTTCTATGAAGAGGCATAAGTTAAACACTCCCATAATCAAAGCCGGGATGGGTCTTATCTTCGTGACCCTGTAAGGAGGAATATTACATTACGTCTTCTCCTTAATAGAACCCAGGACTAATAATGAAGCGGAATATGAAGCTTTGATTGCCGATCTTGAGATTGTTATCGATATGGGAATCAAGGATCTCCTTATATATGGAGATTCCCAATTGATCGTTAGTCAAGTAAACAGCGATTATCAAATATGCAAGCCAGAGCTGATAAAGTATGACAAAAAAGTGAAGCAACTGCTAACAAAACTCCCTTCCTATACCTTGAAAAGAATACCGCGAGCGGAAAACAGTAAAGCGGATGCGTTATCCAAATTGGCTAAAGAATTGGCCGATGAAGACCTCGATGACTTAAGGATCATTGTGCAAAGACGCAGAGTCCTTACGCCAGCAGATATATCTTCGGAAGACCTGATGAAACTACCCGAAGGAAAAGAAACGACCGAACAACTTGCCTTTCAAATAGAGGAAGAAGAAAAGGTTAAGGACTGGAGGCAGGTCCCAACAAACGCTTGAAAACGCGTCGTCGAGACATTAACTCATGAAAAAGGCTTTGTCATTTTCCTTCGTCAATGATACTCTATATAAGAGATTATTTGACTGCCTATGGCTAAGATGCCTGGGGCCGGAGGAAGTAAAGAAAGTTGTCCAAGAAATACACGATGGACTCTGTGGTTCTCGTCAAGCTAGGCTAAAGATGAAGATGAAGCTGAAAAGAATGGGCTACTATTGAACCACAATGATTCAAGACTGTCTCGAATATGCGAAACAATGTCACTCGTGCCAAAATTCACGGGGACTTCATACATCGGCACCTAAATTCGTTGCACCCGACAGTGGCCAGCTGGCCGTTCGAAATGTCGGGAACCGATATAATTGGCCCTATGGAATCGGCAGCATCCAAAAAACACCCGTTTATACTGACAACAACTGATTACTTCTAAGTGGGCAGAAGCAGTTCCGCTAAAGGAGGTGAAGACGGAGAATATCTTCTATTTCTTCAAGACCCAGGTCATATACCGGTTCAGGACCCCGCGACGGATAATCTCGGATAATGGGCCAGCTTATAGAAGCTACAAAATAAGTCGCTCCGCACGGCAACATAAAATAGACTGGAGATACTCTTCAGTTTATAATTCTCGGGCTAACGATCTAGCTTAAGCCTTCAACCAGACCTTGACCAAGGTTATAAAAAAGACGGTGTCCAGAAACAAAAAGGACTGGCATGAAGCCCTTTGGGCATACCGAACAATGTTCAAGATGGCCAAAAATGCAAAACCATACGCATTGGTGTTTGGCACGGAAGTAGTGCTCCCGCTGGAGATAGAACTCCCCTCTTTCCGACTAATAGTTCAATACGAGCTGACAAATGGAGAAAATACTCATCTTAGGCTCAAGGAGCTCAACGCCCTCGACGAAACCCGTCTTATAGAACAGCAAAATCTAGAAGCTTATAAGGCAAGGATGACTCGGTCATATAAATGACTGACCAAGCCGAGAACATTCCGCCAAGGCGAACTCGTGTTGGTTGTCAAAAGACCGACGATCCCCAATCGTGCAAAATGGGGAAAGTTCGAGCCAAATTACGAAGTCTACCAAGGTGGAGCCTATCTGCTCATGGATATGCATGGAAAAAGACCTTTCCGGCCAATAAACGGCTGATTGCTCAAAATGTACTACGCTTGACGAGTCATGACTTAGGTCAATGATAAATGGTGACGCTTGTGTCCGCTCGCTATCTTTCTGAGTCAGAACTCTGAAAGTAGTACCAAATAATACTCGCCCTGAAATACGGCAATAATGGACCGAGACGTCTCTAAACTAGCGCGTTCCCCAAACATAGGAATGCTGGACCGAGAAGTCTCTAAACTAATAATGGACCGAGACGTCCCTAAACTAGCGCGTTCCCCTAAACATAGGAATGCTGGACCGAGAAGTCCCTAAACTAATAATGGACGGGACTTCCCTAAACTAGCGCGTTCCCCCCAAACACGGGAATATTGGACCAGGAAGTCCTTTAACTAATATTGGACCACTACGTCTGTTTACACCTGTTCGAGCGTTCACTTACAAACATATGCATACTTGGATGAGAAATAGCGTTGAAAACATGCTGATTTATATACGCGTGTGGAAGGTTAGTGCATGACACGTGCAAGATGCATATATGTTTAAAAGATACAATCAGAGGAAGAACATGTGTTGGAAATGAAGCATTCGACAGTCAAAGATAAAAGAAATGCATTTAAATAAAAATTTTATTTTACGGGGAAGAGATGACCAAACATGGGATCAAAACTACAAGTGTTTACAAAACAATAAACAAAGTTTTCCAAAGCCCTCTCAGCCTTCTCCACCATATCGAAGCGGCGATCCTCGCGAAAAGTCGCTCCCTATCGATCAATGCCATGCTCAACGGTGAAAGAAGACATGATGTCCTGCTGAGCCCATATCTGGCTCAGCAAATGAACGGAGCGATCCCTCAGAGGTTTGGTAATCAAGCATGCCTCATGAACGCTGTCAATCTTGTCCTCGGCTGCGTCGAGCATCACCAGAGTCATCTCCGCTGAATGAGGAGGAATATCATAGAGCACGGCCAGGAAGATCACCCGGAGCCAAATAGAGCCAATGGGGAGAGGAGATCCCCTACGGTTCAGGAGCTCGTGCATCACTGTGTCTCATTGATCATCCGTAAGAGCGGGATTCACCAACCGTGCAGCAAAATGTTGAATAATTTTCTCGATAGGTACCTACCATGACCGCCGATGAGCAAGTGGGCGACTATAGACCATGACACTTGCTCTGTTAAAAGAGTTCTTTCCTTGTGAAGGAGAAGAAGAACATTGCTTCACATTATAAGGAGAAAGCATTCAAGTCTCGGCACAGAAAATGTTGTGGAACTATTTCTAAGCCGTCACTAAAAGAAGGCGTTAGAAAGGAAAATGTTGACTCGGGAAAAGTAATAATAATTGAGACATTGCCTCATGTGTTAAACACGTGCACAATTATATGCAAAGTATATAAGCGCTGGAAACAAATAACTAAAGGCCAAACCGGCCTCACGTGTTAAACACACGAGCACTTATATGCTCGCTTATATGCAAAACATATAAGTGCTGAAAACAAATAACTAAAGGCCAAGTTGGCCTTCACGTATTAAACACGTGAGCGCTTATATACAAAGCATATAAACGCTAAGAGTAAACAACCAAAAGAAGGCAAACCAGCCTCCCGAGTTAAACACGTGAGCGTTCATATGCAAAGCATATGAGTGCTAAATATAAGTAGATTGAAACCCACACTGGGATCACGTGTTAAATACGTGAGAACAACCTTTTTGGCTTCTAATGGAATTAAATTCTATATAAAGAACCATTGGATCAAAAGATCCAATGGTGAGTAAAAAATCATCAAAAAATAGAATTAAATTCTATTAGGGGAAAATATCTCCCTAATTCTTCTAAATGAGAAAGATATTCTCAGTTGGATCAAAGATCCAACGATAGAATTAAATTCTAATATGGAAAATATTTCCCTGTATCTTTCAAAACAAAGAAAGATATTCTCTGTTAAACAGAGCAATCTTGGATTGAAAATCCAATGGTGATTAAAAATCACCATTTAACAGAATTAAATTCTGTATATAAGAAAATATTTTCCTAATCGTGAATATATATTCTGTAAAACAGAAATTCACTGGATCGAAGATCCAACGGTGGATAAAATCCCGCGAACAACTTTTGAGGCCAATTAAATAAATTAGTATCTCTCAAATGAGAGATTTTCTCAAACGAATTAACAATTTTCCTCTTCTATATAAAGGATCCGAGACTTCAAGTCTCATATCGAGAATCGACCCCATAACTTTTCCACAAGAACTGAGAATTTAATTCTCTTGACAAAAGAAAAAGATTCTTGCTCTTTCAAACCCTAGGTAAAAAAAGAAGAGATTAAAAATATCTCCCTTTGCCTAGTGCAAGTAAAATACAACGGTTTAACCCTTCATAAAAGAACTTAGTTCTTTTTGTGGATCTGAGATCCGTAAGACAAATCTCCCACAAGTTGAGAATTTAATTCTCATCGGGAAGATTCTGTTCTTCAGACTAAAAATCTAGGGGAAAAACTAAATAAAAAATAAAAGAGAGAAAAGAAATATGTTTCAGAAATTTAATTCCTCTGAAAACAGGGTTTAACCCTATAAAGAACTTAGTTCTTATAATAAAAAAATAAGAACTTAGTTCCCAAAGAAAACTTGATCTTAGATCTTTAAAACGGAGATCTTGCTGATCATTAATGTCTAAAAACGCCATAAACAGAGACTAAATCTCTAAAAGACGAGAACTCAGCGTTTCACGTGCTTCCCACATGAGCACCCGACAAAAAAGGGGTTCAGCGTCTTACGTGCTTCCCACTTGAGCGCCCGACAAAAAAGGACCTCAGCACCTCACGTGCTTCCCACGTGAGCGCCCAAAAATATAAACGCAGCGTCTCACGCGCTTCCCATATGAGCGCCCAGAGATGAAGACTCGGTGCCTCACGTGAAACACACATGAACGCCGTATAAAAGTGCTTAGCACTATATTTAGTCAAAACGACTAAATGCTCAACGCCCATGTCTGATCACCTCACGTGCTTCCCACGTGAGTGCCAAAGCCATAAATAAGTGTTTAGTACTTCCGAATAAAGGGAGAAAGCCCAAGACCGAGCAGACTGTGCCTAAATTGGCTAAGTCTCTCTCTGAAGTTGCTTGCAGCTGAGCCTAAATGCTCTGTTGTTGGATCTTAACTAAATTTAATGATCCTGAAAATATTTCTAAGTTGATCTTATTCTCAAATAAGACTAACGTGTCCTTAGTTAAAATAAATTGAGCCCAAATGCTCATATATTTAAGTTGATCTTAATCTAAAAACAGATTAATGATCCTTAAATGAAACAAAATATCCTTGAACTAAGAGAATACATACAACCTAAGTTCAATCCCCAAATCTAAAATATACGGATTTGGACTAATCCGCGATGACATAAACTAGTCTCCGTATACAATCCACGGGCAACCTTAACAAACAAAATAATACACGACACGAAGTGATCTACTGGAGAAGAAGAAAGTGATTATCACAACGCGATAACGTAATTAAATGCAGGGGCTTGTGCCTGCAGGGAAGAGCGTCCCTACAATTAAAAACCCCTCACAAACGAGGGGGAATCTGATAAATTCTGCTACAACGGTCGCATCTATCCAAACCTCCGATATACAGTGCCATAAATTAACTTGGTATCTTTGGAGAGGTTGATGGATATGTCCAAATAGCATCTGCCCCCAAATTCAGGCTAGATGTTCCATCTCTGTTCATCTCTGTTTTCGACGGTAAATAGATTTTGGCACACCCGGTAGGACCTCTTCCTCTTTCCACTCCACATTTCGTGTGTCGTGATCGCGAACAAAATCGTAGTTTACCATATTTATGGTTTCCTCTGGATTCAAGATACTAAAATTGTGTGTCTGGCTCCTATGCAAAAAATCAATGGCTTCTTAATGCACTTCCTGCAACAATAAGTCTCTTTCCACCCCAACTGGAGTGACATACGGGCCTAACGCGGCCTCTATTTTCTCAATACCGGTGGGACAGGTCACACAGGTCACTACCGGACTATTTTTTAGGACCATGCTTCCGCCTGTAAACTTCAGCGCCTCAACGCCACATAAAGAAGCTCCAAGAAGATTGGTCTTTGATCGGCCGGCGACTATGGCGGCTCCTATCAGCAAGTTGTCCAAATCTGACGCTTCAGTCTTCAACAGGTAAAACAAGAACTTGAGCAGGCCAGCAAAGAATCCCGTGATACCAGAGGGAGCTACCCCAAAAATGCTAGCCCTCCTTACTCCTGCTGCGGGTGAGGCCGATAAAAGTGCTTCCCCTCCAAGACGGTCGGTCTTTGAAAGATTGGCCGACCCGCTCCAACTCCAACAAGGACGTCGGTCTTCAACAGGCTGATGGCAACCAAAACTCCCTAGAAACACAGAGGGCATGAGGAAGAAACCTCCAAAACTGAGGCAATTCCCACTCTACGACATGCTCGACGTCGCCACTGGAGCCGAGTGAGAGAAGCTGGGGGCAACTCTCCCTCTAGGCTCACTCCATCTGCTCCTATGGTGAGGTCGACGATGTTGTTCCAACTGGGAACAGTTTTGACCCGTTCAGGAAGGTACCAAAGATCTTCCTGACGGCGGTACTGAAGAAATCACCCCCACAGCAGAGGCCCTAATTACTCTCGTTGACCCGAGAAATCTAAGGGCCGACAAGGGAAAGACCGCTCCTCCATCATACAACGGGGGACCCTTCCTAAATAGGCACCTATCATAATGGCTCCTTCAGCACCGACCTCTCATAAAAGAACGAGGCCGAAGAAAATTTTATTGCCAGCGGCAAAATCCAATGGCGAAAAAGCTAAAGGCCCAAAGTCCGGGGGCATAACAATATATACGGTTTACATGGCCTCAGGAAAAGAAGAAAGCCGTGCCTCAGTGAGTCACCGACCGCAAACGCGGTCGTTAACGAAGGCTTAGGAGCAACATCAAAAGCTCTAAGAAATGATGAACAAAATGGAAGCACTCACCGGGAAAAAAGAGAGTCCGGATAAAGAAGCCGAACAGCGTCAAGTGTAAGAGACCAACACAAAGTTCTTGCGATGAGTGCTGGAAAGAAAAGACAAGGAAGCTGCAGAGCAAACTGGTAATATCAAGCAGATGGCTCTTCTATTCCAAGACATGGTGGGAATGTTGATCATGTTTGGATTTCCTAGCGCCCTGACCATCTACCGTGGCCATTGCGAAACAAAAGTTTTTAGGGTTTAAAAACCGGCACTAGAAAAAACCCGTCCAAGAATCTACCATAAACCTAAACTACCTAACAAGAGAAGATATCTAACTACTATGATAGAAATTTCATACAAAAGGATCCATGTCCTTCGGTCTTCTATCTTCTTCTCTTGCTCCTAGGGATCTCCTTGAACACATTTGATCGCCTTTCCTTACTCCTTGAGATCTCCTGGATCGAGCTTGATTGCCGATCTTCCTCCGTCAAAGATGATCTACCCGAAGGATGTAGTCTATGTCTCTAACTCCATACTGAGAGTCTAGTAGAGCAACTAGAGAGTTTAGATTGCTAATCTAAAGTTTCTAGGATATAGTGAATGAATCTGTGTGTATCTATCTCACCTCCTCTCTTGATTCTCAACACATGAGATTGTAGAGAGGAGGTTGAAGATGAAGGTGGAGGAACTCAAGAAAGGTAGTGAGGAGAGTGAAGCAAAGAAAAATGGTGAGAATGAAATCCATGAGAGAAAAAGATCAACCATGGTTTTGTAAAATCATTTTTTCAATATTAAAACCCAACCATGCTTGAATAGTTTGCACAAATGAATTGAATATTCATCTGTAAACACTATAGAAGCATTGGTTCTCACCATACTCCCCTCTCCACCTTTACACCTCATTTTCCATTTAAATATAAATGGATAAATCTAAAATGTGGTGTCCACCTTATTGAATGTATTCTGTATAAATACGGATTACACTCTACTATATATACATACATGTATTCATATCAAAATACGAATATCCAAAAAGATAGAATAACATAAAGAACATAATACTAGAATATACATATCGAAATACATATATGTAAATTATTAAATCAATACCTGATTTAATAATCCGGCTCAATCCCGAGCCGGCTAGTATTATCAACTGTCCGATCGAAAGTCCGGGTAACTAGTACAATCAATCGATCGGAACACTGCACGTATCCAATACGGCTACTACATCATTTCGCCTAAATAAGGGAAACCCTTTGTTTGAGACTCCAAAGACTCGACAGTACGCCAGCAGTGAGTTACTAGATAAATCCATAACCACAAGACGTCAGCGGCACTAGCTGTACGTAACGGCTTCCCGGGTACCTGTCGAAAAGGAAGGCCGACGAGCAAACTCATCCGGATCCTTACTGAGCCTATCTGTGACAATCTCCGTACAGTCCGGTCTTTTCGTCTAAGAGTATCACATACCTGGTCTAGGGGTAGTAAACGTCAGACCCTAATAACACGATAATTCGTGCGGATGTGGCTTAGGACCAATCCGGGAAACTACTGATCAACCTATGAATAAATCCCAACTGCCTTGGTCAAGGTCTTATGGTGCCGGCCAATCGAACACAGTACGATATCGACTCCCTATACCGGGAAAGACGAATCCCCGACAATCGCTCACTGCCTCTATGTGGCTCGGGACTGTACCTGTCACGACCCGTAATTTAGCACGTGACCGGCACTTAAATTACGTAACGTCTAAAGGAGTGACGTAAATCAAGTAAGCCGAAGCCCAGAAAATCTAAACCTTTTTGCGGAAAATAGTGGGGGTGCAGTTTTTGAAATAAGGTATAATGAATCATGTTTTGTCTTTTAAAAATTTGGGCAGCACCTCCCTTGTATATTTTGATCCAAAAACATATATACAACAATATATAGGCATCCCCAAGCGGGAGCTAGCACTTCGCCAACTGGCGGAATTACAACCATGCAATAACATATATACGACGTCCAACGGTAAAGATCAACCCAGAAATAACAAATAAGGAAGCAAGACATCAAAATTCAAGAAAACGATCAAAAACCCATCGCTCAAAATCTCGCACAACCAAGTCTGACTAGGTTTACCAATAATACAATCTCTATTTTCTGATCTGATGGAGTTTATCTAGATACAACGGAATATAAAGTACGAAAGTGGGCACGATCCAACATGTGTCCCACCTACCAAAGCAAAACACCCTGGATGAAGCTGTGTGCCAGGAATACCGTAACTGATCCCAAGCGGTCAAACCTGCAAGAACTGTGGCACAACGGGGGTGAGTTGCAAACTCGTGAGTAGAAAACATCAGCAAGTAGAAATTGAATAAAACAACGATTTTCTAGGTTACTATATCCTGAAGGTAATACTATGATATCTAGGGTGACCAAGTACGCATGTATGTCAACAATCTATCAATGCAATGACATATATAAATAAACATCCGACATCATATGCCTGTATGCATATGGATATCATCCACGTGTCCATCAACGACACAAACAATATCATGGAACCTGAGTGTCCCACACCGACACTCGAACATCATGAAAACATAAGCCTGTATATATATATGAGGATATAAACCACGTGTGTCCATCAACGACACATCAAAATCATGGAACCTGAGTTTCCAACATCGACACTCGAAACATCATGAAAACCCATCTCCAGCATCGACACGTAAATTCTCATATCTCAGGCGCCGCATACTCAAATCGGCCCTCATATCCATCTCATATCTTAACTCCAAAACGGTATCCTCCGGATATCCGCCGAGCTCTATACAATCACTGGTAGGTAGTGCTCCCTCTACCAGGCTCATCGTCTACATCACAAAAATCATTTCTTGTCCCGGGGTACCATACCGGGTCTACCATGTACCCGCAAACGGCATCTGCCAACTCCTCGAATCAGGTCTCGAAAACAAGCTCAGAACTGAGAAAACTCATGGTGTACGTCTCGAAATATCATATCAAGAGAAACCGGGATTTTAAAACAATACACCATTTCCTTTGAAATAAACCACGGTTCTTATATCCAGAGATCTCATAAAAATAGCATCTCAATGCATATATATAACCATAAAGTACGATGTATGCAACATAGAGTAGTAATATGAGCATATCGGGTATATCATGCAAGCATATAACCATAAGGTACGATGTATGCAGCATAGAGTAGTAATATGAGCATATCGGGTATATCATGCAATCATGTCAAGTGATAATACTGAACAATGAATGTACTTTTACTTTTAAGATTAATATCACGATAGGGCAGTTCTCCTGTGTAAATAGCCCAACAATTCTACTGTATAAGTGACATGGCAATTCTACTGTGTCAGTTGTAAGTGCACGGCAGTGCCCCGGCCGTCTGAACGAGGCCAAAATGCGGAATATAAAAAACTCTTCTTTAAACAGAAACCGGCGCTACCGCGGACTTTAAACCTGGATCGGGCCATTAATCTAATGCTAGCTAACTAGAGAATGGGTAGAGAGATATACCGAGCGATCCGTGTCCTTCGGTCTTCTCGTCATCATCCCGATCTCCCCGCGGAATCTCCGGTCTTCATCTCCTCGTCGGAAGGGCACCACATCGCCGGGTTCTTTTACGGGCTCCCACCTCTGGACCGAGGCAACTCGGGCACGAAGTTGGCGAGTCGATGTATCCAAGAATGCTGTAGGCTAAGTGTAGATCACTATGTCTCTACGGGTTGTTTAAGTTGCCATTTTGGAAGTGGAAAAGAGATGCAAGATTTTGGATAAACAAAGGGATTTTTGTGAAAACAAAATGAGAACAATCCCACACCTAAAAAAATTGGGACAGCCCCCCCACCAAGAATGGCCGGCCATAAGCATATCAGAGAGAGGAGGAAGTGGATCAATCATGCAAAGAAAAGGAATGATGATAATCATGAAGAAAGTCACCTCAATAATTATGTCAACCCACTCCATCAACCATCATATTTCCAAAAGTCAAGCAATCATGAACATAAAAGTCAAATGATGGTTGACCCATCATGAAGCTATCAAGTTACAAGAAACACCCTCCAAATTGCTAATTTGCACATTTGCAAATTAGCCCCTCCACACCAATTTTCAGCCAAAGAAAGAAACAAAGGAAAATGGCCGAAACGAAATGCAAACTGGCAACTTGAAAAAACTGATCCCGTAATAAATTACAGGAAAACCCCGCGACTGTATATACATACCCGCATCTGTATTCCGACCGAATACAAATGCAACGAGATAAAATCTACACTGTACAATACTAGGATCCGGCTTAAACCAAAGCCCGCTAGTATTATCCGTCCGATCATGATCCGTGCAATACCGCACGTATATGATCGAACCCTACCATATATCCATACGGCCTCTACAGCGTTTTGCCCGAAACTTGAGAAACTGTCTGTGGGGGACTCTAAGGACTCGTCAATACTCTGGTTATGGATTTAACCATTAGCACGTCAGAGGTATTAGCCATACGTAACGGGCTACCAGGTATTGACCAAAAGGGACGTCGATGAGCGAACTCATCCTGACACACTACTGAGCCTGTCAGTGACAATATCCGTACAGTCTGGTCCGTTCGTCTATGAGCATCGCATGGCGGGCCTAGGGGGTTGGTAAAAGTCAGACCCCCAAAAGCGGTACAAGTCGTGTCGGAGTGTAGCCCAGAACACACTGAGATACTACTGGAATACCTACCAGTAAATATCCTGCCTTGGCCAAGGACTTCGTGTAATGGCTCTCCTAGACACAGCGCGACCTCACCTCCAATACCGGGAGAGACGAACCCCTGTAGATCCGCTCACTGCCTCCATGTGGCTCGGGACTGTACCCAACTAAAACCTGTTTGCACGACTCCTTTCAGCCGTGGTAGGGTAGTAATCAAAGTACAGTGGGAACTCGCACGAGACAAATGACGATCTCAGGTCGATGATCTAACCTGTACACATGTCACCAGGGAACTGCTATCTGACGTCTGGTATAATCCCAACTAGCATGTTCCCGGCGAGTCCTGTCCGGTGTACTCATAACCCAATGAGCACCTGTATACATCTTAGGTGAACCAACTGACACCAGTGGCTTGTGAGACTGGCCACCGCCCCTCGTCGGGGTCTCGACTGTATACACTAGTCTACTCTGGAGTATCGATGCCCTTTCTCGAAAACTCCCACGACTAGGGACCTTTTAAGGATGTGCTTATAGACCCCAGCTCCCACGTATATGATCGCCATCATACTGCTGGCAGTCAAGCAAGAATCCTAAGGGCTCTATCAACATGTAATAGAGACCTGTGAGGTCACCTAAAGCAGTACACGATGATAAAGATAAACCAAATAGCATACTATCATCTTGAGTAAGACTATTCTAACGGTATAGGTCCTCCCTCAATCATTGCAATCACAGGCGTGTGATCCAATAATTGACTCTGAGGTCACTATCCCCAACAATCTCACACTTGCACTCAAGGCTAATTATTGCGATGTCGCATACTCACAGCCCGTGTGATACCGAACACCCAACTCCTCTACTAATCAGTCTCACAAAACCTGTTTGCGAAACTAATGCGTTCGAGGAATAGCCTCAGTGAGTGGATCCGCCGTAATGTTTCTTTATATGTCTCTCTTTATCTCAAGTTCGCGGAGAAAGACATCTCCCGAAATGAGCAATACCTGTCTTAGAATATGTCTGGATATCTGATGGGACCTAGCTTATAAATGAACTCCAAATCCAAACTTTTTAGACTATATCGTCAACTAAACTTAATCAGTATCCTGCGCCATCCTTCCTCAGTGTCCGCTTGGATCACCTGTCCAAAACACTGCTCCTCGTCAGAGGGAAAACTATAACTCTGACAGTCACTCTGTCATCCATGTCACCTTGGGAGCCTGGAATGAAAACTGTCTCCTGAATGAGGCTGTCGTTATCATATCCCTAGAACATCCACTTATGTTCTAAAACTGCTTCCGAATGTTTCTCCAGGACTGGATCAATATCTTATTGCATCTACTGTAAAAACAACATCTGGGATGGTACGTGACATCTCATGATTGACTCAATTGCCTAAGCAAGTGATCTGCCAATCATGCACATCCCTCTCCCCTTTAGTCTATAAGACTCCTTTAGAGAGGGTGACTCCATCACCTGCAGGTATACTACTGTGCCAGCAGTCGTCCATTCTAAAACACTTTTAGAATGCTGTCTAAATACCCAAATTGGGAAACTACCCAAATCTAGATCTAAAACCATAGATCCAGTAACCAGAATGTCTTGATATCATATCCAAGTCCCATGTAGAGAAACCACTGTGTGACAACCAATGTATAACCGATCGCAGTGCAGGAATATCACTTCCTACTCTGTGTATGTCATCCAAATACCAGGACATCACACCCTACTACCTTCTTAACAGATCCATCCCCTATTCTGATGAAGTCAAACCTATGAATGTCACATCAGAAATAGATAATCTATCTCCGCTATATCTGCTTTAGTCTATAAATAGACATAAGCCACTTGTCCACTATGCTTCCGCTGACCCCACTGACTATGACAACCCTCTGGCAGAGTCATATACACGTGCACTTCTAAAGCTAATTTAGAACGACGCTATATTCATCCTCCTGCCGGGTCTCACAGTCTGGAACAACAGCAGTGGTATGTCTGGGTAAACAAGAACCTCCCTGTCACCGTCCATGAGGCTACCGGAGTACCTCTCGGGTGCCTGAGGTTACCCACCATATCTGCGGAGTGGCCAATGGAATGTCAAACCAGATTGAGTCTTTAGGTTCTTATCAAATCTTCAGTAATCGTTTGCGGTTCTGGAATCACTGCCAGTTCTACCATACTCCCACTACTGTTTTCTGAAAAAAATCCATTTCTTTTAAAACTGTGGTGAGTTAAGAACAATATCACTATTGATCTTCCAGATGGTAGAAAATCAACCCTCGTCATAGCCCAGGTCAACCCACAAATAGCCATTACAGAAACGTGCCTTGAGTCATCCAGAGTCTGGTTTTAAGCATAAGCTGGACAATTCCCCGTACCTTAACATCGTTAAGATATGAACTGTTCTATATCCAAAATAGAAACAGAGGCACTGATTTAATTGAACCAGATTCAAATCATGCAGCTGTCTCCAGTGCATGTCAACTAAATGGAGAGAGGACGATCAACATCACTCAACTTAGGAGTGCTTCCAATTATGAGTAACCTGAAAGAGAAGCAAGTTCTCTTAATCATTACTATCAACTGAATACCATACACAAGTATCTACATCTTCGATCACCTTGAAGAATCCCGATACTTACAACACCTGGTTCTCTACTTTATTCTTATACCTATAACTTCTCAAAACTTGGACCTTGTATTTTTACGAAACACATGTCTAAGAACCAGAGAAGTCACAAGTAAATAGAATATAGTACGAGTACCATCCCCTATGTCCTCATGGACACTGGACAACATACAATACTCTGTATATATCCCTTGAATCTAATAACTCATTCCCTGTGTGTCGTAGGTTGAAAACTGTACTTATGGTTAAGAAGAATTACACCGTTGTTTAATGCTCCTTACCTAACCATCCACTGATATAGGTAAATATCACGGACATAATTTCAAAAAGGTATATCTCACTCTATAAAAATAGATGTACAGATATATCAATTTGAAATTGGTGCATAACAACGGATATTCAAAACCAAATATTTGCCGTCCGGCAAACAACCCAGGTGATTTCCTCAAATATCACCAATTACAACGAATTCCGATATAATAAGGATGATCACCTAATTCCCAACAACTTACTCCCACTCATCATCTGTAAAACCATACAGATGTGAGAATCATACCTGGTAAATACATACCCTGAAGTAAGGACTAATTGGGAAATCAGTTTTCCTTTAACAGTACACAGTGAAACTGAAACATTGAAACGTTTCGTAGGGGTATCCTGGTATTCCTAATAATGCCTCTTTCATTATCCGATTCACAACTGTAACCGTATATTTCTTTTCCATCTCTCCAAATCTCTTCATATGTCTTTAGTCATTACCTTCTGTACACCCTCTTAGGCTAAATGGTTTTCTTCCCTCCCTACCGTTCGGCACCAGCCTATGGTTTGGAAGAAGACTATCCAATAAGCGTAACAGGTGTACTGTCCTAATCCTAGGAGCACTCGCAATGCGAGAGAAGGTGAAAATAAAAGACAACCGAATAAACCTTATTCCTATTTCTCCTGAACCAGAATCCATCCCCGAACTGGAACAAGTTCCTTTCGAGTTCGTATATAACCATACGATGGAATATCCAATGAACCGTGGATCTTCGTAGTGATATGGAGTGTTCTGGAGAAATATAAAGGTGAAGTGGGAGTGGTAATGAAATACTTGGTTTGGTCGTGAATAGCAGTCGCAGTTTACTTTGCCCTCCTTCTAATCCCTTTATTTGTCTTTACTTAATACCTTCTGTACACCACACTTAGGCTTAATCGGCTTTCTTCATTCCCTACCGTTCGACACCAGCCTAAGCTTTGGAAGAAGACCGTCCAATAAGCGTAACAGGTGTACTATCCCCTAATCCAAGGAGCACTCGCAACTTGAGAGAAGGTAAAAGGAAAAGACAACTGAATAGTCCTATTCGTTTTCTTCAGAACCAGAAACCATCCTCGAATCTGGAACAAGTTCCTTCGAGATCGTATATAACCATACGATGGTTTTATCCAATGGAAGTGGACGTTCGTAGTAATACGGGGTGTCCTGGAGAAAAGGGTAAAAGAAGGAGTGGTAATGAGGTATGCAACTCTGACAATCCAAAAGCCAGTGTTTAAGAAGGTTCGGTTAATTTTGGTCACTGAGTCATAGTCAAGGGTCGGGTCATGGTCGCTGCCAAAGAGAGAGAGAGAAGAAACACTCTGCGTGCACTCTAACCTAGATCAGAATGGTTATCACTTTATCTAATCAGGAAACCTCCCACTGTAACCTCAAATTCTCCTCCAAACCTGAAAGAAGAATTAGTCGGAATCACCCGAGGAGTAAACCAACTCATCAGTGGGAATTGGGATCCAACTATCTTCGCATGATAATATGATGGAATTCACTCACGTTATCACACTCCAGAAGGTATGCGCATATCTGGCAAGTTTCAGTTTCTTTAGAAACTCCCGATGTGATTTTTGCCCCATGCTTTTTTGACCTTGACGAAGGACAACATATCATAAGTCACATGTCAAGTTCTACCCTTCATTATCCAGGTTGATTTGAACCCACGCGTACCTACCCTTGACTTTGGCCAACAAGGCAGTACGACTGTCCCAAACCAACGCATCTATCTATGCTGCAGAAAAGTAACAAATAGCTACCTTACACTATGCCTTGACGAAGGCCAACATACATAGCATGAATACTAAGTGCTACCTTTCTGAAATGACGGAGGGCTACGAATGGTTTTTGGCGAAAAACCTATAACGTAATGAACTTGATATCGTTGAAGGAACTGGATAGCTTTTTAGAAAAATATAATGACGAAAACCTTCGCTAAAGAGGTCACTCCCGGTGAAGGGATCTCGGCTCTTTCCCCGTAGAATGAGGTGCAGGATAATCCAACTGAATACCACGATGCAAAGCAAAAGTAAACGACTATAGTGAAGTTATTTCCCTGACACAAACTTCTGTCCAAGGGGTCAGTCCCGGTGAAGGGATCTCGGCCCTTGCCTCGTCAACTGAGGTGCTGGATATTCATAACCGAATACCACTGTGTAAAACAAAAGAGAACGTCCTTGCAATAACAGCTTTTTGAAAATTGTTCCAACAACATCAGAACATGTTTGTTTAGCTTGCATTGATCCGAATCAATGCAGTCCCATCAATTGATCACACCACAAAAGAACGAAAATAATGATGTACGTATATGCCATCCGCATTCGCCACTGGGTCCCGTCATTACCCGTTAGGTTACTTAACTAACGACAGAGCGGGGACTGGACTAGCGCGGATGCAAAACATATACAACATCTACTAGTATATATATCAATATATAATATTCGCTCAAGGCATGATAAAATGCAACATCAAAGAAATGTAATAAGCATCACAGAACAATACAGATATCTGGGATCCCCGGGTTTCATAGAGCCGCTACTGAAACCTGACGTTCCCCTGGTCGTGTAATAGCCTGTGCAATGAAATCCTAGACCCCTACGGGCGCGGCAACTTACCCACCAAAACCTGAAGCGAGGCAGCCCCCTTCAGCAACGTGAATGGACCATCCAGCACTTCACGGAATCCGGTAACTTGAGCACCCCTCCTTGGGTCAACCTGTACCCCCTACGAGTGCGGCGAATAGCCCGCCAATTCTAGAGTGAAGCCCCCTCCGTCTCAACGCCATGAGATGCGGGCCCGTTGCCCTCTAGAACCTGGCTATCCGTGCATCCCTACGCGGGGTAATCCTAGTACAGAAAGTAAAATAAACAACTGGTACATCGACCACATCCCGGTCGTGCCCCAAAAGAATAATATACAAACAGGCAGTGACGGCATTCCACATGTCGGACGCTCGCCCCGCAATATCAAATGTACATATACAACCAAACTGTACTAACATTGCATCCAGGCTATCCCCCACGACAATCCGCAACATCACAGCACAACACAGAACATCAACGTGAATGTCACGTTCGCAAATCCGTCTAAAAGGGCTATAGCAATTAGACAGGATTTACCGATCAAGTGACATTCACGGTCGCAGATATAATGTAAATACTATGAATTAACATGTTTAAAATTTTCGATCGACTAAATTTCCCGAAGTGGGCCCCAAGCACAACTGTAGCATTCAAAATAAATCTGGGCCCAAACAGAACATTCCAAAACCCCCATTTCCAAGTCCAAGACCCTCTGTAAAAATTTGGTGCTACAAGGAGTCACTATGGCCGCGGAAGCGCGGCCAATGCATGGGTTTGGCCGCAGTTCCACGGTGGAACAGTAAAGTCAAGCCACCAAATTTTTGCAGAACTCTTAGAATTGCCTGCACTTATTTCTGCAATGCTCCAAAAAAAATTTCGAGCCAAAAAAAATTCGACAGAAACTATTGAAAATGGAAACGCAGTTTTGGAATTTTGTTCGATCGAACTTTTAAACACGTTAGAGCAATCTAGACTAGGTTAATGGCGTGTCTCTGATACCAGTGTAAGTGCACGGCAGCGCCCCGGCCGTCTGAACGAGGCCAAAATGCGGAATATAAAAAACTTTTCTTTAAACAGAAACCGGCGCTACCGCGGACTTTAAACCCGGATCGGGCCATTAATCTAATGCTAGCTAACTAGAGAATGGGTAGAGAGATATACCAAGCGATCCGTGTCCTTCGGTCTTCTCGTCGTCATCCCGATCTCCCCGCGGAATCTCCGGTCTTCATCTCCTCGTCGGAAGGGCACCACATCGCCGGGTTCTTTTACGGGCTCCCACCTCTGGACCGAGGCAACTCGGGCACGAAGTTGGCGAGTTGACGTGTCCAAGAATGTTGTAGGCTAAGTGTAGATCACTATATCTCTACGGGTTGTTTAAGTTGCCATTTTGGAAGTGGAAAGGAGATGCAAGTTTTTGGATGAACAAAGGGATTTTTGTGCAAACAAAATGAGAACAATCCCACACCCAAAAAAAATGGGACAGCCCCCCCCCCACCAAGAATGGCCGGCCATAAGCATATCAGAGAGAGGAGGAAGTGGATCAATCATGCAAAGAAAAGGAATGATGATAATCATGAAGAAAGTCACCTCAATAATTATGTCAACCCACTCCATCAACCATCATATTTCCAAAAGTCAAGCAATCATGAACATAGAAGTCAAATGATGGTTGAACCATCATGAAGCTATCAACTTACAAGAAACACCCTCCAAATTGCTAATTTGCACATTAGCAAATTAGCCCCTCCATACCAATTTTCAGCCAAAGAAAGAAACAAAGGAAAATGGCCGAAACGAAATGCAAACTGGCAACTTCAAAAAACTGATCCCGTAATAAATTACAGGAAAACCCCGCGACTGTATATACATACCCGCATCTGTATTCCGACCGAATACAAATGCAACGAGACAAAATCTACACTGTACAATACTAGGATCCGGCTTAAACCAAAGCCCGCTAGTATTATCTGTCCGATCATGATCCGTGCAATACCGCACGTATATGATCGAACCCTGCCATATATCCATACGGCCTCTACAGCGTTTCGCCCGAAACTTGAGAAACTGTCTGTGGGGGACTCTAAGGACTCATCAATACTTTAGTTATGGATTTAACCACTAGCACGTCAGAGGTATTAGCCATACGTAACGGGCTATCAGGTATTGACCAAAAGGGACATCGATGAGCGAACTCATCCTGACACCCTACTGAGCCTGTCAGTGACAATATCCGTACAGTCTGGTCCGTTCGTCTACGAGCATCGCATGGCGGGCCTAGGGGGTTGGTAAAAGTCAGACCCCCAAAAGCGGTACAAGTCGTGTCGGAGTGTTGCCCAGAACACCCTGAGATACTACTGGAATACCTACCAGTAAATCTCCTGTCTTGGCCAAGGACTTCGTGTAATGGCTCTCCTAGACACAGCGCGACCTCACCCCCAATACCGGGAGAGACGAACCCCTGCAGATCCGCTCACTGCCTCCATGTGGCTCGGGACTGTACCCAACTAAAACCTGTTTGCACGACTCCTTTGAGCCGTGGCAAGGTAGTAATCAAAGTACAGTGGGAACTCACACGAGACAAATGACGATCTCAGGTCGATGAACTAACGTGTACACATGTCACCAGGGAACTGCTATCTGATGTCTGGTATAATATCAACTAGCATGTTCCCGGCGAGTCCTGTCCGGTGTACTCATAACCTAATGAGCACCTATATACATCTTAGGTGAACCAACTGACACCAGTGGCTTGTGAGACCGGCCACCGCCCCTCGTCGGGGTCTCGACTGTATACACTAGCCTACTCTAGAGTATCGATGCCTTGTCTCGAAAACTCCCACGACTAGGGACCTCTTAAGGATGTGCTTATAGACCCCAGCTCCCACGTATATGATCGCCATCATACTGCTGGCAGTCAAGAAAGAATCCTAAGGGCTCTATCAATGTGTAATAGCGACCTGTGAGGTCACCTAAAGCAGTACACGATGATAAAGATAAACCAGATAGCATACTATCATCTTGAGTAAGACTGTTCTAATGGTATAGGTCCTCCCTCAATCATTGCAATCACGGGCGTGTGATCCAATAATTGACTCTGAGGGCACTATCCCCAACAATCAGTGACATGGCAGTTACCGATGAAGAATGTGTGTGAGCCGGCAAATCTGTGTATGTGTAACATGCGCATCAACGGTAATTGTGCAGGTGTACGACCAATAATATCATATAGCATTAAATACTGGCACGTGGCATGTACATCACGAGGGTAATATCCTACACAGCATGAATAATAAATGGGTATATCTATCTACACATGAATCTTACAGTCACTTTTAAACGATACACATCGTCATTTTTTAAAATAGGTTTGGTTCAGGTGGCAATCTTTATATCGGCAATCCCGCCTCATAACATCCGATATGACAATAATCATCGATCATCATCCTCAAATCACTAGCGCGGATCAATCATCCTGTACATTTCATCGCGTACGGTAATCCATCGTATGGGGTCATCAAACAGAATAGGGAATCTATCGACCTATACAATAATGAGGGTATGGATCTAAAGTCTCGTACGGTATATTACTCATTAAAATCATAAATATATACACATATATCTCAAATCACATTTGTATAAACGTCATATTTTATTAATTCCGCCATACCTCTATCTCAATCTCGTGTCGTATCTATTGATCTCGATCCCATATCCTATCATTATCAACCCATACTTGTCATCTTTCAATTCATACTTATCATGATTCACTTCTCATTTCATATTTTCATATATCAATATATTCATTAGTGTCAACTTTTATCATATCATATCTTACTAATTCCTATACTAAGGTTATCTTAAGCTCGTAGCATATCCTTAATCAAATTAGAATTTATATCACAATCTTCCATATTAATGTTTGCGGGGGTGCTATACGCCATCCACCCGACTTCCCCGGTAGATATAAATCTACTCACTGCAATTCTCCTCGCTTAGCTAAATTCGATATGCTTCGTCGTCTCGGAAGTCTATGCGAAGTACCTACAATCAACACAATCGCAATGCAAACACAATCATTATTCGAAAACCGATACGGCACATGGATTGCCTATAAGTTAGAACCTATAGCTTACGCATGCAAAAACAACCAAACAACCCTCGTTCGTTGACGTATAAACGTCAAATGACGGAATCCAAACTCAAATCTAAAAACCACATTTTAGAAATCGGAAAACGAAATTCAGCAACTAAGGAATTCTATCCCAGATTTTGACTTAGTAAAAGTAGCCAATTTTGCACATAGGGATGCTCTAGATATAAGATAAGGAAACTACAGAACAAAAATCACCATATTTCACCATGACTTGGCCGCAAATTGCGACCAAATCCAATTAATCTGCGGCCATAATAAAAGTATACGGGCTCGGGTTTCAATGGTAGCTTCTAGGTCACCTGCATGACTCTCTGTTATGGGAACTTATCTTATAGTTGTCTCGGGTCATAGCAGATCTCAGAATCCTATCACAAATCCACAAAAATATGATATCGGTCAATTTCAAAGTTCGTGTTTTGGTTTCTATTCTCAGGTCTTGGCCAGTAAACACTCTCTATGGTCTAGTTAACACTCCCTACACCTCAATTAGCCACTTAACCGCAACTTGTAATTTTCTAAAACCACAAAACCTAACATAATCAAATTCTAAACTAGAATAGGATAAATAAACACAATACCTAACTAAAAGTGAAGTGATTACCTTGTTTGGCCACCTAGGGAAAATACTAGAGTTGCTCAAAGTCTTCAAAATCCAAACTTGAAAGGTTCTAAGTGTTTAGGATAGCTTTGTGCATGTTTTTAATGAAAGGGGCATGAGGTTTTGAGGATGGATTGGAGGTGATGCATGAAGGTAGTGGGAATGAAGGAGATGAAGAAATGGCATGAAGAAAACAATAGAGGAGGAATAAGGGCAGCCAAGTCTCTCTCTCTCTCTCTCTCTCTCTCTTAGCCTCACTCTCTCATCTCCAAAATATCTATTTTGTTTCATTCACAAAAATCTCAAGGCGTCAAATTCTATTCCTTTCAAACTCTTAACTCTTTCTCTCTCTTTGCAATTCCTTTTCTTTTCTTTGTTTTTCTTTTCCTTTCCTTTCTCTTCTCATTTAAATCTCACAAGTCACAAAAACAAAATAACAATATGCACAAGTGATGAAAAATGTAAAAATACGGATTTGGCCAAAAATCCGATAAATATCATTAAAATAAATAAATCTTTTTAATCACCGATTAATTTCCAAATATTGGTATATACTTATACCATTTTACGAAAAATCCCTATTCGCAAATCAAATAATTTTCGCGAAATATATTATATTAATATTAAATTTCCAAAAACAACATTTTATATTTCTGAAATATTACAGTACCCAACTAAAACTTGTTTGCATGACTCGGTAGAGCCGTGGTAGGATAGTAATCAAAGTACAGTAGGAACTCATATGAGACAAATGACGATCTCAGGTCTGAAGACTAACATGTACTCATGCCACCTGATAATTGCTATCTGACAATAGGTATAGTATCTAGAAGTTCTCGGCGAGTCCTTCTAGTGTACTCACCCCTAGTGAGCACCTGTATAGATCTTAGGTGCGAAAGACCAATGACTGTGGGATTAACCATCGCTCCTCGTCGGGGTCTAGAAATGAATACACTAGTCTACTCTGGAATATCGATGCCCAGTCTCGATACTCCCACGACTAGGGACATTTGAAGGATGCGCTTATCGACTACCCAGCCCCACAAGCATGATCGCCATCACAACGCAGGTAGTCAATCAATAATCCTACGGGCTTTATCAACATGTATAAAAGATATGTAATAACAAGTAAAACATACGCACATGTCAAGATAAAGACAAACAAGATAGGATACTATCATATCGAGCAAGATTGTCCTGTACATACATATGTTCAAGCATCCACATGTATACATATACAATAATGGCTTCTAGGGCATACATATCAAACAGATCCAACCGAAACCCCCGGCTGATGATATGCCAATAGTTATTGAGGATGACAGAGAGGAAACATCAAACCCAATTTTGGCCTTATCAGCGTCCAAAGAAGAAACTATCTCCAAGGTAATTCTGGATGATTACATTGCTCGGCAAATTAGAGCTCACCAGGCCAATGAAGCCGCCGGACAACTCGCCAGAACTGGGCAACCATATCCAGCCTGGTATGACCAAATCAAGTACCCGTCAGGATATATGATCCCGAAATTCCACGTTTACAAAGGAACAAGCAATTCTCACCAACATATCGCACAATTCAGAGCACTATGTGGCAATAACGGAGGTGATGGCAAACTGTTGCTTCGCCAATTTTTCGTAAGTTTGTTAGAGATAGCTTTTGAATGGTACTCAGAGCTCCCTAATGACTTCGTGAAAACCTTCGCAAAAATGGAACTACTGTTTATGCAACGGTTCGCAACGGGAGTGAACTCACTCCGATCACGGCATTAATCAATGCCAGGGTAAAGCCGGGAGAAACTTGAGTCTAATACGCGTTCCGGTGGTGGAACATGTGGTCTAAGTGCGAACAGTGTATTGAAGAGTCTCCTGCTGTGGGCATGTTCATCGGGACCCTCGATCCTCAAACAACTGTGCCCCAGTTCATGACCTTCTTCAAACTCACAATCTTCCAGGCGCTAATAGACAAGTTGGCCCAAATGGATCAGATGGGCCATGGGCCTTCCTCCTAAAATAAGGACCTTCGAAATAACAAGGGTAAAGGGAAAGCGTCCTTTGTCGCCAATACGCAACAACAACCGAGTGGCCCAAAACCGGTTGCTCGCCAAAATAATGAGCGCATGTATGTGGAAGGAAGGCTAGGACGTGCTTACTCATTCCCTCACAATAAGAACAGAAGACTATTTGAACTGGCAATGCGTAATAATCTCATCACATTGCCAGACCCGCGACGTCCAGTGCAACCCAACAATGTCAATACCACAATTACTGCTCCTATCACAGAATAGTGAGCTATCCATTTGAGGATTGTTTAATCTTCAAAATTTGGGTTGAAACCAGTACCAGTAGGGAAAATTCATGATGTCTGATAACTGGAGGGTAAACCCGCCCCCAAAAGCATGCTCTTAGAAAGGTTGACGCGCAGGGGGCGTCATGCTCACTCGTGGAAGAAGCTACATGGGAAGTAGCTCTTTCAGCAAAAACTAAAAGAACGTTGAAGGATTTACAAACATATCCGACAATCAGGTGGAAAAGCCTACATGGACCTGAAATTATTGAAGGGATGTTGAAACCACGTCCCATACCGAAAGTTTTTGACAAGGGAAAAGCCCCTAAGTCAAGCCTTCAAAGTCTTCTCAGAAAAAGAAGAAGTCCAAGAAACTTGTGCAGTCTGCCGAATATGACGATAAGAGCACAGGTCTACAAAAACACATAGACGTGTTGAAGTATAACCAGAAGGCGCGGACACCAGTCACGCTCGAAGAATTCCTCAAGCATATTCTTGAGGACGGAGAAAGTGAGAATAATGAGGGAAATGAATCATCAGAAGAAGTGGAAGTATATGTAGCAAGTTGCCACATGGTCTCCCATTCATCATTATATGACGAAGAAGCTCCCTCGGCGTTAGAAAACGACGTAGAGGAATTGGGGGCAGAATCGGCGGTAAAATCTCTAAAACTGTCAGAAGAAGACCCGATTAAGAGACTTTTAAATGAAGCCTTTCAAAAAAGTAAAGACAAACGAGAACACGAGACAGCCATATATGAAAAGGCTAGGCGTCAACATATAAATAAAGAAGCTGCGGTGAGGATGAATCGTAAAGTGATCCGACCAAACCAAAGCACACCTGCAACAAATAACAGCAGGATCAAAACCGAGAAGCGGTTCTCCAAATCCCTATCATTGGGGATTAAGCTACCACCTCTCACGAGGTACACTCCGGGAGTCCCATGTTTCGACGAAGGAGACTCACATCCAAAATATTGCCTCTATCATCGAAGAGTCACTCACCCCATCGAGGAGTGCAACACCTTCAAGAAGTGGTGGCAAGAGTATGTTTCCCATCGAAAGAACTACAATAAGGAAAAGCGCGAAGCTCGCGCTTATCAATAACAAAGTGGCGAGATGAAAATGCATAAAGAAAGAACTGGCAACTGTCATATAGTTGGTACCAGTTCGGAAAATGAAAAACCACAAGTTCTCACCTTCGGAAGCGATTCCGAGGATGAAACACCCCTCGTCTAGTTTAAAAATTCGAAATTTCAAAAATTCTCTTCGTCTAGATTTGTTAAACATGCTTCACATTTAACTAAATCACATGTTCATAAACATGCATATATTCATAGATTTAGTTCAAAACCATCTTTCAAGGAGCATGCGCATCATAAACTTGCCTTATCTCATTCTTGTATTGACACTTCTACCTCTTGTGCATAAACTCACACTTGCAATTTTTATGGTGCACATGGCCATTTGGCATTTTTTTGTTACTTAAAGAAAAATATTTTTTCCCCAAACTTAACCTTTATGGATCCAATAAAGTTTGGATACCGAAATCTCCATCCATACCTTATTTTGTAGGTATGGAACAATTGACGACTTACGGATTCAGGAGCGTGATGAGCAAAAAGCAATTCAATAGAAAATTTGCTATATCTCATCAATTTGTGGGGTATTGTATTTTCCTTAATATACTCTTTTAGAATATCTCTTATTTGATTTGTGCTTAATGTGTATATTCTAATTGCGTATGTTTTGTTTATATACGCCTTGAGATGCACATATGCTTATCTTGTATATCTTGTTGTGCTTATTCATATATGAGATGATATTCATATGATATTTCAATTGTGTACAATTGGTATCATTCGTATGCTCATATGTGATCATTTGTGCTCATTTGTTTCAAAACTTGCAATCTTTTAAAACTTGAGCACAATATGGTTTGAAAACTTGATTTAGATTTGCATATCCATGTGTCTTCATACCATAAACTACTCCCACTTACTTATAATGTGATTTTAATATTATAAGTGAGAGTTTGTATCCTTATAGCTTTAATGTATTTAAATCTTTTTCATATGGATATAATTTAGAACTTGTTTTAACTTGAACTAATTTTCAATTGCTATCTTTGCTTTGAGCCTTGTTGATGTGTGTTTGTATTTAAACTTGCCTAATTGTTACATACACACTTCTTGCATGAGTAGAATTATTCATTGGTATTGAATTTTTAGCTCATCTTGCCAAATAGCTTCTGCAACCCTTTTAGGAGACCCACTTATAGATTTCGTTAATTACAACGAATACTATGGGTATAGAGGAGAGAATTAGAGACCATTCACCGGGTAGTCAATACTTAAAATGAGACAGTTACTCATACTTGCACTCACATACGGTTTTCAATTATTTCCAATTGGTATCTTTTTCTATGTGAGTTGATTGCACATTTGTATCTTTCATTGGTATCATCTTGATTACATATGCATATTTTGATCTTTTTATGAGTTAGTATCATTAAATTTCTATCACTTGTATTCTATTATACTTTATATTTAAGCTTTAATGGTTTCGTATTCAAGTAATTGTGAGATAGGACTCATGAGTCGATCATTTGGGCTTGCTTCTCAACTTTGGAAGATTCAAGCGTTTGGGATATGTAAGTGTTGCGCTATTGAGGTATAATATTTTATATTTACATTTCCAATCTTGTGGTGTGCACATTAAAATCTTATGTTTTTAAAGAAACACGTACGCACTTTGTACTTGTGTAATACGATTATGTTTCTCATTGTTATCCTATGGTTCGTATTACGACATGTATTCTAACTCATAAGTTTCAAAACTTGTTTTATGTGTTATGAGTTAGCGCATGTTTTTAAGCTTTCAATTGCATATCTTTTTCAAAACATGCTTTTGTGTATAAGTTGAGCTCCGCTTTCAAAATTGTTCATTTTCAATTAATATCAACTCATACTTGCCTCCACATGCCATTATAACTTGTTTATTTCTTGCTCATATGGATATTTGTTGCATATATATTTGCTTTATTTTGCATATCTCTTATATACATGCATTTGGATACGAGTTAAGCCTCATTTTGAAAATTTTCATTTTACTTGTGCTCGTATCCATTTCTTAAGTGATCTTCTATGCATACATTTAGGGGGAGTGATTCAAACGTTTGATTCATTTTAGGTGTACGCATATGTTAAGAGGGAGGAGTTCAAATGTTCTAAATTTCCTAAATACCCTTTTTGATTATGTCAAAAAGGATGAGAATAATAAGAGTTTTTAGTATGTCGATATGGGATATTTGGTTTTATTTGATATAGATATATTATTTTCTATTCATGTTTTGCAACCATCAAAAAGGGGGAGATTGATAGCTTATGGATTTCAAAGATTCATTTATTTAGTTTTGATGATAGCTTAAATATGAATAGTTCATTTAATGTCACTTGCTTATCTTGCCTATCATATCGACGCTAAACTCGTATACACTTGATATTTAGCTTGCTTATCCTATATCTTGTGTATAACGAGTAATATATCAATATCTCATGCTATACTTGTGTTATATTCTTGATATCGATATATTATTCTCATTCATTGTTTTGGTAATTTATAATATGAATTTGTATATACACGTGATCTAATATCTTGCTCTTCATATAACATGTATATATGTTTGGTGTATCAGTATCTCATGCGTTGCTTTTGTTTTTTTATCTTGATATTGATATACTATTCATAGTTGTGATATCGAAATAATGAATGGTCATGTACTTATGTTTATTAACTTGCTTCTATTTCATAGCACTGTATGTGATGTGTTTGGTCATTTTGAGATTGATTTTCAGGATATTCAGGATATCTCACGACATAAGCATACAAAAGTGGATGGAGGAAATTGAGCTTAACTGATATATCTAATGGAGGTTAGAGGATACGGACGAGTGTTTCTCAATTTTCATATTCAAGCTTCATGATGCTAAGTAGACAAAATTCAAGGGATTCAAGAGTTCATGCTATGAATAGCCGAGAATCTAGAAGCCAAGTCCAGGTTTGAAGCCTCAAAGATCGAAATAGAAGCAAAGTTCATTTGAAAATCAAATATCGACTTTAAGACACAAGTGAGTGGAATGGAGTGTTCGAATATGAAGCATCAAGTGTCGAAGCCAATTGAAGATCAATTGACTAACACAAAGTTCAAGCGTGGCGCCAAAGTTTCAAGAGATCGAGTCGAGGCGTCAAAGATTCCATATTTCAAAGAATTACGTTAGCCGACATGGGAATCTTTGTAAGTACTCGATTGAACTATTATATTATCATTTAGGGCTCTTGAACACTCACACTTTAGCACAAAGGTTTTACAAATATCGGATTTTTCGTTTTTGAAGTATTCATTTTTCAGAAAACCTAAACTGTTCTTTTTGTGTCAGGCCAGACGTCTGCCTTGTTTAAGTTCAAAAGTTTGTAGACTGTTGTGTTTTCTGATATTTCCAAATATCATAAACCCGGAAAGACAACAGACGTTTGAAGGTCAAATTGACAGACGTCTGAAGAAGGTTTTGAAAATGATGTTTTATACTTTCAGACGTCTGTCATTTGCACTTTAGACGTCTATGCTAAAGTCTCTGGTTAGTATTTGTTTATTGAAAGACATCTGCAGTTTAATGTGACAAACGTTTACTGAAGGTTTTGAAAAATGATTTTTAAAGCTTCAAACGTCTGCTTTGTGAACTTCGGATGTCTGGTTTTGGCTCTGTGCTTTCCAGTAAGAAATATAGACGTATGTAGTTCATCGGTCAGACGTCTGATGTTATGTTTTAGCCAAAACTTTTTTTTGCTTCAGACGTCTGCCAATTTGAACTTCAGACGTTTGCAATTAAGATTTTTTATAAAATATAGCCGTTTATAACCGATGGGGATTTTTCTTATTTGAGTCCAGACGTCTGCCACTTTTGCCTTCAGATGTCTGCCTCGTCTTTAAAACTGTTTGTCCCCACTTCTTTTGAGTAGATTTTTTTTGTGGGCTATAAATAAGGTTTCTATAGGATTTTGATGGTTTACATTTTTCAATCACTTGAGCTTTTCAATTGCCAATATCTAAGTGATCTTGAACCAAAAATCTCATCTCTTGTGAGAGTTTAAAAGACTTTTCATCTGCTTATTAATTCATTCACACACAAAACATTCAAGAGCTTAACTTGATCATCCATACTTTGTAAGAGTATTGAGAGAGAGATTTGAAAGAAACTCCTTTGAGAGCATTGTTGTTCATTGTAAACCATCTTCCTTCTTTGTGTTTGGGATCTTAAGTGAAAGATTACCATTGTAAAATAGGAGGGCATTTTTTTTAGAGAGAAGAGCAATGAGCTAATAAAGGAAGTGTTGTTCGTAGTGGCGAACAACATGTAATATTTTGAGGAGACATGTTGGTTAGGCCTCCACCGGAAGCAGGATTGTGGGTTGCTTGCAGGCAACGTGTTTGTCTATGAGAATGGCATGTTTTAGTGGAACGGGCTCGTATTCCTAAAGAAAGTGGACTAGGGGATCTTCCGAACCACTCTAAAATCGACTCGTATTTGCATTTGCAATTTATTATCTCTTATTTGTTCATTAACTTAGAAATTGCATGCTATCTCTATATGCTCATTACTCTTATTTGATTACAATTTATCATTTGCTTGTTGTATACTATAGTTTCACAATTTCTACTTATGCTTAGATCGTATCTATATTTGCTTATCTTTTGAATAAGTTTGCAATTTTGGTTTGTTCAGTAAGTGTTGATAGTTTAGAATTTTTAATTAGCGAATATCGGTAGCTTATTCCCATTCACCCCCTCAAGGAATACTTTCAATATGGACCCTTGGATCTATAATCCAACGGTGCTTAAGCTCCCAGGCTTGATCTTAAGATCAATTAGAGAAATCTCAATATGGTATTGTATCTACTTGCCCAACAATATTTATACCCTATATAAAGTACCCTAGAGGTCAAAATTTCTTAGAGACAAGACCCCCCATAAGCTTCTGCGATATACGTAATAGACCCTATAAGCTTGATCAAGAATTTAAGTTCTCTGCGATCAAAGCTTTCGTTTTATTCCTCATCATCACCATCAACCGAAGTGAGAAAAGGAGACCAATCTCCATATAAAAGCTTTAGATTCATCCATGAGATGGTTAACCTTCATATACAGAACTTAAGTTCTTTTCGCTGATCTTAAGATCTTTTGATCAAACTTCGCCTCAAGAAAACATAAGTTTTTATTAGAAGAATTCCTTTGATATTAAGATCTAGGGTTTGAGAGAAGAACCAAAACCCTTTATAAAAAGAAATGTAATGATGATAAACGAGGAAATTTAAATTCCTAAAGAACTGATCAAGTGATCTTGTTGATCGTTAATGGACAAAATAGCCATTAACAAAAGATTAAGCTTCATGAAACGTAAGTTTCAAAAGAACGAAGATTAATCTCTGTGAAAAACCCTAAGCGTCTGTGCGCCAGATGCATATGCGCTAATGAGCATTCACCATATAAAGGCCATGCACCAATATGGGCATATGCGCCAATGGACACCCACTACGTGGCATGCGCCACAACTCATGGGTGTCAATGTTTAATGCGCCGGAGACTAAAAAGTTGAAGGCTTGCGCCAATCCCTATTGTATACGTGGCATGTGCCATAACCCTGATGCGTCAATGATTTAATGTACCATAAACCCAAATACCTTTGTCTGTATGACATGCGGCATGCGCCAGAGCTTCTGGGCACCAGTATATATACATTAGAGCCAATTTTTAGTCCAAATTCACTAAGTGTTATAAAACTTAAGTTTCTATAATATTCCTTGAGCCCATATGCTCATAAATTTTAAGTTGATCTTAATCTAAAACAAGATTAACGATCTGAAAGTATATTTCCTAAGTTGATCTCAGTCCCATATACGACTGACGATCCTTAGGTCAAACCAAAATATACCTTGAACTGATTGAACTTATGACCTAGGTTCAATCCAAATCTGAGATTTACGGATTTGGACTAATCCGCGCCCTACGGGCGATGATATATATTAGTCTCCGTATACAATCCAAGGGCAACCCCAAAATAAACAATATATAAAACATGACACACGATGATTCATGGAGTAGAGAAAGTTGTTATCTCTTGGCGATAATATAATTAACTGAAAGGGCTTGCGCCTGCAAGAAAAAGAGTCCCCACAATCAAAAAAACACTCATATATGAGTGGAATCTGAAAGGTCAGCTACAACGGTCGCATCCATCCAAACCATCGATATACGGTTCCATAAAGCAACTTAGTATATTCGAAGAGGTGGATGAATATGTTATAAATTGTATATGCCCCTGTATTCAGGCTGGACACGCTCCCCATGCCTCAGACTCGGTTTTTTGCGGTAAACAGATTCTGGCACGCCCAGTAGGACATTTCTCTCTTTCCACTCCGCACTTCGTGTGTCGTATTTTTAGCGAACATAATCGCGGTATATATGTTTATGTTGCCATTGGATGTTTGGGTTACTAAAGGTGGTGTTTCACTTCTGTACAGATCAATGGACTCACCCAGTAACTCCAATCTCAATGCTAGCTTCAACACCATTCCAGCCGAAGTAACTTGGTCAGGGCAGGCCACGACCCCTATACTCTGCATTCCTATGGCTCAGGTGGCACAATAACTCAATGGTCTCTTTTTTAGAATGATGCTTGCACCTCCCTCCCTTGGCATCCCAGTGCCAATAGAAGAGATGTCGATGAAGTCAGTCTTTGATAGGCTGACAACTATTGTTGTCGGTTCTGCTGATAAGCCTGCTCAATCTGAAGGTTCGGTCTTCCAAAGACTGAAGTCCGACTCTACGGGTTCCTTTAAAAAGCCCGCGATCCCAAAGATGTTGTTCTTCAAACGGCTGGCATTCGCAGCTCCTAATATGACTGAGGCCCCAAAGGATGATGCTCCTCCCAAGCAGTCTATCTTCCACAGGATGACACCTCAAGCTGTTGCTGCTCGCATGCCCAGATTCTCAGTTTTCAAGTGAATGTCATATGAGGAAACTTTATATAAATGCAGGGAGCAGGATAGTCCAATCTCTAAAAAAACACAATGGGCAGATCCATGAATCTCCCATGACCGAAGAAGCGCCGGCCCCTGTTACCAGAAATGCTCGACGCCAACACTGGCACCTAGTAAGGCACCCTATCTGGGTTGACCTCGGCTACTCCGATGATCTGAGCTGCTGAACAGCTTTGAACCGCTGAAGATGGTGAAACAAAATTCTCCCACAGCTATACTGAAAAAGTTGCCACCTTCTATGGGAATGCATGATGAGCCGAAGGAGGTACGTTCGGTCAAGCGGCTTTCTTCGAAGATCCACAGAGTTTGGAAAGAAGTCCAAAACTTTGTCATTGATGACAACTACTCTCCCCGACCAAAGAAGCTCAAAGGCTGACAAGTTGATAATAAATCCCCTCCCAAATACAAAGAGTTTCATTCTTAGTAGGTTGCTACTATGATGGTTCCTTAAAAAACAACTTCTCATAAAAGAGAGAGGCCTGATAATGCCCTGGTGGCCGAGGAAAATTCTGAAGGCCAACATTCCAAACGCCCTAAGTCTAGGGACAAGGTAGTTCACACGGTATATATGATGTGCTCCAAAGATGATAGCCAAGCTTCTGTTTCCCATAGAACAATCACTCGGTCTATAAAGAAAGACCAACAAAAGCTGCAAGAGATAATGGCTCAAGCAGAGGAACTCATGAGTCCAGCACCTAATGCAAACCCTGACAATGCTCCCAAAGAAGGAACGAGGCTGGAGTCTGATATTGATTACCTGAGGCGTGTCCTTGAAAAGAGGATGAGAGAGCTGCGGAAATGAATGCTAAGATGGACAAGATGACCTTTCTATTTCAAAGAATGGTCGGGATAATAGCTCAACCGGAACCACCGGTAGATGAGCCGCCGGTAGTTTTATCAATGAAAAGGGAGACACGTCGAATTCTTTACAAGCCATATCAGCGATGAGTGAGGAGACGATCTCCAAAGAAAAATTGGAAGAATATATCGCCCAGCAATTTAAAGCTCTTCAGGCCAGCCAAGTGGCAAGCAAGCTGATCAAAATCGGTCGACTGTACCTAGTATGGTATGACCAGAGGTAATACCCTCTAGTGTATATGATCCCAACGTTCCAAGTATATAAGTGGACTCGCAATCCTCATCAACATATCACTCAATTCAGATCCAATTGCAGCAACACCGGAGGAGATGATGTATTTCTTCTCCTCCAATTCGTTACCAGTCTATCAGGCACTGCTTTCGAGTGGTACTCGGAGCTTTCTAACGACTCTGTTAGGACCTTTAATGAAATAGAGATGCTCTTATGCTAAAAATTCTCAAGTGGAATTGAACGCGTCACTATGAAGGCATTGGTCATTGAAAGAATCAAGCCAAATGAGACATGGGTTCAATATGCTATCCAATAGAGAAACCTATGGTCTACGTGCGAGCAGTGCATCAACGAAGCTCCAGCCGTTGGAATGTTCGTGGCAACCATCGATCGACACTCATAAGTGTACCCATTCATTTCCTTCTGTAAGACTACTGCCTTCCAGGAGCTTATTGATAAACTAGCTCAGCTGGATTCGATGGGTCAAGGTCCTTCCCCTTCGAACGAAGACTCACGAAACTATAAAGGGAAAGGAAAGGCGGCGTTTTTTGCCAATACATAACAGCAGTAGAGCGGCCCTAAAGCATCCGGTCACCAAAATAATAATCATATGGGGCCGACTCTTGAGGAAAGGATGGGACGCGAATATTCGTTCTCTCGCGATAAAACATAGAAGCTGTTCGAGCTCACCACGAAGAATGGCATGCTAATGTTGCCCGAGCCGCGGAGAGCCGCGGCGACCAGCCCAAGCTAATGAGTTCGGCGCCCCCTCAAGCGCTAAGGGCATTAGCGGGTATGTCGTTCCGCTCGGGACCCTCGCTTCACTCAACAATCCAAATTACTGTCCTTACTATCGGGCGGTAAGCAATCCGATCGAGAACTATTATGTCTTCAAGAACTTGGTCGAAGACCAGTATAAACAGGGTAAATTCATACTATAGGATAACTGGAAGGTGAATCCGCCCCGAAAGCATACCACTAAGGGGGCTAATACACAGGGGGCATCATGTTCATTCGTAGAAGAAACTTCGTCGTAGATAGCGCTTTTCTCCAAAACAAAGAAGACGTTAAGGGATCTCCGAGCATGTCCGGCAATCAGGTGGAAAACCCCACTTAAACCCGAGATCATAGAAGGGATGCTAAAGCCACGTCTAACTCCATGGATTACTGATAAAAGGAAAAGCCCCAAATTCAAGCAGTCTAAGAAGAAGAAAAAGAAAGCAAAGAAGACTATGCAGCCTGCTGAGTATGTAGACAGCCGTACGGAGATATAAAAGTATATAGATGCCTTAAAGGAATATAACCCGAAGGTGCGTTCACCAGTCACTCTCGAAGAATTTCTTCAGCATATCCTTCAGAATAACATGGAGGATGAAAATGATGGCTCGGAGGGAGAAAAGCAGGAAATAGAAGAACATGTGGAAAGGTGTCGCATGGTCTTTCACTCGTCCATATACGACGAAGGTGCGCCAGCTGCGTCCGAAAGTGGTTCAGATGAACATAGTGCAGAATCAGTACCAGAAACTCTAAGTTCGCCACAAGAAGACCCATTAGAGAAGATCCTAAGAGAAGCCATTCAAAGAAGCAGGGAAAATCAAAGGCGTGAACTGGCCATATATGAGAAGACCAAACAGCAGCATCAAAATAGGGAAGTCACGGAGGAGGTGAGTGATGCAACTCTGCGACCGAAGCAAAAGATATTATAGAAGAAAAGCAAGGTCAAGGCCGAGAAGCACTTCGCTAAGGCTTTATCGAAAGGGAAGAAGCTACCACCCGTGAAGATATATACCCTAGTGGTTGTAGGCTTCGAAGATGGAGAAGAGCACCCAAAATATTATCTCTACCACCGGAGAGTCTATCACCCTAATGACGAATGTAGAACGTTCGGAAAATGGTGGCAAAAGTATGTCCCCCACCAAAGGAATATAAAAAGGGAAAAGCGAAAGGCCAAGGCTCGCCCTCTCCCGCATGATAGTTCTGAAGTAAACAACCAAGTAAGGTCAATGACCGAAAGCTGTTGTATGAACAAGGCACAATCTTTAGATGAAAGCGGTTCGACAATACCGACTTTTGGAAGAGACTTGGAAGATGAAGTCCCCTTCAAACTCCCCTATGCAAGCTCCTTATCAGGAGAAGAAGAAAGGACAAAACACTGCGGAAATATCCGTCTGTGGAACCGCACCCTTTCTGAGAAAAACCTTAGACCTGCAAGCAAGGATCCAAATAATCAAGATAAGGCTAAAGGAAAGATGCTCGAAGAGATTGTTCTAGATTAAGAGGTGACCAAACATCTCACCGCCAAAGACCCGCCCAAGAAGAGTAAGGTGGACTATAATGTGTTGGCCTATATGAAAAGCCTCCTTATCACTTGAGTATATATGATACTCTACTCCTGTCGAAGGAACTGCGGGACTCTTTAATCAAAGTCCTTGAAGAACCCGATCAATTCCAAGCTTTCTTTGCCGAGGAAGCAATGAAGGATAAACTGGCAAAAGTATACACGGCCGATATTACCTTCAGTGAAGAAGATCTTCTCCAGGGAACATTCGAACATAATCGACCGCTCTACATGGCTGGGTACTGCGATGATAAGAGAATACATAAGATCCTCATCAATAATTGATCTTCGGTTAACCTTTTGAAGGTAAAGGCACTCAAGCAGCTGTCTATGAATGTTCTGTATCTCGACCGTGAATAGATCACCATCTCCATATTTAACTCGCAGTCTTCAAAGATTCTTGGGTCTATAGTATAGACATTGTGCCTTAGACATCTAGTCACGGACATAAAGTTCCATGTCATTGAAGGCAAGACGTGCGATAGAGCTTTACTCGGTAGACCTGGCTACATGAGCATAGCATCATCACTTCTACACAATATCAGTGTATGAAGTATTTTAAGGATAGCCAAAAGCAAACCAACATAGGAGAACTCAACCCCTTCTTCATGAATGAAGTACAGAAATATGAAGATGCCAAGTACTTCCTGTCGGATTTCGAAGATATTGCGAGTGCGAAAAGACGAAGAAAAAACAAATACAGGCGGACACCATCTCGATCTTTGGATGCAATTTTGTAGAAGAAAAGATAATTTTCATGGGTCAACCTCTAAAGGAAACCAGTAAACAGAGCTCGTCAACCCATATCCCAGTCTTCGGCAGTGACTCGGAAGAAGAAGCTGATGCAGTGTTCTCTACCCACCCGCAGGTGAAGACTCCTGATGAAACAGACCGATTTCTACATATTGTGATGGCTCCGTCTTTCCACTACTAAGAAATCGATGCACTCAGCATCTACAACATGCAGGAATTGGTCACTTTTCATGTACCTCCCAGATATAGAGGTGAGAAGGCGATTCTCTTCTACAAATCGGAAGAGACCAAAGTGGAGAAAGAGATCTGGCATAGAATTGATCCGAATCTCGACAGGTTGTAGCCCATCTGCATGCCGAGATACTTCGCAAAATGATTAAGGGAATTCTTAAATCATCAGGGAATGCCATTCGAACAAACTGTCTGTCAGGCTTAATATTACAGGAAGATATGGGAAGTGCCCGGGGCTCGCCAAATTGGTGGGACTTCATGCGCGCATGACCATGTATTTTGAAAGTAAGGTTTCGGAAATGCGGCGAACGCGAGCTTGGTCTTGTTTTAAAATATATAACCGCAAGGGCACAACTCGTTGTAGCTAGCTAGCAAGTACGAGTCGATTCACAGGAAATTGGTGATTAAAAGTTGTAGTATCAAGTTCAAGAGAAAAGAATCGGTTTTGATTTGGTTTGTCACTAAAAATAGAAAATGAAGTATAAGAAAAGAAAAGTGGTCGTGGCTCCAGTTCAGATGATGAATCGTGGCGAATTCTTCGACGCCCTCTTGATCATGAGTGTTCCCTCCACTTGTTTGATCTGATCATGAGACATGGCTTATCAAAGCGGTTGCGAAAAATAAACCATCAAGATGATGAAATTTCGCAGCGTGAGGCATGAAACTATCCGTTACGTTCTCACTTACCGTTTGTATATCCGAGCATGATGTATCAAAACTAAGCACAAGGGTTAGCAGTCATACAACATCACAAATAAACAAATTAGCACATGAGTAGTAAAGTGTGATAGATATGTATGCCCTAGAGGCAATTATTGTAATTGTTGGACATGTATATATCTACAGGATAATCTTTCTCAATATGATAATATGCTATTTGGTTTGGCTTTATCATTCATGCGTATGGTTCTACTTGTTATTACTGTCGCTAATACATGTTGATAAAAGGCCTAGGATCTTTGCTTGACTGCCAGGATTATGATGCAGATCATACTAGGGGGCCTAGGTAGTCTATAAGCATATCCTTAAATGTTCCTAGTCGAGGGGATATCTGAAAGTGTTTCCTAGCACCACCACTAAGTCAAAACAAGCATCAAGTATGTTATTTTAAAAATTTTGGGGTGCTAAGCTACACTAGCCTAGAATCTTAACTAGAGTATTAGGGATTAATGCATGATATGAAAAGAACTAAGCTAAGTGAAAGAGTTTACAACCTTTGTAGACTAAGTCATTCACTTCTAAAGCTCCGGGTAGTACTCCATATGACTCCTCGTAGCTCCACTTGAAGAAGGAACAAGCTTGCTTCGCGATCTTCGTGTCGAAGATGATCCACCTTGAAGATTCTCTAATTCAAGCTACCTCTTCACTAATCTACTATTAGTGAATGAAACAACCTATACATAATGGCTAATTGAGTGTAGGTTGATGAAATAGGGTGTTTAGCTCACTTGGATTACTCTAAAGCCCTAGGGTTCGCAACACATGTGAGGGTTAAGGCTTTGAGGAAGAAGGAGGAGATAATGGTGAGAGCAAAGAAAATGAGCTCAAGGAAAAATCAAGTAAGTGAATGAGTGAATCTAATCTCACTTATTGAAGCATGGAATTATTTCAAATAAATAAATTCAATCATGCTTCAATCGTGAATGCAAATGAATATAATAATGAATAAGCCATGCTTCACCCATTCTTAAAATATCTCCCATTTTCCACCTCTTAATCTATTTTCACAAAATAGATTTTATCCATATATATATATATATATATATATATATATATCTGTGTGTGTGTGTGTGTGTGTGAAAATAGATTTTATCCATATATATATATATATATATATATATATATATATATGCCTTAGAGGCCTTCATTGTACATGATGCTAGGGATATATGTACAAGACAATCTTACTTGATATGATAGTATGCTATTTGGTTTGTCTTTATCTTAACATGTAATGTGTTTTACTTTGTATTTCATATCTTGTATACATGTTGATAAAGCCCGCAGGATTTTTGCCTGAATATCTGCGTTGTGATGGCGATCATTCTAGTGGGAGCTGGGTAGTCATCATGCACATCCTTAAAAGCGTCCCTAGTCGTGGGAGTATCGAGACTGGGCATCGTTACTCCAGATTAGACTAGTGTATACATATCTAGACCCTGACGAGGGGTAATGGATTGGTCCCGTGGCCATTGGTGAGGTGCACCTAAGATTGTATACAGGTGCTCACTAGGTGTGAGTATACCGGACATGACCCGCCGAGAACTGACTAGATGGTATTATACCTAGCGTCAGATAGCAGTTCTCTGGTGACATGAGTGCAGATAGTCTGTTGACCTGAGGTTGTCATTTTTCTCATGTGAGATCCCACTATACTTTGATTACTACCCTACTACGGCTCAAAAGAGTCATGCAAACAGATTTTAGTTGGGTACAGTCCCGAGCCCATGGAGGCAGTGAGCGACTGTTGGGGATTCGTCTATCCTGGTATAGGGAGTCGATGTCGCGCTGTGATCGGTTGGTCATTACCATAAATCCCTGGCCAGGGCGGATTGAGAATTACTGGTAGTCAGATCAATAGATTCTCGAATGGTCTTGAGCCACACCAACACGTCTTGTCTAGTTATTAGGGGTCTGGCATTTTCCACCCTCCTAGACCTTACATGTGATACTCTCAGACGAGCAAACCAGACTGTACGGAGATTGTCACGTACAGGCTCAGCAGGGGTTCGAATGAGTTCGCTCGTCGGCCTACTTTTCGACATGTAACTGGATTGCCATTACGTACAGCTAGTGTCGCTGACGGACTTCTAGTTAAACCCACTGCCAGCATACTGTCGAGTCTTTAGAGTCCCACACAGAGGGTTTCCCTGGATCAGGAGAAACGATATAGAGGCCGTATGGTTTTACGACAGGGTTTCGATCGCATACGTGTACTGGCTACACGGATGATGTTCGAACGGATAATACTAATGGGCATTGGTTTAAGCCGGATCCTAGTATTATACTATTGGATTATCCTTATCTCTTTGTATTCGTATTTTTCGGAATACGAATGCGGGTATGTATATACAGTGAGGGCATTCTTGTAATTTCATAAGAATGAGCTTCTAGAAGAAGACACCTCATTATTGATTTATCCTTTTTTGCTAAAGGATTAATGAAGTGGAAATTAGGAGACACTTGAGGAATGGGTTGAAAGCATGGCTTTGTTATTTGTTTATTCATTTGTAGTTCCTATTCGGTTGATTATTTGAGACTAAAATAATCCATGCTTGAATTATTGTCATGAGACTTAGCCATACTCTCATCCCATTCTCAAGTTCATTATCATTTGCTCATTCTCTCTCCAAGGTTTCCTCTCCTCCTCCCTCCTCAAGCTCAATCCTTCATATGTGTTGTGATCTATTGAGCTTCACGAAAAATTAATCCATAGATGTTCTCTACATCTACTTAGTAGTCTTCTTTAGCAAACTAGATCACTAAGTTACCTCACTTGAGGTTGGAGCTTGACCATAGGCCCTGGGGTGGATCTTCTACGACGCAAAGAAGACCGGCAACCGAGTTCGTTTGGAGCATCCTAGGAGCCAAGGAAAGGAGATCAAAGTAGAAGCTTGATCCAAGGAGCAAGGAACAAAGAGAAGACTCGAAGGACTTGACACGAAGGTATAACACTCTATCCGAGTAGTTAGAGCCTTCTTGTAGATCAGTTTTTCTAGTTAAGGTTTAATCAAGATCCTAAAGTGGATAAAGTCTAAGTTGCAAAGCCAAACATGATCTTTTGATGGAGAAAAATCGTTTTTTGATGTATTCCGCCTCCCCGCGAACTCGTGGGGGTGTGTGACATAAACTTACACTGGCATCGGAGCCAAATTAAACCTTAGCTAACATATTAAACGAAGTGTAAAACTAAGAAACCGAAATAACTCCGAAACTACGAAACATGAATCCAAGTTTCTGTCGAAATTTGCAGAGCCATCAAAATTTTTTTGAACAATTGCAGAGTGCTCTATTTATTGTAAGATGAACATAAAATGAAGACGAAGCCAAATGAACAACTTTTGGCCGGCCAGAAGCACAAAAAAAGGGGCCTGGCCGGCCAAATAAGTTGTTTTGGCACCGTTCTTCATTTGGTGTTCCAGGATCTTGGATTTAGGGTTTCAGGACTTGTTTGTTTTTCCCCAAGTTGCATATTCAGTTAACTTTCTGTTGGGGAAATTTCGGAGTGTTTTAAAGTCGCAGTTTTTGTGTCGTTTACAAGTTTCAGTTGACAAATGTGTTTTTGAAACGTCCGCTAATTGCTATATGTCGATTGGTGGGGGTTGCACATTTCTGTGATGGTTTATGTATATGGATTGTTGGATCATCGTGAATGAATAGCCGGAGGATGTTAGAAGAGTGTTTTTTCTTTTCTTTCATTCATGTACAATTTGTAAATTGATGTAATATTATTTTTTATGGGGCACATCCGGGTTGAAGTTGTAACCACCGTTGTATTATTTCTTTTTATTGTATTTGCTCTTAGGATAGACCCAAGGTGGGGTGCACAAACTACCGGGTTCTTGAAGTGCCGAGTGGCCTACTCATTTTATTGATGGAGGTTGCTTCACTTCGGGAATTTGGCGAATACTTTGCCGCACCCGTAGGGGTCTAGGTGGTGGTTTTGGCTATTCATCACGACCGTGGAATCCGTGTTTCGTTACAGGCTTCAACGAAACACGGAAATCCTAGTATATCCAATGTATTCATCTGTTATTCTGTGATCTGGAATGCTTATTATTGTGTGCGGCGAATGGCTATATATATTTATTATATATAATAAACATTGCTTATAATTTTCACCTGTGCTAGTCCAGCCCCCGCTCTGGCGTTAGTTAAGTAACCTAAAGGTGTAAGACGGGGCCCAGTGGCGAATGCGGATGGCATAAGCGTACATTCTATTTTCGTTTCTTTTTCTGCAATGATAAGGTTAATTGATGGGACCGCATTAATTTTAATTAATGCAAGGAAATAAACCTAAAATTTGATGTCGTTGGAACAATTACAAAACCACTCGGTTTTCTTCAAAAAGCATTTTTTAAAAGCGGAGCTTAAACCACTCCTTTTTCAAAAGCTATCAGGTCCCTTCGACTATATCAAGTTCAATACGTTAACGATTTTTTCGCCAGAAAACCAGTCGTATCCCTCCGTCGTTTCAGATAGGTATCTACTAGTATTCATGCTATGTGTTTTGACCTTCGCCAAGGCATAGTGTTTGGTAGTTAGTAGGTGCTTATCTGTGGTATAGATAGATGCATTAATCTAGGAAAGGCGTACAGTTGTTTTGGCCTTCGTAAAAGGCTTGTACAAATGGGCCTAGGTTAATCTGGATAATGATGGGTAGAACTTGACTAGCGACTTATGATGTTTTGGCCTTCGTCAAGGTGATAAGTGCACGGAGCAAAAATCACATCGGGAGTTTCAAACATAAAAGAAACTTGCCAGTGTTGCATCCCTTCTTGAGTGTGGTGTTTTTGGTAGTCTTCCTTCAGATTCATCACACGATGATAGTTGGGTCATGATCCTACTGTGAGTACCCGCTACTCTTCGGGAAACAATTTCACTTAACAATCAATACTATAAACCAAGTAGATGTCTAGAACGGTGTTAGCAGGGCTACGCCTCCAGGGAAAAGAGGTTATATAATTAAGGAACTTCGCGAAAGCGTTGAAAAACCTCCCTCGAAGTACTGACACTAGCATGGCTGAAAGGTTAAGTAAGTATTGTGACGTGCGATTAATCCCGACTAATTCTTTTTTTAAGGTTTGAAAAAAGAATTCGAGTAAACAGTGGGAACCATCCTGTTTAGATAAACTAAAAACCAATCTAAACTTGCAAGAGCATATACTGAGTGTTTCTTTTTTCCTCTCCTAATTGCAGCAACCATGACTGGACTTAAGCTCATATTAGATAAAAATAAACTCGCGGGGCCAAACTATAAAGCCAGGCTGAGGAATGTCCAAATGGCCCTTACATATAATAAGGTCGCATATGTCCTCATGGAAAAAGCTCCCCCTGTTCCCGGTCCAGAACCCTCGGTCGCGGGCATTGAGGTCCGTAAGACCTGGGATCTTGATTGCACGAAAGCCAAGTGCCTCGTGCTGGCCTCCATGGATAATGAACATCAGAGGTGGCACGAGAATATAGAAATTGCATCCATCTTCCTCCATACCAAAGTATTATATGGAGAGCAATCTTGTATCGCAAGATAAGAGACCTCGAAGAAAATATTTCAAGCGAGGTTGGCTAACGGATCATCTGTCGGGGACCACGTCTTGAAGATGATTTCTCTCATCGAAGAGCTCGCAGACCTGGGAACCACGTTGGAAAATGAGTTGTACATTGACTTGGTCCTTCAGTCTCTTCCCTCCACCTATACCCAGTTCATATTAAATTTCAATATGAACAGTATGGAAGTTTCACATCCTGAGCTCCTCAACATGTTGAGGATGGCAGAAGGCACCTTGAACAAAAGCAAAGAAACACCCGATCTTTTTGTTGGAGGACCTTCTTCTTCTAGATCTAAGGCCAAGGCCAAGGGGAAGAAGAAGAAGGCCCCTACCAAACCAAGTGGAGGCGTGCAGAAGGTGGCAGGAAAGGGAAAGGAAAAGATGGGAGGGGCATCCACAAAGGAAGAGTACCTCTATTGTTGGAAGAAAGGTCATTGGAGGAAGGACTGCAGGCCCTAAAGGCCAAGAATCAAGACACGAAGCAAATTGTGTCTTCGGCTTCAGGTGTGTTCGTGATTGAAAACTGCTTTTCCATAAACTCTACTTTCTGGGTATTGGATACCGGATCAGGATGTCGCATCTGTAATTCTTTGCAGGAGCTGAGAAGCCGTAGGGTTTTCAGAAAAGGTGATATGACCCTCAGGGTTGGCAACGGAGCCAGTGTGGACACAGTTGCAATAAGGGAATATCACCGTGGATTGGCGAGTGGACATATTTTGTTATTGCATAACTATTTTTTTTTTGTACCCACTATGGTGTGTAATATTATATCAGTGTCTTTATTATCAAATTAAGGATATAATTTTGCACTTGTAAACAATGTTATCAATATTCACCTAAATCATGAAATGGTTGGGTCGGATACACTAAGCAACGGAATATACATTCTCAATCAACATTAAGTTTTCAACGTCCAAGACACACTAAAAAGAAAAGCTCCAGAATCAAACCAAGCTTTTCTATGGCATTGCAGATTCGGTCATATCAATGAAACATGACTGACTAAGTTACATAAAGAAGGATACTTAGATCCGTTTGAGTATCAATTATATGCAACTTGTCAATCTTGTTTCATTAGAAAGATAACAAAAACTCCATTCACTGGACACGGAGAAAGAGCCACTGAGCTCCTAGGACTCATACACAGCGATGTGTGTGGGACAATATCTACACATGCATGAAGTGGTTATTCCTACTTCATTACTTTTACAAATGATTTCTCTAGGTATGGACATGTATTCTTAATGAAACATAAATCCGAGACCTTTGAGAAATTTCAAGAGTATAAGAATGAAGCGGAAAAGCAAACCGGTAAAAGTATCAAGATGCTCCGTTCCGATAGGGGCGGAGAGTACTTAAGTGCCGAGTTCCTGGAATACCAAAAAGAAAATGGAATTCTCTCTCAGTTTACTCCTCCATACACAACACAACACAATGGTGTATCAGAAAGAAGGAATCGCACCTTACTAGAAATTGTGCATTCCATGATGAGTAATGCTGAGTTACCACCATCCTTCTGGGGTTATACACCGGAATCTGCTGCATACATATTGAACAAAGTTCCAACTAATTCTGTGCTTACCACTCCATATGAAATATGGAGTGGGAAGAAACCCTGTCATAAGTATTTGAAGATATGTGGTTGTCTTGCCTTTGTCAAAAAGGTGCATCCGGACAAACTAGAGGAACATTCAGTACTATGTAAGTTTGTGGGATACCCAAAGAATTCTAAGGGGTATTATTTCTATCAGGCTGAAAAACAAAATATCTTTGTTTCTCATCATGCCCGCTTCATGGAAACTCAATTTCTCAAAAAAGAGATAAGTGGGAGCGTGATGGAGCAGGAAGAAATTCCAGAACCGCGGACTATTACTGAAAACTTAGTACAACCTGAGACTTCAATGGACCAGGACATACCCACTCCACTCCGCAGGTTTATTAGACTATCTCATTCGCCCGAGAGATACTACGGTTTTCCCATGGACGGGGATCAAGAGGATTGCATCATTAACGATGATGAGCCGACTAGTTTTCAGCAAGCCATCACGAGTAAAGATTCGGTGAAATGGCCGGATGCTATGCGAACTGAGATGGAATCCATGTACACAAACAAAGTTTAGAATTTGGATTTTTCTCCTACTGGTGTAAAACACGTAGAATGCAAATGGATCATCAAAAAGAAGATTGGTGTAGATGGTCAGGTAGAAAACTACAAAGCTAGACTTGTTGCTAAAGGTTTTCGTCAAAGATCAGGATTGGACCGTGACGAAACTTTTTCACTAGTGGTTATGCTTAAATCCATTCGGATCCTACTTGCCATTGCTGCCTTCCATGACTATGAGATCTGGCAGATGGATATTACCCTTGACAGGTGTCGGATGTCCATTAACAAACTCTTTAAAGTCCGCAAGTTCATGATGTTCACTGAGGATCCCGGATCAATCAATATGTGATTAATCTGATCTCCGTCATTGTACCCGGTCATGTAAAGCGGCCGATTATGCTCAACCGTTCCCAGTAGCAAGTCTTCATCCTTAAACGTGACTGCGAAGGCATGTAGAGAGTACTGGACTTCTTTCATATTAATTTCCGCAAAGCTAGCCTGATACTGCTCAGGGTTTTGTAGAGCGTGAATGAGAACATCTCTAAGCTCTTTAGATAGGACCAAGGCATCATAGATGCTCAGGAGAGACAGAAGCTTTCGGAGATGAGCAAAGACATTATAGTCCACCGAGGAAGGACTTGAGTTTTCATTAGCCGGTTCTCTGCCATCTTCCTCATTAGCCACATGTTTTTCCTTTCCTTTTGGGGCGTTGCCCTGATTTGGCGGCAAAGCCCTGCCACTTCTGAGCTGGATTTGGTTGGCCGTTGTGGCGAGCTCCTCGTCCTCTTCGGGAAAACAGGGCTCCTCCTCAGAGTCACTGCCAAGATGGATGGCGTAGCAGGTCACTATAGGGATCTCTTCATTGGAGTCTTCCTCTAACTCCTTCAGAATTTCAGCCGCTTCTACAGGGAAAAAATCTTTCAATTGAATTAGAGTTCTTTCCTTTTGTTCATAGTTTTCGAGGGAATCGATATATTTTTGAATGGTCGATCTCCCTGTAGACTCTTTTTCATGCCGAGCTGCACTTTTCTTCTTCTTGAGCTTTTTTGGTTTTGAGCCTGATAGAGCCGCATTGGCAGCTGGAATGGTAGGCTTCTTCTGCCCTTCCCATTCCGTCCTGGGCTCTTTCTGAAGTAGCCTTAGCATCTTCTTAGTCTTATTAGATACGTGCTTACTCCAAGGAGGTTGCGGTGAGTCGGTTTTATTTCTCAGGGCAGCGGGTTCGGCTGTCTGCTCCCATAAGACTTCAGCTTCTGTCTGTATAAAGTTGGTGGTTGCAACTTGATTGTTCACCAACATACTTTTGGACAGCTCAATCTCTCCAGCCTTGTACTGCTTCTCGACCCAGTCTTTGAAGATATAGCAATCCTCGATCGCATGGATCACTACTCGGTGTTACGGGCAATACAGGGGATTGTCGGTCATCTTTTCTTCTTGAGGTCTTTTCGACTCCGGCAATTGTAGATCGTTGTTCAAGGCATCCTTAAATATCTTGCGGACCTTGTCCCTTCTGAAAGAGTATACCTTGTTCTTTTTCTCCTCTAGGGAAGTGCCTTCTCCTCCCAGCAATGGCTTTCGAGGCCGGTTGGTTTTGGAATCACCTGCCCTTCGCTTGTCTTCATTGTTGGAAGCATTGAAGACATTGATGCTGCTGGAATTCCCGCTTCTACGGTTGTCGTCCCGCTTGCTTTTCCAAGTCTTGTCTCTCTGGGAGTCTGGGGTAGACTCTTGCTTCGAGCGTTCCAGCATTTGGACTTTCTTGGTTAGCTCTTGAAACGTCTTGAGGCCTGTTGTACACAAGAATGGGACCATCTAATTGCTGAGGTTCCCAATGAGAAGGCTGACGGACTGGTCCTGCTCCAGTGGCGTTTCGCACTTGACTGTGAGATTACGCCATCGGGCGATAAAGTCGGTGTTGCTTTCATTCTTCCCCGGCTTGGTCCTCACAAGGTCAGCAATGGAGATTTTATCACTGACACTCATGAACCTTTGCCGAAACAAAGACTCCATTTGGGCAAAGGTAATGACGGACCCATCTGATATACTCACGTACCAGTCAAAAGCGACACCGGTCAGGTAGTTGACAAACAAACGAAGAAGGAGCGCATCATTGGCCTCTGTATTTCCACAAGATGCTTTAAAGTGGGCGACGTGCTGATTTGCATTTCCCGTCCCGTCAAATCATCCGAACATAGCAATGACGTAGCCGCTCGGGAAGTCGATCAGATCTTACTGTGCGGGATATGGCCGCCCACTACTGCCAATTTCTTTCTGAGCTTCAGCTTCGGCCACCAATGTTTTACCTTGCTGGTGACCAAATCCATTATCCGATCTTATGTTAGCAGGATATTGTTATCTGGGGCCAAGGCATCCCCAGAAGCGGAATGTGGCCGGCTTTCGTGTGGCTCGACCAATCTTAGACCCAAAGGAACAGGCATCGGCCGCTTCGGATTGTCATCATCCGTCTCATGAGTAGCGACTTGTGCTTGATTGGGAGGCGCTCGAGCAATTTGAGACGTAAGCTGCATCACAACGTTCGTTAGGTCGTCAATTTTCGAATAGAGCTTGGCCATCTCTTTATCTTTGCTCCTGAGCTGTTTTCGAAGCTCTTGAAGCAGTTCTTGCTCTGCTGTCCTGGGGAGGAAAGTTGGCTCTTCCTCGCCGTCCGAGCTCGACTCTACATGGACTGAGGGGTCTTTCTGCCTATCATCTTCATCGAGAGGGTTTTCATCATCCAGCGGAGGCGGCTATTCTTGGGAAGCGGCAACCACATTCAAGCCAGATTGGGCTTGGGATGTGGTGGCCTCATCCTTGCTTTTGCAGCGAAGGTTGTCGCTGGGGCGCCCACCCGCCATATAGACCGTATGGATAACATATCCAGCCGCCTTTTTATTATCGGCGGCTGATTTCACGGATCGCTGTCTTGACCCTCCTGTTTCGGTAACGGGAAGTCGACTGAAGGCGGCTGGCCTAGCTGGACTCTTGAATGGTTCTGACACTTCCTTTTTGGTTTTGCCCCGCTGTTTTAGCGCGGCATAGAGCGCCTGGTAGACTCTTGAAGAGATGGTGTCACACTTTTTCTGTTGGGGCCGGGACACGTCTCTTCGTAGAAACGTTCGGACCGCTGTCTTCTTGATTCTGGCGGTCATGGCATTTTTCTGAACCCACTTCAGAGGTTCGAAGGAATTGCTGATTTTTACGGCCGACTCAGCCGTCGTCGCAGGACGACTCTGCTCTTGGAATCTCACAAGATTCCACTTGGCCGGAGTCCTGGACCTCTTGTTGGCTCGATACCTGAGCCGCTTCTGTCTCAGCCTTTCTGTTTTGAGCCCTTGGCTGGTTACGGCTCTTTGAGAAGCCGTCATAAACCGGGCAATGGAGGGCTTTAGAGATACACCTGATTGTGCATTTGTTGGAGTCATCTCCTGAGCTCGTCCGCAACGTTTGATGTTGCCCTTTGTACCGGAAGTCTTGCCCCCGGCTGGAGCACCAGAGAGTCGTTCAGACACCGTCTTAAGTTTCGGTTGTGGTGCCTTAGCGATCACAACATTCGGCCTCTTGCCCCTTGAGACCGGATTGGCCACCTGTTTTGCCGAGATTTCTGCCAGATGAGCGCTTCTGGCAGGGTAGATGATGACGGAACCAAATTGGCGGGGTAGTTCCTCCTACTGTCGACTGAGGCTTACAGGAAGAACAACACGAGCATTGATCTTGACCATGTACGGAATCGGGGTCACGTCAGAAGCTGTATTCATCTTAGGAGACATTGTCGTTGAAAGTTGATTCCTGTACGGAAAAAAAAATTATTTCAGTACAAACATCGACATATATGTTAAATGAGTTCGCATGAACACTTGACCCGAGATATGGGAGGAGAGAAAGGTCCCACCGAGCGTGCCAGAATCTGTAGGGTGTTTTTCGTCACCCCCATTGAGATGGGAATACGCGTGTGCTTGTCAGGCGTACTACAGATTCCCCCTGCCTAGGGTAGGCGGGGGCTTATTGATTGTGGGGATCTGAATCTCCGACAGCCGCGGACTAAGCTGTCGTTAATTACCCCTCGCATTTGGAGCGAGAGAACCTCCGATTGACGGGTCAAACCGGTCTTGCGAACTCAATATGCAGTGTTTGTGTTTTGAAGGGGTTTTGGATATATCGGGGGGCCCGCAGAGTTTTTACGGGGATCCCGCTACCCGGATAGCGGGCTGGGGGTCAAGGGGGATAGCAGCCCACTTGCGGGGTGCGGGGCAGCATCCCGTTAGAAATTTTTTTCTAAGGGCGACAGTGTTGTGGGGTGTATATATATATTAAAAAGGTGGGAAAGGAGCGTCCAAAGGACGCGTGGGCACCAGCGCCTCACGTGTGAGGCATGCGGGCGCGTAGGCGCCAGCGTGCGGCACGCGGACTTGTGGGCGCCAGCATGCGGGCGTCAGGCACCAGCGCCTCACGTGCGCGACATGCGGGCGCTGGGTGCCAGTCTCACGTGCGTGGCACGCGGGCGCTGGGCGCCAGTCTCACATGCGCGGCACGCGGGCGCTATGCGCCAGCAGGAAAATGGGCTTAGCCCCTAGCAGAGGAGTTGAACTACCAAAAAAGAGGATTTTTTGAGTGGAATTAAACTCCAAAGGGGTTAGGATTTGGAGTTAAACTCCTGAAAAATATGGATTAGGAGTTAAACTCCTTTGAGGATTTGGGTCTTGGAGTTAAACTCCCTAAAGATCGTCGGAGACGATCAAAAGGAGACCCCGTTCTTCTCCTAAGAGCTCTAGATCTTCTCTTGAGTCTTGGATTTTTCCTAAAATGGTATTCTTTGGAGATGGGTCTCCTTGTTCATCCTCTCTGTTGGCCGGATCTCGGAGACAATGGGGGTGAGATTTAAAAATTTCCTCTTTTCAAGATCTGATGGAAGATCTAGGTTCCCCTTTGTAGGTTTTGTGGTGAAAACTATTTATTTTTGAGAAAGGAAGAGTTAAACTCTTGATTTAATTCAAAAGAGAAAGAAGGTTTTAGAACCTTGAGGAAAGGGAAAGAGGCACAAACCCTAGAATTTTTGAGAGAGAGAAAAAGTTCTCCTAGATATTTTCATCATGTTGCCTCTTATATGCTTACAAATTTACATATAGCCCCTTGGGCTTTACAAAATGGCATTTTGCCCATCTCATACCTCATATGCTCATTTCTTTTGCACATAAGCCATGGGCTTTACAAAAATTTGGCTTTATGCCCATTTTGCTTACATTCATGCATACAAAAATTACATCAAAATTATTTATTACATGAATTTTTTATTTACATAGGGGAGACCGGCCGCTTCATGCTCGGGCTCAACTCGGACATGAGCCCACTTGATATGGGCTTGGGACCACCTGGCTTGGGGTTGACCTTGACTTTGACTTGGTCAACCGGGGTGCAATTTTCGACCCCAGCACCTGTATACTATCTTTGGTGACTAACTAACACCAATGGCTGTAAGACCAGCCGCTGCCCCTCATCGGGGTCTCGAAAAGTATACACTAGTATATTCCAGAGTATCGATGCTCGGTCTCGATACTCCCAGGGACATTTAAGCATGTGCTTATAGACCACCTAGCTTCCACATATATGATCGCCATCATAATACTGGTAGTCAAGCAAGAATCCTATGGGCTCTATCAATATGTAGCAGTGATCTATAATACCATATAATACATGTACATGATGATAAAGTCAAACCAGATAGCATACTATCATCTCGAGTAAGACTGTTATACCCTTATAAGTCCTCCCTCAATCATTCTAATTGCATGCCTGCGATTACAATAATTGCCTTGAGGGCACTATAGCCAACACAAATGGTGGACGGAAATGTCCCTAAACTAACATGTTACCCCATATATTCTTCATGATATACATGATGATGGATCGTAATATTCCTAAACTAATATTAGACTTCTATGTCCCTAAACTGGAATGTTTGACCGAAATGTCCTCAAACTAATATGTTGCCATATGGCATGGATCATATAACAAACCGTATACAATCCACAAGGACAAACGATCTATATCCTGCATATGTTCTTCATGGCTCCCTTGGACCGCGATGTCCTCAAACTAATATGTTTCCCTACGGACTCCTTGAGATCCACGTTGCATCCGAAGTCCCACCAGTGAAGATTGCAACTGAAGTCCCACCGGCTATGAAGACCAACCGATAATGCAATCTTCCAAAAGATGTTATGCTCTACGGCTGATCTCCATATTGATCACCATAGTCAATCTATGGGAATAAACGATCCATGTCTCGCCCAAGTCCCGCCGGCAAGCGATACTGGGTTACCCGTAAGAAAGCTACGTTCGAGAGACTTCTATCACAAAAAAAAGGTATGTCCACAAGCAAAATGGGAACGAATGAAAACCCGAAAGAGCGCCTTGATTAAAAACAGCAAGATTACTGGCGAGCTTATGAAAACCCGAAAGGGCTCAAACTCCTTGAAAGAAAAGAATGATGCACTTGCAAAGTCTCTCGACTTTATAAAGAGAAAATACCTGTGTGGGATCCTTACGACTCACAAAGGAGAAACACCCTTAGGAATCCATACGATCCTGTCATGACCCGAAAGGTACGGAACGTGACTGGTACTTATGTTACGAAACGTCTCAAGGAGTACGTAAAATAAGTAAGCCAAATCCCAGAAATCAAAACCCGATTAAGAAATAGAGTGAAGGAAAAACCAATTTATTGAAAGCGATTTAATCCATTAAGTCACATCAAGCTTTTTAAAAGCAACATCCATTTTTCCAAAAATTTCGGCAGAGTCTCCTTTGTAAAAACAGGCCCCAAAACGGGTACAAAATAGGAGTATATATGAATAACATGAAATAAGGCATCCCCAAGCGGGAGCTAGCTCTTCACCGAAGCGGACTCAAATCCCACGCAATATAAATCAGCAATGTGCAAAAAATAAGCATAAGAAGAACAAGTAAAAACATCATGTCGTCTCAAGTGAGCTCGACCCCAAAATACAGCATAAAAGTCCACAAATCTCACAGCCCCGTCTCTAGATCAATATACAACAATACAAATAGCAGGTACAGTAGATGGAGTACTCTAGATACAATGAATATACAAGGTGGTACAAAATAATATCACAACCCACCTATGAGCAAAAGCCTCGAATCCAAGCAAAAGAGGCAAAAGGAGCAAGTGCGTCCACCGCTACTGTGCTGACGGTGCGGACCTGCAAAAAGGCTGTGGCACAACGGGGGTGAGTTGCCAACTCGTGAGTAATAAATAATATCTATAGAGGCTATCGCAAGCATGCGCGCAAGTGTCATAACATCATTAATACTGATATGGCATGATATACTAGCAAATATGTATGCAACATGAATCAATGTACAATACTAATCTGGCATGAAGTACTAACAGGTATGTATGCAATATGAATCAACTCGTGATCTGAATATGTAGATATAATAATCATTATTTTCCTCTTAGAAATCTCTTTTGAAATATCAGCATAATATCAATAGAATCAACAGAAATCCATGTCCAGTATCGACACCTCAACAACTATCTCAAATCTCATGTATCCATATCACAGTATCTCTGGCCTCAGCCGTCCGGCTGACCCATCTCAAGTATTAATATCTCAACATCTCACAGCCACGGTCTGTATCCTCTGGATATCCGCCGCGTCAACAATCACCGGTAGGTAGTCTGCCCCTTCCAGGCTCATCGTCTACAGCTCGATCTTCTTGTCGTGGGGTACCTTACCGGGCCCACAATATACCCGAGACGGTTCATCCAACTTCTCGAAACGGGTCTCGAAAACCAACAGAAAACTCATGGTGGACGACACATACATCACTAGAAAACCGCAACTTGCAGATTTTGAAAAGGGTAATCAGTTTATAAATTCTTGCGGTTTTCCCCAAAAATCCATAAATCTCAAGAAAAACATCATAAGTGCACATGTCAATGATAATGAATGCCTATAGTATCAATAAGTCGAACTGCAATATATAACTAATAGACTAGGCATGAACGAATGATGTAATGAGATACATGCATATGAATAACAATCCTATATGTTTATCCTGTGGAATTTAAATGCAGTAACACAGGTTTAAGCATCATATATGGTGAAATGGTTCTAGATTTCAAGTTATACAAGTTATCTAGTGTTGTGGCATAGCAATTACCAAGGCGTGTGTGTTCGCATGAATAGTGCTCGTGCTGCATAAAAACCCTGGCAATGGTGCAAGTGTCCTATGACATGGGTCGCACACGTATGTAAATATATAGGACCATGAAAGTAGCAAGATGTTCAGGCAAGCATCATACTCATAACTATCGGGCGTCTTGCGCCATCCAAACGATTGTTCCCCGTAGATGTTACATCTACTCACCCGTGATCTCACGTTAGGTGCATCCGACCACCTGCTTTCCTTTCTCCGCGGCGCTCAAAGTCCCCTCCTGCGAACCTAGAAGTTATATAAAGTAACACACATAAGGAAAATCCTGTAAAAACGCGATATAACGATCAAAGGAAAAACTCGAGTTGGAAACTAAACGCGCGTGCACTCGATACGTCAAAACGTGCGTAACCTCACCAGAAACCACCCCGACTCGCTGTGTCGCGTAGTGCATCACAAATCCAACATAGAAAACACACGTGTCGCACGAGTTAAAAAGTATCGAAAAATGGTTTTAAGTCCCAGATTTTGACTCGAGTGAAAATATAAAAAGTTTCAAATAGCAAAACCCTCAAATCAACAGCAGACTCCCACAGCCCAAACCCCAACACAAAATACCATCATCTGGCCGCAAATTGCGGCCAGAATGAATAAAACGGCGGCCAAAACATAGGCTGGGGGTCTCGTGTTCTGTGCGTGTGATCTAGGTCAAAAGATTATGCTCTAGTTAACTCGGATTTTATCTGAAGTACACGGGTCAATAGCAGATCTTAAAATGACCAATAGTCTACATTAAAACGCTAATTTACACTAAATTGAAACCCTATGGTATTTTAGTGAAATCTGGGGCAAATCTTAGGTTAAATGGCCTTAAAAACACTTAGTCAAGCTACACTAACCATAAAAATCATTACTTGGCCAAAACTCCACTTAAATCACCATAACTAGCACTAAAATCACATTAAACACCCATTTTTGCTCAAATAACCGTATTCTAGCGAAGAAAGAAGTTAAGTTTAAGAAATTATACCTCACTTGACCCTAGGTGCAAGAAGAAGAAGAAGAAGAAGAAGAATGAGAAGGGATTCTGCTGCAGCTGTTGTTTGCTGTTGCTGCTGCTGCTTGCTACTGCTGCTGCTGTTGTTGTGTTGTTGATGTAGCTGTTGTTGGTGTTGTTGATGTTGCTGTTGGTGGTGTTGTTGCTGCTGCCCCAGATGCTGCTGCTGTTATTGTTGCAAGTGTTGTTGTTGCTGATGCTGAAGCTGGTGCTGCTGCTGCTGATGCTGAGGCTGGTGCTGCTGTTGTGTGTGTGTAAGTGAGAGGGAGAGAGGGATATGAGAGAGGGAAATGAGTGAAAATAATTGGTTTAAAACAAGGAAAGAAATGATAGTCAACCCCTCTCTCTCTCCTCATTAATTAGCAAGCATGCTCAAGCCATCATGCTCCCTCACTCTCACCTACTCAAGTCAACCCCTAAAACTAATTTTATTTTATTTTCTTTTTTTTTAAAAACAAATACCCTTAATTAAAATCAAATTAACTTAATTAAATGGGTTAGTCCACTATGGTTACTAAACATGGTTTAACTCCAAACTTAACCCTAGTTAACATACACAAGTGTGTGCAGTCCAAATTAAATTCTAATAAAATATTCATAAATCCAGATAAAATATTTGAAAACCGTTTTGGTAAACTTTTTACTAAAACCCCACATTAAAGCATAAATAACCCCTAACCACATTCTAAGGTGCTACAATCTTCCCCCCTTAAAGAAAATCCGTCTCCGAATTTAAATTTATAGCTATGTGTACCTTCAAAGAGATGAGGGAATTTCTTCCGCATCTCTCCCTCGGCCTCCCAAGTGACCTCTTCACCATTCGAGCTGCGCCAAAGAACCTTCACAGATGGCAAGACCTTTGATCGAAGTTTCTTCACCTGCCGATCCAATATCACTACTGGCTGCTCGGCGAACGAAAGATCGCGCTCAAGCTGAACGTTCTGATACTGAATCATGTGAGAAGGGTCATGAAGATATCTGCATAGCATCGACACGTGAAATACGGGGTGAACATCCGGAAAGCTGGGTGGAAGAGCCAAACGATATGTAACCGCGCCGACACACTCGAGGATCTCGAAGAGACCCACAAATCTGGTACTAAGCTTTCCTTTTCGCCCAAATCTCATCACACCCTTCATCGGAGAGACCCTCAGAAAAACGTGATCGCCAACTGCGAACTCTAGTCTGCGACGGCGTCTGTCTGCATACGATTTCTGCCTGCTCTGAGCCGCTCTCATCCGATCTCGAATCAACAGTACTTTCTCGGTCGTCTCCTGCACGATCTATGGCCCCAAAATACTGCTCTCGCTAAGCTCAGTCCAACAGACGGGCGATCTACTTCTCCTACCATACAAGGCCTAGAAAGGTGCCATCTGAATAGTATCCTGGAAGCAGTTGTTGTAGGAGAACTCCACTAAGGGTAAATGATGATCCCAGCTACCACCAAAGTCTAATGCGCACGCTCGGAGCATGTCCTCGAGAGTCTGAATAGTCCGCTCTGACTGGCCGTCGGTCTACGGATGAAATATTGTGCTGAAACTCAAACGGGTGCCCAACGCCTCCTGAAGTCTCTGCCATAGTCAGCTGGTAAACTGGGTGCCTCGGTCTGACATGATACAAGTCGGGACGCCATGCAACCGTACGATCTCGTCGATGTAAATCTGGGCATACTGAGCAAAACTGAAAGTGGTCTTCACTGGCAGGAAGTGAGCCGCTTTCGTCAATCGATCCACGATTACCCAAATGGAGTCATACCCTAGACTAGTCCTGGGTAGACCCACAACGAAGTCCATAGAAATATGCTCCTATTTCCAATCCGGAATGGGCAAAGGCTGCAACTCTCCAGCAGGCCTCTGGTGCTCGGCCTTGACTTGCTGACAAGTCAAGCATCTCGACACGAAGTCTGTGACGTCCCTCTTCATTTCGTCCCACCAATAAACATCTCTCAGATCACGGTGCATCTTAGTGGAACCCGGATGAACGCTATAAATCGATCTACGCGCCTCCTCAAGAATCTCACGCCGCAGTCCCTCAGAATCTGGTACGCACAATCGAGTCCTAAATCGCAGTACTCCCTGATCATCGATCACGAACTCAGAATCTCTGCTCCATGATCTCTGAAAGACGGTCATCCCTGGGCTGTGCCTCGCGAATATAGTCAAGCAACTGTGGATGTGCACGAATATGCGCAAGCTGTCCCCCTGTCGGAGTGAACTCGAACTCAACTCGGCTGTCGCATAAAATCTGCCAATCTGCTGACGACTGCCTCTGTACGGCGCTCAAATAAGATAGACTACCTCCGGGCCTCTTAGTAAAGGCATCTGCCACCACGTTCGCCTTGTCCGGATGGTAAAGATCTCGCAATCATAGTCTTTCACCAGTTCCATCCAACGGCGCTGTCTCAGATTCAGGTCTCGTTGCTGAAATATGTACTTCAAGCTTTTGTGGTCCGTGAATATCTGGCACGACTCTCCTACTCAAGGCATCTGCCACCACGTTCGCCTTCCCCGTATGGTAAAGAATCTCGCAATCATAGTTTTTCACCAGTTCCATCCAACGGCGCTGTCTCAGATTCAGGTCTCGTTGCTGAAATATGTACTTCAAGCTTTTATGGGCCGTGAATATCTGGCACGACTCTCCATATAGGTAATGTCTCCAGATCTTGAGTGCAAACACCACTGCAGCCATCTCTAAATCGTGCGTAGGATAATTCTGTTCATGTGTCTTTAGCTGTCGAGAAGCATACGTGATAACTCTGTCGTGCTGCATCAACACGCAACCTAGTCCCACTCGCGAAGCGTCACAATAAACCACGAATCCGCCCGATCCCAAAGGAAATGACAACACTGGTGCAGTAGTCAGACGAGTCTTCAACTGCTGGAAGCTATGCTCGCACGCCTCAGTCCAATCAAAAGGAACTCCCTTCCGGGTCAATCCGGTCAACGGTGCAGCAATACGGGAGAAGTCCTAAACGAATCTTCGGTAGTAGCCAGCCAGGACTAGGAAACTGCGGATCTCCATAACAGATGTCGGTCTGGGCCAATGCTGAACGGCCTCGATCTTCTTCGGTTCCATACATATGCCATCTCTCGTAATCACGTGACCCAAGAAATCAACGCTGTCAAGCCAAAACGCACACTTAGAGAATTTCGCGAACAGCTGGTTCTCTCTCAAGATCTGCAATGTGATCCGCAAGTGCTGCCCGTGCTCCTTTCGGCTCCGGGAATACACCAAAATGTCCTCAATAAACACGATGATGAACAGATATAGATACGGCCTGAAAATGCGGTTCATCAAATCTATAAACGCGGCTAGTGCATTGGTGAGTCCGAACGACATCACCAAAAACTCATAGTGTCCATAACGCGTGCGAAAAGCCATCCTCGGAATATCCTCCTGCCGCACCCGCAACTGATGGTAACCCGATCGCAAGTCAATCCTCGAAATGTATCCCGCACCCTGAAGCTGGTCGAACAAATCATCGATACGTGGTAAGGGGTAGCTTTTCCGTACGGTAACTCTGTTCAGCTTGCGGTAATCAATGCACAAGCGCAAACTGCCGTCTTTCTTCTTGATGAACAGGACAGGAGCACCCCACAGGTAAACACTAGGTCGAATAAGCTCTTTATATAACAAGTCCTGCAACTGATCCTTCAGCTCTCTAACCTCCGTCGGGGCCATCCGATAAGGCGGTATGGAAATAGGCCCCGAGCCGGGAATCAAGTCAATGTAGAACTCAACATCGCGCTCAGGCGGTAGCCCAGGCAGCTCGTCAGGGAAAACATCAGGGAACTCTCCAACAATCGGGACCTGGTCCAAAGGAAGCTCTGCAACTCGAGTATCACAAACAGATGCTAAGAACCCCTGGCATCCCTTCCGCAAGAGCTGACCGGCGTGAAAATACGAAATCAGGCTGGGAAGGGTGACACTGCGGTCTCCCTGAATAACAAGGACTGGCTCTCCCGGAAAGCTGAATCTGACTGCCTTCTCACGGCAGTCCACAGATGCATAACAAGTGGCTAGCCAGTCCATGCCTAGAAGCACATCAAAGTCCAACATATCGAGGAGAATCAAATCAACCGATGAATCTCTCTCCCCGATACGAATGGAACACAAACAAAACACAAAACGAGCGACAAACGACTCGCCGACCGGAGTAAAAACCACAAGCGGGTGATCTAACGATGATGACTCACGGCCCAACATCGGTGCAAAGTGTGTAGATACATACGAATGTGTGGAACCTGGGTCGAATAATACTCGCGTGTCGAAAGAACAAACTGACAAGGTACCTGTCACAACGGCATTGGATTCCTGCGCATCCTGCGGTGTCAAAGCGAAAACTCGGGCCTGTCCCACACCAATAGCTGGCTGACCTCTGCCTCGGCCTCTGCCTCCTCATCCTCTCTGAACAGGACTGCCGCGTCCACGGCCTCTGGGGCATCTAACTGACGTGGAGCACCACCGGGAGTAGGAAGTAGAGCTCTCTGAGGAGGTGGTGAAGGTGGAAAAGTCACGTGTGGAACTGCCGCCGCTCCCTGTCGTCTCACCGGACAGTCTCTGATACGATTGTGCGGACTCCCACATCCAAAACATCCTGGCGACGCCTGCTGTCCCTGCAGATAAGAACCAAATAGCTGACCTCGTCCAACTCCTCTGCCGCCACCATCACTCGGAAAGAATCTGGCACGATACCTCTGAGCTGGCATATCGGTACGAATCCTCTTCGGCCCAGAAACGGCCGAAGTCTCTGAAATGCGTGCCTCCATCCGTAATGTCGTGTCCATAACAGCTGCGTAAGTGTCGAAGTGCTGGGCGCCTATGGCAAGAAATAACTAGATGTCAAGTCCCTGCACGAACCTCTTTACCCTCTTCTCTTCAGTATCAACCAAGTACGGAGCATATCTGGACAACTATGTAAACCGGAAATCATACTCGGATACTGTCATCCCTGGAGTCTTGCGCAAAGCCTCAAAACTACGAGCTCTAGCATCACGAACGCTCTCGGGAAGGAAATGGGCTAGAAATACTGCTGTGAACTCCGCCCAAGTCATAGGAGGTAGACCTGCAGCTCGACCTCTCTCGACTGACTCACACCACATCTGTGCAAGGCCCTCCAAACGGAAACTCGTAAGCTCCACCCATCTATCGTCGGAACATTTGAGCGAACGGCAAATCCTAGCTAATTTGTCAAGGAATGTCTACGGATCCTCCGCTGCATCTGTGTCGGTGAAGACTGGGGGTCTCAGCCTCATGAAATCCTATAGCGATACTGGAATAGCCACGGTGGTAGTAGTAGGAGCAACTGACTTGGAAGAAGGTACTATAGTAGTCTGTGCTGCGGTAGGTACGTCCTCCGATCTCGGTGCACGACTGGACTCTACTAAGGATCCCACCATCTGTCTTAACTTTTGCATACCTCCCATTATCTATCGTAGCTCCTCCATATCAGACTCTATCCTATCCATACGGCCTGGGGAAGGTGGATCAGTCTGTCCATGCGGAGTAGGTACACCGTCCTGCTCGGTCCTCGTCTCGGACGAGCCTGCTCGGATCTTATCTCGGACGTCATCCCTCTGCACTCTCGTAGCATTCGGCGGCATAGTGGCTGGTATAGGAAACAGGATAATAAGAACAGTGCAATAGAATCATAGGATACACGGAATTGAAGAAGGAATTTTCAAGAAAGTATATCCTAAAGTCACCTAGGCGGAGTACCGTATCGCAAGTATGCCGCGGACATACACACGCTACGTTACCCTGCTTAAGTCACTTACTCCGTCTACCAAGGATCATCCTACACTCAGAAAGGTAAAACCTATCGCTCTGATACCAACTTTGTCACGACTCGAAAGGTATGGAACGTGACTGGTACTTAAGTTACGAAACGTCTCAAGGCATACGTAAAATAAGTAATCCAAAGCCCAGAAATCAAAACCCGATTAAGAAATAGAGTGAAGGAAAAACCAATTTATTGAAAGCGATTTAATTTATTAAGTCACATCAAGCTTTTTAAAAGAAACATCTATTTTTCCAAAAGTTTCGGCAGAGTCTCCTTTGTAAAAACAGGCCCCCAAACGGGTACAAAACATGAGTATATATGAATAACATGAAATAAGGCATCCCCAAGCGGGAGCTAGCTCTTCACCGAAGCGGACTCAAATCCCACGCAATATAAATCACCAATGTGCAAAAATAAGCATAAGAAGCACAAGTAAAAATATCATGTCGACTCAAGTGAGCTCGACCCCAAAATACAACTTAAAAGTCCACAAATCTCACAGCCTCGTCTCTAGGTCAATATACAACAATACAAATAGCAGGTACAGTAGATGTAGTACTCTAGATACAATGAATATACAAGGTGGTACAAAATAATATCACAACCCACCTACATGCAAAGGCCTCGAATCCAGGAAAAAGAGACAAAAGGAGCAAGTGCGTCCGCCGCTACTGTACTGACGGAGCGGACCTGCAAAAAGGCTGTGGCACAACGGGGGTGAGTTGCCAACTCGTGATTAATAAATAACATCTATAGAGGTTATCGCAAGCATGCGCGCAAGTGTCATAACATCATCAATACTGATATGGCATGATATACTAGCAAATATGTATGCAACATGAATCAATGTACAATACTAATCTGGCATGAAGTACTAGCAGGTATGTATGCAACATGAATCACCTCGTGATCTGAATATGTAGATATAAGAATCATTATTTCCCTCTTAGAAATATCTTTTGAAATATCAGCATAATATCAATAGAATAAACAGGAATCTGTGTCCAGTATCGACACCTTAATTCCCTCCCTGTGGTCGGTCGGTCTATCTTTCTCGTTCTTGTCGGCTCTATCTCGATCCGGCACCCGATCCGTCTCAAATCTCATGTATCCATATCACAGTATCTATGGCCTCAGTCGTCCGGCTGACCCACCTCAAGTATCAATATCTCAACATCTCACGGCCACGGTCGGTATCCTCTGGATATCCGCCGCGTCAACAATCACCGGTAGGTAGTCTTCCTCTGCCAGGCTCATCGTCTACAGCTCGATCTTCTTACCCCGGGGTACCTTACCGGGCCCACCATGTACCCGAGACGGTTCATCCAACTCCTCGAAACGGGTATCGAAAACCAACAGAAAACTCATGGTGGACGACACATACATCACTAGAAAACCGCAACTTGCAGATTTTGAAAAGGGTAATCAGTTTATAAATTCTTGCGGTTTTCCCCCAAAATCCAGAAATCTCATAAATCTCAAGAAAAACATCATCACATTTCAATGATAATGAATGCCTATAGTATCAATAAGTCAAACTGCAATGTATAACTAATAGGCTAGGCAAGAACGAATGATGTAATGAGATACATGCATATGAATAACAATCCTATATGTTTATCCTGAGGAATTTAGATGCAGTAACACAGGTTTAAGCATCATATATGGTGAAATGGTTCTAGATTTCAAGTTATACAAGTTATCTAGTGTTGTGGCATAGCAATTACCAAGGCGTGTGTGTCCGCATGAATAGTGCTCGTGCTGCATAAAAACCCTGGCAATGGTGCAAGTGTCTTATGACATGAGTCGGACACGTACGTAAATATATAGGACCATGAAAGTAGAAAGATGTTCAGGCAAGAATTATACTCATAACTACTAATACCACTAGAAGTCTTTTAAATTACTCAAACTATCGGGCGTCTTGCACCATCCAAACGATTGTCCCCCGTAGATATTACATCTACTCATCCGTGATATCGCGCTAGGTGTATCCGACCACCTGCTTTCCTTTCTCTGCGGCGCTCGAAGTCCCCGCCTACGAACCTAGAATTTACATAAAGTAACACACATAAGGCAAATCCTGCAAAAACGCGATATAACGATCAAAGGAAAAACTCGCGTTGGAAACTAAACGCGTATGCACTCGATACGTCAAAACGTGCATAACCTCACCAGAAACCACCCCGACTCGCTGTGTTGCGTAGTGCATCACTGACCCAACACAGAAAACACATGTGTCCCACGAGTTAAAAAGTATCGAAAAAGGGTTTTAAGTCCCAGATTTTGACTCGAGTGAAAATATAAAAAGTTGCATATACCAAAACCCTCAAATCTACAGCAGACTCCCACAGCCCAAACCCCAACACAAAATACCATCATCTGGCTGCAAATTGCGGCCAGAATGAATAAAACGGCGGCTAAAACATGGGTTGGGGGTCTTGTGTTCTGTGTGTGTGATCTAGGTCAAAAGATTATGCTCCAGTTAACTTGGATTTTATCTGAAGTACACGGGTCAATAGCAGATCTTAAAATGGCCAAAAGTCTACATTAAAATGCTAATTTACACTAAATTGAAACCTTATGGTATTTTAGTGAAATCTGGGGCAAATCTTAGGTTAAATGGCTTTAAAAACACTTAGTCAAGCTACACTAACCATAAAAATCATTACTTGGCCAAAACTCCACTTAAATCACCATAACTAGCACTAAAATCACATTAAACACCCATTTTTGCTCAAATAACCGTATTCTAGCGAAGAAAGAAGTTAAGTTTAAGAAATTATACCTCACTTGACCCTAGGTGTAAGAAGAAGAAGAAGAAGAGAAGGAGGAGAAGGGATTCTGCTGCAGCCGCTGTTTGCTATTGCTGCGGCTGCTTGCTACTGCTGCTGCTATTGTTGTGTTGTTGATGTTGCTGTTGTTAGTGTTGTTGATATTGCTGTTGGTGGTGGTGTTGCTGCTGCCCCAGATGCTGCTGTTGTTGTTGCTGCTGCTGATGCTGAAGCCGGTGCTGCTGATGTTGATGCTGAGGCTGGTGCTGCTGGTGTGTGTTTGCGTAAGTGAGAGGGAGAGAGGGATATGAGAGAGGGAACTGAGTGAAAATAATTGGTTTGAAACAAGGAAAGAAGTGAGAGTCAACCACTCTCTCTCCCCTCATTAATTAGCAAGCATGCTCAAGCCATCATGCTCCCTCTCTCTCACCTACTCAAGTCAACCCCTAACACTAATTTTATTTTCTTTTCTTTTTCTTTTAAAACAAATACCCTTAATTAAAATCAAATTAACTTAATTAAATGGGTTAGTCCACCATGGTTACTAAACATGGTTTTACCCCAAACTTAACCCTAGTTAACATGCACAAATGTGTGCAGTCCAAATTAAATTCTAATAAAATATTCATAAATTCAGATAAAATATTTGAAAACTGTTTTGGTAAACTTTTTACTAAAAACCCCACACATTAGAGCATAAATAACCCCTAACCACATTCTAAGGTGCTACAGATCCCTAAGGAGAAACTACACTTAAGGAGAAATATCTCTATACGACCCTTACAGCTTATAAAATTCAAAAGCCTTAAGTTACAGGGATCCAAGTTTGTTTCTTAAGCCATCATACCCATCCATAAGATTTATGCCCTACAAATAGCTCAATATTAACTCTTGTATACAATCCACAGACGTAAACAAAATATGATTCGACCAAGTTCCACTGGAGCTGAGTGATATTCCCAACACGGTGAATCACACTTGTAAGTCCTCTAGACTTGCAAAGAGAAAATACTCTTATAAGATCCTTACGACTTGCAAGAGAAAATACCACTTAGGAATCCCCATTAATCCTAAGGAGAAAATACACCTGCGAGATCCTCTCGACTTGTAGGGAGAAATGCCTTTATGAGACCTTTATGGCTCGTAAAGTCGAAAAGCCCTAGTTGGCAGAGATCTAAACCTGTCTTCTAGGCCACCTTTATCTAAATAGGCAATGGCAAATGATGAGTCACTCCTGGCGATATTCCAGTTGTAGCGATGCTAATGCCTAATCAGGTATAAAACTCCAAGTCCTCTCACGGCAAATGATGAGTCGCTCCTAGCAATATCCCAATTGTAGTGAAACTGATGCCAAAGCTGGTATCAGACTCAAAAAAAAGGCCGAAATGATAGGGCAACTCACAATAAAAATCAACGAGTAAATAAAATGAAATAGCCGAAATGATTGGGCACCACGAATAAATAGCCGAAATGATTGGGCAATCGTGACTTTCATACTAAGAAAAGCTGAAATGATAGAGCCTCGTGAAGAATAAAAAATTAATGATAAAATAAAAAATTTATGTCCTGTAGGTAGTTCGAATCTCGACTTCTGTAGACAGTTCATGGACATAGAATGAAAAGGAGTGATGTGTTTCCCCCACGCTCCGTCAAATGAATAACCAAGACTTGATAGAATACATACAGCCTAGAGACTATTTGGACGTCCCGCTTACTCCAGCAGAGTACAGACATGGTGTCAACAAAGCTTAAAGGTGCCAAAGAAAAAGTGGAGTGATGGCAAATTCCTAGCTCCAGATCTCGATGGAAACATCTACAGCCTGGATTATCTCGACATTCTATCTCATTCAAGCAGGGTGCAGACAAAACGTCAACAAGGACTAAAGGGTCAAATCAAAGTGAAGTAAAAGCATATTCCTAGGTTCGGGTCTTGATGGCAATACATACAAAGCCTAAAGACCATTAGATATTATCCCACCTCGGACAGATGCGGCTCTGACTTTCTTGGGACTCCTCAAAGAAAGAGGTCTGACCTCAAGGTAAAGCGCTACGGTCGAGCCTAAAGCTGAACTATCTGACGGCAATACGTACATACCGACCTAAGAAGGTTACTTGAGACGTTTTATCCTGCAGCGGTAGGATTCGATGATACAGTAAGTGCGCGGCAACTCTCCCCAACGACCCGAGTGGACGTGGATCGAGAAAAAATCTGCTGATGTAACGGTGCGATTGACTAAACCTAGAACCAAAAACCTAACGGACGCCTATATTAATAAGGGTTATGTACATTTGACATTAGTCTGAATTTGTCTTTATCTAAGGGTAAGATGAACTGAACACTCCGGAACAAGTAAACGAGCTAAGCTAAGCCATTTCAGCACAGAAAAAAAAGTGCAGATATAAAAGGAGAAGATGTTTTATATCCATATGTTAAAAAAAGGAACTACATACTGGAAATTGAAAACAACTATGAAGAAAATAAAAGAAAAAATTAAAACAAGCACTACTACATCATTCAGGATCTACAGTGGCAAAACACTAAAGTCGGGACATGGGTTTTCAAACTTAAAAGCAAGTTTAAGCAAGGCATCTTCAGCTTCAGCGACCATTTTGTTATGCATCTTCTCTCGGATACAAGTTTCAAGATCACCGCCGATATCCTCCACCCTCTGATACGAGGATATTATTGCTTTCTGTTGGAAAGCACGACACAGAATGGTGATGAGATCGTCTCTTCGTTTCTTCGAGATCATGCTCATCGGATATACTGAATGCACCTTGTCATCAGCATCGTTGAGTGCTTAGAGCGGCATAGCCTCAGAGAGCCCGGGTAAGGCTTCCCAGATTGATCTAACAACGATCTTTAGGAGGGCAGAGCGGTAAGGGAGTAATCGCCTAGTGTGATCCTCGAAGCGATGTACTACGGCGGCGCACTACGAGGCGATATATTCTTGACCTTGAAGGCGACGCTAAATGCGAATTTCTTTTTTAGAGAAAATTTCCTCGATAGAATACAAGCGTCCAGCTATGATACCTAAAAAGAAACCAGATGGGAAGTTAGCAAAAAGTGCTAGAATTACGAACTCCAAAAGTTAGTTGTTGAGACTTTGCCCGCGCACGCTTTTGTAGTTTTGAAGGAAATGGTTTTGGAAATACGGCGCACACGAGCTCGGTCTCGTTTTAAAATTTATAAACCGCAAGTGCATAGCGCGTTGTAGCAAGCCGGCAGGTACGGGTCGATCTATAGGAAATTGGTGATTAGAGATTGTTGTTTAAAGGTTCGAGAAGAAAGAATTTTGGTTTAGTCACAAAAATTAGAAAATACAGAAATATAAAACTAGGTTAAGAAAACGGCCGTGGCTCCGGTTCGGATGGTTGAATCGTGGCAATTTCTTCGACGCTCCCTTGATCATGAGTTGTTCTATCTTTGTATTGAATCCAATATAAAGCATGGCTTGTCAAGGCGTTTGCGAAGCACAAGTGATCAAGATATCGAAGTTTAACGTTAGAAACAAAACGAATCCGTATTGTCTCACTATTGTTTGTATGTCCAAACTTGAAGGATCAACACTAAGCACAAGGGTTAGCAAGCATACATCAACACCAAATACATAAATTAGCATATGAAAGCAAGTGACTTTAGCATTAAGCTTGCTAAGTGATTTGTGATAGTATAGGGTATATGAAATGAAAAAGTGTGTCAATCAAATTGTTAGCAAAATACCATATCTAACACTTAGCAATTTTAACACTTGTTGATTCTAACTTAAACATTGTAAAATGGAGACTAGGAGAGAATATGGTATATGATGAGATTACCATGTAACCATAAAATCAAAATACCATATCACACTAATACCATAAAACAATCTTGAAATTTTAATTTCATTTTAAGCACATTAAACATTTACAAGAGTATGGAGGAAGGCTTTGCCTTTCATCACCACCCTAAACATCACCACAACCAATTGAGCTACTCAAGCATCATAAAAAAATGAAAAACAACAAAAAGTTAAGAAGCAAATAAACAAAGAAAAACAACAATTCTTATTAACAAGAAAAGAAGTTGAGATACATGATAAGTTACTTGTTTAACCTCCTTAATGAAGCTCTCCAATGAGAGCTCCAAGAGGGAAGAAGAAGAAAACCATGGCTTGAGATCCACAGAACTCTCTTCAAAGCTAAACTAAAACTTGTACAAAAATCTTGAACAAAAGAATGGCTCCTCTCTCTGTGTTGAACTGCTGTATTTATAGGCTTTGAAATGAAAGTCCATAGGTGTTTTCCAAAGTGATATGAAGTTACAAAATTATCCCTGAAAAACGGAGACGTTTGGCGCCGATATAGCCACACTTCCGCCGCCATTCTTGACTAAAAGTCGCGGTGCCGCGGCTGTTTCTTGGAGTTGGGTTACCAATTTTCTTGTGTGTTCTCCTGACATGAAATGATAATTTTTGGATATATTTATATTCACTAACTCACATTGCTCATACGAATTTGAAGACGGAGATGATGGCAACATTTTCCTTTCACATCAAGACTTTATCATGTGATCCACTTATGCAACTTGCACAAGTCATGATTTACAAAGTCATGGTTGTCCCAAATGTGTGCCCACTTGCATATCACATTCAAACTTTCCTAATCATTAATCATGCCCACTTGTGTATCACATCCAAACTTTTCCAACTCATGAATCATGCCCACTTGTGTATCATGTGTGCTCATTTGTGTTCAATGCTCTATGTTCACACATGTACCATGTTGGACCAAAAAAGAATGAATTATTTGTACACCACTTTATTTGATGCAAACTTATTTGATTTGATCTGTATTCTCTCCCGTTTGCAGTTCCGGCTAAAAACCGTCGTTTCCGTTTATGTTGTGTACCGTCTGTAATGTTTTTGCCTGTGTACCTGTATTCTGTACTAATGAGCAGACAGAGATTTAATAGCACTGTTTATTAACAAAATAATAGAAAATGAGTGGTGTTAAAATGTAATAAATCGTGCTGGACAAATACCCCCAAACCTATCTTTTGCTCGTCCCGAGCAAAACAAAAATCTTAACCTCACTTTCTAAGGGAACGCGATTGCACTGAGCCCGTGCAACAAGCCGTTAAATCTCTAGGTGTCCATAGTAAGAGGAGTTTTGTCTCCTGAGGGTTTTCAGCGGATTGCACCCACGAAATCCCGTCAAGCTAGTTTCGTGAAGAAACGGTTGCTTCTAATATGAAGGTTTAGTATCAAACCTAGAAGTTCTATTACCCTAGTCAGAAACGTCCAACCCCTATTTTTCACCTCTCGCATCTTATTTAACATAAGTTCATATACGTTTTTACGTGATTGTGCGAATAGTGTTATTTAAGTTTTAAGAATTTCGATTAGGATCGTCATGTAATAAATACAGACCAGGAAAGACGTCTAAAAGATCACCTGAATTTGAAAAGACTTAAGATTTTCTCAAGTTTCATTCCCAAGTTAAATTTCAAGCCAGAAATTATATCATTTTAACAGAAATAAGTCTTATTCTTCACTCCTACCGTTTACCTTTTTTAATTCATACACACCTTTCGTGATCGTGCAAAAAGTCTTATAATCTTACAAATGAAACTTTCATATCTCCGCTAAAAAAATTGTTTATAATAGAAAACTTGTCCCTGCCAAGATTATTCCTTCACAAATAACCGTGAGGACTGTTAACTGGGAGAGAACACTTGCTTAGCTTGTTTTAGTTGGCGATTGGAGACTTAACGAGCTTTGAGTCAATGACTCCCAAACCAGATGGTTTTAGGGCATTAGGTGTGGAAACACCCCTAAGACTTAATTGTCCAGGTTATCAAAGCCACAAAACAAAAGACTTATTTTGTTGCATTTAAAATATTCTGAAAGCAGTGCGAACGGAGATATTTTCAGTTTTTCTTTTTAATTCCAAAGACGTGTTCGTGTGGATAAGGTGTGTAATCACTCCAACAAAGTTCCAGATGGGTTATTTTTCAGACTTAAGTTTCCATTAAAACTTTCAATAATATCCCTCATATCCACTGCACTTTATGAACTATTCTTGATATAACTTAATTCAGACCAAACATGCTTGATCCTAAAGATGCTTATCAACTTTCAAAAGTTTAAAGGCATTTCAGAATTTTCATCTAATTCTCAAAAACTCATGACACGTGTAAAGTGTTATAGAAGACGTATATTAGCTATGGTTAACTCAAATGTGGGTTATCTTTCGAGTTTTTAATCTCTCGAAAAGGATTTAGTTGTTTCTATCTTATCAACCGAACTGTCAGACTTCGAATCTAAGTTTTCCCATTAGCTATCTTGTCGGCAAAGATTTTATATTTTTGAAAAATGTTCAAATTTTTATGGGTTTTTCAATATATATGTAATGTGGAATTTACACATGATGTAGTAAAGTAAACGGAGTGCTCATCCCCAAACCTGGGTTTTACGATGTCCTCATCGTTGCCCCCGTCTCCGGTAGCTAGACTTAGACATCAGGGTGAGATTTTATTCACAAAAAGAAAAACCTAAGAGTGAATTACAATATTTACAAGTTAAGAGATTGCGTTAGTCTAGAAATTAGTACCAGCCATTCGAAAATTTTGTCGATATAAGACCAGGGCTGGTAAACGAAAAAGTATATGAAAAAGAAAAAGGAAATGTACATGTTAGTGGTATGGTTAGATATTAGTAAAGGGCATAGGTGCGTGAAAGTAGGGATCAAAAGATGTTGAATGTGAAAACGAAGTTTTGAAGGAGTCAAAGAATTGTTACCCTGATGAATTGTATGTTCAAGAAGCAAGTGTTGAGTTTCGATGTCAGGTTTGTTTAAAAACTGAAGTTCATACTAAAAAATTTCAGCAAAAGAAAGGTCCGTAGGTTGTTCCCAAAATGATCCTGACTCAAACTCACAAAGAATATCAAGTTCATCCGCAAATATCTCCTCAAAACTCGGCATGAAAGAATATTTCTCAAGGTTTTCTTCCTCCCTATCATCCTCCACAATCATATTCTCGTCGTTACAGCTCACATCTACCAGCTCAAATTCTCCCTTATCACATTCACATATGGGTAGGTCCATATCATCTAAAAATGTAGGTTCTCACTCTAAAGATTCGTCAAACCCTTCTTTAATTGGTAAAACTAAAGTTGTGGGTTTCATATCCTTGATTTTCTCTAACAAGATGTCCAACCATACCCGTCAAAATCACAAGTTTCTGTAGGGTTACTAGGCACTGTAACAAGGGTTAAGGAAGCATCAAACATGCCCGTTTAAAATTTTAGCCGTACCGAATACCCTAAGCAAGATCGTTACTAGAAAATTAGGGTTTCAAATGCAAGTAAACTATGTTTACAACTAAGTGAATACGATATACAACCTTTGTAGATCGGTCCTTCACTTCTATTGCTCCTTGTTGAAGTCCCTTCGCTGCGATCGTGGTTCTCCCGGACCCTTGCATGGCTTCACGAGGCGAAAGACGCATCCTTGCTTGAAGTCTTCGAGGCCAAAGATGATCTACGTCGAGGGGATGCCAACTCAAGCTTCTACTTCACTAACTTGAAAATTAGTGAAGCAAACACCCTAAACTAAAGTGCTAGTCTAGTAGAGGATGGAGAAATAGGAAGTGGGTTCTCTTTAGAATTTTATTTCTCACAAGCTTTCTCACTTTTGATCAAACCCTAGCAAGCTTTTTTCTTTTAACAAATGAAAAAGAAGATGAACTAAAGAAAGAGAAGAGGATAATGATCAAGTGAGAAGGCTAACCATGGTGAGTGAGTATCATATATTAACTCTTGTAGAGCCATAACCATAGCTAATCTAAATGGTTAGGTTAATAAAAAATCTAAGGTGAAGACAAAGGTAGTGGACTTTGTCAAAGCAAAGCAAGCTTCTACAAGCTTCATGCTCTTTCCAAAATTCCACCAATTTTGTAATTGCCTTAAATAATTATAACCCACCATAAAAATAGAATGGTGTATGTCTTGTACACCCATGTCATGGGTATCATCAACCATGATACTAAAAGAAAAACACATTTTAATATATATCACATATATATCAAAATTGTGTTCATGTGAGAAAAAACCTAAAGTGAACAAGTGTTAGTAAATGTAAACTAGTATATCTAATATACAATTATACACTTAATTATTAAATCAACACTTGACTTAATAATCCGGTCATATCTCATATAACCGGCTAACATCCATTGTATTGACTTATTGAATCAACACTTGATTCGATAACCCGGCTATATCATCTATAACCGACCGATACAAAAAGTCGCGAGAATAGAATACGGTATCACATACATGTATTATTCTCGGTGTCGCACATATCCCATATGCGCTCCTATTTCGTTTTGCCTGAGCCAGTAAAACCTCTATGTAGAACTCTAAAGACTCGCCAATACGCCGGCAGTAGGTGATGATCACATCAAGCACCCACAAGCCGTCAGCGGTACTAGCTGGACGTAACGGCTACCCGGGTATTGAGCTATCAGAAGATCAGCAAGCAAGCCCGCTCCAACTCCTGTAAAAGCCTGCCGGTAACACTTCCTGTACAGTCCGGTCTCCTCGTCTGATATGTTGCATATCAAGTCTAGGGGTGGTAAACGTCAGACCCCAATAACCGATAAGTCGTGCCGATATGAGGCTCATAACGGGTCGAGAAACTACTGGTAACACTTACCAGTAAATCTTTATATCAGCCCTGGCCAGGGACTTCCCTGTTACGGCCAATCGAGCACTGCGCAACATCAACCCCCAATACCGGGAGAGACGAAACCCCTCATATCGCTCATTTCCTCCATGTGACTCGAGACTGTACCCAAAAACCACCGTTTTGCACGCCCTCATGGACGTGGTAAGGTGGAAATCAAAGCACAGTGGGAATCACACAAGACTCTATGGAAATCAAAGCACGGTGGAAATCAAAGCTCAGTGGGAATCACACAAGACTCTATGGCGATCAACTATCTCCCGGATCAGGTGATACCGCCTCAGAATATGCCTGGATCGCTGATGGGACCTGGATTTCTTGGCCAAAGCAACCGCTCCATTGTTATCTCAATACAAAGGTATTGGATGCTCAATGAATGGAACCACTCCAAGTTCAGTAATGAACTTCTTGATCCAGACAGCCTCTTTGGCAGCATCGTTGGCAGCGATGTATTCAGACTCCATCGTCGAGTCTGCCACGGTTTCCTGCTTGGAACTCTTCCAGCTAACCGCCCCTCCGTAAAGGGTAAAGACATATCCCGACTGCGACTTAGAGTCGTCCTTATCACTCTGGAAGCTCGAATCGGTAAAGGACTCCACTTGGAGTTCTCCGTTACCATACACCAAGAGCATCTCTTTAGTCCTTCGCAAGTACTTGAGAATGCTCTTCACAGCTATCCAGTGACTCTCTCCAGGATCATCTTGATACCTACTCGCTACACTTAGTGAGTATGCTACATTGGGTCTGGTACATAGCATCGCCTACATGATAGAGCCTACAGCCGAAGCATAGTGTATCCCTTGCATGCGAGCTCTCTCCAAATCAGTCTTGGGAGACATCTCTTTGGAGAGAGTGAGCCCTGAGATCGTGGGTAAAAACCCATGTTTGGACTCTTCCATACTAAGCCTCTTCAGTATGGTGTCAATGTACCTGGATTGGGACAATCCCAATATCCTTTTAGATCTATCTCTATAGATCATAATTCCCAATATGCAGGAGGCATCACCAAGATCTTTCATTGAGAATCTTTGTGATAAGAAGAGCTTGACCGATTGCAGCATAGGAATGTCATTTCCTATCAAGAGTATGGCGTCCATGTACAATACGAGGAAGACAACCTTACTCTCTGCCTCCTTCTTGTAGATACAAGGTTCATCTACGTTTTTGACGAAATCAAACTCTTTGATAACAACGTCAAAACAGATGTTCCAACTCCGCGATGCTTGCTTTAATCCATAAATGGATTTAAGCAGCTTGCACACCTTCCCGCTGCTCCCACTATCTACGAAGCCCTCTGGCTGAGTCATGTACACGCACTCTTCTAAATCACCGTTTAGAAAGGCGGTCTTAACATCCATTTGCCAGATTTCTTAGTCATGATATGCAGCGATGGCAAGCATGATCCGGATGGATTTAAGCATAGCCACTGGAGAAAAGGTTTCGTCATAGTCCACACCTGGTCTTTGACGAAAACCCTTTGCAACAAGTCTAGCTTTGAAAGTCTCCACTTTCCTATCTACACCAAGTTTTTTCTTGAAGATCCACTTGCTCCCAATGGGTTTTACCCCTTCAGGAGCAACTTCCAAAGTCCACACTTTGTTGGTGTACATGGATTCCATCTCGGACCGCATTGCATCCAGCCATTTCACTGAGTCCCCACTCGTGATGGCCTGCTCGAAGCTAGTTGGGTCATCATCAACCATGATGCAATCCTCGCTCCCACCATCCATGAGAAAACCGTAGTATCTCTCAGGTGGGTGAGGAACCCTACTGGATCGGCGGAGTGGATGGGGTTCATCAGGAACTACGGAATCCTCTGGTTCCACCAGATCTTCTGCTGCAGCTTTTGTAGCTGGAACCTCTTCCAGTTCTACCTCATGACCACTAATCTCTCTTGCAAGAAATTCCTTTTCTAAAAAGGTGGCATGCCGAGAAACAAACACCCTTTGTTCCTCTTTGTGGTAGAAGATATACCCTTGTGAATTCTTAGGATATCCTACAAATTTGCATAGAACAGACCGTGCCTCGAGTTTGTCCGGATTTTGTCGTTTGACATAGGCTGGACAACCTCATATCTTTATATAGTTAAGACATGGTCTCTTCCCTTTCCATATCTCATATGGAGTGGTAGGCACAGATTTGGTGGGGGCCATATTCAATAGATGTATGGTTGTCTCTAGCGCATACCCCCAGAAAGAAATAGGTAACTCAACTGTGCTCATCATAGAGCGCACCATATCTAATAGGGTGTGGTTCCTCCGTTCTGATACACCGTTGTGCTGTGGTGTATATGGAGGAGTCAGCTGAGAGAGAATCCCATTCTCTTTTAGGAAGTCCAGGAATTCATTGCTCAAGTATTCACCTCCTCGATCGGATCGTAGGATTTTAATACTTTTTTCGGTTTGGTTCTCGACTTCTTGTTTATATTCTCTAAATTTCTCAAAAGCTTCAGACTTGTGTCTTATCAAGAACACATGTCTGTATCTTGAGAGATTGTCGGTGAATGTAATGAAGTATGAAGAACCATCCCTGGCATGTGTAGACATGGGACCGCATACATCACTATGTATCAGTCACAAGAGTTCGGTAACTCTTTCTCCGTGTCCCGTAAACGGAGTTTTGGTCATCTTGCCTTTGAGACATGACTGGCAAGTGTCATAAGATGAAAATTCGAACGGTTTCAAATATCCATCTTTATGTAACTTAGCTAGTCGTGTCGCATTGATGTGACCCAGTCTACAATGCCATAAGAAGGATTCGTTCAGTTCTGAACTCTTCCTCTTATGTGTGTTTGTTATGCTCAGAACTGTTGATTGATTTAGAACATAAATGCCATTGCACAACGTGCCTGATCCAACCAACTTTTGGTTTAGGAAAATGTTCATAACATTATCCTGTAATACAAAATTATATCCCTCTTTACTCAACAAAGAAACCGATATAATGTTGCATATCAGGTTCGGCATGAAATAACATTCGTTCAGAATCAATGTATTACCAGTTGGCAATACAAGGCAATATTCCCCGACGGTTTTAGCTGCAACAATTGCACTATTTCCAACCCTTATGTCTTTATCACCTTCTCCAAGTTCTCTACCTTTCCTAAGCCCATGTAACTGATTACATATATGGGATCCTGATCCGGTATCTAATACCCAGGACGTAGAGCAAATGGAGAAACAGTTCTCTGTAACGAACACACCCGAAGAAAATGCATCAACATGTACTTTCTTCATTCGGGTAGTATGAGAATCCTGGTATTCCCCTAAATCCTGTTCAGTCTTATAACTCTTATAAGAAAGAAAGGAACCAACGTTTCCCAGCACAGTATAACATGCGGGTTCGGTCAATACATCCATATTATTATCTTGATTAAGGCATGATAAGGTCGCTACCTGGAGAGAGAGAAGAAAACACTTTAGCGTATGCTCTTGCAAGATCAGATTGGTTATTATTTTATCTAATCAGGATGGCTCCCACTGTTTTTATCAAATCTTCCTTCAAACCCTAAAAGGAAAGACTAGCCGGGATTAATTACACCCTACAACTTCGCCAATCTTTCAGCCAGGCCAGTGTCGGTACTTTGAGGGAGGTTCCCCGTGCTTTCGCACGGACCTAATTAAAGTAAACCTCGTTTTCCCAGAGGCGTAACCCCGTTGACACCTTTCTAGACACCTACTTGATCGGCTAATTGTCCTGTGTAAAACTCTCCCGGGAGTAACAATTACTCGCAGTGGGTATCGGGATCCAACTATCTCATAGAAGGTATGCAATCTCATTGCAAATTTCAACACTTGAAATTCCCGATAATATTTTGCCCCTAACGTGCTATGACCTTGACGAAAGCCAACAAACCATAGCCCGCTAGTCAAGTTCAACCCGTACATTTCTTGACTGAATTAAACTCACCCGCACGACCCTTGACGAAAGCCAACAAAGCCGTACGACTACCCTAATCCAGTCGCATCATATGCTACAGATAAGCAGCATATAGCTACCGCACATAACACCTTGACGAAAGCCAACAAATGCAGCACGAATACTATATACAACTTATCTGAAATGACGGAGGGCTATGACAGGTTTTTCTGAAAACCTATTGCGTAATGAACTTGATATCGTTGTAGAATCATGTGAATTTTGAAATGGGGTGATTTTGAGGCTTTTATTAGTTTTTCTAAAGAGGTCACTCCCGGTGAAGGGATCTCGGCTCTTTCCTTATGGAATAAGGTGCAGGATATATCATATACATCGCTATGCAAAGCAAAACTCCAAAAGCAATCAAAAACAAACCGAATGTTGTAGCATCTGCCAGTTTTGCTAAAGAGGACACTCCCGGTAAAGGGATCTCGGCTCTTTCCTCATCAAATAAGGTGCGGGATATATCATATATATCGCTATACAAAGCAAAACTGTAGCTACCCTTTTTAAAAAATTTGATTCTACAACATCTTTTAGGTTTCTTTTCTTTCATTAATCACATTAATGAAGTCCCATCATTTAAGTCACCTAAACATCACAGATAAATACGACGTACACTTATGCCATCCGCATTCGCCTCGATGTCCCCTCGTGCACCGTTAGGTTAGGTAACTAACGGCAGAGCGGGGCAGGGCTAGCGCGGGTGTAAAACATAAGTAACGCCTATATAATATATCATATATACTATATACAGTATTTATCACATCACATCACATGATCACATCACAGATATCGCAGCAGAAGAAACATATGAAACATTGGATATACTAGGACGTCCGTGTTTTATTTTGAGCCTCTATAAAACACGGATTCCACGGTCGCGTTGAATAGCCAAACCAACACCCCTAGACCCCTACGAGAGCGGCAAGAAACCCTACCAATTCTAGAGTTAGGAGACCCGGACTCGACTCCTCGAGTTGGTCTCCCACTGGACTCTAGAACCCGGTTACTTGTGCTCTCCTCCTTGGGTCTATCCTAGTGCGGAAAAGTAAATAATATACAAATGGTGACAACAAGCTCATCCCGGAAGTGCCCCAATAAAAGAATATTACATACATTTTATTTTACATGAATGAAAATAAAAACTCTCATCTCACATAAAAAAAACCCGGCTATTCAAAACGCGACGATCCAATATAACATATTCAGCAGCAACACATAACATCACATTTCATCAACGTAAGTAAATATGCGCATCCCAATTGTCGTTGACATATAGCAACGAAACCGGTGATATCACATATTACACTTACGGTCACAGAAAAGAAAGTGTAAAACTACAACATTTGGAATCCACAGTCTCTTTAGACATCGTAAATCCGAAATATCACATATTTCGCATTTCATGCCTAACTGTGTGAATTCCACATATTGTATCACATTCCGGATATATAGACAGTATTAAACTTTCCGATCGAATAATCAAATACCCAAGATTTCCTAAATAGCTCAACACTTGAGCGGAGTTCAAAAATTCCAGAATACATCACAGTAGCAATGGTCCAGCCTTAGAAGGGTCAAGCCAACGCCTCATATGTGGCACGCCGTACTGCCTTAAACCCTAAGGTTCAAAAGGCAGTTCAAGACGGTCACATAATCGAGTTAAGGTTTGTTGTCTTCTAGAGGGTCCATCGCTTCACATGCACGTTTTTCTGAAAGATTTAAACCCGAGAAAAATTCAACACTTGAATGTTTTTCGTGCCGGGAAAAATTGAGTTAATGATATCCGTTCGAACATTTTAATAGTTTCTAAATATCCGGAAAACAAAACAAAATTAAATTCTCCGATCGAATCGACGATTACAAAATAAACCCCAAAATACTCAACACTTGAGTCAGAATAAAAAATACCCAGAAAGATATACTCACAGAAATAGACATTACTGTAGAAAAAACAAAGCCCATTGCTACAGTACGGCCGCGGATCCGAGAGGTATGACCGCGGTTCCGCGGTGGGTATTACTGTTCATGGTCTCGTTTTCTACAGTAATGTTTATATTTACCTGCTGATTTTTTTAGGTATTTTTAATTCAGAAAAAACACAGATTTTAAAAAATGTACAGAGAGGGGTTCATTTTGACATATTCGGGTTCGTTCGGTGTTTTAACTTCGTTAACACATCGCCTAATACTCTTGCTAGGCTCTGATACCACTGTAGGGTTACTAGGCACTCTAACAAGGGTTAAGGAAGCATCAAACATGCCCGTTTAAAATTTTAGCCGTGCCGAATACCCTAAGCAAGATCTTTACTAGATAATTAGGGTTTCAAATGCAAGTAAACTATGTTTACAACTAAGTGAATACGATATACAACCTTTTTAGATCGGTCCTTCACTTCTATTGCTCCTTGTTGAAGTCCCTTCGCTGCGATCGTAGTTCTCCCGGACCCTTGCATGGCTTCACGAGGCGAAAAAAGCGTCCTTGCTTGAAATCTTCGAGGCCGAAGATGATCTACGTCGAGGGGATGCCAACTCAAGCTTCTACTTCACTAACTTGAGAATTAGTGAAGCAAACACCCTAAACTAAAGTGCTAGTCTAGTAGAGGATGGAGAAATAGGAAGTGGGTTCTCTTTAGAATTTTATTTCTCACAAGCTTTCTCACTTTTGATCAAACCCTAGCAAGCTTTTTTCTTTTAACAAATGAAGAAGAAGATGAACTAAAGAAAGAGAAGAGCATAATGATCAAGTGAGAAGGCTAACCATGGTGAGTGAGTATCATATACTAACTCTTGTAGAGCCATAACCATAGCTAATCTAAATGGTTAGGTTAATAAAAAAATCTAAGGTGAAGACAAAGGTAGTGGACTTTGTCAAAGCAAAGCAAGCTTCTACAAGCTTCAAGCTCTTTCCAAAATTCCACCAATTTTGTAATTACTTTAAATAATTATAACCCACCATAAAAATAGAATGGTGTATGTCTTATACACCCATGTCATGTGTATCATCAACCATGATACTAAAAGAAAAACACATTTTAATATATATCACATATATATCAAAATTGTGTTCATGTGAGAAAAAACCTAAAGTGAACAAGTGTTAGTAAATGTAAACTAGTATATCTAATATACAATTATACACTTAATTATTAAATCAACACTTGACTTAATAATCCGGTCATATCTCATATAACCGACTAACATCCATTGTATCGACTTATCGAATCAACACTTGATTCGATAACCCGGCTATATCATATATAACCGACCGATACAAAAAGTCGCGAGAATAGAATACGGTATCACATACACGCATTATTCTCGGTGTCGCACATATCACATATGCGCTCCTATTTCGTTTTGCCTGAGCCAGTAAAACCTTTATGTAGGACTCTAAAGACTCGTCAATACGCCGGCAGTAGGTGATGATCACATCAAGCACCCACAAGCCGTCAGCGGTACTAGCTGGACGTAACGGCTACCCGGGTATTGAGCGATCAGAAGATCAGCAAGCAAGCCCGCTCCAACTCCTGTAAAAGCCTGCCGGTAACACTTCTCGTACAGTCCGGTCTCCTCGTCTGATATGTTGCATATCAAGTCTAGGGGTGGTAAATGTCAGACCCCAATAACCGATAAGTCGTGCCGATATGAGGCTCATAACGGGTCGAGAAACTACTGGTAACACTTACCAGTAAATCTTTATATCAGCCCTGGCCAGGGACTTCCCTGTTACGGCCAATCGAGCACTGCGCAACATCAACCCCCAATACCGGGAGAGACGAAACCCCTCCTATCGCTCATTGCCTCCATATGACTCGGGACTGTACACAAAAACCACCGTTTTGCACTCCCTCATGGACGTGGTAAGGTGGAAATCAAAGCACAGTGGGAATCACACAAGACTCTATGACGATCTCGGGTATACAGACTAACTTGCACAAGTGTCACCAGAGAACTACCATCTGACGTGTTGTATAATACCATCTGGGAGTTCTCGGCGAGTCCGTCCAGTGTACCCAGTCTCCACTGAGCACCCGTATACCATCTCTGATGTCAAACACCAATGGATATGGGATCATCCATTGCCCATCTCATGGGTCGAGAAGCATATACGCTAGTCTACACTAGTATATCGATGCCCCGTCTCGATACACCTACGAATAGGGACCTTGAAGGATGTACTTGTGGACTACCATGTCCCCACTAGTATGATCCGCATCATAGTCCAGGTAGTCAAGTACACATCCTAAGGGCTTTACCAACATGTAACTATAAGACAGTATAAAGAGACAAGTATACATGTTAAAGTAAAGTGCAACCAGATAGCATACTATCATATCGAGCAAGAAAGTCCTCTCTATATATGTCCAAGCATCCAATATAATATACATCATCTGTACAATACTGGCCTCTAGGGCATACATTCAACTAATAGTTTCCTCCTCTAAAATTTCTTCCATATAATCAGTCGGTGTAAGAATATCATCTTCAAGTAGTATATAAGTTAAATTATCCTCAAGATCACAAGTGATAAGAAGCCTATTTGGTACCTGAAGACTAGTGCTGGACTGATTCGGAGGGTTTTCTTGTTTGTCCTGATAACACTCAGTTAACTCAATTATATCATCATCATCTATGAAATCATCAAAATTTGTTTGATCTTTTATCTCACTCAGCTGACTTCTTAGATGACAGATATTGACTTTATTGGGTTCAAATTAACTGTGTTCACTCCTGGAATCTTCACAGCTAAATGTTTCACTTGTTCGTCGATTCTACCCAATGATTGAGCTTGAGCATGAAACAATTGATCAGATTGTTGTATGAATATGGCTAGCGTCGAAGCTATTTGATTCTCGAATGCAATCATCACTTCAATACCTTTCTCTAAAGCGGTCAACTTAGCATCCATCTCACTATCATACCCTAATGACGTGCCAATTGTTTCAAGAAAGGAAGGTTGTGATGGTAGTGATGCTAAAGTAGTCATCTTGTCGACCTCTTTCTTCAAGTTTTCAATAATTTGATCTATGTTTGAAGTGGGATTAAGTTCAAGAGTGTTCGGTGGGTGACCGATATCAAAATTCTGGTACGGTTGGCCACCCCCTAGGAAAGAAAGGTTTTCATGAATATAAGAAGAATATTGGCAATTTGAACAAACGAATTGGGTCTAGGTATTAACAAAAGAATATGGATCGTGAAGAATCGAATCGAACTGAGTAGTATCCATATCAATAAATATTCACAAAATTACAAAAACAAAGAATATCACACCCCCTAGCGGTCGATATTATGCTAAGTCAACTAGACCTGCTCAAGAACCTGATTGTCGAAGTAAAATTGTGTCGAGAAACGGGCTCAAGATATACGGATCACGAAGCCAGATAAGTGTAGAGATAAGGAGAGGTTGTCCAACGCTTTCACGAAATTCCTTAATTAGAATAACCCTTTCTTTTTTAGTGATTGCGCCGAACACTAGCCTTAGACACCTTGTGAATAATATAGAATTAAGCGGTGTTCTAAACACAAATAACTTGCCCTATTGAGCGCGAATCCTTAAAGTCAGAGTTCAAATTGATTTTAAAATTACTGTGGGTATGCAAGAATGCAGTTTTGTGATTTGTGGGCCACGGAAAAAGGTGATGAAATCTGTTACCATATCTTATTTGGTTCTCGCGCCTTTAATATCCGTATTAAGATGCAAATGTGCAAATCAATAAAAGAATTTAAGCAAATCAAGAAAGAAAGAAAATCTTTTTCTTTTTAGGCTTAAGCACTGCAACAAATACGGGTTAGTTCTCAGTTCTATTGGCGGCAAATTTTGTGAAGAATCCTGCAGAAGATAGAATAATGGAATGCGTCGGATTTGAGCGAAGGTATTAGAAAAATGCGCACCGATGTGATTGGGGTTAAGAAACCACCGTTAAAGTGATCATGAGTGCTTGAATGTTCGCTTGCGCGGGTCAAACTACCCGGATCTTTGGCACTGTAGTTCACAAACTCCTTGTTATTGAAATTGAACCTTGCTCCGTACGATCGCTGCTCGTAATTCTATTGAAATATGAAAATGTCATAAAATACGATATTTAATGCAAAAAAAGATATATATGGACAATTAGTTGAACACACAATTGTGAAATTTTGCATATACCAATAGATCACAAATGGAACAAAGAAGTAAACACAAAGAAATTGGGGAAAATTGAGAAAGTGGGGCATCAATTTGCGGCCCAAATGAATAAATCGGCGGACAACTGTTCATATCAGTTTTTTGCATTTTTATACCGCCCAATTTTTATCACATTGCTTATCGGTAGGTACTCTTGAGCCGTGTTTGCTAGTCAAATTGCAGGATACAGGTTCTCGGCTCTGAACAGTGAAATAGATGGAAAAGCACGACAAATTCCGGATTACTACCAACCACAGATAAAACACATGACTCCGCTCTCTATCCGTATGTTGCCGCACACCAGTTTAAGAGACAAAATGGCAAATCAATGTCATTTTCATGCACAAAGCTCAATGGCAACACAAGATCCAACATATCTACGCGGAGCTCGAGAAAATCATGGCAAAAATATCCACATCACATCACCTTTTGATCAACAGAAATTCTGGAAAAATCGTGAAGAAAATCAGAGAAAAAACATATACCAGACTAATGGGCACAGCAGACCAGGGAAGTACACAAAAGCCCATGACCCAACTCCCCTATAGGGCCGCGGATCCACGGCCAATAGGGGGTCTAGGCCGCGGATCCACGGCCATACAGGCGCCGCAGCTGATGAGTTTTCAAGGGGTGTTTGGTCTTTTCATGTTAATCCAGAATGTTGCCCTAGAATTTCTGTTTCCTGCCTATAAATAGTCCAGAACTTGCCAAAGCCAAGGATCCATAATCTTGTATTTAGATTTTAGAATACATTTGTTGTTCTTCTTCCTCCCCTCATCTCTTCTCCATTAAAAACTTGTAGTGAGCTTTTGTGAGTGAAGAATGAATAAAGGAGTTCTTGTTCTTACCATGCTTATCTTGTTGTAATTGTTAATTATTATTGCTTGTATTTTTCATTTGCTAATCTAGTTGTTGTTATTTGTTGTTTGTTTCTTTCTTGTTCTCTTTTTTCTTTATCCTTAAACAACAATGATGCTTAAGCTTGATCCTTGCCAAAGTGAGGTCTCATATAGCTAGTTGTAATCTTCTAACCTCTTCTTTCTATCTTCCTCCTTTTGTTTTATTTTCTTTTTCCTATAATGGGTGAGTAGTTTTTATACTTGTTAGGGTAGGATAAGGAAATTTTGAGAGAAGGAAATCTCTCTCACTCTTTTCTTTCCCAACATCTTGATTCGAACTCCCGTTAATTGAACCACAATCCGCTCCCTACGGCACCCTATCCTACATGATAGCGGTGATTCCTTAGTGAGACCGGTTGTGGTTGAATTAACCGGAGGTTAAGGCTAAGAGCCAAGAATGAACGGACAAGCACCAAAAGGAAGAACTTATGCGTTGGAAAGCCTAGCTTATACTCGCAAGTTCCTTCCTAGTCGTGCTAATCCCCGTTGTTGCCGATTACCGTAACACCGATATTAATAGTGGCAACGAAAGAAGTGAGCGACTCCCAACTCAAACTAACCTAATCCTAACCCTAACAAGCTCTCTTTATATATCATTTTAGCATATAGTTAATCTCAAAACAAACCTAGACATTTGGACTTAACTCGTTAAAGTACATAGAAAAAGATTCCCATCTCCCTGCGGACGACCCGTACTCAACCGGCTAGCTACAAGCGAAACCGTCTTGATTGCGGTAACAAACTAAGCATGCAAAAACTCTACCAATCAAATGGCGCCGTTGCCGGGGAGACGGTAGTTTATTTCTTTGTGTAATTTCGGGTTAATTTGTGAATATAAAGCTAACCGAAAAAAACCAAAACAAAAAAATATACATTGTAAAAAAAATCATCTTGTTATTTTTGATTAGTTTTTGTGCAAGTGTGCAGGATAAAACGAAGTTCAAGTTCAGTGCCAAAGACGTGGGAAGTTAGACCCATATCACGGAAAAACGGTCTATTGAAAGATTCTGGAGCAGATCCAGTAAGCAAATCAAGATTCAGGAGCTCCAGAAAAGAAGAGGACAGACAAGGCAGCACAAACCAAAATTCCATAGCCCCAACGCCACTATCTTGCCGCGGAACCGCGTCATAAGCAAGCTTAGGCCGCGGAACCGCGGCCACTTAGTGCCCTCTGCATCTCAAAATTTCTGTGAGTCTTTCTCTTCTCTCCCCCACTCCTCTGAACTCCACTAAACTGTGTTTTCTGCAGCATTCTTTGCGCAAACTCTCTTCCCCCTTCTAATAAATTATTTTTGTGCAGGATTCTTTGCGCCGCGCTAAAAATAAAAATTGTTTGCAGTTGATTGTTACTGCTTTGCATATATTAATACGGACTTTAAGGGGCTTGAAACCAATTCAGATTGGGTGGGGATTTCATCACCCTTCCCAGGACCCCAGAAATCACAAAAAGCATATGCATTGACCATTGCTTAAATTAAAAAATACTAGACTCAGCCCTAAGGACTTCGTGCTCAATAGGACAGAGGACTAATTACAGACATCGGCCGTTTATCCTATCCTGACTTTTGCGGTGTCTAGGCAAGTGTGTCCAAGGCAAGTGGTTACTTAATTAGGACCACTACTTACGTAGTGGGGAGCCTCCCACTTACCTGGCACTTACCTGGCCACAATTGTTGGAGAAGAGGCGGTTTGAGGTCCTATTTCTAGCCCTTTGGAACAGTTAGGAGCTGTCTAGCTGACCTAGGTGACCCTAGATCTAGGTGTGATTGTGCATATCTTGTTTGTGATTGCTTGAAGCCCGTAAGCCCGTACATATTTCTGTAAAGATCTTTCTAAAAAAAAGAAGAAGAAAAAAAAACACAAAACCAAAAACTTTTATAAAATCTTGCCCTTTGTCGCCAGAATCCATTTTTTCACCCACCACCCATCGTATTTCTCCATTGACGTTTTCTTACCCTCACCTTCTCCTCTTTGACTATACTAACTCGTTTAGTGTATGTCCGCTTGGACTCGGGACACTAGCGCCCGCCTAGTCCGCGTTATGTTAGTCGCTACCGACTACGCGATCGACTCAGACATCGAAACTTCATCCACGCCTCTTTCACCCTTACCTTTGCGGGCCAACTCCGACGTTGACCGGAATTCTGTTCATACATCCTCACCTTCACCATCACCAACCTCTTCTTCCGCGATGTCAGGATTTAATCCAAACATCTCTTTGACTCCCCCGGGATTGACTCCACCTCCTATGGAGGCAACTAACCCACCACCACCGTCTGTTGTAGCGCCGCAACGAATCGCGCTCCAGGATCGTTTCTATCCCACCCGTTCTGCACTTCCCACCTGTCTTTCTCTTCCACCGGCCAATGGGGATAATTTTGAAATTAAGCCCCATTAACATGCTTCCGAAATTTCATGGGCTTGAATCTGAAGATGCCTATATCTTCATCAACAAGTTCCAAAATGTTTGTGCCGTGATGAAAACTACCCAGTTGTCGGATGATGCTATACGGCTACGGGTCATTCCGTTCACTTTATGCGATCTTGCTGAAAAATGGCAGTATAGCACCGCTTCCCACTCCATAACCAGTTGGGACGAGTTTGTGAAAGCGTTTCTCAAGAAATTCTATCCGAATCATAAAACCGCAAGGATCCATAACGAAATCAACCAATTCTCTCAGCTTCCTTCTGAACCCTTCTGGAAGTGCTTTGACCGGTATAAAGACCTTCTTGTTCAGTGTCCTCACCATGGTATCGAGAAATGGCAACTTTGCCAAACTTTATACGAGGGCCTGAACCCAGCAACCAAGTAGTTGTTGGAAACCATTTGTCAAGGCCACTTCCTATCGAAATCTGACGAGGAAGCGTGGCAATTCTTCGACGACCTTGCGGAACAAACGCTTCAATGGGAGAGCACTAGACCAACTACTTCTTCTTTTTCCTCCACTTCTACTGGTCAGTCTAGGGTAGGAATTCACCAACTCGATGTCTCTATTGCGATGAAAGATGAAATAGCTGCAATAACGAGAAAACTTGAGGCGATAGAGAGCAAATTTTCATCTCCTTCTCCTGCCTCTGTTCTTCCACTTCGTACCATTTGTGCTTGTTGTTTCGATCCTTCTCACTTAACCGAAGAGTGTCCTTACAATCCACCATCTCAAGGACAGGATCAGGTTAATGCTGCATTTCAGCAAAGACCGAGGAATGATCCATACTCTTCCACCTACAATCCCGGTTGGAGGAACCACCCCAATTTCTCCTGGAATCAGAATTAGCATCAATTCCAAGGCAACAATTTCCAGAGGCCCCCTCCTCCGCAATAACAAGCGCAACAACAAACTCAACAACAGTTTCAGCAGCCCTTCCAACCCCAACATTTTCAAAATCAGACAAACAACTTTGCACCCAACAATTCTTTTCCACAAAACAACTTTGTTCCGTCAAATAACGATAAGGTTTCCTCGCTAGAACGAAGTCTAGAGGCGTTCGTTAAACAATCGACACAATCCACTGCCAACATCCAGTCGTCTATTCAGTGTTTGGTGCAACACATTGCTGCACACGGGCAAAGCATCAAGACCATCGAAGCCCAGATTGCACTGCTGAATGCGGCGTTAAGCGAGCGAGAAAAGGGGAAGCTTCCATCTCAACCACTCCCAAATCCCGGTCACCCACATAATGTACATGTTGCTCTTGAACAACAGAACCATAATGTGAGTGTCGTGACTACATTGAGATCGGGAAGAATGCTGCACAACAACATCAGAACAGCAATTGAGGATAATGACACCCCGGCCGCTTCTTCTTCTTCTTCTTCGTCTTCTGAGCCTATTCTCCATTCTTCAAAAGTCTCTTCTTCTTCTTCTGCTCTGAACGGACCCACTTCTCACTCCACGAAAACACCAGCTCTAGGATCCGTTCCAGCTCCACAATCTCCTCCACAAGCATTGGACTCAACCAATTTTAAAACGTTCTATTTCCAAACCGGTTGAGGTCCAATAAACAAAATCCACAAATGGAGAAGATTCTGGAGTTGTTTAAGCAGGTTAACATTAACATTCCCCTTTTAGATGTTGTCCAACAAGTCCCGTCCTACGCGAAAATCTTAAAGGACTTGTGCACGAAAAAGAGGAAGTCTCAGGTACCCAAGAAAGTTTTCTTGGCTAGTGCTGTGAGTGATGCTCTTACCCAATCTTTACCGCAAAAACGGAAGGACCCTGGCTGTCCTACGATTTCTATTACCATTGGGGATAAGAACATCAACCGCGCACTATTAGATCTTGGTGCCAGTGTTAACCTGCTTCCGTACTCAGTATATGAGCAATTAGGTGTAGGAGAACTGAAACCCACACACTGTACTCTCCAAATGGCCGACCGATCGATCACCCATCCTAGGGGTGAGCTAGAGGATGTGTTAATCAAGGTTGGGGACTTCATATTCCACGTTGACTTCATTGTATTAGACACACAGCCTGTAGCTAACCCACGGAATCAAATTCCGGTGATACTCGGTCGCCCATTCCTTGCAACCTCAACATTCGGGACGAACAAATGATAAGTTTGGGGGTATTTGTTCATATCAGTTTTTTGCATTTTTATACCGCCCAATTTTTATCACATTGCTTATCGGTAGGTACTCTTGAGCCGTGTTTGCTAGTCAAATTGCAGGATACAGGTTCTCGGCTCTGAACAGTGAAATTGATGGAAAAGCACGACAAATTCCGGATTACTGCCAACCACAGATAAATACGGGTCTCTGCTCTCTATCCGTATGTTGCCGCACACCAGTTTAAGAGACAAAATGGCAAATCAATGTCATTTTCATGCACAAAGCTCAATGGCAACACAAGATCCAACATATCTACGCGGAGCTCGAGAAAATCATGGCAAAAAGATCCACATCACATCATCTTTTGATCAACAGAAATTCTGGAAAATTCGTAAAGAAAATCTGAGAAAAAACATATACCAGACTAATGGACACAGCAGACCAGGGAAGTACACAAGAGCCCATGACCCAACTCCCCTATAGGGCCGCGGATCCGCGGCCAATAGGGGGTCTAGGCCGCGGATCCGCGGCCGTACAGGCACCGCAGCTGATGAGTTTTCAAGGGGTGTTTGGTCTTCTCATGTTGATCCAGAATGTTGCCCTAGAATTTCTGTTTCGTGCCTATAAATATTCCAGAACTTGCCAAAGCCAAGGGTCCATAATCTTGTATTTAGATTTTAGAATACATGTGTTGTTCTTCTTCCTCCTCTCATCTCTTCTCCATTAAAAACTTGTAGTGAGCTTTTGTGAGTGAAGAATGAATAAAGGAGTTCTTGTTCTTACCATGCTTATCTTGTTGTAATTGTTAATTATAATTGCTTGTATTTTTCATTTGCTAATCTAGTTGTTGTTATTTGTTGTTTGTTTCTTTCTTGTTCTCTTTTTTCTTTATCCTTAAACAACAATGATGCTTAAGCTTGATCCTTGCCAAAGTGAGCTCTCAAATAGCTAGTTGTAATCTTCTAACCTCTTTCTTTCTATCTTTCTCCTTTTGTTTTATTTTCTTTTTCCTATAATGAGTGAGTAGTTTTCATACTTGTTAGGGTAGGATAAGGAAAGTTTGAGAGAAGGAAATCTCGCTCACTCTTTTCTTGCCCAACATCTTGATTCGGACTCCCGTTAATTGAACCACAATCCGCTCTCTACGGTACCCTATCCTACATGATAGCGGTGATTCCTTAGTGAGACCGGTTGTAGTTGAATTAACCGGAGGTTAAGGCTAAGAGCCAAGAACGGACGGACAAGCACCAAAAGGAAGAACTTATGCGTTGGAAAGCCTAGCTTATACTCGCAAGTTCCTTCCTAGTCGTGCTAATCCCCGTTGTTGCTGATTACCATAACACCGATATTAAGAGTGGCAACGAAAGAAGTGAGCGACTCCTAACTCAAACTAACCTAATCCTAACCCTAAGAAGCTCTCTTTATATATCATTTTAGCACATAGTTAATCTCAAAACAAACCTGGACATTTGGACTTAACTCGTTAAAGCACATAGAAAAAGATTCACATCTCCCTGCGGACGACCCGTACTCAACCGGCTAGCTACAAGCGAAACCATCTTGATTGCGGTAACAAACTAAGCACGCAAAAACTCTACCAATCAACAACCTTTTGAGTTGGTGTTCTAACTTTGTACTGTGTACTTCTAGTCCTATTAGTGTCCTAATGTTATATGCAAAATGTTATAATTAAACTCAGTGTGACAGCAGATCAAAACGACAGAGAACAAATGTTAGAAAAGTTAGTTTTGTTTGTTTTGATTTTGAAATTTTTTTAGTTAAAGTTAGTTTGTTAGTATGTATATACAATTGAACCAGAAATAACAACCCCTAATGATTACAGCTTTCCCGGCAACGGCGCTAAAAACTTGTTGGGACTTTACCCGCGCACGCTTTTGTAGTTTTGAAGGAAATGGTTTTGGAAATGCGGCGCACACGAGCTCGGTCTCATTTTAAAATTTATAAACCGCAAGTGCACGGTGCGTTATAGCAAGCCGGCAAATACGGGTCGATCCACAGGGAATTGGTGATTAATGATTTTTGTTTAAAGGTTCGAGAAGAAAGAATTTGGGTTTAGTCACAAAAATTAGAAAATACGGAAATATAGAACTAGGTTAAGAAAATGGTCGTGGCTCCGGTTCGGATGGTTGAATCGCGGCAATTTCTTCGACGCTCCCTTGATCATGAGTTGTTCCATCCTTATGTTGAATCCGACATGAAGCATGGCTTATCAAGGCGTTTGCGAAGCACAAGTCATCAGGATATCGAAGCTTAACGCTAGAAATGAAACGAATCCGTATTGTCTCACTTACAGTTTGTATTTCCAAACTTAAAGTATCAACACTAAGCACAAGGGTTAGCAAGCATACATCAACACCAAATATACAAACTAGCATATAAGAGCAAGTGGCTTTAGCATTAAGCTTGCTAAGTGATTTGTGATAGTATAGGGTATATGAAATGAAGAAGTGTAACAATCAACTTGTTAGCAAAATACCATATCTAACACCTAGCAACTTTAACACTAGTTGATTCTAACTTAAACATTGTAAAATGGAGACTAGGAGAGAATATGGTATATGATGAGGTTACCATGAAACCATAAAATCAAAATACCATATCACACCAATACCACAAAACAATCTTGAAATTATAATCTCATTTTAAGCATGTTAAACATTTACAAGAGAATGGAGGAAGGTTTTTCCTTTCATCACCACCCTAACCATCACCATAACTAATTGAACTACTCAAGCATCATCAAAAGAAAATGAAAAACAACAAGAAGTTAAGAAGCAAATAAATAAAGAAAAACAACAATTCTTATTAATAAGTAAAGAATTTGAGTTACATGATAGGTTACTTGTTCAACCTCCTTAATGAAGCTCTCCAGTGAGAGCTCTAATAGGGAAGAAGAAGAAGAAAACCATGGGTTGAGCTCCACACAATTCTCTTCAAAGCTAAACTAAAACTTGTACAAAAATCTTGAACAAATGAATGAATCTTGAACAAAAGAATGGCTCCTCTTTCTGTGCTGAACTGCTGTATTTATAGGCTTTGAAATAAAAGTCCAGGGGTGTTTTCCAAAGTGATATGAAGTTACAAAACTACCCATGAAAAACGGAGACGTTTGGCGCCAATATGGTCGCGCTTCCGCCACCATTCTTGACTAAAAGTCACGGTTCCGCTGCCGTTTCTTGGAGTTGGGTTACCAATTTTCTTATGTGTTCTCCTGACATGAAATGATGATTTTTGGATATGTTTATATTCACTAACTCACACTGGATTGCTCATACGAATTTGAAGACAGAGATGATGGCAACATTTTCCTTTCACATCAAGACTTTATCATGTGATCCACTTGTGCAATTTGCACAAGTCATGATTCACAAAGTCATGACTGTCCCAAATGTGTGCCCACTTGCATATCACATCCAAACTTTCCTAATCATGAATCATGCCCACTTGTGTATCACATCCAAACTTTTCCAACTCATGAATCATGCCCACTTGTGTATCATGTGTGCTCATTTGTGTTCAATACTATGTGTTCGCACATGTACCATGTTGGACCCAAAATGAATGATTTATGTGTACACCACTTTATTTGATGCAAACTTATTTGACCTGATTTGTATTCTGTCCCATTTGCATTTCCGGCTAAAAACCGTCGTTTCCATTTATATTGTGTACCGTCTTTAGTATTTTTTCCTGTGTACCTGTATTCTGTACTAATGAGCAGACAGAGATTTAATAGCACTTTTTATTAACAAAATGATAGAAAATGAGCGGTATTAAAATATAATAAACCGTGTCGAACATTAGTCGACCCTACAGAATCAAAATAGTGGCTCATTAAAATTGGTGCATGTGTCCAATGAAAAGATCTAAAAAATTCTTCTCAAATAAATGCTGGAGTTAAACTCCAAAACGACCCTAAATGGGATAATATTCAATAAATTTTTATCAGAGCTTAGCTCTGTTTAAATTAAAAATGATGATGATGAGTTAAATCCAAAATTTCCTTTTGGAGGTGCTTAAAAATAAGTATCGGATCTAAGATATGTAATAAAACGGTGTTAAACTCCAAAATTCCCCAATAGGGAAATACCCGAATCGGCATTAAAGACAAACCTTTTAGAAAAAATTATTCAAGAACGCTCAAAATTTAAGCGTCAGATTCAAAATCTGCAATTAAAAATGGAACACCAAAATTCCCAAAGGGAATATTCAAATTGAGCATCAGAGCTAAGCTCTGTTAATGGATAAATTTCCAAAATCAAACATATGAGATAATCTCTGCTAATATCGATGTTTACCAGAAATTTTGACAAGACCAAGTCTGTTCGAAAGATTTTAAAGATAAAGAACTAAGCTTCAATGACAGAGCTAAGCTCTAAAAAGGAGAATTAAATTTTAAAAGAAAGAAGAAGATAATAGAGATGCGGCCATCTCCTAAGGCTTAATGTCCTATTTATAGGGATGTGGGGTCAGTTCAGATCCCCCACATCCTGAAGATGATCGGACGGGTTAGGGGTTGGAGACCGTTGCACCCACGTGCAAGACATCCTATCTCAATGGGGTGGCGAAAAACACTCTAAACCTTGCACGTGAGCGCTAAGATCATATAATATGGCAGCGCACGCGTGCAAGGTGTAGAGTGTTTTTTGTCACCACATTGAGATAGGAATACGCATGCTTGTCAGGCGTACTACAGATCCCCCTGCCTAGGGTAGGCTGGGGTTTATTGATTGTGGGGATCCGAATCTCCAGCAGCCGCGGACTAAGCTGTCGTTAATTACCCCTCGCCTTTGGAACGAGAGAACCTCCGATTAACGGGTTAAACTAGTCATGCGAACTCAATGTGCAATGTTGTGTTTTGAAGGGGTTATGGATATATTGTGGGCCCCGCAGAGTTTTTACGGGGGTCCCGCTACTCGGATAGCTGGCTGGGGGTCAAGGGGGCTAGCAGCCCCCTTACGGAGTGCGGGGCAACGCCCCGTTAGAAATTTTTTTCTAACAGGGACAATGTCGTAGAGTATGTATGTGTGTGTGTGTGTGTATACATATATATATATAAGGGAAAAGGGTATCCAAAGGATGCGTGGGAGAAAGCGCTCGGGCGCTAGCGCTAGCGCTTTGGGCGCTAGGGCGCTAGCGCTAGCGCCTCACGTGCCAGGCACTGGGGCGCTCGGGCACTAGCGTTTGGGGCGTTGGCTCTTTGGGCGCTTTGAGCGCTAGCGTCCCATGTGCCAGGCACGTGGGCGCTCGGGCGCTAGCGCTCTGAGTACAAGGGCGCTAGCGCTTTGAGAGGCAAAAGGGACTTCGTCCCTGCAATGGGAGTTGTACTCCCATAAAGGAACACTTATTATTTTGTGTGTGTGTGTGTGTGTGTGTGTGTGAAGAGTTAAACTTCTAGGATATTTTGAGGCTGATGAAGGGGCTTCTCCCCTTGAGCCATGGATCTTCCCCAAAGTGAGGCTTCTGGAGATGGGTCTCCTTCTTCTTCCTGTCGTTTGGCCGGATCTTGGATAAAGGGGGTGAGACTTAAAAATCTCCCCTTTTAAGATCTAATGGCAGATCCAAGTTTCCCTTTGTGGGTTTTGTGGTGAAAAAATATTTAGTTTTGGAAAAGGAAGAGTAAAACTCTTGATTTAATTCAAAAGAAAGAAGAAGGTTTTAGAACCTTGAGGAAGGAGAAAGAGGCACAGGCCCTAATTTTTGGGAAATGAAAAGTCTATACTTTATTCATCATCATGTTGCCTTATATAGGCTTACATATTTACATATAGCCCCTTGGGCTTTACAAAATGGCATTTTGCCCATCCCATGGCTCATGTGCCATTTCTTTTTACACATAAGCCATGGGCTTTACAAAAATTTGGCTTTATGCCCATTCATGCATAAAAAAAATTACATTAAAATTATTTATTACAAGATTTTATGTTGGCATGGGGGAAGCTGGCCGCGAGCTCGACTTGGGCATGGGCCCGCTTGACCTGGGCTTGGGCCCACCTGGCTTGGGGTTGACCTTGACTTTGACTTGGTCAACCGGGGTACAAATTTTGACCCCAACAAAGTGCCCCACATCAATAAATGCACACCACATATGTGGGTCGTGTGCATGAAATTGATGGATCTTCTTTCGCGTAGAGGCGACTTGCTTTAGTTCCCACCTTTTGGGATGCACTGCCCTTTTACAACATGGACGGTCGACGCTTGACGCGTCTACGAGACGGAGTGTCTGTGGTAGACGTTTCCCTGGCCCGGAGTGATTTAGTTCCCGCTTTGTAGGAAGCCTGTACTGTCCTTTTTACGACATGGACGGTCGACGCTTGACGCGTCTCCGAGACGGAGTGTCCGTGGTAGACTTTTCTCTGGCCCGGAGTGATCTGGTTCCTGCTTTGTAGGAAGCCTGCACTGCCCTTTTTGCGACATGGACTATCGACGCTCTGATCCGGAGCGATTTGGTTCCCGATTTGTGGGAAGCCTGCACTGCCCTTTTTGCGACATGGACGGTCGACGCTTGACGCGTCTCCGAGACGGAGTGTTCGTGGTAGACTTTCCCCTGACCCGGAGTGATCTGGTTCCTACTTTGTAGGAAGCCTGCACTGCCCTTTTTGCGACATGGACGGTCGACGCTCTGATCCGGAGCGATTTGGTTATCGATTTGTAGGAAGCCTGCACTGCCCTTTTTGCGACATGGACGGTCGACGTTGACGCGTCTCCGAGACGGAGTGTCCGTGGTAGACTTTTTCCTAGCCCGGAGTGATTTGGTTCCTGCTTTGTAGGAATCCTGCACTGCCCTTTTTGCGACAAGGACGGTCGACGCTCTGATCCGGAGGGATTTGGTTTCCGATTTGTGGAAAGCTTGCACTGCACTTTTTGCGACATGGACGGTCGACGCTCTAATACGGAGCGATTTGGTTCCCGATTTGTGGGAAGCCTGCACTGCCCTTTTTGCGACATGGCCGATCGACGCTCTGATCCGGAGCGATTTGGTTCCCAATTTGTGGGAAGCCTGCACTGCCCTTTTTGCGACATGGACTGTCGACGCCCTGATCCAGAGCAATTTGGTTCCCGATTTGTTGGAAGCCTGCACTGCCCTTTTTACGACATGGACGGTCGACGCTTGACGCGTCTCCGAGACGGAGTGTCCGTGGTAGACTTTTCCCTGGCCCGGAGTGATCTGGTTCCTGCTTTGTAGGAAGCCTGCACTTCCCTTTTTGCGACATGGACGGTTGACGCTCTGATCCAGAGTGATTTGGTTCCCGATTTGTGGGAAGCCTGCACTGCCCTTTTTACGACATGGACGGTCGACGCTCTATTTGACTTGCTCTGCTTCCTGCAGTGTCAGGGATGAACTTGACTTGCTCCGCTTCTTGCGGTGTCGAGATTGGATTCTGACTTGCTCCGCTTTCTGCGGTGTCGAAGTTGAAATTGACTTGTTGATTGTGATTTTTCAGCATCGCTATACTGGAATATGGTATAAGTATACGGTAGCGCCCCGACCCTCAATCCGAGGGAAAACGCGGAACAAAAACTTTTACAACTGGCGCTATCGCATACTATAACCCGGATCTTGCCATTAACGCTAAACTAGCTAACTACTAAGATGATAGAATGGCTATACCGATCGATCCGTGTCGTTCGGTCTTTAGCCATCATCCCACGCTCCTCATGGCATCTCCGGTCTCCTGTCTCCTCATCGAGGTGGCACCACGTCATCGGATCTTTATACGGGCTCCCGTCTCTATACCGAGGAAACTCGGACATGAAGTATGGTAACCGACATGTCCAAGATGAAGTAGAGAATGAGTGGAATACTTTGTCTCAATACACTCTTTGGTTCTCATCACATAAGAGGATAAAAGTGGAGGTTGAAGAAGATGCTAAGAGTTGAAGAGTGTGAGCTCAAGGAAAATCTAGTGAGCAAAAACCAAGTCTCAAAAATTAACCCCCTTGGCTGTCCACTAATTTTGTGTGTGATATATATGAGGTTTTGTGTTGGAAAAACAAAGAAAATATCTTTCCAAAATATCTCCAACTCAACCCTAAAAGATCACACCCAAAACAAAACACCATTAAATCTATCATGACTCACTAAGTGACTCATTAGCATGAGTCACTGGTGAATATGCTAGAAGAAATGTGTCATCCAAATGAGTCACACTTTCCAAAACACATTTAAACATTTAAACTAAAATGTTTAACAAAGAGAAATGCATCTTCTAAAGTAATCTCGTAACGGATTACGAGAATACCCCTCACCAGTAAATACATACCTGTATCCGTATTCCGACCGAATACGAATACAATGAGACTAAAATATTCTGACTCAGTATAATACATGGATCTGGCTTAAACCAAAGGCTACCAGTATTATCTGTCCGAAACACGACACGTGCACAAGTGCACGTGCATGTTCGAACCCTGCCATAAAACCATACGGCCTCTACAACGTTTCGCCCGAACTTGGGAAACAATCTGTGGGGGACTCGAAAGACTCGTCAATACTCTGGCAGTGGGTTTAACCACAAGCACATCAGCGGCACTAGCTGTGCGTAACAGCTGCCCATGTATTGACAGAAAGGGAAGCTGATGAGCGAACTCATCCTGAAACCTTACTGAGCCAATCAGTGACAATATCCGTACAGTCCGGTCCATTCGTCTATGAGCATCGCATATCGGGCCTAGGGGGCTGGTAACGTCAGACCCCCAATAGCTGTATAAGTCGTGTCAAAGTGTAGCCCAGAACTCCTTGAGATACTACTGGAGTACCTACTAATAAATCTCCTGCCTCGGCCAAGGGCTTTGTGTAATGGCTCTCCTAGACACAGCGCGATTTCACCCCCAATACCGGGAGAGACGAATCCCCTGCCGATCCGCTCACTGCCTCCATGTGGCTCGGGACTGTACCCAACTAAAACCTGTTTGCACGACTCCTTTGAGCCTTGGTAGGGTAATAATCAAAGCACAGTGGGAACTCACACACGACAAATGACGATCTCAGGTCCATGAACTAACCTGTACACATGTCACCAGGGAACTACTATCTGACGCTAAGTATAATACCAACTAGCAGGTTCCCGGCGAGTCCTGTCCGGTACACTCATAACCTAATGAGCACCTGTATACATCTTAGGTGAACCAACTGACACCAGTGGCTTGTGAAACCAGCCACCGCCCCTCGTCGGGGTCTCGACTGTATACACTAGTCTACTCCGGAGTATCGATGCCCTGTCTCAAAACTCCCACGACTAGGGACCACTTTGAGGATGTCAAGCAAGATCCTATGGGCTCTATTAACGTGTAATAGTGATCTATAATGTCACCTAAAGCAGTACACTATGATAAAGATAAACCAGATAGCATACTATCATCTCGAGTAAGACTGTCCTACCGGTGTAGGTCCTCCCTCAATCATTGCAATCACGTACCTGCGATCCAATAATTGACTTTGATGGCACTATATCCAACAATCTTCCACTTGCACTTAAGGCTAATTATTGCGATGTCGCATACTCACAGCCCGTGTGATACCGAACACCCAACTCCTCTACTAATAAGTTTCACAAAGATCATTTGTAAAGCTCTTGTGTTCGAGAATTAGCCTCAGTGAGTGGATCCGCCCTGATGTTTCTTTCTATGTCTCTCTTAATCTCAAGTTCGCGGAGAAAAGCCATCTCCCGAATTGAGTAATACCTATCTTAGAATATGTCTGGATATCTGATGGGACCTAGTTCATAAATGAACTCCAAATCCAAACTTCTTAGACTGTATTTTCAACTGAACCTAATCAGTATCCTGCACCATACCTCCCACAGTATCCTATTGGACCACCTGTTCATAATACTGCCCCTCGTCAGAGGGAAAACTATAACTCTGACAATCACTATGTCATCCATGTTACCTTGAAAGCCTGGAATGATAACCGTCTCCCGAAGGAGGCTGCCATCATCAAATCCCTAGAACATCCACTTATGTTCTAAAACTGCTTCCCAATGTTTCTCCAGGATTGGATTAATATCAACCTATTGCATCTAGTGCAAAAACAACATCTGGTGTGGTACTTGACATCTGATGATTGACTCAATTTCCTAAGCAAGTGATCTGCCAATCATGCACATCCCTCTCCCCTTTAGTCTGTAAGACACCTTTAGAGAGGGTGACTCCATCACCTGTAGGTACACCACCATGCCAAGAGTCATCTATTCTAAATACCTTTAGAATACTGTCAAGGTACCCAGATTGGGAAACTACCCAAATCTAGATCTAAAACCATAGATCTAGTAACCAGAATGTATGATATTATATCCATATCTTGTGTGGAGAAACAACTGTGTGACAACCACAGTATAACCGATCGTAGGATAGGAATCTCACTTCCTACAAAGTGCATGTCATCCAAATGCCAGGACATCACACCCTACTACCTTCTTAACAGATCCATCCCTTATTCTGATGAAGTCAAAGCCCATGACTGTCACATCAAAAATAGATGATCTATCTCCGCTATATCTGCTTTAGTCTATAAATAGACATAAGCTACTTGCCCACTATGCTTCCGCTGCTCCCACTGACTACGATAACCTTCTGGCAGAATAATATATTCGTGCACTTCTAAAGCTAGTTTAGAATGACGTTATACTTATCCTCCTGCTGGGTTTCATAGTCTGGAACAACAGCAATGGCATGTCTGGGTAAACAAGAACCTCCCTGTCACCGTCCTTGAGGCTACTGGAGTACCTCTCGGTTGCCTGAGGTTACCCACCATATCTTCGGAGTGGCTAATGGAATGTCAAACCTGATTGAATGTTTAGGTTCTTATTAAATTTTCTGTAATCGTTTGCGGTTCTGGAATCTCTTCCAGTTCTACCATACTCTCACTACTGTTTTCTGAAAAAATCCATTTTACTAAAACTGTGGCAAGTCAAGAACAATATCTCTATTGATCTTCCAGATGGTAGAAAGTCAACCCTCGTCATAGCCTGGGTCAACCCACAAACTGCCATTACAGAAACATGCCTTGAGTTATCCAGAGTCTGTTTTTAAGCATAAGTCGGACAACTCCCCGTACCTTAACATCGTTAAGATATGAACCATTCTATATCCAATATAGGAACTTTGGCACTGATTTAATTGGAACCAGATTCAAACCATGCAGCTGTCTCCAGTGCATGTCAACTAAATGGAGAGAGGCAAATCAGCATTACTCAACTTAGGAGTTCATCCAATTATGAGTAACCCGAAAGAGAAACAAGTTTCTCAAAACTAATACTATCAACTGAATACCAATCACAAGTATCTACATCTTCAATCACTTTGAAGAATCCCAATGCCTGCGACACCTGGTTCTCTACTTTATTCTTATACCTATAACTTCTCAAAACTTAGACCTTGTATTTCTACGAAACACTTGTCTAAAAACTAGAGAAGACACAAGTAAACCTAATACAGTACGAGGACCATCCCCTTTGTCCTGATGGACACTGGACAACATACAATACTCTATATGAGTCCCCTGAGTCGAATAACTCAAACCCTGTGCATCGTAGGTTGAAAACTGTACTTATGGTTAAGAACTACTCCGCTGTTCAATGCTCCTTACCTAACCATCAACTGATATAGGTAAATGTCATGGACATAATTTCAACAAGTTATATCTCACTTTATAAAAATAAACGTACAGATATACCAGTTTGAAATTGGTGCACAACAACGAATACTCAAAACCAAATACTTGCCTTCCGGAAAAAACCCAGGTGATTTCCTCAAATATCACCAATTACAACGAATTCCGATATAATGAGGATGATCACCTAATTCCCAAAAACTTACTCCCACTCATCATCTGTAAAACCATACAGATGTGAGAATCATACCTGATAAATACATACCCTGGAGCAAGCATCTAATTGGGAAATCGGTTTTCCTTTAACAATGCACAGTGAAACTGAAACATGAATATGTTTCGAAGGGGTATCTTGGTATTCATAGTAATGCCTCTTCCATAATCCAATTCATGACTATAACCGTATATTTCGTTGCCATCTCTCCAAATCTCTTTATTTGTCTTTAGTCATTACCTTCTGTACATCATCGTTAAGCTAAATGGTTTTCTTCCTTCCCTACCTTTCGGCACCAGCCTATGGTTTGGAAGAAAACTATCCAATAAGCGTAATAGGTTTACCCTCCTAGACCAAGGAGTACTCGCAACCTGAGAGAAGGTGATGATAAAAGACAACTGAATAATACCTTATTCTATTCCTCCTGAACCGGAGAAAAGCAAAGGTGAAATAGGAGTGGCGATGATGTACGCGGTTTGGTCGTGAATGATACTTGTCGCATTTTACTTTGCCCTCTTTCTAATCCCTTCATATGTCTTTACATATTACCTTCTGTACACCCTACTTAGGCTAATTGGTTTTCTCCTTTCCCTACCTTTTGGCACATGCCTATGGTTTGGAAGAAGACTATCCAATAAGCGTAATAGGTGTACTCTCCTAAACCAAGGAGCCCTCACAACCTGAGAGAAGGTGATGATAAAAGACAACTGAATAAACCAATTCTATCTCTCCAGAACCTGAATCCATCCTCGAAGATGTCCCTTCGAGTTCGTATATAACCATATGATGGATTTATCCAATGGATGTAGATGTTCGTAGTAATACGAGGTGTTCTGGACAAATGCAAAGGGTAAAAGAAGGAGTAGCAATGATGTATGCAACTCAGACAATCCAAAAGCCAGTATTTTAAGAAGGTTAGGTCAACTTGGTCACTGAGTCATAGTCAAGGGTCGGGACATGGTCGCTGCCAAAGAGAGAGAGAAAAGAAACACTTTGCGTGCACTCTAATCTAGATCAAAATGGTTATCACTTTATCTAATCAGGAAACCTCCCGCTGTATCGTCAAATTCTCCTCCAAACCTGAAAGAAGAATTAGTCGGGATCACCCGAAGAGTAAACCAACTCATCAGTGGGAATCGGGATCCAACTATCATCGCATGATAACGTGAAGGAATCCACTCACGTTATCACACTCCAGAAGGTATGCGCATGCCTGGTAAGTTTCAGTTTCTTTAGAAACTCCCGATATGAATTTTTACTCCATGCTCTTATGACCTTGACGAAGGCCAACAAATCATAAGTCACATGTCAAGTTCTACCCGTCATTTTCTTGTTAATTTGAACTCACTTGTACATACCCCTGCAGTTGGCCAAATGGCAGTACGACTGTCTCAAACCAACTCATCTATCTATGCAACAGAAAGGCAACAAGTAGCTACCATTCACTATGCCTTGATGAAGGCCAACAAACATAGCATGAATACTACGTGCTACCCGTATGAAACAACAGAGGGCTACAGCTGGTTTTTGGCGAAAACCCTTTAACGTAATATACTTGATCTCGTTGAAAGAACCTGATAGCTTTTTACAAATATATAGCGGCGAAAACCTTTGCTAAAGAGGTCACTCCTGGTGAAGGGATCTCGGCTCTTTCCTCGTGGAATGAGGTGCAGGATATTCCAACTGAATACCGCGATGCAAAGCAAACAAGTAATCGACTATAGTGAAGTTATTACCCTGACGCAAACTTCTGCCCAAGGGATCACTCCCGGTGAAGGGATCTCGGCCCTTGCCTCGTAGAATGAGGTGCAGGATATTCCAACTGAATACCACTGTGCAAAACAAAAGAAAACGTCCTTGTAATAACACTTTTTGAAAACTGTTCCAACAACGTCAAACAGGTTTGTTTTTCTTTGCATTGATCAAAATCAACGCAGTCCCATCAATTAATCACACCAGAAAAGAACGAAAATAAAATGTACGTATATGCCATCCACATTCGCCACTGGGTCCCGTCATCACCCGTTAGGTTACTTAACTAACGACAGAGCGGGGACTGGACTACCGCGGGTGTAAAACATATACAACATCTACTAGTATATATTCCAATATACAATAATCACTTCAGGCGTGATAAATGCAACATTACAGAAAAGTAATAAGCATCACAGAACAATACAGATAATCTGGGATCCCCGGGTTTCACAGAGCCGCTGCTGAAACCCGACGTTCCCCTGGTCATGTGGATAGCCTGTGCAATGAAACCTAGACCCCTACGAGTGCGGCAAGTTACCCGCCAAAACCTGAAGCGAGGCAGCCCCCTTCAGCAAAGTGAATGAACCACCCGGCACTTCACGGAATCCGGCAACTTGAGCACCCTGTTCATATTATAATATTGCATTATTTTATTCCCCATTCTTATACGTTTTATAATAAACAGGTGCTTTTGACGCATGTCTGCTACATATTACAGGATACAGGTTCTTGGAGCGAAAACAGTGAAAAAGACAAAAGATGATACAAAAGAGGGACTTTTGACCAACAAGTAGAAGGATCCTAGTCAAGCCTAGACGAAGAACAGTTCACAATCAACAAGGCAACACAAGGTCCAAAATGTCAATGCAAACGGCTAAAAGACCAATACAAGTTTTCACTGAAGAGCTGGAGAAGGACCAGAAGCCAAAAGGAGAAAAGAAATAAAGAATTAAAAAGCCCAAGCAGCATAGAAGCAAACCCAAAAGTTTCCAGACACAACTCCCCAGTTTGGCCGCGGAACCGCGACCAAACCCAGGCTGGGGCCGCGGTTCCGCGGCCATCAGACGCACGTGTCGGTTCATATTTCTTCTGGCGGTGCGTAGGTTGGGATTTTTCGTGGGCATATCTGTAATAGCACATGCGCGAGAATTTGTAACCCTAGTTTTCCTATTTCCTTATAAATATGTAATCAAAATACTGTAAAAGGGATGCCTCTTTTCAATAAATAAAATTCAGATTCCTTGGAAGATTAAGAGCATCATTCTTATAAGTATCTTTTATTTTCTGCAGTAGTATTCTAAATTAATTCTTGCCTTAGATAAATCCTTCCATTGTCCTAGTTTAATCTAGTGTAGTCTTTCTTAAACTGCAGTAGGTAAGTAAATTTAAAATGTTGTTTTTAAAAGATCCCCTAATGAGCGAGTAATTTCCTCGCTTGTTAGGGTTAGGAATAAGGGAGGGATTGAGAGATGAATATCTCTCATCTCTTTCAAGCCCAATAATTTGTAATAACTAGAACTTCATGCACGCATGCATGATCCTCTCCCTACGGCACCCTACCCACGAGGTAACGGTGAAACCGTAGTATAAAGGACCGGACATGCATGACTTCCATGAAGGTTAGAACAATTAGTAGGAAAGGACGGACAAGGATCTAGAGGAAGAAAACTTCGTTTCTTCCCAATCATCTTAATCCCCTTTACTAATAATTGTTATAACTTCTAAAAAGATTTAATTGAGGGCATTGAAAAAGGTGTTAATATTAATCTTATCAAACTCACCTTAAACCTAATCCTAGCAAGTCTCTTGATCATCGTACAACTTAGTTTTTAGATTCAATTAAAAGACCAAACAACCATTGGAATCAGCTCGTAAGAACACTTAGGAAAATTACACATCCCTGTGGACCGACCCGTATTCACCGGCTAGCTGCAAAGCGACGCCGTTTCTGATTGCGGTAAAATATTTTTGGTGGTCGTAAAATCTCTTTCAATCACACCCCTCCTTAGGTCAACCTGTACCCCCTACGAGTGCGGCGAATAGTCTGCCAATTCTAGAGTGAGATCCCCTCCCTCTCAAAGCCATGAGACGCGGACCCATTGTCCTCCAGAACCCGGTTATCCGTGCACTCCGTCGCGGGGTAAACCTAGTAAAGAAATGAAAATATGTACACCGGGTACATCGACCTCAACCCGGTCGTGTCCCAAAAGAATAATATACAAACAGGCAGCGACGGCAGTCCACATATTGGACACTCGCCCCGCAATATCAAATGTACAAATAAATCCAAACTGCACTACCATTGCACTCAGCTATCCACCACGACAAATCCGCAACATCACAGCACAACACAGAACATCAACGCGAATGTCACGTTCGCAAACCCGTCTAAAAGGACTATAGCAATTAGACAAGGTTTACAGATCGAATGACATTCATGGTCGGAGATATAATGTAAGTACTGTAAGCTAACATATTTAAAATTCTGATCGACAAAATTTCCCGAAGTGGGCCCCAAGTACAACTCCAGTACTCAAACAAAATTTGGGCCAAAAAAATACTCCAGAAACCACAATTCCACATGAAAGACACCCAGAAGAAAAATGGTGCACTGAAGCTCCAAAACGGCGACGGAACCGCGGCCAATAAAAGGTTTGTGTGGCGGTTCCGCGGCATTCTTAAAGATTCGGTCGACCAAATTTCTACAGTAGTCTTAGAAAAGCCTGCATGATTTTCTGACATACCCAAAATAATTTTTAGACCAGTTTAAAAATTCGACAGAAACTTTATCATGAAAAATGCGGTTTTGGAAATTTCATTCGATCGATGTTTTAAACATGTTAGAATAAGCTAGTAAAGGTTAATGGCGTGGCTCTGATACCATGTAAGTATACGGTAGCGCCCCGACCCTCAATCCAAGGCCAAACATGGAATAAAAACTTTTACAACTGGCGCTATCGCATACTATAACCCGGATCTTGCCATTAACGCTAAACTAGCTAACTACTAAGATGATAGAATGGCTATACCGATCGATCCGTGTCCTTCGGTCTTTAGCCATCATCCCACGCTCCTCGCGGCATCTCCGGTCTTCTGTCTCCTCATCGAGGTGGCACCACGTCATCGGATCTTTATACGGACTCCCGCCTTTATACCAAGGCAACTCGGACATAAAGTATGGTAACTGACATGTCCAAGATGAAGTAGAGAATGAGTGGAATACTTTGTATCAATACACTCTTTGGTTCTCATCACATGAGAGGGTAAGAGTGGAGGTTGAAGAAGATGCTAAGAGTTGAAGAGTGTGAGCTCAAGGAAAATCTAGTGAGCAAAAACCAAGTCTCAAAAATTAACCCCCTTGGCTGTCCACTAATTTTGTGTGTGATATATATGAGGTTTTGTGTTGGAAAAATAAAGAAAATATCTTTCCAAAATATCTCCAACTCAACCCTAAAAAATCACACCCAAAACAAGACACCATTAATTCTATCATGACTCACTAAGTGACTCATTAGCATGAGTCACTGGTGAATATGCTAGAAGAAATGTGTCATCCAAATGAGTCACACTTTCCAAAACACATTTAAAAATTTAAACTAAAATGTTTAACAAAGAGAAATGCATCTTCTAAAGTAATCTCGTAACGGATTACGAGAATACCCCTCACCAGTAAATACATACTTGTATCCGTATTCCGACCGAATACGAATACAATGAGACTAAAATATTCTGACTCTGTATAATACATGGATCCGGCTTAAACCAAAGCCTACCAGTATTATCTGTCTGAAACACGACACGTGCACAAGTGCACGTGCATGTTCGAACCCTGCCATAAAACCATACGGCCTCTACAACGTTTCACCCGAACTTGGGAAACAATCTGTGGGGGACTCTAAAGACTCTTCAATACTCTGGCAGTGGGTTTAACCACAAGCACGTCAGCCGCACTAGCTGTGCGTAACGGCTGCCCATGTATTGACAGAAAGGGAAGCTGATGAGCGAACTCATCCTGAAACCCTACTGAGCCTATCAGTGACAATATCCGTACAGTCTGATCCGTTCGTCTATGAGCATCTCATATCGGGCCTAGGGGGCTGGTAACGTCAGACCCCCAATAGTTGTATAAGTCGTGTCAGAGTGTAGCCCAGAACACCTTGAGATACTACTGGAGTACCTACCAGTAAATCTCCTGCCTCGGCCGAGGGCTTTGTATAATGGCTCTCCTAGACACAGTGCGATCTCACCCCCAATACCGGGAGAGACGAATCCCCTGCCGATCCGCTCACTGCCTCCATGTGGCTCGGGACTGTACCCAACTAAAACCTGTTTGTACGACTCATTTGAGCCGTGGTAGGGTAATAATCAAAGCACAGTGGGAACTCACACACGACAAATGACGATCTCAGGTCGATGAACTAACCTGTACACATGTCACCAGGGAACTGCTATCTGACGCTAGGTATAATACCAACTAGCAGGTTCCCGACGAGTCCTGTCCGGTGCACTCATAACCTAATGAGCACCTGTATACATCTTAGGTGAACCAACTGACACTAGTGGCTTGTGAGACCTGCCACCGCCCCTCGTCGGGGTCTCGACTGTATACACTAGTCTACTCCGAAGTATCGATGCCTTGTTTCGAAACTCCCACGACTAGGGACCACTTTGAGGATGTGCTTATAGACTACCCAACTCTCACGTATATGATCGCCATCATACTGTTGGTAGTCAAGCAGGATCCTATGGGCTCTATCAACGTGTAATAGTGATCTATAATGTCACCTAAAGCAGTACACGATAATAAAGATAAACCAGATAGCATACTATCATCTCCTGTAAGATTGTCCTACCGGTATAGGTCCTCCTTCAATCATTGCAATCACGTACCTGCGATCCAATAATTGACTTTGAGGGCACTATATCCAACATATGGTACCAGAAGCGAACCATCATTTTCCATGAGAGGATTTGGGGATTTTTGTTTTGGTTGGCATCTGCATTGCTGCACTGGAATAATGCCAGGAGAAACTCATCATTTGCCCCGGGAGGATTTGGGAATTGCTTTTTGCATGGCATCAGTATCGCTACACTGGAATATGGTACCAGGAGCGTATTATCATTTGCGCTTGCTTATCAGGAAGCGATGGCTTAGGAGACAGGTTTTAGGTCCCTATTACCTAAGACTTTTCAATTTTGTGAGTCGTAAGGGTCTCACAAAGCATTTTCTCCCTACGGGTCGTAAGGATCCCGTAGGTGTATTTTCTCCTTAGGAGTCATGGGGACTCCTAAGTGTGTTGCTCCTTTGTGAGTCGTAAGGATCTCACGCGGGAATTTTCTCCTCACAAAGTCGAGAGGACTTTGTGGGTGCATTTCATCTCTTTTTCACGACTTTGCTCCCTTTCGGGTTTTCACAAACTCGCCGGCAGTCCTACTGTTTTTACTCACAGAGCCCTTTCGGGTTTTCATCCGTGCCCATTTTGCTTGTGGACATACCTTTTTTTTAATCTTCACCGTCGGTGGGACTTTGAATATGATCCCACTGGTAGGACCTGGGAAGGATTGGGATTGTTTTACGCCCGTGGATTGTATACGGTTCTGCAGGATGTATGATCCAGACCGTAGGGCCGGAAAAATTTCGGGACTTTATCGGCGTCTGCATCGCTGCACTGGAATATGGTACCATGAGCGACTCATCATTCGCCGTTGGGGTATGGGATTTGGAATTTGGTTGGCGTCTGCATCGCTGCACTGGAATATGGTACCAGGAGCGACTCATCATTCGCCATTTGAGAGTTTGGGTTTGGTTGGCGTCTGCATCGTTGCACTGGAATATGGTACCAGGAGCGACTCATCATTCGACGTTGCCTATTGGGAAGCGATGGCTTAGGAGACAGGTTTAGATCCCTATCACCTAAGGCTTTTCAATTTTATGGGCCGTAAGGGTCCCATAAAAGCATTTTCTCCCTACGAGTCATAAGGATCCCGTAGGTACATTTTCTCCTTAAGAGTCGTGAGGACCCCCAAGTGTGTTTTTCCTTTGTGAGTCGTAAGGATCCCACAAAGGTTTGTTCTCCTCATGCATCGTGAGGACACATGAGTGGGTCTTCCAAATGGAGCATAATTCCAAGGGCGGAGACTAGCCGCGTAACTGGTGATTACGGTGGGGCATGGGTATGATGAGAATTATTTGAGCCCATAGATTGTATACGATAGTCAATTTGGGGACTGACCGTAGGGCTGGGAGAATTTTGGGAAATTGGATTTTGGTTGGCGTCTGCATCGCTGCACTGGAATATGGTACCAGGAGCGACTCATCATTCGCCTTTGTTTTGTTTTTTGTTTTTTTGTTTTTGTTTTCGTTTTCGTTTTACCGCGATTGCTCTATCATTTCAGTTTTTCTTATCGCGAAGGTCGCGATTGCCCTATCATTTCGGCTTTTATTCACGGTTGCCCTATCATTTCAGCTTTATTTTTCATCTTTATTTTACTCGCTGATTTTTATTGCGAGTTGCCCCATCATTTCGGCTTTTTTTTAATTTATTTATTTACACATTCCTTTTTATTTACACATTTTTTTAACATTCCCAGTTTAACGACTTAGAGGTCGATTGTTCCCAGTTTAACGACGTGGTGGTCAATTGTTTTCAGAGAAAGGCAGATGTCTGAGAGAATCATCTTCATGAAGAACTTCGGTCTCCGTTTGCATGAAATTGGCGGTCGCAGCTTGACTGTTTGTTAACACGCCTTTTGACAGTTGTATCTCTCCTGCCTTGTATTGCTTTTCGACACAATCTTTGAAGACGAAGCAGTCCTCAATGGCATGACCTATCACTCTGTGATAGGGGCAGTATTTGGGGTCGTCGGTCATATTCGCTTCCTGCGGTCTTTTTGACTCTGACAGTTATAGACAGTTCCTCAGGGCATCTTTGAATATCTTACGGATTTTGTCCCTTCTGAAGGAATAGACCTCATCCAGCTTCTCTTTCAGTAGAGATTCTCCTCCCTCTCCGAACACTGGCTTCCGAGGCTGGTTGGCATTAGGCTCGCTCATCCCTTGCTTATTTCGGTTATACGAAGTGTTAAAAGATTCAGAATCTTCTGAATTTCCGCCTTTGCGATTATCGTCCTTTCGATTTCTCCAGGACCTATTGTTGTTTTTGGAATCCGAGGCGGACTTCTGCTTTGATCGCTCCAACATCTGGACTTTTCTGGTCAGCTCTTGGAATGTTTTGAGACCCGCAGTGCATAGAAACGGGGCCAACCAATTGTTGAGATTTCTGACGAGGAGACTGACAGATTGGTCCTGCTCAATCGGCGGTTAACATTTGACGGAGAGATTGCCCCATCGGGTTATAAAATCCATGCTGCTTTCATTGTTCTTTGTCTTGGTCCTTACGAGATCGGCGATGGTGATCTTATCGCTGACGCTCATGAACCTCTGCCGAAACAGAGACTCCATTTGGACGAAAGTTGTGACGGAGCCATCCGGTATGCTCGCGTACCAGTCGAAAGCAACATCGGCCAGGCTATTAACGAACTGGTGGAGGAGAAGCGCATCATTGCCCGCAGTATTCCCGCATGAGGCTTTAAAGTGGGCGATGTGCTGATTCGCATTTCCCGTTCCATCGAATCTTCCAAATTTAAGGATGACATAACCGCTGGGAAATTCTACCAGATCATACTGAGCAGGATATGGTCTCCCTCTACTGCTAACATCTTTTTGCGCTTCGGCTTCAGCTAACAATGTTTTGACTTTGTTGGCAACCAAATCCATGATTTGATCTTGAGTTTTCGGGCTACTGTCATCGGTAGCCAAGACATTTCCCGAGATAGGATGCGACTGATTTTCATGCGGTCCGCCCACCTTTGGATTTGAGGGAATAGTCGTTGGCTGCCTTGGGACACTGTTTCCCGGTTCATGAGCAGAGCCCTGAGATTGATTGGGCGGCTGAAAGGCAAGTCGGACCGTGAGCTGTAAGACGGCGTTTGTCAAGTCGTCAATGTTTGAATAGAGCTTGGTCATCTCCTTGTCTTTGCTTCTGAGCTGTTTTCGGAGCTCTTGGAGAAGTTGTTGCTCTGCGTTCTTAGGATGGAAGATTGGCTTATCTTCGCTTTCCGAGCCCGGCTCCTCATGAACCGAGGGCTCTCTCTGTTTATCAGCCTCACTAGAAGGGTCTTCATTACCTTCCAGAGGAGGCTGGTCTTGGAATGTGGCAGCCATATTCACACCAGATTGGATTTGAGATGCGGTGGCCCTATTCTTGCTTTTTCTGCGAAGGTTGTCGCTGGGACGCGTGCCCACCATGTAGACGGTGTGGATAACACATTCAGCCATTCTTTCATCACTGGCAGCTGGTTTCGCGGAGCGGTCCGGGCTTTGGAAATTCACAAATTTTAACATGGCCGGAGCCCTAGCCTTTTTATTGGCTCTGTATCTGAGCCGCTTCTGCCTCAACTTCTCTACCTTGAGCGCTTGGCAGGCTTCTGCTCTTCGGGAAGCCGCCATAGGCCGAGTGATGGGGAGGCTTTAGGAAACATCCGCCCGCGTGTCCGTCAAAGGCATCGCCTGGGCTTGCCCGTGACGTCTGGCAACCTCTTTTATTCTGACGGCTTTGCCCCCAGCTGGGGCCATGGAAATCCGTTCAGTCACCGATTTGCGTTTGGGTTGGGGCGCCTTCGAGACCACTACATTTGGCAACTTGCCTTTCAAGACCGGTTTGTCAGTCACCGGGGCTTGAGGAGCTGGGATGGCGTTAGCTGACACGAACAGAATAGAGCCGAATGGTAACGGCGGCTCTTCCCATTATCGCCCGAGACTGGCCGGAAGGACCGTCCTGGCGTCCATCTTCATCGTGTAGGAGATGGGAGCTGTGTAGAGAGCTGAGCTTATCCTTGGAGACATTTTTGCTGCGACCGGAGATTGCAATTTGAAATTTGTTAACCTGCATAAAGAAGCATGATTTCAGTACAGGCAATCGATATGTATATTGATTGAGTTCGCATGAACGTTTAACCCGAAATATGGGAGGAAAGATAAGTCCTACCGGGCGTGCCAGAATCTGTAGGGTGTTTTTCGTCACCCCATTGAGATGGGAATATGCGCGCTTTTCAGACGTACTACAGATCCCCCTGCCTAGGGTAGGCTGGGGTTTATTGATTGTGGGGATCCGAATCTCCGGCAACCGCGGACTAAGCTGCCGTTAATTACCCCTCGCCTTTGGAGCGAGGGAACCTCCGATTAACGGGTTAAACTGGTCATGCGAACTCAATGCGCAATGTTTTGTTTTGAAGGGGTTTTGGATATATCGGGGGGGCCGCAGAGTTTTTACGGGGGTCCAGCTACCCGGATAGCGGGCTGGGGGTTAAGGGGGCTAGTAGCCCCCTTGCGGGATACGGGGCAGCGCCCCGTTAGAAAAAAAATTTCTAACAGAGATAGTGTCGTGGAGTATGTGTGTGTGTGTGTGTGTGTGTGTGTGTGTGTATGTATGTGTGTGTGTGTGTGTATAAAGGAAAAGGGCATCCAAAGGATGCGTGGAAGAAAGCGCTCGGGTGCTAGCGCTTTGGGCCAAAGCGCTAGCGCTACCGCTTTGGGCGTTAGCGCTTTGAGCACTAGTGCGCTCGGGCGCGGGCGCTCGGGGCGCTAGCACTTTGACCGCAACGGTGCTAGCGCTTTGGACGCTAGCGCCCCACGTGCCAGGAACGTGGGCGCTCGGGCACTAGCGCTTTGGACGCTAGCGTTTTGAGCGCAAGAGCGCTAGCGCTCAGGCACGTGGGCACTCGGGCACTAGCGCTTTAGATGCTAGCGCTCTAAGCGTAAGAGCACTAGAACTTTGGGAGGCAAAAGGGACTTAGTCCCTGCAATGGGAGTTGAACTCCCAGAAAGGAACACTTATTATTTTGTGTGTGTGTGTGTATATGAGGAGTTAAACTCCTAGGATATTTTGAGGCTAATGAAGGGGCTTCTCCCCTTGAGCCCTGGATCTTCCCCAAACTGGGGTTTCTGGAGATGGGTCTCCTTCTTCTTCCTGTCGTTTGGCCGGATCTTGGGAAAAGGGGGTGAGACTTAAAAATCTCCTCTTTTTGAGATCTATTGGCAGATCCAAGTTCCCCTTTATGGGTTTTGTGGTGAAAAACTATTTAGTTTTGGAAAAGAAAGAGTAAAACTCTTGATTTATTTCAAAAGAAAGAAGAAGGTTTTAGAACCTTGAGGAAGGAGAAAGAGGCACATGCCCTAATTTTTGGGGAATGAAAAGTCTATGCTTTATTCATCATCATGTTGTCTTATATAGGCTTACATATTTACATATAGCCTCTTGGGTTTTACAAAATGGCATTTTGCCCATCCCATGACTCATGTGCCATTTCTTTTTGTACATAAGCCATGGGCTTTACAAAAGTTTGGCTTTATGCCCATTCATGCATAAAAAAATTACATTAAAATTATTTATTACAGGATTTTATGTTGGCATGGGGGAAGCTGGCCGCGGGCTCGACTTAGGAATGGGCCCGCTTGACCTAGGCTTGGGCCCACCTGGCTTGGGGTTGACCTTGACTTTGACTTGGTCAACCGGGGTACAAATTTTGACCCCCAACACAAGGCACGTGAGCGCTATAGGCCACAAAATATGGCAGCGGCCCCCGTGCAAGAAATGTGAGCGCTATAAGCCATATATATGGCAGCGTCTCATGCGCAATGCACATGAGCGTCATTTCAGATAGAATTAAATTCTATATAGGAAAATATTTTCCTAATCTTTCTTAAATGAGAAAGATTTGCTCTGTTAAACAGAAAACCCCTGGATTAAAAAATCCAATGGTGATTAAAAATCATTGTTCAAATCAAAAGATAGAATTAAATTCTATATGGAAAATATTTTCCTTCAATCTTTTTAAAAACAAGAAAAATACACTCTGTTAAACAAAAGGCCTTTGGATCTAAGATCCAAAGGTGATTAAAAATCATCACTTGATTATGAAATCAAGTCGAGATCTCTTAAATGAGAGATTTTCTTAACAAATCAACAGTTTCTCATACCCTATATAAAGAACCCTAGAGGTCAAAATTTAAAAAAAAAACACATACATATCATATCACATACATACGAGAGAGAAACCTATCTACAACCGAGTATTTAATTCTCTAAGAAGATCATTTTCATCCTCTGAAAACCCTAGGTAAAAACAATGGAGAAATATCTCTTTTTCCTATCATACATGTAAAAACAGGGTTTAACCTTTCATAAGAACTTAGTTATTTCTTTAAATCTAAGATTCATAAGACAAGTCTCTCATAAAAGAGAATTTAATTCTCACAGAGAGGATCTTGATCTTAAATTTAAGATTCAGAATAAACTCTGGTGTTTTTCTATCATAATAAAAAAGAAAAAGACCGATGAGAAAAGGATGAAGTTTAACTTCAAATTACCTTATGATGATGAACCATGCAAAACAAAAGATCCCAGATCGTCAAATATTGATCTTGGTGATCGTCAATAGTCAAAATACTATTAACAGAAGCTTAAGCTTCAGAAACTTAAGTTTTCTAAAAACCAGAGATTAATCTCTAAGGAAGAAGTTTCTCGCGTGCCATCCACGTGAACGCTCAGAAGATCGAGACGCAACGTCTCACATGCCATACACGTGAGCATCTGAAAGTGAGTGTCTCACGTGATATCCACATGAGAGCTCTGAGGCTGAAGACTTAGCGTCTCATATGACATCCACATGAGCGCCAGAGACTCAGCGTCTCACGTGATGCACATATGAGCGGCATATATTTAAGTGCTTAGCGCTACTGGGTAACATAAAAGCCCATCACTTAGCCCAAAATTGACTATGTTTCCTAAAGATGAATCAATTGAGACCGTATGCTCATATATTTTAAGTTGACCTTAATCTAAAATAAGAATAACGGCCCTTAAATATATTTTCTAAGTTGATCTTAGTCTCATATACACTAATGATCTCATATGTCATATCACCTAAGTTGATCTTAGTCTCATATACGACTAACGATCCTTAGTCATGTTATCTAAATTGATCTTAGTCTCATATACGACTAACGATCTTTAATCCATATCACCTAAATTGATCTTAGTCTCATATACGACTAACGATTCTTAGCCAAAACTTTTAAGTTGATCTTAGTCTAAAACAGGACTGACGATTCTTAGATCAAAACAAATACCCCCTTGAACTGATGGACCTCATTCATATGAGAAATGCTATATAGGTTCAAACCCAAATATAATATATACGGATTTGGACTAATCTGCGGGCGTCAACATAAATTGGTCTCCATATAAAATCCAAGAGCAACACCAAAACAAACAATATATATAGCATGACACACAATGATTTCTGTAGTAAAGAAAGTTGTTATACGTCCCTACAATAAAAAAAACCCTCACATACCAGGGAGAATCTGATAAGTGTGCTACAACGATCGCATCCATCCAAACCTCTGATATACGGTGCTATAAATCAACTTGGTATCTTCGGAGAGGTGTACAGATATGTTCCATATAGCATCTGCCCCCAAATTCATGCGGTGGACGCGCTCCTCATGCCCTGGTCCGGTTTCTGATGGTAAAAAAACACAAGTATATGATCATTCATTGTTTCGATATCACAACTATGAATAGTTTATCAATATCAAGATTAAAAAACAAAAGCAAAGTATGAGATATTGATATACCAAACATATATCAAGTTATATGAAGAGTAAGATAATAGATCATATGTATATACAAATTCATATTTTGAATTACCAAAACAATGAATAAGAGTAATATATCGATATCAAGAATATAACACAAGTATAGCATGAGATATATATTACTCGGTATACAGAAGATATAAGATAAGTAAGCTAAACATCAAGTGTATACGAGTTTAGTGTCGATATGATAGGCAAGATAAGCAAGTAACACTAAACGAACTATTCATGTTTAAGTTATCATCAAGATTAAATAAATGGATCATTGAAACCCATAAGCTATCAGTTAACAAGGTTTATATTTTCTTTGTTTAAAAAATATAAAAGATTTTATCTCTTGTTAACAAAATTATATTTTTGTTTTTAGAAAGATAAAGAATATTTTAAATAGCTTAAGCTATGTATTTTAAATCTTTTATTTGGAGATCTTCTGATTAACCGGATTTATTTTTTCTGTTTAAGAAAGATAGGAAAATCATTTTCCTAAATATAGCTTAAGCTATCAAAGAAGCAAAGGCTTCAAAGATTGGCGCAGCACCATGGATCATTGGCGCATGCTTTTTGACAGCTCCCATCTTTCTAGCGCATGGACTTAAGTCCCATGAGTTATTATTTATTAATTATTATTATTTTGGAGGGAACATCAAGTTTGTATGATTGCCATATTAACACAGAATGGTTTGAAGAATGTGATTCTTGGGAAGGATTCAAGGCCTTCCACTATGTCGGAGAAAGTATGGAAGGAGTTGGATGAAAAGGCCCTCACGGCTATCTAATTATGTTTGAAAAACAAAGTTTTGCAAGAAGTTCTAATGGAGAAGACGGCGGCTAGTTTGTGGTTGAAGTTTGAGGAGTTATATTTAAAGAAGTCTATCATAAATCGACTCCTATTGATGCAGCATCTCTACACACTTCGTATATCAGAAAGCTCTCCTATCAAATCTCACATCGGTGAGTTTAATTCGATCATTACAAATCTGGGTAAGATTGATATTAAGATTGATGATGAAGACCAAGCACGTTTATTGTTATGTTCTTTGCCACCCTCTTATAAGCATTTTTCTAACACTATGGTCTATGGACGAGATACTATCTCGATCAAGAATATCAAAGAAAATTTGATGAATAAGGAGAATATCGATAAGAAATTAACTTCTAGCGAAAGCGATAGTCAATCTTCAGGATTATTTGTTCAAGGGTGAGTGGAGAAGAGAGATCCAGAAGGTAGCTAGAAGAAGTCATGGTCGAAGTTCAAGTATAAGAACTTGATCTGCAACTATTGTAAGAAGAAGGGACGCTTCAAAATCGATTGCTACAAATTGCAACACAAGCAGAAGCAGGAAGACAAGTAAAAGAAGTAGTCTTCAGATGAAGCTAGTATCGCCGAAGGAGAAAGAGATCTACTTGTGGTTCTTGACAACACACATCGATCCAAGGATGAATGGATTATGGATTCGGGTTGATCCTACCATATATGTCCCAATAGGAATCTATTCTCCACCTATGGGTCTGTTAATGGTGGAGTGGTTTTGATGTGCAACAATAGTTCGGGTCGCGCTATTGGCAAGGGAACGATTCAAATCAAGATATTTGATGGAGTTGTGAGAATATTAGAGAAAGTTAGGCATGTCCTGACTTGAAGAAAAATCTCATCTCATTGGGTGCGCTCGATATTAAGGGTTATAAGTTCTCCGCTGAAGGTAGAGTTTTGAAAGTCGGTAAAGATGCTCTCGTCGTTATAAAGGGTTTGAAAATGGGGTCCTTATATGTGCTGCAGGGTTCGACAACTACTGGGTCGGCGGAAATTTCATTATCTAAATCCATGTTAGATTCAGATGTGACTAGATTATGGCACATGAGGCTCGGGCATATAAAGTGAAAGAGATATGGCCGAGTTATCGAAATAGGGTCTACTATATGGTCAAAGTATATCGAAGATGGAATTCTGTGAGCATTGTATTTTCGGAAAGCAGAAACGAATTAGCTTCGGTACGGCGGTGCAGAACACTAAAGGTACTCTTGAATAAAACTATTCTGATCTTTGGAGACCCTCTCAAGTTGCTTCCATAGGAAGCGGTGAAAAATATCTGCTTACTTTCATCGATCATTATTCGAGAAAGGTTTGGGTCTACTTTTGAAACTAAAGATTCATGTGTTTAATACATTCTGTAGGGTGTTTTTCGTCACCCCATTGAGATGGGAATACGCGCGCGCTTGTCAGACGTACTACAGATTCCCCCTGCCTAAGGTAGGCGGAGGTTTAATGATTGTGGGGATCCGAATCTCCGGCAGCCGCGGACTAAGCTTCCTTTAATTACCCCTCTCCTTTGGAGCGAGAGAACCTCCGATTGATGGGTTAAACTGGTCATGCGAACTCAATGTGCAGTGTTGTGTTTTGACGGGTTAAACTGGTCATGCGAACTCAATGTGCAGTGTGTGTGTGTGTGGGGGGGGGGGAAAGGGAATCCAAAGGATGCGTGGGGGGCAGCGCATCGTGTGTCTAACACGTGAGCGCTGGGCGCTTAGGAGCTGGCACACCACGTGCCCGGCACGTGGGCGCAGGGCGCTCGAGCACCACGTGCGGGGCACATGGGCGCTGGGCGCTTGAACGCCAGGGGCTCGAGCGCTAGCGCACCACGTGTCCTTCACATGGGCGCTGGGCGCTTTGAGCGCAAGGCGCTCGGGCGCTGGGCGCTTGAGCGCCAGGAGTTCGGGCGCTAGCGCACCACGTGACCGGCACGTAGGCTCTGGGCGCTTGAGCGCTCGAGCGCCAGTGCACCACGTGCCCGGCACGTGGGCGCTGGATGCTTGAGCGCTCGGGCGGTCGAGCGCTTGGGCGCCGGCGAGAAAAGGGGGGGCTTTTAGTCCTAGAAATAGGATTTAAAATCCCAAAAGAGGATTTAGAGTGGAGTAAAACACCTAAGATGTTTTGAAGTTGATGAAAGGGGTTCTTCTTTAGAGCCCTGGGTCTTCCCAAAAACGGGATTTTCGGAGATGGGCCTCCTTCTTCCTCCTCTGTTGGCAGGATCTTGAAGATCAAGAGATGTGAGATTTTAAAAATCTCTTCTTTTTGAGATCTGATGGGAGATCTAAGCTCCCCTTTGTGGGTTTTGAGGTGAAAAACTATTTATTTTTGGAAAAAGAAGAGTAAAGCTCTTGATTCAATTCAAAAGAAAGAAAAAGGTTTAGAACCTTCAGAAAGGGGAAAGAGGCACAAACCCTAGATTTTTTAACGGAATGAGAAAGTGTATGCTTTATTCATCATCATGTTGCCTTATATAGGTTTACACATTTACATATGGCCCCTTGGGCTTTACAAAATGGCATTTTGCCCATCCCTTGTCTCATGTGCTATTTCTTTTTGCACATAAGCCATGGACTTACAAAAATTTGGCTTTATGCCCATTTTGTTTACATTCATGCATAAAAAAATTACATAAAAATTATTTATTACATGATTTCATTTTGGCATGGGGGAGGCCGCTTCATGTTCGGACTCGACCTGGGCATGGGCCCACTTGGCTTGGGGGTTGACTTTGACTTTGACTTGGTCAACCGAGGTGCAATTTTCGACTTCAACAAAGTGCCTCCCATCAATAAATGCACACCACAAATGTGAGTCGTATGCATGAAATTGATGGATCTTCTTTCGCGTGGAGGCGACTTACTTTGGTTCTCACTTTTTGGGATGCACTGCCATTTTTACGACATGGACGGTCGACACTTGACGCGTCTTCGAGACGGAGTGTCCATGATAGACGTTTCCCTGACCCGGATTGATCCGGTTCCCACTTTGTAGGAAGCCTGCACTGCCCATTTTACGACATGGACGGTCGACGCTTGACGCGTCTCCGAGACGGAGTGTCCATGGTAGACTTTTCCCTGGCCCGGAGTGATCTGGTTCCTGCTTTGTAGGAAGCCTGCATTGCCCTTTTTGCGACATGGACAGTCGACGCTTGACGCGTTTCCGAGGCGGAGTGTCCGTGGTAGACTTTTCCCTGGCCCGGAGTGATCTGGTTCCTGATTTTTGCGACATGGACGGTCGACGCTCTATTTGACTTGCTCTGCTTCTTGCAGTGTCGGGGGTGATCTTGACTTGCTTCGCTTCTTGCGGGGTCGAGATTGGATTCTGACTTGCTCCGCTTTCTGCGGTGTCGGAGTTGAAGTTGACTTGGTGATTGTGATTTGGGTTGACATCAGCATCGCTACACTGGAATATGTTACCAGAAGCGAATCATCATCTGTCTTTGAGAGGATTTGGGGATTTAGTTTTTGGGTTGGCATCTGCATTGCTGCACTGGAATAATGTCAGGAGCAACTCATCATTTGCCCCGGGAGGACTTGGGAATTGGTGTCTTAGGAGACAGGTTTAGATCCCTATCACCTAAGGCTTTTCAATTTTATGGGTCGTAAGGGTCCCATAAAAGCATTTTCTCCCAACGAGTCGAAAGGATCTCGTAGGTGTATTTTCTCCTTAGGAGTCGTGGGGACTCCTAAGTGTGTTGCTCCTTTGTGAGTCGTAAGGATCTCACGCGGGAATTTTCTCCTCACAAAGTCGAGAGGACTTTGCGAGTGCATTTCATCTCTTTTTACGAGTTTGCGCCCTTTCGGGTTTTCACAAACTCGCCGGCAGTCATGCTGTTTTTACTCACGGAGCCCTTTCGGGCTTTCATCCGTGCCCATTTTGCTTGTGGACATACTTTTTTTCCACCGCCGGTGGGACTTTAGAATGTGGTCTCTCCGGTAGGACTTGGGAGAGATTGGGATCGTTTTACGCCCATGGATTGTATACGGTTTTGCAGGATGTATGATCCAGACCGTAGGGCCGGAAGAATTTATGACTTTGTTGGCGACTGCATCGCTGCACTGGAATATGGTACCAGGAGCGACTCATCATTCGCCGTTGGGGTATGGGATTTGGAATTTGGTTGGCGTCTGCATCGCTGCACTGGAATATGGTACCAGGAGTGACTCATCATTCGCCACTTGGGGATTTGGATTTTGGCCGGCGTCTGCATCGCTGCACTGGAATATGGTACCAAGAGCGAGTCATCATTCGCCACTTGGGGATTTGGATTTTGGCCAGCGTCTGCATCGTTGCACTAGAATATGGTACCAGGAGCGACTCATCATTCGCCATTTCCTATTGGGAAGGTATGTCTTAGGAGACAGGTTTAAATCCCTATCACCTAAGGCTTTTCAATTTTATGGGCCGTGAGGGTCCCATAAAAGCATTTTCTCCCTGTGAGTCGTAAGGATCTCGTAGGTGTACTTTCTCTTTAGGAGTCGTGGGGACTCCCAAGTGTGTTTTTCCTTCGTAAGTCGTAAAGATCCCACAAAGGTGTTTTCTTACGAGTCGTGAGGATCCCGTAAGCTTTGTTCTCCTCATGCATCGTAAGGACACATGAGTGGATTTCCCTCGTTCCCAGTTTAATGACTTAGGGGTCATCCGTTTCCAGTTTAACGATTTAGAGGTCATCTGTTTCCAGTTTAAAGACTTAGGGGTCTATTGTGCCCAGTTTAACGACTTAGCGGTCATCGGTTCCAGTTTAACAACTTAGAGGTCATCTGTTTCCAGTTTAACGACTTAGTGGTCATCGGTTCCAGTTTAACGACTTAGAGGTCATCTGTTTCCAGTTAACGACTTAGAGGTCATCTGTTTCCAGTTTAACGACGTGGTGGTCATCTGTTTCCAGTTTAACGACTTAGTGGTCATCGGTTCCAGTTTAACGACTTAGAGGTCATCTGTTTCCAGTTTAACGACTTAGTGGTCATCGGATCCAGTTTAACAACTTAAAGGCCATCTGTTTCTAGTTTAACGACTTAGAGGTCATCTGTTTCCAGTTTAAGGACGTGGAGGTCTATGGATGGTGAGCTTGGAATTTTGGGGTAGGGGCCGGCATTAGCGTTGCTAACACTGAAGCACAGGTGTCAGGAGAAATTCGTCATTTGCCTTTTCCTGTCGGGAAGCGATGGCTTAGGCAACAGGCTTAGATCCCTATCACCTAAGGCTTTTCAATTTTATTGGCCGTAAGGGTCCCATAAAAGCATTTTCTCCCTACGAGTCATAAGGATCCCATAGGTGCATTTTCTCATTAGGAGTCGTGGGGACTCCCAAGTGTGTTTTTCCTTCGTGAGTCGTAAGGATCCCACGAAGGTTTGTTCTCCTCATGTATCGTGAGGACATATGAGTGGGTCTTTCCAATGGATCATAATTCCAAGGGCAGAGACCAGCTGCGTAACTGGTGGTTGCGGTGGGCCATGGACATGATGAGAATTATTTGAACCCGTGGATTGTATACTGTAGGCGATTTGGGGACCAACCGTAGGGCTGGAAGAATTTTGGGAAATTGGATTTTGGTTGGCGTCTGCAACGCTGCACTGGAATATGGTACCAGGAGCGACTCATCATTCGCCGTTGTTTTGTTGTTGTTGTTTTTTTATTGTTGTTTTTTTACCGCGATTGCTCTATCATTTCAGCTTTTCTTATCGTGAAGGTCGCGATTACCCTATCATTTCGGCTTTATTTTTCATCTTTGTTTATTTATTTACACATTCCCTTTTTTTTATTTACACATTTTTTTACATCCCCAGTTTAACAACTTAGAGGTCGATTATTCCCAGTTTAATGACATGGTGGTCAGCGGTTCCCAGTTTAAAGACTTAGAGGTTTATCGTTCCCAGTTTAACGACGTGGTGGTCAGCGATTCCCAGCTTAAAGACTTAGAGGTCTATCGTTCCCAGTTTAACGACGTGGTGGTCAGCGGTTCCCAGTTTAAAGACTTAGAGGTCTATCATTCCCAGTTTAACGACGTGGTGGTCAGCGTGCCTATCCCAGCTCCTTGAACTTTGATCTTGGCAGAGCTGTGTTGATGACCGTAGCTCTGTGACTTATCGATATATTCGAGGACTGTGAGGTTTTTCCAAGCTTGTATTGGTCATCTGCCCAATATTTGAAAACACAGCAGTCTTCAATGGTATGACTCACCACCCTATGGTATGGGCAGTATAAGGGATTGTCGGTTTTTATGTGGCCTCTTCGAAATAGGCAATTGCAGACCGTTGTTCAAGGCTTCCTCGAATATATTGCAGACCCCATCCCTCCTGAAAGAGTACACCTTCTTCTTTCTCTCCATTAGAGTAGGTGCCCTTACTGATGCTGGTCCTTGAGGCCGATCAGTCTTTGGTTCGCCCTTTTCAGATAATGGCACATGTCTGGAAAGATTAGGTTCCCAAAAGGCTTCGGTCTCCATTTGTATGAAATCGGCGGTCGTAGCTTGACTGTTTGCTAACAATCCTTTAGACAGTTCTATCTTTCCCGTCTTGTATTGCCTTTCGACCCAATCTTTGAAGACGAAGCAGTCATCAATGGCATGACCTATCACTCTGTGATAGGGGCAATATTTTGGGTCGTCGGTCATATTCGCTTCTTGCGGTCTCTTTGATTCTGGCAGTTATAGACCATTTCTTAGGGCGTCTTTGAATATTTTACGGATTTTGTCCCTTCTGAAGGAATAGACCTTATCCAGCTTCTCTTTCAGTAGAGATTCTCCTCCGGTGTATGTATCGGAGGGACTAGAGACTAATCGCGGCTGTTTTTCGCGAAGGCGCTCTGCTCTTAGGTTAAAGGGGGTATCAGTTGGTTGCCTCCGGGTATCAATCCCTGGCTCATGAACCAAAATTTGATTCTGTTGTAATTGCAATCGGGCGACTTGGGTCGCGAGATCTGCCGCGACGTTTGCCAATTCGTCGACCTTAGATTGTACCTTGGCTAACTTCTCATCCCTGTCCTGAAGCTACCTCTGAAGCCATCGGAATAATGCTTGTTCTGTAGTTCCGGTTATGACAACCGGGTCATCCTTATTTCCTGAGCTCAATTCCGTAAGAACCCCAGGCTCTTTTAGCTTATCGGCCTGAGCGAGCTCTTCATCATTTAGACCGAGTTGACGTTAGGTAGCGTCCACCATATCATCATCCTGGCTGTGAAGCATAGGAGGGTTCGTTTCTTCATGTCCGACCAAGTAGACAGTGTGGACCGCATATCCAGCCGTCCCTTTATCTTTGGAAGGGTGACCCCGTTGCTCGAACCTCATGAAGTTCAGCCTAGCAGGAGCCCTAGCCCTTTTGTTAGCTCTATACCTGAGCCTTTTTCTGCCTCAGCTTCTCGATTTTGAAGGCTTGGCGGGCATCCGTTATCCGGGAAGCCATTGTGAGTCGATTAGCGGGGAGCTTAGAGAAGACACCCGATCGAGCAGTTGTTAGGGGCACCGCCGGAGCTCGCTCGAGACGCGTTGTAGCTTTGTTGGTGTTGATGGCCTTGCCCCCAGCTGGGGCCAAGGAAATTCATTCACACACCGACTTGTGTTTGGGTAGTGGTGCCCTCGAGATCACGACATTTGGCCTCTTGCCTTTCGAGGCCGGTTTGTCTGTTACCGGAGCTTGAGGAGCTGGAATGGCGTTAGCTGGCACGGACATAATAGAGCCAAATGGTAGTGGGGGCTCCTCCCATTGTCGCCCGAGACTGGCCGGAAGGACCGTCCTGGCGTCCATCTTCATCGTGTAGGAGATGGGAGCCGTGCTGAGAGCTGAGATCGTCTTTGGAGACATTGTTGAAAAGAGATTGCTTGAAGACCTGCATGAAAGAGCATTATTTTAGTATAAATATAGATATGTATATTGATTGAGTTCGCATGAACGTTTAACCCGAAATATGGGAGGAGAGATAGGTCCCACCGGGCATGCCAGAATCTGTAGGGTGTTTTTCTTCACCCCATTGAGATGGGAATATGCGCGCGCGCTTGTCAGGCGTACTACAGATTCCCCTTGCCTAGGGTAGGCGGGGGTTTAATGATTGTGGGGATCCAAATCTCCGGCAGCCGCGGACAAAGATGTCGTTAATTACCCATCGCCTTTGGAGCGAGAGAACCTCCGATTGACGGGTTAAACTAGTCATGCGAACTCAATGTGCAGTGTTGTGTTTTGAAGGGGTTTTGGATATATCGGGGGCCCCGCAGAGTTTTTACGGGGGTCCCGCTACCCGGATAGCGGGCTGGGGGTCAAGGGGGCTAGCAGCCCCCTTGCGGGGTGCTGGACAGCGTCCCGTTAGAATTTTTTTCTAACAGGGACAGTGTCGTGGAGTATGCGTGTGCGCGCGTGTGTGTGTGTGTATAAGGGAAAGGGCATCCAAAGAATGCATGGGGGCCAGCGCCTCGCATGTCTAACACGCGAGCGCTGGGCACTTAGGAGCTGGCGCACCACGTGCCCGGCACATGGGCGCTTGAGCGCTAGGCGCTCGAGCACTAGCGCACCACGTGCGGGGCACGTGGGCGCTGGGCGCTTGAGCGCAAGGTGCTCGAGCGCTAGCACACCACGTGCCCGGCACGTGGGCGCTGGGCGCTTGAGTGCTAAGAGCTCGAGCGCTAGCGCACCACATGTCCTTCACATAGGCGCTGGGCACTTTGAGCGCAAGGCGCTCGAGCGCTAGCGCACCACGTGCCCGGCACGTGGGCACTGGGCGCTTGAGCGCGAGGCGCTCGGGCGCTAGCGCACTATGTGCCCGGCACGTGGGCGCTGGACGCTTGAGCGCTCGGGCGCCAGTGCTCGGGCGCTTGGGCGCCGGCGAGGAAAAGGGGGGGCTTTTAGTCCCAGAAATAGGATTTAAAATCCCAAAAGAGAATTTAGAGTGGAGTTAAACTCCTAAGATGTTTTGGAGTTGATGAAAGGGGTTCTTCTTTGGAGCCCTAGGTCTTCCCAAAAATGGGGTTTTCGGAGATGGGCCTCCTTCTTCCTTCTCTGTTGACAGGATCTTGAAGATTAAGAGATGTGAGATTTTTAAAATCTCTTCTTTTTGAGATCTGATGGGAGATCTAATCTCCCTTTTATGGGTTTTGAGGTGAAAAACTATTTAGTTTTGGGAAAGGAAGAGTAAAACTCTTGATTTAATTCAAAAGAAAGAAGAAGGTTTAGAACCTTTAGAAAGAGGAAAGAGGCACAAATCCTAGATTTTTGAGGGGAATGAGAAAGTGTATGCTTTATTCATCATCATGTTGCCTTATATAGGCTTACACATTTACATATAGCCCCTTGGGCTTTACAAAATAGCATTTTGCCCATCTCATGTCTCATGTGCTTTTTCTTTTTGCACATAAGCCATGGACTTACAAAAATTTGGCTTTATGCCCATTTTGTTTACATTCATGCATAAAAAAATTACATAAAAATTATTTATTACATAATTTCATTTTGGCATAGGGGGCCAGCCGCTTCATGTTCGGACTCGACCTGGGCATGGGCCCACTTGGCTTGGGGGTTGACTTTGACTTTGACTTGGTCAACCGGGGTGCAATTTTCGACTTCAACACATTCAAGCATTGAAAGACATTGATTAAGACGTAAATAGGAAAGAAGATTAAAATGCTAAGGATGGACAACGGATTAGAATTTTGTGATGGAAATTTCAATGAATTCTGCAAAAATGAAGGTATCGTTCGACATCATACTATTTTCCACACACTACAGCAAAATAGAGTCACGGAGTGCATGAATCAGACTCTTTTGGAGAAAGCTCGGTGCATGTTATCTAATGCAGGGCTCGGCTAGGAGTTTTGGGCTGAGGCGGTAAATATGGCATGCTTAGTTGTGAATCGATCACCTCATACAGCACTTGGTAGTAAAACACCGGAGCAGATATGGTCTGGGAAGCACGCTGATTATTCTACACTTATAGTGTTTGGTTGTCCCGCATATGCGCATTGTCGTGAAGGCAAGTTAGATACTTGAGCGAAGAAATGCCTTTTTTTGGTTATACTACTGGGGTCAAAGGTTATAGATTTTTATGTTCAGATCCTAAGTCGCCAAGATTTATAATTAGCAGAGATGACAATTTTGACAAGTCTGCAATGTTGAAGTCGAAGAACACAAAATCTCCAATTCGAGAAGATACAAGGAAGGACGAGCCGAAAATTGAATTTGAGGTCGGTGAAAGCTCGGGTTCATAGGAAATCTCTCCTTCACCATCGTATGATGAAGTTCAATCCCAAGATGAGCATTATCTACTAGCTCGAGACCGACAACAAAGGAAAATTAGACCGCTATAGAGATATGGCTACGATGATCTAATGGCATATGTGATGTCAGTTGCAGAGACAGTTGATAGTAGCGAGCCTACGATTTACCAAAAATCTATCTCATCCAATGAGTCAGCTCGTTGGTTAGTCGCTATGAATAAAGAGATTGAGTCTATTCACAAGAACCAAACATAGAAACTCGTTAAGCCTGAAGGAGGAAAGAAAGTAGTTGGCTGCAAATGGGTTTTCAAAAAGAAAAAAAGGAGATCAAGGGGTTGCAGATACTCGATATAAGGCACGGTTGGTAGCTAAAAGCTATTCACAGATTAAGGGAGTGGACTTTAATGTTGTATTTTCTCCAGTTGTAAAACACATCTCTATTCATGTCTTGATTGATTTGATGGCTATGCAGGATTTGGAGCTCGAGCAACTCGATATTAAGACCGCTTTCCTGCATGGTGATTTGGTAGAAAAGATCTATATGCAACAACTCGAGGGTTTCGAAATTGAAGATAAGGAAGACCATCTTTGTTTGCAATAAAAATCTCTCTATGGTTTAAATTAGTCACCTAGAAGTTGGTATAAGAAATTTGATTCTTTAATGAGAGATATTGGGTTTATTAGAAGCAAGGGCAACAATTGTGTTTATTGCAAGAAACTCGCCGATGGTTCTTTCATATACTTGTTTCTTTATGTTGATGATATGTTTATAGCAGCAAGATATATGATTGATATTCAAAAGCTTAAGAAATGGTTGAAAGGAAAGTTCGAGACAAAAGATTTGGGAGTGGCCTAGAAAATTCACGGTATGGAAATTAGGCGCGATTGCAAGAGGGAAAGTTTTAATTGTCTCAACGGCGATACGTTAAGAAAATTTTAGAGCTTTTTGGCATAACATACACTAAATCTGTAAGTACCCCTTTGGCAGCTCATTTTAATCTTTCAGCTTGTTTATCACCGCAAACTGGGGAAGAAATTCAGTATATGTCATAGGTTCCTTATTCGAGCGCGGTGGATAGCATTATATATGCCATGATATGCACCCGGCCTGACATTTCACATGCTGTTAGTGTTACTAGTCGTTATATGTTATCTCCTGGTAAAGGTCACTGGCAAGTAATGAAATGGATTTTACGATATCTATGAGGTATTTCTGATGTGGGGTTGGAGTTTAGAAGGAACAGTGACAATTTGGTTGGTTTCAGCGATTCTGACTATGCAAGTGATCTCAACAGGCGAAGGTCGATCACCGGTTATATATTATCTTTAGGAAGATGTGTCATTAGTTGGTGTTCTTCGTTACAGCCTACGGTAGCGTTATCTACGACGGAGATAAGGTATATGGCCGTTGTTGAGGCCGTTAAGGAAACAATCTGGTTGAAGAAACTATTTTCGGAACTTGATATCCAAGAAAATATCATAATAGTCTATTGTGATAACTAAAGTGCGATTTATTTAACAAAGGACCATATACGAAGCACATCGACGTTCGGTATTGGTTTGTTCAGGATGTTGTTAAAGAGGAAGAGATAATCATATAGAAGGTTGACACAGTGAATAAAACGGCCGACTTGTTGACTAATTCTCTTTCGTTTGTTAAGTTTGAGAATTGCTTAAATTTAATTGGAGTGCGTCGCACTTATTGAGCCCTTTAGGGGTTTTGTGAAGAAGGTGGAGCTATTACTAATATTATGGAGGAGTTTTGTAGCGAATGCGAGGTAAGATGGAAATTTGTTGAGCTTGCCTCTTATTCTTAATCCCCAGAAGTTTCCCATTTGAATTCGTCGTTTCACCGAGTATTTCCCAACTTCCAAAGGAGTCGGCTTCAAGAAGCACTTGAGCTGTCTCTAACACACATGTGAGCCGTCTCAATATAGGGTCGAGCTGGCTCAAGATTTTCTTAAGCCGTCTCATACAACTAGATAAGAAATAATAATTCTGGAGCACTTGTGAGCCGTCTCAACGAAGGGCTGAGCCATCTCAAAGTGCCAGGAACATCTATCGATGTTTTGGGCCGAATTCTGATTTCTGAGCTATTTTAGGAAATCTTATTTTTACTCTATTTGCCTCATATTATTAATAGCAGTTTGTAATCCTAAATGGATAACTCTTTATTAATCTGAATTGAGAGAGAGGAGGTTAGGGTTTTGAGAAGGATTTGTTTGTGAGAATTCATCCACCATTATAACTCTCCTATTTGTTCGATTAGTGAAGTGCTTCTTTTTCGTTCGTCGTTTTTCCCTTAAAAGTTTTCCACGTAAATCTTGTGTGTTGATTGGTTTGTACTCTATTTCTTTTGCTATGTTTATTTGTTGCTTCTTTTTACCGTGTGTTTATCGTTTTGTGATGTTATTTGGCGCAACGACTGCTAATTATTCTTCTATGACATCTACTCTAACTGTAATGTAATGGGCCAGAACAAGTAAAATCATTAGTGACGGGTCAGGTTTGTTTATTCATGATACTTTCATCCTGTATTTGACTCGTCCTCCTTAAATTTCATAATATTCTTAAATAATATTGTTAATGTTCCATAAGTTTAAAGAAAAATGCTTTTTGCATCAAAATTTGAACAAGATATATACTTTGTCATGAGCCAAAAAAGCACTTGACCGGTATAAGGATCATGTGCCTTTCCGGATCGTGACAAGATGGTTCTTGCTATTTTGAATTTCATCCATGCATTTTAGTTTTTTTGATGAATTAATGATCTCGGGACAAAGGATATTCTACTTTAAAGATATCTTAAAGATGGACTATTTTCTCTTTCTGATAAGATGACTCCTACCTTCTCTACCACAACTTTGGCAGCTTCCATCATTCCTCGCAAATCATCGTCTTTAAGGCATCAACATCAAGTGGCCATGCCCATTTAATAATTTTTTTAAAAATTGAGCTTCTATTGCTTTAATAAAAAAGTTGTTTCTTCTATTTGTAATGCTGGCCAACTAATTAAATTGCATCAATTTCCCTGCTTATGTTCCAAAATGTCTCTAAATTTCCATTGGATGTTGTATTCATCGATATATTTGGGCTCATGTAGCTATTGCAGCCCATTTTGGTTAACGTTAAAATTTTGGTACAACCCTATTACTATGAGATATGAATTTCTTTCAATTCTTATTATGTTTCGAAAACATGTCCCAAACATTTGTTATTGAAAAATAAAAATTTTACATTCAGATGTCAAAAATATGTTGGTTTCATGAATCTAACCCTTGTGTTCTTACTCATGCTTCTCATATTTCTGATTAATTGTTCCATCCCTTGGAGCCGACCAAACTCCTTCTAACCACATTAGAACTCTCTTTGAGTTATAATGAACTGATTTTTTGCTATATATATTTTTGACGACTTTAAAAAATATTTGGTAAAAATAGTCCAATTTAGAGGCTTGTAGCAATTTACTTGCATTGGTGCTTCTCTTTTATCCTTTTGTGTAAGTAATAAACGAGAGAGAAGGGTGTCAATTAAGGTAGTATCCGTATACTTAAGGAAAAGATATAGAGGTTTGCTAAGCTCTTTTAATTACATTTTTCTGAAAAAATGCCACACTTTAGTTTTAATTATAATAGTAATTATAGTTGAAGAAAGCTAGAGATAATTAATTAATTAAACATTAAGTTTTCATTATTCACCCCTCAAATAGATCAAGTGTGCTGATTAATTAATTGCCTATAATTCATGCAGAAAAAGGACAAAGCTGCATATAGACACAAACCATGTGTGGGTGGGATCCCACCTGACTCAAGTGGGCCCAACGTAGAGATAGGCAGATGGATGAGTTGTGAGGGCCCCACAAAGAGGGTAGGCGAGTCAGTGGTAACAGGCCCGCGATTCTCGCGGGTTGTGCTGTGACAATTGACAGCTTTAATTTGCTGCACAAGGGTCTGCAGAGGTGCTGATAAGAGTTGGCAGCCATCAATCACGTCCCGCCCCCTCTCTCTCTCTCGTCTTTTTCATTTCTTTTCGTAAAAAGATTCGATTTTGCCAAAAGATACGTTCCGGACGCCTGTGACGTTGACGTGATCCAGTTGCGGCAGACTATTCATTAATTAACTAGAAAAAACCCATGGTTTGATAATTTGATTAGAGTTTTTGCACGTACCCTGCTCGTGTATGTATATTTTTCCAGAGAATTTTATGGACTTTCTTAAACTGGAGTGCTACTGTCTTTGTTTCCTTTTTTCGCTTCTTTTGCCATTAGGAATATTTTTTTTGGGCACGCACATGGCACACACAAACATATTTACAAACGTCACACACACGCATCCAGGGATCCACGAATTTGCCAGGCAAGTGTTGATTTATGGTCACTTGCCCTCCTGGGGTTTCTTGGGTTCCAAAGATTCGAACCCAGCACTCTCCTCAAAAGGGGAAGTGCCCATTACTGATAGACTTTAAACATAGAGTTTCAAATCAATGTCGAGAAAAACCCGTTACATAACTCGTTATTTTTCTTTACGTTACATAACTCAGTCTATTTGCTATATAACTCAACCACATGACTTAAATACAAAGTAACTTATGATATTTTACGTTATTTCTACAAATAGCTTACGTTACGCTACGAATTGATTGCAATATTATAGCCTACGCTATTTATATATAAATAAGATTTTACATATGAATTTTGTTATTAAACTGGATTTGAACTGCAATAGACGAAGGGAATCTAATATTTATGTAACATATCCTCCAACTTTCAATTCCCCATAAGCTAAAAGTAAAAAACCTAATTGCACTTGTTTGCTTTGAACATCCAAGTATGAATTTAAACTTGTTAAATTGAAAATTAGATATATGTTAAGTTTAATTTTCTAGTAGGTTTTATATTATTTTCATTATTCTTCCGGTTTTAAAATAGTTTTTACATAATTTTTTTATTTAGTATGAATATATATAATTATTAAAATTAATTAATAATAATCCATATGGTTTACGTTTTGCACAACACTATTTGCGTTTTTCGCTTTTTGGAAACAGAACGCAACATTTTACGTTATCGTTATTTTCAACATTGGTTTCAAACCCAACCTTACAATTAATGAAACCTACAAATTGTTGGATATAGCGACCTCAAGACAATTATTGTGATTGTAAGTAGGCGATTATGATAATTGAGGGAGGACCTATACAGGTATAACAGTCTTACTCGAGATGATAGTATGCTATCTGGTTTGTCTTCATCATTGACGAAGCCCGGAGGATTGTTACTTGACGACCAGTATTATGATGACGATCATATACGTAAGAGATCGGTTGTCCATAAACAAATCCTTAAATGTCCTTAGTCGTGAGAGTATCGAGACTGGATATCAATATTCCGGAGCAGACTAGTGTATACGCTTCTAGATCCTGGTAAGGGGTCGTGGCCAATCTCGCAAGCCATTGGTGTTATGTCACCTAAGATAGTATACATGTACTCACTGAAGGTGAGTACACTGGATGGACTCGCCGAGAACTTCTGAATGGTGTTATATCTATCGTCAGATGGAAATTCTAAGGTGTCATGAGTACAGATTAGTCTTTTGACCTAAAGTTATCATTTGTGTTGTATGAGTTCCCACTGTGCTTTGATTACTGCCCTACCACGGCTCAAAGGAGTCGTGCAAACAGGTTTTAGTTGGGTACAGTCCCGAGCCACATGGAGGCAGTGGTCGACTTTCAGGTTTTCGTCTCTCTTGGTATTAGGAGTCGATGTTGCGCTGTGTTCAATTGGCTATCACCAGAAATCCGTGACCACGGTGGATGAGATTTATTGATAGTTGATCAGTAGTATCTCTATTGGTGATGGGCTTGACTCAGACACGACTTATCGGGTTAGTAGGAGTCTGACGTTATCCACCTCTTAAACCCGATATGCGATACTCTTTGATGAAGAGATCGAACTGCACGGAGATTGTCACATTCAGGCTCAGTAAGGTAAGGACGCGCTTGATTATCGACCCCCCTTTCGACAAATACCTTGGTAGCCGTTACGTACAGCTAGTGCCGTTGACGTGCTTGTGGTTAAACCCGTTGCCAGCGTATTGTCGAGTTTTTAGAGTCCCGCACAGAGGGTTTTCCCGATTCAGGGGATAGATTTAGGAGCCGTACGGTGGTACGTGCAGCGGTCCGATTAAATACGTGTACACGTTACACAGATTTTAATCGGGCGGTTGATAATACTAGCCGGCTTAGAATTAAGCCGGATTATTAAATCAGATTTTGATTTAATAATTTGTGTATGTATTTTGATACATATATTTTAATATTATTGTTCACTATTTATTTTCTCTCTTTGTTACTATCCGTATTTTTATACAGATACACGTATGTGTAGCGATATATATACCGGGTGAAATATTCCGTATTTATACAGGAATACTTCTAAAAGAAAGACACATCATATTTATTTTTCTATTTAGAAAAATAAAAGGGAAATGAGGTGAAAATGAAGAATTATGAAGTATAATGCAAACAATGTAGAGAGGTATGGCTTTGGTTTTAAATGATTAAATCATTTGGATGCACTATTGATGTATGGTTGTAAATAGAGGAAGCCATTCACTTTTCTACACATGATCACTTGATGATTTTCTTCATCTCCTCCAAGCATGCTCCAAGGTTGCTGACCTCTTCTCTTTCTTCTTCCTTCGCTTGCTCTCATGAGATTGAGATAAAAAGAGAGAAAAATTTAGTGAAATATTCCTACATCACCGATCATCCAAACTTAAAAAGTTTGGATCGTCGGTTAGAGCCTTCTCCGCATTCCCTCGGGTGAATTGTGTTCGGCAAGGGGAGTCGATTCTCAAATACGATCCCGGCGGCTACGCATTTGGAGGGGTCTTCCGCAATTGTGTGGACACGCGACAAAAGTTGTATTTTCTTGCACTTGTAGATTAGCTAGTTTAGTTCTATGGTTCGAATCCTGGGATTTTACGGACGTCCGGTGTTCGCTAGAATTTTTGTTTTCGCTTCCGTCTCGGCCGCGGTGTCCGCGGCGCGAGCGCCGGATCCCAACATGGTATCAGAGCCACTCCATAAACCTTTACTGGCTAATTTGCATAAGTTTAAAGTCTCGATCGACGACATTTTCCGAATCGCATTTCCGATTACATGTCCGTTGTCCGAATTTGAAAGTTGTTCAAAAAATCATTCTGGTTATTTTAAAATTACGTGCAGGCAATTTTAAAGAACCTGAAGAAATTTGAGCATATGAGCCCAACATACGGCCGCGGAACCGCCGCCTTACATTCTTATTGGCCGCGGTTCCGCGGTCAAAGTGTGGCCGTTGTGCTCCAAATTTCTTCTGGCACTCTGAAATATGGAAATGTGATTTTTGGGATGTATGGTTTTGGCCCAGATTTGTTTGAGTACTCAATGCGCAAAGTTTTAATCGATCGAAATTTTGAATTCGTGTTTTTCAATGCACATGCTATTTTCTGCGACCGTGAATATCATAGAGTGGTACAATCTGACTGGTTGCTATATGTACAATCAGACGGGTTTATGAACATAATATTCACGTTGATGTTCTGTGTTGCACTAATATTATGGATGGATTGTCGTGATGGATAGCCTTGTGTGGAGAGTTAGATGTACAGTTCAGATTCATTTGTATATTCATTATCGCGGGACGAGCGTCCGACATGCGGACTGCCTTTTCTGTCAGTTTGTATATTCTTTTATTGGGGCACTACCGGGTTGAGGTCGATGTCACCATTGTGTGTGTGTGTATTCTTTTCTGTACTAGAATTACCCCGCGGAGGAGTGCTCGAATATCCGGGTTTTAGAGGGGAACGGGCTCGCATCTCATGAAGTTGAGACCGGGAGGGCCTTGTTCCCCTCCGAACGGCGGCAGAGACGTTAGGACGTCTTGCCTGAGATTCGAGGCAGATGCTATTTGGTTTTATCCGTCTACTTCTCCGAAGATGCCAAGTTGATTCATGGCACCGTGTATCGGAGGTTTAGACGGATGCGGCCGATGTAGCAGACTTCGTCAGATTCCTCCTCGTTTGAGGGGTTTTTAATTGTGGGGATGCTTTTCCCTGCAGGCGCAAGCCCCTGCAGTTAATTACGCTACCGCATCACGGTAACAACTTTCTCCTTCTCCAGAATTTCACTTCGTGTCGTGTGTGTTTGTTTTGTTTGTGGATGCCTGTGGATTGTATACGGAGACTAAGTTATACCGTCACCCGTAGGACGTGGATTAGTCCAAATCCGTATTTACTTAGATTTGGGTTTGGTGTTTTACTTTAAGGATACGTTAGCCATATTGAGGCTAAGATCAACTTAAACGTTCGTTAAGGATACGTTAGTCTGATTTGAGACTAAGATCAACTTAACGGGATCGTTTAGATTTGGGGGCTCTATTGTTCCAGTTTAGGGATATAGTGTTCCATAGGTAGTTTAAGGACATTGCGGTCCATATTCCAGTTTAGGGACATGGTGGTCCGTAGGTAGTTTAAGAACGCTTAAGTCCGTGAGTTTAAGGACCCCACAGTCCATGTTTTAGTTTAAGGACGCATAAGTCCGCGGGTTTAAGGATCCCACAATCCGTCTTTTGGTTTAAGGACGCTTAAGTCCATGAGTTTAAGGACCCCACAGTCCGTGTTGATGTGTGGATGTCTGGACCCGTCACCTCTCTGACATCGTTGAAGGATTACAATGATAGGAGTCAAAGGAGTTCGGAGATGTACCCTCGAACCGGATGTAAATTCATTTAAGAGAGCAGCTGTGCTCAGTCAATTTAATTTGAGAACTTACGGCCATGATTGGGCTAAGTCCAGTTGAAAAATATTCAACGCTTTTATTTGTTTTTGGCCTATTAGGCCTGTGCTAGGGCTTTGCCCATGTTTAAGTAATGCATTGCATTACTTTTTATTTTGTTTGGGCTCTGCCCATTTATAAAGGATGCAGAGCATCAATTTTGTTTGGGCTCCGCCCTTTCATTGCATTTTATTTTTGTTTAGGCTCTGCCCATTTATAAATGATGCAGAGCATCAATTTTACTTGGGCTCTGCCCATTTATAAATGATGCGGAGCATTTATTTTGGCCTACTAGGTCTTTTTGATTTGGGCATGGCCCTTTAGCACACAATGCATTGCATTTATCATGCGCTTTGCGCCAATCAATGAGCGCAAGCGCTTGTGGTGATGACACGTGTCACGCAAGCGCAGTGCGCTGCGCTTGCGCTGCTGACACGTGGCGCGCTCTGGTGAGTTGCGTCAATTTCAGAGAGCAAGGCTTTTTCTTAAAAGCGCATAGCGCAAGTGATTCAGATGTTGACACGTGGCGCTCTCTGGTGGCTTGCGCCAACCCAGGAGCGCAACGGTGCAGTTTCTGTAAGTGCAAGGCACTATTTCAATAATCTTGAGAATCTTTAAGATTCCAGAACCAATGGTTCATAAAAAAGTGCAAAGCACTATTTGATTTCTTAATCCAATTTAGATTAAAGAAAACAAGTTTTCTCTTATTTTTCTTGTTTTCAGAGAACTGGTGGTTCATAAAAGAGCGCAAAGCACTTATTATTATATGAAGATCATTGATCTTGTTCTTAGATCAATGATCTATTAGAAAAAAATTCTTCTATTTTATGAAAGGTTTTTACCTTTTTCTTGAAATTTCTTCAGAGTTCTCTCTGTTTTGAGGTTCTCAATCTCTCACAATGTTGATCCTTTTGATTTGGGGTCTAGGGGCCTTTATATAGTGCTCATAAATTTGTTAAAGAGATCTTTCTCTGAGTGATTTGGGGAATTTTCCCCACCGTTGGATTTTTGATCCAAGAGCTTCTGTTTTACAGAAGGCAATTTTCTTGTTTTAAAAAGAATAGAAAAATCTTGCTAGAATTTAATTCTGTTTGGCGCAAACGCCCCAGCGCGTGACACGTGTCGTGCAGCGCACAGCGCAGCGCACCTGCGCTTGCGCAACTGCGCCGACACGTGTCGCGCAGCGCACAGCGCTTGCGCAACTGCGCCGACACGTGTCGCGCAGCGCACAGCGCAGCGCAACTGTGCAACTGCACTTGCGCAACTGCGCTGACACGTGTCGCGCAGCGCAGCGCTTGCGCAACTGAAGCGTCGCTTCCTTTAATTTTGTTTTAAATAGAGCTTTGCTCTGATTGGACGCGCTGCCTTGGGCGCTGCGCTCTCCGCGCTGGCGTACCAGATTTTGACACGTGGCATCCTGCGCACAGCGCAGAGTATCTGAAGCGTTGCTTCATTTATTAAAATTTAAATTTTCAAAGCAGAGCTTTGCTCTGATTGGGGGGATCAGAAGCGTTGCTTCACTTGAGATTTCTTTTCATCTTCCTTTTTCAAGTCAGACTTGTATTTCCCAAAATTTTCATTTCCCGGGTCTTGGAAATAATTCCACTGTGCACAGAATTTTTTATGCTTGGTCTATATAACTCAAAGCCGAGCCTCTTCTTCTCTCATCTTCAGAGAACTTTTTCAATCATGGCTTGTAACCGCCCTCATGCCCGCCGCCAACTATGGGAAGTGCCTATTCAGGACATCGTTCCCCGTTTTGCTGCGCGCTTGGTGGACCCTTCTCTTACGGATGAGCAGTGTGATGCTGCAATGTACGAGCTTTTGACTCGTGTGGGGTATCCTCTCCCCCCGCACTCCATTTGGATTCGGATGATCCTTGCCTCGGTGCTCGCCGATCTTCCCCCTCCTCCAGTAGAGATGTCCTCGGCAATGCTTGATGCCGCCGAGAATAAGATCGAGTGCTTCTTCGAAGCGCACTTGATCACCAAAGCCCAGAGGGGCTGCTCTTTCCACTTGCTGAGCCAGATACGGGCTCGCCGGGTCGTCATCGCCACCTTTTCTGACGAATGTGGCGACGATCGTTGGGCGTCTACTTCTCGGGAGGACCGCCGCTTCAACGTGGTGGAGAAGACAGAAAGGGAACTGGGGAATCTTCTTCTTATCTTTGCGAACCCTTGTCTTTCCGATCCCATATTTGGTGATCTTTTTTAAATGTAATAATAATGAACAAGTTTTTTTTCTTTTTAATCAAGTATTTTATTATCTGTTAAGGGTTCTTTTATTTTAGCTCTCTGTTATGCTTGTGCATCGTATGATTTAATTTGCTATTATTAGGTGCATGTGATTCTTGCAAGGATAAATTGCCTTTGGTGTTTAGCCTCTTTTATGAAGAAGTGCTTTACTTTTCAGTCTTAGAAATAGAGTTTCGTTCTGATTGGGGGAAACAAATGGCCCCCCACCGTTGCACTTGCGTGGTTCCAAACGCGAGCGCAACGGTGGCAGAATTCCAACCGTTGTGGCAACCTTTGGAAGTTGAAAGGGCACTTGATGCCTATAAATAGGACCTTTGGTCCTTCACAGATGATTGTCATCTTTTAAGATTTTTACTTTAAAAACTTCAGAGCCTTGCTCTTGCCTTCAAGAACTCCAAGAGTTAGAATTTCTTTAGAAATCACCTTTTAGGTAAATTTTTTAATTAAATTAGATCAGTTTTCATTGACAGAGCCTTGCTCTCAATAGATCCCTGATCTAAAGAAAACCCATTTTAGGGTTTCACTTAGCAGAGCTTTTGCTCTAAATGGATCTAAAGGGAACTAAAGAGAACCCTGTTAGTATTCCATCAATAGAGTTTTGCTCTCTGAAAGATTTCATTTAGAATTTCTCGATTCATTAAGGGAGCTATGCTCCTTTTAAATTATATAGCAGAACTTTTAAGAGTTGCTGATTTTTGTCAATCTTCTTTTATAGGAGTGATGGACGCCCACATGTATGACCTTAACGAGATTATTTCTTACGGGGACATCCGTCGACTCGGCCATTCTCAAAACCGAGAATTTACCAACGCCGAGTGTGTCGAAATCATGAGCCGCTTCGATGCATACAACGGCCAACTGCTTCCTTGGCGCTCCCCTCTCCTGAAGCTTATTGTGGGAGCAATTTGGGAAGCGCTTCCTCTATTCTGTACTGGTGTGCCACTTGGGGCATTGGATGCCGCCGAGGATAAGGTGCACTCGGTGTATCTGATGAGCCTAATCTCAAAGAGGAGGCGAGATAGCCTTATGGATCTTCTGCACAAAGCTTTTCAACAATCTGCAATACTTGCTGCTTATCGGAGGAGGACATCAGTGGGGATCTCGACGCTCGTGCCCGCAATAGGAAGCATACTAGGATGGTTTGCCAGGCTTGGAAAGTCTTGGACAAGGTTACGTTTGAGTTCCTCAATCCCTGTCCAGGATTTGAGGTCTTGCCATTGTAATCTTTTGGATAATGTCTTTGCTTAGTTCTTTATGATTGTAAGAACCCTTTGCAATATGAATGGAAAATTTCTATTTCAGCTTGTCTTATTTCTCGTTCTGAGTCTTTCGCACATGCATGAATGAATGTGTCTCGAATGTTTGATCAAATGTACATCGGATGTCCTTTTTGTCGCTTTCTTCTTTCTTTTATTCTCAGCATGTTGTCTTGATAAACACAGTTGATATATAATAGAGTAAGCATCTAGATTTCTCCAAGAGATAGCGATGGCTTAGGCCACAGGTTCAGATTTGCTGCCTAAGACTTTTCAACTCTATGAGCCGTGAGGGTCTCATAGGGATTTTTCTCCCTACGGATCGAGAGGATCTTGTAGGTGGATTTTCTCCTTAGGAATCATGAGGATTCCTAAGTGTGTTTTCTCTTATAAGTCGTAAGGATCTTATAAGAGAATTTTCTCCCTTACAAGTCGAGAGAACTCGTAAGTGGTTGGTGAATTGACTTGTTTCCGAGTCGAAGTATTGCTCCGACGGGGAGGTCGTTGGCTGACTTGTTTCCGAGACGGAGGTCGTTGGCTGACTTGTTTCCGCGACGGAGGTCGTTGGCTGACTTGTTTCCGCGACGTGTTTCCGCGACGGAGGTCATTTGCTGACTTGTTTCCGCGACGGAGGTCGTTGGCTGACTTGTTTTTGCGACGGAGGTCGTTGGCTGACTTGTTTCCGCATCGGAGGTCGTTGGTTGACTTGTTTCCGCGACGGAGGTCGTTGGCTGACTTGTTTCCGCGACGGAGGTTGTTGGCTGACTTGTTTCCGTGACGGAGGTCGTTGGCTGACTTGTTTCCGAGACGGAGGTCGTTGGTTGACTTTAGGTTGTCTGTGAACCATAGAGTCTTGGAACTGGGGACTTTGTCGTAGCTCCGATTGGTGATGTCATGTCCATGTCCTGCTGGAATGAGGAGGAACGCCGCTGTTGGTCTCCAGGCTGTAGATGTGGTCGTCAAGATCTGATTTCCTTTCGACGCAGCCTGGTGAGGAAATGTAGTCCCCTTTTTGTTTGTGCCCTTGGATTGTATACAGGGATCGATGTGATCTTAACTGTAGGTCAAAAGTTTCATTTATTTGTATTGTTTTATTTCCATGATGCTCTATCATTTCAGCTTTTTACATCGCGAAAGTCGCGATTGCCCAATCATTTCGGCTATTTTTCGCAGTGCCCAATCATTTCGGCTATTTATTTTACTTTTACTCGCTGCTTTTTATTGCGAGTCGCCCAATCATTTCGGCTATTTTGTATGCATACGCTTTCCTTACTTGCTGCTTTTTATTGCAAGCTGCCCCATCATTTCGGCTATTTCGTATGCACGTGCGGCCTACCAGCCTTTCGTCGTAAACTTGAAATTAGACACCGATTTGTCAGGACCCGGTTCTTGCTCACGGAGCAAAGTGCCACACGGAACAAAGTGCCACGCCAAGTGTCGTGTTAAGTGGGCGGGGGCCACCTCTTGAATCCGTGGGGGCCGCCTCTTGAGTCCGTGGGACCCACTGTAGAATAATGGGGACTCTTCGGAATACATTCCGAAAGGGGGCAGATCTGTACTATAAATGAAATGATACCACTGTTCAATACAGAGGCGCCTTTTAAGTGAACCGGAACTACAGGAGCTTAAGAACTCCGTAGTTAAGCGTGTTCGGGCTAGGGAAGTCTTGGGATGGGTGACCTCCTGGGAAGTGGCCCCTGGTCGGGTCCGGTTCGCTCTAAAGGGAAAAACCGTGCGGTTTCGGCCAAAGCGGATAATACTCTCTGTATTGGGGGTGAAGCGTGACAAAATGGTATCAGAGCCGGTCCCTCAATAGTAGGTCTGTGGTTCGAGGACAAACCATTGTTCAAAGGTGGGGAGAATGTCGGGACCCGGTTCTTGCTCACGGAGCAAAGTGCCACGCAGAACAAAGTGCCACGCCAAGTGTCGTGTTAAGTGGGCGGGGGCCACCTCTTGAATCCGTGGGGGCCACCTCTTAAGTCTGTGGGACCCACTGTAGAACAATGGGGACTCATCGGAATACATTCCGAAAGGGGGCAGATCTGTACTATAAATGGAATGATACCACTCTTCAATACAGAGGCGCCTTCTAAGTGAACCGGAACTACAGGAGCTTAAGAACTCCGTAGTTAAGCGTGCTCGGGCCAGGGAAGTCTTGGGATGGGTGACCTCCTGGGAAGTGGCCCCTGGTCGGGTCCGGTTCGCTCGCGCTAAAGGGAAAAACCGTGCGGTTTCGGCCAAAGCGGACAATACTCTCTGTATTGGGGGTGGAGCGTGACACGATTTCGGCATCAGTACCGCTACAACTGGGATATTGTCAGGAGCGAATCATCATTTGCCTTTGTCGATGTCGAACAAAGGTGGCTTAGCAAACAGAGTTAAGGTCCTGTCGACTAAGTCTTTTAACTTCATGAGCCGTAAGGGTCTCACAAAGATACTTCTCCCTACAAGTCGTGAGGATCTCGTAGGTGTATTTTCTCCTCAAGAATCGTGAAGATTCCTAAGTGTATGTTCCTCTGTAAGTCATAAGGATCCTACGAGAGGGTTTTCTCATGAAGATTCCTAAGTGTATGTTCCTCTGTAAGTCATAAGGATCCTACGAGAGGGTTTTCTCCTTGTAAGTCGAGAGGACTTATAAGGGTTATTTATCATGCGTACATATCCCCAGTCACGGATGGGACTTGGTTAGGGAAATGTTTATTCACGCCCGTGGATTGTATACAAGGGTCAGTATTGAGCCACTTGTAGGGCAATATCGAAGGTTGTGAGGGTTGCTTAAGCACAGGTTTAGGTCTCTGTAACTTAAGACTTTCAAATCTTATGAGCCGTGAGGGTCCCATAAGAGAGTTCTCTTTACGAGTCGTGAGGATTTCGCAAGTGTATTTTCTCCTTAGGAATCATGGGGATCCCTAAGTGTGTTGCTCCCTTGTAAGTCGTAAGGATCTCACGCGGGTGGTTTCTTCTTACAAGGTCGAGAGGACCCTGTAAGTGTCCTTTAACGAGGTTGCGCCCTTTCAGGTTTTCACAAACACTCGTCGGTAGTCCTGCTGTTTTTACTCACGGAGCCCTTTCGGGTTTTCATCCGTGCCCATTTTTCTTGTGGACATACCGTTTTTTTATTCCTTTTATTCTTTTTTTTTACGAAGTCGCGCCCTTTCGGGTTTTCACGAACACTCGCCGGTAGTCCTGCCGTTTTTACTCACGGAGCCCTTTCGGGTTTTCATCCGTGCCCTTTTTGCTTATGGACATACCGTTTATATATATATATATATATATATATATATATATATATTAATATTTTTTCCTTTTTCTTTTTCTTTTATTTATCTCATCAGCCTGAAGATGCTGCGGTAGTAGTTTAAAGACGTTTCGGTCCTTCATTAGTTTAAGATCGTTTCGGTCCGCCATTTGTTTAGGGACGTTTCGGTCCGTCATTAGGAGAAGGCTGGCCATTGCTTATAAAGTTTGAGCTTAGGAAGATAGCGATCGGACATAGTCGTCGTCATCTATCATTGACCTAGGCAGTAACTTTCTAAGCGTAGTATTTCTTTAGGAAGCGACCATTTATTGGCCTGAAAGGCCTTTCACCGTGCATATCCATGAGTAGATAGGCTCCACCTTGGTAGACCTTGTCTATGATGTACAGGCCTTCATAGTTTGGCTCGAATTTTCCCCGCTTAGCGCGATTGGGGATCATAGGCCTTTTGACCACTAGCACGAGTTCTCCTTGGCGGAATGTCCTCGGCCGGGTCAATCTTTCATATGAGCGTATCATCTTTGCTTTATAGGCTTCCAGATTTTGTTGCGCTATGAGTCGGGTTTCATCAAGGGCATCAAGCTCTTCAAGCCGAAGGTGAACATTTTCCTCGTCCGTCAGCTCGTAGTGGACCGCCACTCGTAGAGAGGGTAACTCTATCTCGAGGGGGAGTACTGCTTCTGTACCGAATACCAACGCATATGGCGTTGTGTTTGTGGCTGTTTTGAACGTAGTTCGATACACCCAGAGAGCTTTTTGCAGTCTCTCGTGCTAGTCTTTCTTATTTCGGGACACCGTTTTCTTCATGATCTTTGTCAAGGTTTTGTTGAAGGCTTTAGCTAGACCGTTAGCTCGCGGATTATAAACCGAGGAATATCTCTAATCTATATTGTGTTGTTGCGTGAAGCGACTGATCTTGTGGCTTCTGTAAGCTGGCCCATTATCAGAGATGATCCGTCGCGGAGTTCCAAACCGATAAATGACGTGCGTCTTGAAAAAGTGGAGGATATTCTCCGTCTTCACTTCCCTCAGCGGTACTGCCTCTGCCCATTTGGAGAAGTAGTCAGTCGTCGCCAGGATGAAACGATGTCCCCTGGACGATGCTGGTTCGATGGGGCCGACTATGTCAGTTCCCCACATCTCAAATGGCCAGCTAGCCATTGTTGGATGGAGTGGATTTGGATGTTGGTGGATGAAGTCCCCATGAATTTGGCATGAGTGGCACTGCTTCGCATACTCGAGGCAGTCTTGAATCATCGTAGGCCAGTAGTAGCCTATCCGTTTGATCTTCAACTTCATCTTTGGGCCCGCTTGGTGAGAACCGCAGAGTCCGTCATGAACTTCTTGAACGACTCTTTTCGCTTCGTCAGGTCCCAGACATCTCAACCACAAGGAATCAAATGACCTCTTATACAGAGTATCATTGATGAAGGCGAAAGACAGAGCTCGTTTCATAAGCTGATGTCTTAAGGACGCATCTTCGGGTGTTCGACGGTATTTGAAGTAGTCTATAAAGATTTCTCTCCAATCCTCAGCCTTTTCCCGGTCTTTTATTTGCAGGGTCGTCTGCTCAGCCGCTCCCTTTTCTTCGGATGATTCCGTAGATATTTCCGCTGGGGCAAGTACCCGATGGCTTTGTACCACGATTCTTACGTCATCGAGGTTCTCATCAGCCAGTTCCTTAGCGAGTTTGGCCAACGCGTCCGCTTTGCTGTTTTCCGCGCGCGGTATGTTTTCCAAAGTATAGGAAGGGATTTGGGTCAACAGTTGCTGCACCTTTTCATCGTACTTCACCAGCTCTGGCTTGCACGTCTGGTAGTCGCCGTTTACTTGACTGACGACCAGCTGGGAGTCTCCGTATATGAGGAGGTTTTCAATTCCCATGTCGATGGAGATCTCGAGGCCTGCTATCAAAGCTTCGTATTCGGCTTCATTGTTTGTCCTCGGCTCTATTAGGGAGAAAGCAAAGCGCATTATCCCTCCTAGTGGAGTTATAAAGATGAGTCCTACCCCCGATTTGATTATATGGGTACTTTGTTTGCGCTTCTTCACGGAGGATGCTCCATCGAAATAAAGCTCCCATCGGGTGTCACCACCGTCGATCGCATCAAACGCATGTTCGTCTGGAAGATCGCAATTCAGAGGAGATTCGGCGGGTATCGGATGCTCAGCAAGGAAGTCAGTGATGGCCTGGCCTTTCACTGCCTTGAAAGGTTGATACGTTATCGAGAACTCCATCAAGAGCAGAGCCCATTTAGCGAGTCGTCCCATCAATATGGCCTTTGACATTAAATATTTAACAGGGTCGACCTTCGAAATGAGACGGACCTCATGCGCCAACGCATAGTGCCTGAGCTTTGTTATCGCAAAGATCAACGCCAGGAAGTGTTTTTCAATGGGGGAGTAGTTGCTTTCTTCCCCCAGTAGAACTCGACTTAAGTAGTAGAGTGCTCTTTCTTTCCCTTGATCGTTCTCTTGTGCCCATAATGCGCCTAAGGAACCTTCGAGGGCGGTTGTATAAAGAATGAGGGGCTTTCCCTTGACCGGAGCAGCCAACACTGGCGGGTTCTGCAGGTATTGCTTGATCTCGTCTAGCGCGCTTTGGAATTTATGATCCCAGACGAATGGGGTCCCCTTCTTCATCAGGTGGCTGTAAGGACGGCACTTGCCTGAAAGGTTGGCTATAAATCGCCGTATATACGTGAGCTTCCCTTGGAGGGACCGCAGCTGTTTGATAGTCCTCGGCGGAGGCATTTCCATGATCGTCTTGATCTTTGACGGATCTATCTCAATACCTCGATGTCGGACGATGAATCCCAGGAATTTGCCCGAGAAAACTCTGAATGCACATTTGAGAGGGTTCATCTTTAAGTTGTATTGTCAAAGGCGTTGAAATACGGTCCTCAGATGCTCGAGATGTTCCTTGTATGATTTGCTTTTAACCACGAGATCGTCGATATAGCATTCGAAAATTTCATGTATAAGATCATCAAAGATTTTTGTCATGGCCCTCTGATAGGTGGCACCGGCATTCTTTAAACCGAAGGGCATCACCTTGTAGCAGAATATACCCAAAGGGATCCTGAAGGCGGTGTTCTTCTGGTCTTCGGGATGCATCATTATCGGATTATACCCTGACGAGCCGTCCATGAAGGAGAAAACCTCGTGAGTGGACGTATTGTCTATCATCAGTTCGGTGACTGGAACTGGGAAATCGTCTTTCGGGCAGGCTTTATTGAGATCCCGAAAGTCTACGCATATGCGCACTTTCCCATTTTTCTTCATCACCGGGACGATGTTGGCGATCCATTCAGGATATTGAACCTCCTGAATAAAGTCGGAGTCGATCAGCTTCTTGACCTCGGCGTTGATGCTCATCTCAAGCTCGAGCCGCATTCTTCTTGGTGCCTTCTTGACCGGCTTGACGTCCGAGGATATCGCCAATTTGTGCACATCAATTTCTGGATCTAGTCCCGGCATTTCGGAGTAGTTCCATGCGAAGCAATCTTTATGCTGCATAAGCAGGTCTTTTAATGAAGCCACCTTCTCTTCAGACAGTAGCTCACTAATGAATGTCGGTCGCGGGTCATTCGCCGTCCCCAACTCAATTTTCTTGAGGTTATCCGCAGTGGTATGTATTCCATCTTCCAGCTCTTTTGGCGCTGGTGGAAATTCTGAGATTATCTCATCGTTGTTGCTTTCGAAGCACCAGGGAAGGTCATCCATGTTCTCGGGCTCTTCCTTTGATATTGTTATCATGTGACAAGTACGAATTCTCTTCCAATCCCAATGTGGAACTGGTTCTTCTTTCGTGGGCTTGGGTTCGTACTTCTGTGGCGGCGTTACCCTCCAGTTGTCAGACAGAGCGAACTTGCCAAGCTGATACTGATCTTCAACCCAATTCTTGAAGGTGAAGCAGTCTTCGAGAGGATGCCCTACCACTCGGTGATAAAAGCAATAGTCTGGGTGAGAGACTTCTCCTGCTTGTTCGGGGTGTTTAGACTCCGGCAGCGTAAGCATCTGATGTTTTAGAGCGAGGTCAAGTATTTTCTTCGTCTTGTCCCGAGGAAAAGAGTACGCCCGTCCCATTTTTCTTATAAGGGATAGATCGGAACCGTTCGATTCCCTCTTGCGTGATCTCTTAGTCCTATTTTTCTTATAAGGGTGTTTAGACTCCGGCAGCGCCTTTTTCACGTTTCGACTTATTTGTGCCTCTGCGTCGAGACTTCTTTATAACAGGTTGACAAGGAGCGGCATTTTCATCTTTCACAGCCTGTTGGAGGAGACGTTGTGTTTCGGCTTTCTCGTAGATGGCCATTTCGCGGTTATGGTTGTCTCGGACTTTTTGACCAGCTTCCCTTATAAGTTTGTCCACTTGTTCTTCGAACGACGGACTGGGCACTTTTGTGTCTGGAACTTTTACTGGTTCAGGATTAGCATCTTCCTATCGAGCATCCGCTTCTTCATCGAAGTCATGCACGACGTAGCACCCGTGGAGTAGCTCTCGTTTCTTTGACCGGATGTATCCAAGCCCGATTGTTTCCATTCTCCCATTAGACAACTTGCGTTGAGTCCCGGGAACGTTCCAGACTTTGTCATAGAACTTGGCTTTTCGAACGGTCGGCTTGAAGGATATCCCCTGGCGTTTCAGCAACCTCTTCAGGCCTTCTGTATAATATCTGGGGAGACGGATGGGCTGAAGCCTGTCAAGCGTAGGATCCGCGCCATGCCAGATTTCTTTCTCCACTCTGGTTTCTTCAGAGCGGTAGAATAGAATTGCTTTTTCGCCTTCTCGCCTGGGAGGGATATAGAACGTCCGCAGCTCTTCTACACTGTAGATATCAAGTGCATCAAGTTCTTTACGGTGTTTAAGTGGAACCATGGCGACTTGTAGACTTTGCTCTTCATCCGCGGACGTTTGTATTGAAGGTCGAGCAGAGAATACAGCATGGACCTCATCCTCCGAGTCGCTACCGAAGATCATCGTAGGAGCGGATGGTCCCGGCTTTTTGTATTGGGGCGGACCCGAATAAACTATCGCCTCTTCTTCTTCGGTATCACTCCCGAAAACAGGAATGGTGGCAGCGACTTTGCTTTCCGGTTTGCGACATTTCTCTGTATCCTCGAAATCTGGCAAAAAGTACTTTGCATCTCCGTATTTGCAGACCTCGTTCACAGAGAACGGGTTCAGTTCTCCCGTTACGGTATACTCGAGACCGTCCTTAGAATACTTCATACACTGATGTTGTGTAGAAGGGATGATGTTGTACTCGTGTAACCACGGTCGGCCGAGCAGAGCGTTGTAGCATGTTTTGGCATCTATGACTTGGAACTTAATGTCCGTGATGAGTAGCCCAAAGCGTAGCGTCAGTATCACAGACCCAAGAGTTCTTGACGATTGGGAGTCGAACCCGGAGATGGTAATCTTATCCCGAGCAAGGTGCTGGACGCTCATGCAGATTTCTTTTAACACCCGCACATTGAGGAGGTTAACGGAGGATCCATTGTCGATCAAGATTTTTCCTATCTTTATATCGTGGCAGTATCCTGAGACATAAAGGGGGCGATTGTGTTCGCACGTCCTAAGGAGAAGGTATTCATCACCAAAAGTGACATCGGTCGTGTGCACTTCTTCCAATTCATCCTTCATCTTTTCCTCAGCCAGGAAAACTTGGAATTGTTCTGGTTCCTGTAGTGCCTTGATTAATGAATCTCTCACCTCTTTTGATAGTAAAAGGGCGTCAAGAATGCTGAGCTGCGAGGGTAGCTTCCTCGGATGCGCTAGAACGTTATAGTCCACCTTATTTCTCTTTGGCGGGTCCTTGGCACTTAGCTCCTCCACAACTTGGTCATCCAGGGCGATCTCCTCAGGGACCTTCTCTTTCCCTTTATCTTTTTTATTTAGGGTTCCGAGATTCTTTTCGGGCAGTGTCCGATTACGCAGCCTGATATTTTCACAGACCTTCTGCTCTTCTTCTTTTCCCGAAGTGGACTCTTTAAAGAGAGGGCTAAGAGCCAGCTCCTCATCGGAATCGCTCCCGAATGTAAGCACCTGTGATCCCCCGGCGTTAACAACGCGACAATCACCGGTAGTTCTGTTAAGCCCTTCGGTCATATTTTTCCGCTCCCGACGAGTTTTGCGCTTCTCCCGCTTAAAATGCTGTCAATGAGCAACATATCCTTGCCACCATCTATCGAAAGCTTTGCACTCTTCGGTGGGGTGCGAAATCTTCCGATGATATAAGCAGTAGGAGGAGTGCATTTCCACTTCACCAGTAATGTTTCCTTCGGAGGATGGTAGATCATGCCCATTGATATGGCCTTAGCAAACCTTTTCCTCATCTTGAATTTGCTTTTGTCCGTAGTGGATGTATTTTGCTCCAGCGGAAGTGTCTCAGCTCTTTCGTCAAGTCGCTGGCGCTTGGCCCTTTCAAATATAGCCGTCTCGCGTTCCCGATCAGCTTTACTTTTCAACAGAGCTTCGTTGAGGTATGCGTCAATTACTTCTTCTGATGGCCCCAGAATTTTTGGTTCAGGATCTGCCCCCAGCTTTTCAGTGCAAGGAGTCTCTTCATCGTCCGTCAACGAATGGGAGATCATATGGCAGCTCACTACATATTCCTCAGACTCATCCGATGAACTTTTTCCTTCATCTTCCTCTTGAAAGACGTGGTTGAGAAACTCTTGGAGTGTAACGGGAGACCGTGCTTTCTGGTTGTATTCCTCCAGCGCGTCAATTTGTTTTTGCAAGTCCGTGCGCTTGTCGCCAGGCTTCACGGACTTCTTGGATTTCTTTTTCTTCTTCTTCGAAGATTTTGACGGCTGGTTGCGAGTGCTTGGGCCACCACCATCGGTCTTTGGAGTTGGACGCGGCTTCAACATCCCCTCAATGCGGTTCCAACGGGTTCTTCCACTTGATTGCTAGGCATGTCTGAAGATCATTCAGCATCCTCTTTGCCTTGGCCGACAGCACAACCTCCCATGGGGATTCTTCGACGAGAGAGCACGTTGCCCCCGGCATATTCATCCTTTTAGAGGCATGAGGTTGCGGCGGATTAACCTTCCATCTGTCGGATAGCGCAAATTTGCCTTGTTGGTACTGGTCTTCAAGCCAATTTTTGAAGACATAGCAATCTTTGATCGGATGACCCAGTACCCGGTGATAGGGACAGTAGTTGGGCTCATTGATATCATTTGGTTGCGACGGACGTTTTGGCTCCGGCAGATTTATGAGTCGGTTGCGCAACGCCGGCTCGAATAATCTTCTCGTTTTATCTCGGGGAAACGAGTAAGGACGTCCTAGTCTCTCCTCAAGGGGTATCTGCGGACGCATATTATTTTGACGAACAACCGGCTTCGAATTACTCGGCTGCTGTTGAGCATTAGCGACAACGATCGCTTTCCCTTTCCCCTTTTCATTTCGGGGGTCCGGTTTTGGAAGAGGGGGTCTATGGCCCATCTGATCCATTTGCGCTAGCTTGTCAATCAAGGCCTGGAAGGTAGTCGGCTTGAAGAACATCATAAATTGCGAGATGGTTGCTTGCGGATCAAGGGTTCCCACAAACATATCCACCGCGGGAGCTTCTTCAATGCGCTGCTCGCACTTTGACCATAAGTTCCGCCACCGTATAGCATATTGGACCCATGTCTCGCTTGGCTTCACCCTGGCGTTAATTAGTGCCGTCATCGGAGTTCGTTCGCTGGCGCTTGCAAAACACTGGGTAAACAACAACTCCATCTCCGCGAAAGTCTTGATAGAGTCGTTCGGGAGCTCAGAGTACTACTCGAATGCTGTATCTGACAAGCTTCCAACGAACTGGCGAAGCAACAGTTTGTCATCACCGCCGGTGTTGCCGCAAAGTATCCTAAACTGGGCAACATGCTGGTAGGGGTTGCCCGTCCCCTTATAGACATGGAACTTGGGAATTGTGTAGCCCGGAGGGTACTTGATCTGGTCGTACCAACTCGGATATGGTCGTCCTGTTTTTACAACCTGGTCGGCTGCTTCAGTCGCATGATGAACCCGTATTTGTTGGGCTATGTACTCGTCCAAGTCAGCTTTGGAGATTGTTTCCTCCTTAGTTGTTGACAAAGCTGGCGGAGGATTCGACGTTTCTCCCCTATCGTCTTTAAGGACGATCGGGGGATCTTCGGCCGGAGGATCTTGTTGGATCATCATCCCGACCATGTCTTGGAACAGGAGGCCCATACGCTTTATGTTGGCTGCTTGTTCAGCAGCCTCTTTATCCTTCTTCTCCAATATCCGACGAAGGAATTCGGCGTCAGTTTCTTGCTCCTGGCGTTCATCCGAAGACGTTTCAGGGTTTTCTTTTGGCCCAGTAAGTGCGGCCATCGCGTTCATCATCTCTTGGAGCTTTTGTTGTTGCTCCTGCGCTTTGGTCACCGATCGTGTGAGCGGTCTATGACCTGTCGATATGCGGCTGTCCTCTTTACCAGACGCCATATAGACGGTATGAACTATCATGCCCTCAGACTTCGGGCGTTTGGGTTCACCACCTTTGATATTCGCCGTCGACGTGAGGACTTTCTCCGGCTTTCTTCTCTTATGGGCTGAGAAGTTGAGGGGGCCGCTGCTTTGGGCACCCAAGTGGTCGTCGCCTTTCGTTGCTTGATCGGAGGATTTTCTTCTTGCCGACCTTTAGACTTCTTTTGTTGGCGAGAGAAATTAGGATCAATTACAGATTCTCGGACTCGTCGCCATGTTTTGTAGATCTTGGAGGACAGTGATTGAGGAGACCGTTCCGGCTTTTCTGCTTCCACGGCGATCTCTACTGGTGGAGGAGATCTTTTGAGCACCGCAGTTGGCTAGTTTCTGCAACTCTGTTCAGCAGCTCAAAGCTGTTGATCGCACGCTTTTGGCGTGTCGGATGTTCAAAGAATTTAAAGTTTACCGCGATCAGGACGGTGTCGCTATGCAGCTAGCCGGTTGAGCACGGGTCGGTCCACAGGGAGATGGTGGTATCTTACCTTCTTGTCTTAGACGAGTTAATAAAGAATCTGTATGTTGTTTGATCTAACCTATGTGTTTATTTGCAAGTATAAAGTTGTTAAGAAAAGATACGAGATTATAAGCTAAAGAAATCCGTACTCAAAACCTTTGAGCCGAGTCTTGACCAATTGAAGCTAAGCAATTGGCAACAACGTGGATTAGGGGATTTAAGCGCGGTATTCGTGGAATCCGGCTTATTTACCCTTGTCCTTCCGTTCTTGTCTCTTGCTTTCGCCTCCGGCCAAACCGAACGCAACCGGTCGCGGTTAGGAATCACCGTTACCTTGTCAGGGTAGGGTGCCTAACGGAGCGCTTGCGTAACGTTTGGGCGGAGTTCAAATGGAAAATAACGGGAAAAGGAAAAGAGAAAAGAAGTGTTAACTTACAATACCGTATTTCTTCTTAACAATAATAATTACAACATTCACAAAAAAGAACAAAAGAGAGAACAAAAAGAAAAGAACAAAGAAAAGAAAAGATTACAAGAAATAAAGTGCATGAAATAAATTGCAAGTAATTAAAGACAAGGTAATAAAAAGCAAGTAATAAATAAGCGATAAAAAGAACAAGAACAAGAACTCAAGACAAGCATGTGATCAATAGCCAACCCTTAAACTTGCAAGCTCAATCAAGAGGTTGCAAGATCAAGAGAAGGGTAGAGAACGCATGTGAATTGAAGCGCTAATTCCGTAAGAAAATACGACCCTTGAGATCAATAACTAACCCTTAACCATTCAAGCTCAATGAAGAGGTTGAATGATCAAGAGAAAGCAAGAATCTCAAGGGGAAGAAGAAACACAAGAGAATGATACAAAACCCTCATTTTCATTGATCTCCCACTCAAAAGCTCTCACTACAATTTCATGGAAAAAGAATGAAGAAGAAGAGGAAGAACTATACAAAAAACTACAAAAGAGTGGACACAAAATTGGACCCTTGGTTGAGCTCAGTTCTGCTGTATTTATAGGCTGGAGAATAGAAATCTAGGGCAACCATCAGACCATAGACACAATTACCAAACAGACCGCAAAATTTCACAGAGAGAGGACACAGTACGGCAGCGTTTCCGCGGCCAATACCCCCTATTGGCCGCGGAAACGCGGCCATGTGGTGGAGTCAGGTCGTTAACTTTTGGGGCTTTCCCTGGTACACTTTTTCCTCGTGTTTGAAATCTGCATACTTCACAGAAGTCATCCAGAATATCAGCAGAATTCCTTGTCCAAGATTGCACACTTCTCTTTACTTTTGACTTTATCTCTCTCGAGCTCCGCGCACCCATTGATTCTTGTGCAGCCCCTCTCGTGCTTTGTGCATGTCCGAGACACGAATGACCACTGTCATATGTCTTGTCCCTGGGACCGGTACGCAGCACTGGACGGATATGGATGACCGGAACTCGGCTTTTATCTGCTGTCAACAGATGTTCTGTATTTGGTGTAACTGTGGAGATTTTGTCTTGATTTGCAATATTTGTACTGGAAACCTGTATTCTGTAAATATGTAACAAACACGGATTACAAGCACCTACCTATAAACACACGAGCATAAGAATGGGCGGTATAAAATGCAATATTCTGGTATGAACAAATACCCCCAAACTTAACTTTTGCTCGTCCCGAGCAAAAACCAATTATTCACAAAAATAAAATCCTAACCGCACTTTCGCAGGGAACGCGATTGCACTGAGCACGTGCAACAAGCCATTAAACCTCTAGGTGACCCTAGTAGGAGGAGTGTTGTCTCCTGAGGGTTTTCAGCGAATTACACCCACAAAATCCGGTCAAGCTAGTTTTGCAAAATAACTATGATTCAAACCCTAAAGTTTTGTTTCAGAAAATAACAAATCTATTATCCTAAGTCTAGACTATCGAACCTTTAGTTTTCACACCTCGCTTCTTATTTAACTACAGGTTTTATATGTCTTTACGTGTAGTGCAAATAGTGCCGTTAAGTTCCAGAAAGGTCGATTAAAGTCATCATGTCGCACAATAAAGCCCAGATAACAATTTTAAAAGGATCACATAAGTTTTATAAAGAGTTAAGCATTTTTCAAGTTTCGTTTTCCAGTAAGGTTTCAACTTCAGAATTTCTATCTTCCCTAACAGGAAACTAGGTCTTATTCTTCACTCCACCTTTTTCTTGTTTTCATTTCATACACACCTCTGTGAACGTGCAATAGTCTTTATCATAGAATAAAACCTTCATATCTCCGCTAAAATATTTATAAAAGTCTGTCTTTTATCAAGATTATTCTCACACAAAGAACCGTTAGGAATTTTAACTCGGAGAGAACACTTGCTTGACTTTGTTTTAAAACTGGACTTTCTAGGCTTCTTAGCGAGCTTTGGGCCAATGCACCCAAACCAATTGGTTTTAGGGCATTAGGTGTAGAAACACCCCAGCGGACTTAATTACTCAAGTTACCTAGGTCCAAAAACAAAAGACAGTGAAAATCAGATGATTCAATACGAACGGAGATATAACCGGTAGTTCAATTATTTTTTTTGGATAAAAGACGTGTTTAGTGGGTTTGGTGTGTAATCATTCCAATCAAGTTTCTGATGGGTTATTTTTTAGACTTAGCTCCAATTACGGCATCAATAACATTCCTTCATATTCGCTTTACTTCATAAACTATTCTTGACATTACTTATTTCAGAACAAACCTATTTGATCCTCAGAAAATCATTTATCTTATTTAAAAGTTTTTAAACATAAAAGACTTGTCATCTAATTTCCAAGACTCACAACACGTGTAGTGTGATGTAAAGACGTATATCAGCTATAGTTAACTTCAAAGGAGAGTTATTTTTCAGGTTTTCAAAATCTAAACATAAGATTTAGTTATTCCTATTTTTTCAAACAAAAACCGTCGAATGTTGAATCAGAGTTCTTCCACAATCTAACTTGACAAAAAGTTTTTATAATTTTTGGAAATTTTTCGATTTTTGTGGGTTTTTAATAAGGTATGCAAATGCAAAATATACAAATGAATGCGAAGGAAGAAAGCTTACCGAGCACACCCCCAAACTTAAACTTGACAGTGCCCTCACTGTCAGGCTATACCAAGAGGGTCAAAATTGCCGGTGCTCCCTAAAAACAAATTATATACAACAAAGAAAACAAAAAATATATACAAAAAATGCGTCCCCCCCAAACTTAAGTAAAACAGTGTTTCCACTGTTAAGCGTTGAAATTCAGGATTAGGGGGGAAAGAGAACAGTATCCATCTATACAAGGCCTTACACAGGTCAAAAGTTAACACCAACCATTCAAAGATTTTATCGCTATAATGTACCGGTTGGTGGAAGAAGGCGTAGAGAAAAGAGATGGAGAATACGCGAGACCATATGCGGAGAGAAGCGGGATATGGTCTCGGTATATGAGAGGAAGAAGAATGGCGGAAGGGAAAAAGAAGTGGAATACGAACTTGAGGGTGCAAATGGAGTAAATAGATTAGCACAATTTGTGATGAGCGATGTGTGAAAAGTGATAGTGCTAATATATTTACTCGTCGAGAAATTGGGTCGAATCCCTCAAGATTCGTAAGAAACCATGGGTACGCCGAACTTGGTAAACCAGACATATGAAATGTAAGTGAGACGGGTTCTTGCAAGGTCGGAACGATGGAAAGGATGGAGGGAAGTGATCGAGGAGGGGCATCGGTTAGGGTTTCGGGAGGGTGCACACAGTCAATGAAAGGAACAGGATGAATTGGAAAATCCGACTCATCAATTAAAACTGTTTCATCCTCAAAACTATCCTCAATATTCTCCTCAAAATTTATCTCATCCATGCCTTTATCATTAATATCAAGACGCATATGAAGTTCGGGAAAAACAGTTAAAGACTCGGGATGATGATTTGAAGAGACAACCTTAGCCAAATCTACTGGTTCATCATCCAAAATGTTCCCAGCGTCAATATTCTCGATCAAGTGAAAATCAATATTCTCAGACACCTCATCAAAAGCATGGATTTCAATCAATTCAGGTTCTAGAGTGGAGGTGTAGAGGTCAGAAGGTTTGGGATCGGTTTCACTTGGAAGAGACCCTTCACAATCGGGCAAATCAAACACTACGAAGTCGCACAACTCATTAAACATTCTATCTTCAACTGATAATTCATGTGGGATACTCGATAGACTTTCAAAACAGGAGTTGTGGGATTCAATTTGGGACGGGTAGGTTTGATTTGGAAGGGGGTACATCTCACTCTCTCCACTCAAATTCACAGCCTGTCCTGCCGCCTCATCATACATTGAAAAAGTTGGAGCTAGTTGAAAACTAGCTACCGGGTCACTAGGTTGCATGAGGGCGGCCATGGACGCATTCAAATCCATCATCTGTTGGCTTGACGCTACCCTAAAATCTTCCAACGATTGTTCTAGACTAGACATAGGTTGTGAAGGGGTTTCAGTAAAAGATTCAAAGTTGTTTGGATACTGAAAACTCCCAAAAGGCTGTGTAGAAGCAATGTCTAGGGAAGGTGTAAAAGTTGGGTAGGACTGGTAGGAATTGAATGGCTGGACAGGAGTGGGATCAACATTTGGATAAGAAGGTGAATGGAATTGTTGATCCCAAGAATTTGTAGTGGTGAAAGGAGTGAAAGATCGGCTACGAGATTGTTCAATACGTTCAGCAATAGACATAGGTCTCGGGGTTACAACTGGATTTTCAAAAGGGGTATCAACGCAAGAAGGTGTGAATGTTTGAAACGGTTGATACGAAGTGGATTGCGGGGTCCAGTTGTTCGTCCTAGACGCGTCTATCCGATCTTTCAAAGAAATTTTTGGCATGGATGGATCGTTCGAAGTTCGACCAAAACAAGAACCGTAGGAAGTAATGTCTGGTTGTGGGTACCAAAGTTCGGCAAGAGTTTTGCGAGGTGGAGTACCCATGATATGAAGAGAGAGAGAAAAGGTAGAGAAAAGGAGGGAAAAAGAATGTGATTTTTTTTTTTAATATATTAACAAAAGAATGAAGTATACACAAAAAAAAAGAATATGGACAAACATAATCACGACACAAAAATACCACACACTTAATCGTTCTAGGGTTCACCTAGATCAACTAGACCTGCTCCAGAACTTGATTGTCGAAGTAAAACTGTGTCGAGAAACAGGCTCAAGATACACTGATCACGAGGCCAGGTAAGTGCAGAGATAAGGGGAGGTTTTCCAACGCTTTTGCGAAGTTCCTTAATTAAATAACCCTTTCTCTTTTGGCGGTTTCGCCGTTAACACTTTCCTAGACACCCCGTAAACAATATACCGTTAAGCAAGGTTCTAAACACAGTTAACTTCTCCTAGTGAGCGCGAAGTCCTTAAGGCTTAAAGTCTAGTTTCTTTTAAAATTTGTGCGGGTAAACGTTATGCTCAAGTTCGTGATTTGTGGGCCACGGAAAAGGTGATGAAATCCTTTACCGTATGTTGCGGGGTTCGCTTGCCCTTAAGTCCGTATTAATTGATGCAATGCGCAATTCAAAAAAATTCTTATAAAGAATCAAACAATCGTTTTTTAGTTTAAGCGCGGCGCTGCAACAAATACGGGTTAGTCAATTTTTAGCGTTTGCTAGCGAACTTGCAAAGAATCCTGCAAAAGAATAGTATATTGGAAGCGTCGGATTTGAGAAGAAGGTGTTAGTAAAATACGTACCGTTATGTTTTGGGTTAGGAAACCCCCGTTGAATCAAATCCGGTGAGCTTGAAAAGTTCGCTTGCGCGGGTCAAACTACCCGGATCTTTGGCACTGTACTTTGCAAACACCTTAGCCTTGAATGTACACTTTGCTCCCCACAATTGCAGTTTGCAAATACGCAAAAATCTGCACACTTGTCCACAAAAATGATCAAAAAAAAACAAAAAGAATTTTTTTTTTAAATATATACAAAAAGAATATTAACCCGAATAACAAGAAAGAAAATACGCTACCGTCTCCCCGGCAACGGCGCCATTTGATCGCACGCTTTTGGCGTGTCGGATGTTCAAAGAATTTAAAGTTTACCGCGATCAGGACGGTGTCGCTATGCAGCTAGCCGGTTGAGCACGGGTCGGTCCACAGGGAGATGGTGGTATCTTACCTTCTTGTCTTAGACGAGTTAATAAAGAATCTGTATGTTGTTTGATCTAACCTATGTGTTTATTTGCAAGTATAAAGTTGTTAAGAAAAGATACGAGATTATAAGCTAAAGAAATCCGTACTCAAAACCTTTGAGCCGAGTCTTGACCAATTGAAGCTAAGCAATTGGCAACAACGTGGATTAGGGGATTTAAGCGCGGTATTCGTGGAATCCGGCTTATTTACCCTTGTCCTTCCGTTCTTGTCTCTTGCTTTCGCCTCCGGCCAAACCGAACGCAACCGGTCGCGGTTAGGAATCACCGTTACCTTGTCAGGGTAGGGTGCCTAACGGAGCGCTTGCGTAACGTTTGGGCGGAGTTCAAATGGAAAATAACGGGAAAAGGAAAAGAGAAAAGAAGTGTTAACTTACAATACCGTATTTCTTCTTAACAATAATAATTACAACATTCACAAAAAAGAACAAAAGAGAGAACAAAAAGAAAAGAACAAAGAAAAGAAAAGATTACAAGAAAGAAAGTGCATGAAATAAATTGCAAGTAATTAAAGACAAGGTAATAAAAAGCAAGTAATAAATAAGCGATAAAAAGAACAAGAACAAGAACTCAAGACAAGCATGTGATCAATAGCCAACCCTTAAACTTGCAAGCTCAATCAAGAGGTTGCAAAATCAAGAGAAGGGTAGAGAACGCATGTGAATTGAAGCGCTAATTCCGTAAGAAAATACGACCCTTGAGATCAATAACTAACCCTTAACCATTCAAGCTCAATGAAGAGGTTGAATGATCAAGAGAAAGCAAGAATCTCAAGGGGAAGAAGAAACACAAGAGAATGATACAAAACCCTCATTTTCATTGATCTCCCACTCAAAAGCTCTCACTACAATTTCATGGAAAAAGAATGAAGAAGAAGAAGAAGAACTATACAAAAAACTACAAAAGAGTGGACACAAAATTGGACCCTTGGTTGAGCTCAGTTCTGCTGTATTTATAGGCTGGAGAATAGAAATCTAGGACAACCATCAGACCATAGACACAATTACCAAACAGACCGCAAAATTTCACAGAGAGAGGACACAGTACGGCAGCGTTTCCGCGGCCAATACCCCCTATTGGCCGCGGAAACGTGGCCATGTGGTGGAGTCAGGTCGTTAAATTTTGGGGCTTTCCCTGGTACACTTTTTCCTCGTGTTTGAAATCTGCATACTTCACAGAAGTCATCCAGAATATCAGCAGAATTCCTTGTCCAAGATTGCACACTTCTCTTTACTTTTGACTTTATCTCTCTCGAGCTCCGCGCACCCATTGATTCTTGTGCAGCCCCTCTCGTGCTTTGTGCATGTCCGAGACACGAATGACCACTGTCATATGTCTTGTCCCTGGGACCGGTACGCAGCACTGGACGGATATGGATGACCGGAACTCGGCTTTTATCTGCTGTCAACAGATGTTCTGTATTTGGTGTAACTGTGGAGATTTTGTCTTGATTTGCAATATTTGTACTGGAAACCTGTATTCTGTAAATATGTAACAAACACGGATTACAAGCACCTACCTATAAACACACGAGCATAAGAATAGGCGGTATAAAATGCAATATTCTGGTATGAACAACTGTTCCCGGTTGGAACAGCAGCGTTAACTTCCACCGTTGGAGCTGGCGGAGTTATCCCAGAGGGGGAGTTGCCCCCAGTCTTCCTTATCCGGCGCCAGTGGCATCGTCGGGCGTGACGAGCTGTCGGTATTAGTTCAGAGACAGAAACAGCTTCCTCTTGCCCCCTGTTCAGGTGAGGGACTGTTGCTGGCATCAGCCTATTGAAGACTGATGTCTTCTGAGCAGCAGAAGCAGGAGTGGGAGTTGGGACGGTCAATCTTGTAAAGACCGATCTCTTAGCAGGAGAAGCCGTCTTGACGACTTCAGGAGCAGGCTTGGCTACTCTTTTTGGAATAACCTTTTCTGAGACTGCAAGCTTCATTGTGGGCCCGCAAGAGTTTTGGCCCAGTCTGAAGAAGACCGAGGCACTGGTGTTGGGCGACCGGTTGAGAGGGGCCGTAGTAACTGTAAGACGATCGAAGACCGACTTCTTAGGAGCTTCTGGTACGAGCACAGGGGTGCTGAAGCTTGTTGGCGGAAGAATGGTTCCGAAAAACAGCCCCGTGGCGGCTTGAGTAATCTGCTCCCCGGGCATGGTGAATAAAGAGGCCGCTTGGGGCCCGTAGGTTATGCCCACAGTTGAGGTAGGACGCGAGTTGCAGCTGCAGTTGGAGCACTTCGAACAGGTGGACGCCATTGCTGTTTTGCTTTCTGCGCCAAGTAAGAGACCAAATCTTAGTAACTTGAAACCAAAGGGCAACCATTAACAAACCGCGATTGGTTCGTGAATCACGACACACGAAGTGTGGAGTGGAAAGAGAAAAAGGTCCCACCGGGCGTGCCAGAATCTGTTCCCCTCCGAACGGCGGCCGAGACGTTAGGACGTCTTGCTTGAGATTCGGGGCAGATGCTATTTGGTTTTATCCGTCTACCTCTCCGAAGATGCCAAGTTGATTTATGGCACCGTGTATCAGAGGTTTAGACGGATGCGGCCGATGTAGCAGACTTCGTCAGATTCCCCCTCGTTTGAGGGGTTTTTGATTGTGGGGACGCTTTTCCCTGCAGGCGCAAGCCCCTGCAGTTAATTACGCTACCGCATCACGGTAACAACTTTCTCCTTCTCCAGAATTTCACTTCGTGTCGTGTGTGTTTGTTTTGTTTGTGGATGCCCGTGGATTGTATACGGAGACTAAGTTATGCCGTCGTCCGTAGGATGTGGATTAGTCCAAATCCGTATTTACTTAGATTTGGGTTTGGAGTTTTAGTTTAAGGATACGTTAGCTATATTGAGGCTAAGATCAACTTAAACGTTCGTTAAGGATACGTTAGTCTGATTTGAGACTAAGATCAACTTAACGGGATCGTTTGGATCCGACAAAAGAGCATTTGGGGGCTCTATTGTTCCAGTTTAGGGACATAGTGGTCCATAGGTAGTTTAAGGACATTGCGGTCCATATTCCAGTTTAGAGACATAGTGGTCCATAGGTAGTTTAAGGACGCTTAAGTCCGTGAGTTTAAGGACCCCACAGTCCGTGTTTTAGTTTAAGGACGCATAAGTCCACGGGTTTAAGGATCCCACAATCCGTCTTTTGTTTTAAGGACGCTTAAGTCCATGAGTTTAAGGACCCCACAATCCGTGTTGATGTGTGGTTGTCGGGACCTGTCACCTCTCTGACGTCATTGAAGGATTACAACGATAGGAGTCAAAGAAGTTCGGAGATGTACCCTCGAACTGAATGTAAATTGATTTAAGAGAGCAGCCGTGCTCAGTCAATTTAATTTGAGGACTTACGGCCATGATTGGGCTAAGTCCAGTTGAAAAATATTCAACGCTTTTATTTGTTTTTGGCCTATTAGGCCTGTGTTAGGGCTTTGCACATGTTTAAGTAATGCATTGCATTACTTTTTATTTTTTTTGGGCTCTGCCCATTTATAAAGGATGCAGAGCATCAATTTTGTTTGGGCTCTGCCCTTTCATTGCATTTTATTTTTGTTTGGGCTCTGTCCATTTATAAATGATGCAGAGCATCAATTTTACTTGGGCTCTACCCATTTATAAATGATGTGGAGCATTTATTTTGGCCTACTAGGTCTTTTTGATTTGGGCCTGGCCCTTTAGCACACAATGTATTGCATTTGTCAGGCGCTTTGCGCCAATCAATAAGCGCAAGCGCTTGTGGTGATGACACGCGTCACGCAAGCGTAGTGCGCTGCGCCAGTGTGCTGCGCTTGCGCTGCTGACACGTGGCACGCTTTGGTGAGTTGCGCCAATTTCAGAGAGCAAGGCTCTTTCTTAAAAGCGCATAGCGCAAGTGATTCAGATGTTGACACGTGGCGCTCTCTGGTGGTTTGCGCCAACCCAGGAGCGCAACAGTGCAGTTTCTGTAAGTGCAAGGCACTATTTCAATAATCTTGAGAATCTTTAAGATTCCAGAACCAATGGTTCATAAAAAAGTGCAAAGCACTGTTTGATTTCTTGATCCAATATAGATCAAAGAAAACAAGTTTTCTCTTGTTTTTCTTGTTTTCATAGAACCAGTGGTTCATAAAAGAGTGCAAAGCACTTATTTTTATATGAAGATCATTGATCTTGTTCTTAGATCAATGATCTATTAGAAAAAATTCTTCTATTTTATGAAAGGTTTTTACCTTTTTCTTGAAATTTCTTCAGAGTTATCTCTGTTTTGAGGTTCTCAATCTCTCACAATGTTGATCCTTTTGATTTGGGGTCTAGGGGCCTTTATATAGTGCCCAGAAATTTGTTAAAGAGATCTTGCTCTAAGTGATTTGGGGAATTTTCCCCACCGTTGGATCTTTGATCTAAGGGCTTTTGTTTTACAGAAGGCAATCTTCTTGTTTTAACAAGAACAGAAAAATCTTGCTAGAATTTAATTCTGTTTGGCGCAAACGCCCCAGCGCGTGACACGTGTCAAGCAGCGCACAGCGCAACTGTGCTGACACCTGTCGCGCAGTGCAACTGCGCCGACACGTGTCGCGCAACGCAGCGCAACTGTGCTTGCGCAACAGCGCCGACACGTGTCGCGCAGCGCAGCGCTTGCGCCACTTTGCTTGCGCAACAGCGCTGACACGTGTCGCGCAGCGCAGCGCTTGCGCAACTGAAGCATCGCTTCCTTTAATTTTGTTTTAAATAGAGCTTTGCTCTGATTGGGCGCGCTGCCTTAGGCGCTGCGCTCTCCGCGTTGGGGTGCCAGATTTTGACGCGTGGTATCCTGCGCACAGCGCAGAGCATCTGAAGCGTTGCTTCATTTATTAAAATTTAAATTTTCAAAGTAGAGCTTTGCTCTGATTGGGGGGGATCGGAAGCGTTGCTTCACTTGAGATGTCTTTTCATCTTCCTTTTTCAAGTCAGACTTGTATTTCCCAAAATTTTCATTTCCCGGGTCTTGGAAATAATTCCACTGTGCACATAATTTTTTGTGCTTGGTCTATATAACTCAAAGCCGAGCCTCTTCTTCTCTCATCTTCAGAGAACTTTTTCAATCATGGCTTGTAATCGCCCTCATGCCCGCCGACAACCATGGGAAGTGCCTATTCAGGACATCGTTCCCCGTTTTGCTGCGCGCTTGGTGGACCCTTCTCTTACGGACGAGCAGTGCGATGCTGCGATGTACGAGCTTTTGACTCGTGTGGGGTCTCCTTTCCCTCCGCACTCCATTTGGCTTCGGATGATCCTTGCCTCGGTGCTCGCTGATCTTCCCCCTCCTCCAGTAGAGATGTCCTCGGCAATGCTTGATGCCGCCGAGGATAAGATCGAGTGCTTCTTCGAAGCGCACTTGATCACCAAAACCCTGAGGGACTGCTCTTTCCACTTGCTGAGCTAGATACGGGCTCGCCGGGTCGTCATCACCATATTTTCTGACGAATGTGGCGACGATCGTTGGGCGTCTACTTCTCGGGAGGACCGCCGCTTCAACGTGGTGGAGAAGACAGAAAGGGAACTGGGGAATCTTCTTCTTATCTTTGCGAACCCTTGTCTTTCCGATCCCATATTTGGTGATCTTTTTTAAATGTAATAATAATGAACAAGTGTTTTCTTTTTAATCAAGTATTTTATTATCTGTTAAGGGTTCTTTTATTTTAGCTCTCTGTTATGCTTGTGCATCGTATGATTTAATTTGCTATTATTAGGTGCATATGATTCTTGCAAGGATAAATTGCCTTTGGTGTTTAGCCTCTTTTATGAAGCAGTGCTTTACTTTTCAGTCTTAGAAATAGAGTTTCGTTCTGATTGGGGGAAACAGGCCTTACTATAGAATTGACAGACTATTTGCCGCACTCGTAGGGGATATAGGTTGACCTACGGAGGGGTTCTCAAGTTGTCGAATTTCGTAAAGTGCTGAGTGGTCCATTCATTTTGTTGATTGGGGTTTCCTCACCTCCAGGATTGGCGGGTAACTTTTCGCACTCGTAGGGGTCTAGGATCTTCATTGCACTAGCTATCCACACGACCGGAGAACGTAGCGTTTCATTTATGGCTCAAATGAAACACGGGGCTCCTATATTATCCGCTATTCCATATTGTTGTTCGCATATTTGTGATGATTTTTATCTGCCTGTGATGACTATTATCTTCCTGCGATATTGACATATATATATAATATATTTAGTAGATACTTCTATATGTTTTGCATCCATACTAGTCCTGCCCCCGCTCTGTCGTTAATTAAGTAACCTAACGGTGCATGACGGAGCTTCATGGCGAATGCGGATGGCATATAAAAAGCATGTTATTTTGGTTGTTTCTTTATGACTTGGAAACATAAAATGATGGGAATGCATTATATGAATAATGCAAGGAAAAATAAACCTAAATGATGTTGTCGGAACCAATTTTAAAACTACTTGGTTTTCTTCAAAACTCATAGTTGTATTCTTTTGCTTTGCATAGATGTATTCGGTTAGAAATATGCCGCACCTCATTCTATAAGGGAAGAGCCTTGATCTCTGATTAGTCTAAAATATTGCACATTTGAATGAATATTTTTCCTACTATCATTAAGTACTAAAAGGTGTTTATTGTAATTATAGAACATATGAAGGTTTATGTGTAAAAAGTTTATTATCATATATTTCTATATTATAATTAACATAATGAGGGAAAATACATGCATATAATATTTATATAAAATCTTTGTAATTAAGATATGCATATCATATCAAATATTTCTAATCAATATTCTTAATATATAATATCATATAAAATGGTTAGGATAATATCTCAAAATACCAAATATTACTAATACTTTGATTTGAGATATTGTGCAGATTAGTTCAGGTCTGGAATCCAAGAGATCCGAAATGTCGAATCAAATCTGTCGAAATATGGAAGCAAATCATAAGATTTAATAACGGTAGAGACTCAAAGCATTATTCTCAGAATCCAGATATCGAAGGGATCTCCACACGTCAACAAGAGTACGTCAGCAAGAGTGAGCAGAAAAAATACTAAACCCTAATCCCACTATATTGCCGTGGAAGGGCGACCAAATACATGTATTTGCGGTGGATCCGCGGTAGATCTAGGATTGTTTGATGAAATATTTTGGTGATTGAATCATATCAACGTATATTCACAGATAGTATCTAGGGTTTATAATTTCTGTAACTATATATAGGACCGGGAGCTTCACATTTAAAATTATCAAACCGAAGAGATCAAGAGGTCCAAAGCGATCCACGCATCTAGGTGATCATCAGCTAGTCATCTACCTCCAACAAGATAGAGAGCAAGAGAAAAAACTAGGGTTCTTGTAATCTACCTTCAAAGGATTTATAAATGCAATAGTTGTTTAATAAAGATAGTATTTTTATTAGTTTTTTTGCAATTAATTTCCGCACTTACTTTCTGCATTTAATTTCTGCATCTTCATCATGTTTTCATTCTTCAACCTTTCTAAATCTCAAACCACGAGTGAGTATTCCGAGCTTGCTAGGGTTCATTGGTTAGGGTAGATCAATGGATGATAAAATCATTTAACTCTTTTTATACATTTTAAAGTTTATAAACTTTATCAAAATAAATGTTAACATCCTTATCGGGTGCGCTACCAATCTATTGTTAGTCATGACCATGATTCGAGATCTGTTTAACACTTGTTTTGTTAAGGGCTAGATATGAATAGAGATCAATGCAAGGACAAGGGTTAAGAGTGGGGAAACCCTAGTTTCTTCCGAGAAACCCTAATTTCTTCCAAGAAACCCTAATCTATATTCATCACTATCGATCTAGTTTTAAATTATTAAAAAATAAATGGAGTCATTTTTAATTAGTCATCCATTACTACTAAGTCCTATGAACCCTACAAGGCTCTTCTTTATAAATCTTACATCCGTATTAAAATAGATCTACAACCAATCATTCTTCTTCTGTCAAGTCGTCTAAAGCAAGAAAAAGCTTCACGTTTTCCTGCGGACGACCCATACTCATCGCGGCTAGCTACTAGCGATATCGTCCTGATTGCGGTAACTTTTATAAAAACACTTTTTCAAACGATCAATCAATCCCTTCACTGGGAGTTCGCTCTTAAGCAAAAGTTTATATTACTAGTTTTAAAAAGCGGAGCTTAAACTACTCCATTTCAAAGCCACTCGAGTTCCTTCAACGATAACAAGTTCATTACGTTAAAGGTTTTTCGCCAAAAACCAACCGTAGCCCTCCGTTGTTTCAGATTAGTATTGCTTAGTATTTATACTATGTATGTTAACCTAGTCAAGGCGTAATGTTCGGTAGCTCTGTAGTACTTTTCTGCTGCATGGTGATGCGATTGATTAGGACATTCGTACGGTCATGTTGACCTAGTCAAGCGCTCATACGGATGGGTCTAATTAATCCAGGATAATGACGGGTTGAGCTTGACTTGCAACTTATGATATGTTGACCTAGTCAAGGTCATAAGTCGTTAGGGGCAAAAACCATATCGGGAGTTTCAAACATATGGGAAACTTGCCAGGCATGCGCATACCTTCTGGAGTGTGGCAATTTTGGTCGGATTCCGTCAAAATTATCATACAATGATAGTTGGATCCCGATTCCCACTAATGAGTGTGTATTACTCCTTGGGAGATTTTTCACTTCGCAATTAGCTAACCTATTAGGTGTCTAGAAAGTGTTAACGAGATTACGCCTCTGTGAAAACGAGCTTATTAATTGGGTCTGTGCGAAAACATGGGGGACCTCCCTCGGAGTACCAACACTGGCCTGGCTGAACGGTTAGCGAACTTGTAAAGTGTAAAAGATCCTGACGAGTTCTCCTTTTAGGGTTTGAAAGGGAATTCAAGAAAACAGTGGGAGCTATCCTTATCAGATAAAGTGATAACCAATATGATCTTGATAGAGTGCACGCTGAGTGTTTCTTTTCTCTCTCTGGTACAACGACCCATGACTTTCCTTAAAAATTCATTAACCATTTTGACCGAATTTTTTTACACCCTTTGGCTTTGACTTGTCTTGATTCACGACAAAATCACATATATCCCTGCGACTCCTACTCTACCCTTTGAATTTCTTTAGAACACGCCGCATCACTACGATGATCCATATTACTTGGAACGACCATCGTATAGTTACATACGAACTCAAAGAAATTACTTCAGTTGAGAATGGCCACGAGTTCTGAAAAAATTGAATAGGATTATTCGGTTGTCTCTTCCTTTTACCTTCTCTTAGGTTGCGAGAGCTCCTTGCATTAGGAGAGTACACCCATTACTCTTATTGGATAGTTTTCTTCCAAACCTCAGGTTGGTGCCGAAAGGCAGAGAAAGAAGAAAACCAGTTAGCGCAGGGACGGTGTGCAGAAGATAAGAAGTAAAGACATATTAAGGGATTGAAGTGAAGAAAAAGGAAATTACGACTACTGTCATGAATCTGGATAATGGAAAAGGCATTATTAGGAATACCTGACTATCCCCTGTGAAACAATTTCATGTTTCAGTTTTTCTGTTTACATGTAATAGAGAACTGTTTTCCTAATCAATTCTGACTCTAGAGTATGTATTTTCCAGTTTTGGATCTTGCATCAGTACGGTATTACAGATGCTGAGTAGGAGTAGAATATTGGGAAATGGACGTTTTGATCCTTAATATCGGAATTCGTTGCAATTGGTGATACTGGATTAAATCGTCTGGTTTTTGCCTGACGGCAAACATTTGGTTTCGAATAACCGTTATTATGCACCATATTTTAAAATGAAATATATGTACCTTTATTTTTATAAAGTGAGATATACATTTAGAAAATTGTGTTGTAAACATTTACCTTTATCAGTTGAAGATAAGGTAAAGTGCATTGAATAACGGTGTAAGACATTCTTAACCAAGATACAGTTTTCAATTTACAAAACACAGAATTTGAGTTGGTATACTCTCGGGACTTATACATGGAAATGTATATGGTTCAATGTCCTTCAGGACAAAGGGTTGGTGCTCTTACTTCATTCAGGATTACCTATGAGTTCTCTGATTTTAGATACGCATTCGTTGTAATGTATGGTCCAAAGATTTTGAGAAGTTTGTAAGTATAAGAATAAAGTAGAGAACCATACGTTGGAAGTATCGAGATTCTTCGAGGTGATAAAAAATGTAGATACTTATGCTAGATATTCCATCATAGTAATATCGAGAACTTGATTTTCTCACAGGTTACTCATCCGTGGATGCGCTCCATGATAAGTAATGCCGTATTGGCCATTTTTCCATTAGGCAGCTGCATGACATTTGAATCCGGTTCCATCTAAATTAGTGCCTTGATTCTATATGAATATAGAATGGTTGCATATCTTAAGGTTGTTAAGATATTGAGCTATCTGGTTTTTGTTTAAAAGCAGAATCCGGAAAAATTCGAGGCACGCTTCAGTAATGGCGGTTTGTGTATCCCAAGCATTTGCTAGGATTTTGTTTCTACCATTTTCAAGATCAATAGTTATGTTGTTCTTGACTCGCCACCATTTTACAAAAGCATATTTTTGCAAAGGAAAATAGTGGGAGTATGGTAGAATTAGAAGTGATTCAACAACCTCAAATAGTTACCGAAAATTTAGTAGAACCTAATAATTCAATTGGACTTGACAAACCATTTTTCACTCCACGGATTTTAGTAGGTGACCTCATACACCCGAGAGATACTTCGGTTTTTCTCGTAGACGGTGAAAGGGAGGTTAGTATCATGGTAATGATGGCCCTACTAGTTGTCAACAAATTATAGGAAGTGATAACTTTCAGGTGACCAGATACGTCGTATCCAAGATAGACTCCATGCACTTCAGTAATTCATGGATTTTAGACTTTGCCGGGTGCTCCTGAAGAGATAAAACTCATTAGGAGCAAGTAGATCTTTCGAGATCTGTACAGGTAGAAAGGTGTTAACCTAATAAAACTAGACTTGTTGTAAAGAGTTTTCATCAAATACCCGTTGTGGATTGTAATGAGATTTTTACTTCAGTGTCTATGCTGAAGTCCATACGGATATGACTTGATACTGATATTCCTCCTACTTGTTATTAGTAGGTCACAGGAAGCGATAACTTCCAGAATACCAGATATTTCATACCCAAGATGGACTCCACGCACTTCAACAAATCATGGATTTTGGACTTTTCTAGGTGCTCCTGAAGGGGTAAAATCCATTAGGAGCAAGTAGATCTTTCGAGATCTATGCAGGTGGAAAGGTGCTAACCTAATAAGGCTAGACTTGTTGTAAAGTATTTTCATCAAATACCCGTTGTGGATTGTGATATGACTTTTACTTCAGTGTCAATGCTGAAGTCCATTTGGATATGTTTTGGCGCTGATGCAGTTCATGGATATGAAATCTGGCAGGTGGGTGACTATAACGTCTTTCCAAATGGGATTTTGGAAGTATACGTGTATATGACTCTGCCAGAGGATTATCGTAGTCAGTGGGAGTAGCGGAAGGTGTGCAAGTTGCCTATGTCTATTCGTAGACTAAAGTAAGGATAACGGAGATGGATCGTCTGTTTTGATGTGACAGTCAAGATCATTGACTTCATCAAAACAATAGATGAACCTGGTAAGAAGGATGTAGGGAGTACTATCATGGATTTGGATGATATACTCCAAATAGGAAGTGATGTTCCTATACTACAATCAGTCAAACTTTGGTTATCACACAGTGTTTTCTCCACGTTGGATATGGGTAGTATATCAGGAATTCTGGTGACTAGATCTAGATTTGGAATGTTTCCAAAATCGGGTACTTAGACGGTATTCTAAAAGTATTTTAAAATGGACGACTCCTGACGTGGTAGTGTACCCGCAGGTGAGGGAGTCACCCACTCTAAAGAGATTTCTTCTAGACTGATGAAGAGAGCGACTGGCATGAATGACATATCATTCGTTTAGGCAATTGAGTCAATCATGCAATGTCTTATACAATACCAGATGGATAATTCTGGTTTTAGATCTAGATTTGGGAAGTTTCTCAATCAGGTACTTGGACAGCATTTTAAAAGTATTTTAGAATGGACGACTCCTGACGTGGTAGTGTACCCGTAGGTGATGGAGTCACCCTCTCTAAAAAGATGTCTTTTTGGACTGATAAGGAGAGGGACGAGCATGAATGACATATTATTTGCTTAGGCGGCTGAGTCAATCATGCAATGTCTTGTACAACACCGGATATTGCTTTTGCACTAGTTACAATAAGTATATATTAATCCAGTTCTCGAGAAACAAAGAGAAGCAGTAAAGAACATACGAGGATGTTCTTGGTATAGGATAATGGCAGCCTCCTCTGGGAGGCGGTTATCAGTTCAGGCTTCCAAGGTGACGTGAATGACAGAGATGCTGTCAAAGTTATGAGTTTAGCCTCTTCTGAGGATCAGTGTATTGGATAGTGTTCCAATAAGGATATTGAGGTAATCATGGTGCAGGATGCCGGCTATAACTCAATAGAGGATACAACCCAAGAAGTTTGTTAGATAGGAGTTGTTCATTGATGAACTTGGTCCCATCAGGTATCCAGACAAATTCTTGAGGTGGGGTATCGCTCAGTTTGGGAGATTGTTAATCTCCACAAAGTAGAGATATAGAGAGATGAAATTGGAACATTGTAGCGGATCCACTCACTGAGGCTATTTCTCGAACAAATTAAGCTTCACAAACATGGTTTGTGAAACTGATTAGTAGAGAAGTTGGGTATTCGGTAGCACACGAGCTATAGGTATGCGATACCGCAATAATTGGCCTTAAGTGCAAGTGAGAGATTGTTATATATAATGTCCTCAAGGCAATTATTATGATCGCAAGTATGCGATTATGATAATTGAGGGAGGACCTATACAGGTATAACAGTCTTACTCGAGATGATAGTATCCTATCTGGTTTGTCTTCATCATTGATGAAGCCCGTAGGATTGTTGCTTGACAATAAGTATTATGATGGCGATCATATACGTGGGAGTTGGGTTGTCCATAAGCACATCTTTAAATGTCCATAGTTGTAGAAGTATCGAGACCAGACATCGATATTCCGGAGTAGACTAGTATATACACTTCTAGACCCCGACGAGGGACGGTGGACGATCTCACAATCCATTGGTGTTATGTCACCTAAGATAGTATACAAGCGCTCACTGGAGGTGAGTACACTAGACGGACTCGCAGAGAAATTCTGAATGGTAGTATATCTATCATCAGATGGAAGTTCTCAGGTGGCATGAGTACATGTTAGTCCTTTGACCTAAAGTCGTCATTTATCTCGTGTGAGTTCCCACTGTACTTTGATTACTGCCCTATCACGGTTCAAAGGAGTCATGTAAACAGGTTTTAGTTGGGTACAGTCCCGAGCCACATGGAGGCAGTGGTCGACTGTCAGGGATTTGTCTCTCCTGGTATTAGGAGTCGATGTCGCCCAGTGTTTAGTCGGCTATCACCAGAAATCCATGGTCACGGTGGATGAGATTTACTGATAGTTGATCAGTAGTATCTCTATTGGTGATGAGCTTGGCTTAGACACGGCTTATCGGGTTAGTAGGGGTCTGACGTTATCCACCTCTAGACCCGATATGTGATACTCTTGTACGAAGAGACCGGACTGTACGGGGATTGTCACATTCAGGCTCAGTAGGATAACGACGCACTTGATTGTCGACCTCCCTTTCGACAAATATATGGGTAGCCGTTACGTACAGTCAGTGCCGTTAACGTGCTTGTGGTTAAACTCACTGCCAGCGTATTGTCGAGTGTTTAGAGTCCCACACAAAGGGTTTTTCCGGTTCATACGATAGATATAGGAGTCGTACGGTGGTACGTGCAGCGGTCCGATCAAATACGTGTACGTGTTACACGGATTTTAATCGGACGGTTGATAATATTATCCGGCTTAAGATTAAGTCGGATTATTAAATCAGGTTTTGATTTAATAATTTTTGTATGTATTTTGATACATATATTTTAGTATTATTATTCACTATTTATTTTTTCTCATTTTGGTGCTATCCGTATTTTTATACGGATACACGTATGTGTAGCGATACATATATCGGGTGAAATATTCCGTATTTATATGCGAATACTTCTAGAAGAAGGATACATCTCATATTTATTTTTCTATTTAGAAAAATAAAAGGAAAAAGAGGTGGAAATGAGGAGTTATGAAGCATGGCGCAAACAATATGGAGATGTATGGCTTTGTTTTTTAAATGATTAAATCATTTGGATGCACTATTGATGCATGGTTGTAAAAAAAGGAAGCCATTCACTTTTCTACACTTGATCGCTTGATGATTTTCTTCATCTTCTCCAAGCATGCTCCATGGTTGCTCTCCTCTTCTCCTTCTTCTTCCTTCTCTTGCTCTCATGAGCTTGAGATAAAAAGAGAGAAAAACTTAGTGAAGTATTTCTACATCGCCGGCCATCCAAACTTAGCAAATTTGGATCGTCGGTTAGAGCCTCCTCTGCATTCTCTCGGGTGGATCGTTTTCGGTAAGGGTGGTCGATTCTCAAGCGCGATCCCGGCGGCTATGAGCTTGGAGGAGGCTACCATAATTGGATGGACTCGCGACAAAAGTTGTATTTTCTCAATCATTGCACTTGTAGATTAGAATGTTTAGGTCTATGGTTTGAATCCTGTGTTTTTACGAGCATCCGGTGTTCGCTAGAATTTTTTGTTTTCACTTCTGCGTCGGCCCCGGTTTCCACGGCGCGGGCACCGGATCCCAACACAAATATGATAAATTAGGGATTTCACATCTATAAAAAACATTCTAGAGTATTAAAAATCATACTTTTCTTTTCTTAACAAGTATCGAAGAGAGAAAAAATAGCATGATGAAAAGGGGATAGTGAAGGTTTGAAATAGAGAATAAATGACTTCTTAATATCTCCCATTTTCGATCAGGTTTCTTTCTGGCTGGATCAAACGTTAAGTCTTCGGACGTATAGTCTGACCTTTGATCGTTTCCGACTTCAAGTATTTAGAAACCAAGTCCTCGACTGGTACCTTTCGTCATATCAGACTCTAAGCTTTCGGACGTCCAGTCCTCGACCGGGCTACCTTTCATCCTATCGAATTCCAAATCTTAGGATGCTCAATATACTTGATCAGGTTATCTTTGGTCGAATCAGACGTTTTCAAACTCTTAGTCCTATGTGGTCTACCTTTTGTCGGGTCAGACTCCAAGGTAGTGATGATATAAAGTTTGTTTAAATCTATACGCTGTTTGAATCTATAAGCCTTTGTTTGAATATAAAAGGCTTTCTCCACGAGAACGTTCAAAATTCATACACATTCTACAATCTACTAAGAAATTGAAATAAACTAAAATAATATTATTAATTGAAGTCTGAATTAAAAAGTTACAATAAATCTTATATAGACTGCAAAGAGCTCCTGAACTTTCTAGAAAATATAATCAGTTATAAAAAAAAATTCTTTTTCTGGCATTGCCCCCATAAGCTTTAACCTATGCAAACAACATATGCAGCACATCCACGTACACGGGACACATAAACATACATCACACACACCCAGGGAACCCCAAGAATTTGCCCTGAAGCGTTAAATTATGGCCGCTTCTCTCCACTGAAATCGAACCCCGCACTCTCTCCAGCGAGGGAAAGTACAATATCAACTGAGCTATTGCTGATTGGTTGATAAATTATAATTTTTTTGGCCATCCCCAAACTACCCCAAAATGGAATAATAATACCAAAATCTAAAATTTATAAGCTGCTTTTCTTAAACAGAAAATTAACTTAATTCAATATACTTTGACCAAGTATAATTCTCTATTTCAGGATATTTTTCCTCCAAAGTCACATTTTAATTATAAGAAAATTTATGATTAATTCAACTAGATTAAAAAAAAATCCAAGCATGATATATTCTAGCCAGTATGCTCTGGTCTCATTAAGGAGGACCTAATATATTGTTCCTATCTTAGGTACAATGGGTTAAAACAGCAATCAATCACAAGTAATACGAACGAGATCGAGCCAACATGACGAGCGTTAAGTCAAATATGGCATCTATGCCCAACATTCAGCAATAATAGTCATTCCTTAGCATATAATAGGCATCATGTAGGAAAGAATATTATGATTACATTTCAAGAATTTGACACCTAAATCCTGTTTATCAACATTACATGGTCATATGATCATAAAAGATTTAGGTATTATAGATGATTTGGCCCCACATGCATGCAAAGTGCCATTATTTGCAAAAGGCTCAAATTAAGACTACATATAAGAAATATTTTTGACACTAGAAAATTTCATGTAGAGTACAGCTGGATTGATGCATGATTTGACAAAAAAGATACTTACATAACTTTGAGACTTTCATTCGAGTAGTTATTAGTTTTCCCAAAGGTTTATCAGCTTAACAACGATTCTACCCCTTTAAATTATGATATATTGAATATAATTGTATTAGATATTATGATTATCATAAATCAAATAAGCTCTGGTTTATGTTGTTGAGATTATAATTAGTGTGTTAAATTGTTAGAATTATTAATTACCAGTTTGTTATGTTTTGAGGTGTATAAATTGAGATAATTCATCTCTTAATAAAATTGATTGAGTTTTTCTTATCATGGTATCAAAGTCAATGATTCGATTCAAAATTTATTTTCAGTTATACTTTTAGTTTATTATTCCAAAATAAATAAAGTTGTGTCAATAATATCCAATTCAAAAATAAGTTATTTCAATTTGATCATAATCAGTTCCATCCATCAATATCAAGTCCTGGCATTATCTTCTAACATCCAAGCAGTCATTTTTTTCTTATGACGTTTTCTAGCAGCTTGTTCTTCTTCATTTAACATTTCCAGCGAAAGAGATTGCAGGTTATTCGGCCCACCTTGCAAACTGTGAAAGAGATCCAAGGGTATCAGTCCACCATGCTCGATATTTTAGATTTGTTGTTCTTCTCTGCCGTTCTACAATTGTATATTTTGGTTCAAATTATTATACAAACTGTATTAGATATTATAATTAGAGAATAATGGAGGAAGGATGCACACGAGGGGTTTTCCTCTTATGGCGTCGAAAAAATACACCCTCCATCATATTTCACGACGATCGGCATCCATCATCTTCTTCTTTATAATCTAAGCTGTAGATACACCAAATTTCCTGTGATTCTACAACTTTTTCACTGTTGATTTAGTGGGTGCAAAATTAACGGTTTACAGACAATAAACTTTTTACAGTGCTAATTCAACGGTGAAAAAGTGATGGAATCATATGAAATTTGGTATATCCGCATCTTAAATAATAAAGATGAAGATGATGGATATCGATAGTCGTGAAATATGATGAAGGGTGCATTTTTTCGACGCCATAGAAAGAAATCCCTTCCTATGACTGTTTCCTCCAATCAGAGCAAACCTCTGTTTGAATTTCAAAATTCAAATTTCGAAGCAACGCTTCAGGTTCCATGCGCTGCGCGCAATGCGCCACGTGTCAGAAGCTGATACGTCAGCGCAGCGCCCAAGAATGCGCGCCCAATCAGAGCAAAGCTCTATTTAAACTAAAATTAAATGAAGCAACGCTTCAGTTGCGCAAGCACTGCGCTGCGCGACACGTGTCAGCGCGGATGCGCTAGCGCGGTTGTGCTGCGCTGTGCGCTGCGCGACATGCGCTGGGGTATTTGCGCCAAACAGAATTAAAATTCTAAAGAAATCTTTTCTGTTCTTATTAAAACAAGAAGATTTTCTTCTGTAAAACAGAAGCCCTTGGATCAAAAATCCAACGGTGGGGAAAATTCCCCAAATCACTCAGAGAAAAATCTCTTTAACAAATTTAACTAATTTATGGGCACTATAAAAAGGACCCTAGACCTCAATTCAAAGGATCAACATTTTCTGAGAGAAAAAAAGAGAACTCTGAAGAACTCCTCAAGAACAAAAAAAGTAAAAACCTTCAGAAAAAGAGAAAATTCTCTTAAAAACAGATTATTGATCTAAGAACAAGATCAATGATCTTCAATAAGAAAGAAAACTAACTAATAATAGTGCTTTGCACTTGCTTTTGAACCATTGGTTCCTTGAAAAACAAGAAAAAACTTGTTTTTCTTTGATTTAAAATCGATCAAAAGATAAAACAGTGCTCTGCACTTGCAAGAACTGCGCTGTTGCGCTCCAGTGTTGGCGTAAGCCACCAGGAAGCGCTACGTGTCAGTAGCGCAGCAGCGCAGCGCATTGACACAGTGCACTGCGCTGTTGCGCTTGCGCTCACCAGAGCGTGACACGTGTCACCACCATATGAGTTTGCGCTCATTACTTTGCGCAAAGCGCCTGACAAGCCATGTGGGGCACTGTCAGAGTATTTAATACTCTGCATTATCAAGAGAAGGGACAGAGCCCAATTAAAAGGCCTAACAGGCCTAATAAAAAATGCTATGCATTTTAAAAAGGGGCAGAGCCCAACCAAAACAAAGAAAAATAATGCAGTGAGGGGGCAAGGCCCTAGCACAGGTCCAATAGGCCAAAGACAAAAGAATATTGAAACTGGACTTAGCCCAGTCGTGGCCATAAGTCCTTAAATTAAATTGACTGAGCACGGCTGCTCCCTAAATCAATTTACATCCGGTTCGAGGGTACATCTCCGAACTCCTCTGACAGTTCTCGTTGTAATCCTTCAACGATATCAGAGAGGTGACGGGTCCCAACGACCACACATGAATATGGACTGCGGGGTCCTTAAACTCGTGGACCGAAACGTCCTTAAACTAATATTGGACCGAAACGTCCTTAAACTAATGTCGGACCACTACGTCTCTAAACTGGAACACGGACCACCACGTCCCCAAACTGGAACACGGACCACCACGTCCCTAAACTGGAACAATAGAGCCTCCAAACGCTCTTTTCCCGGATCTAAACGGTCCCGTTTAAGTTGATCTTAGCCCCAAATACGGCTAACGTATCCTTAAAACATTCAAATGGACTATAAAACTCCAAATCGACTTTGGTTCAAGGGTACATCTCTGAACTCCTCTGACACCTATCGTTGTAATCCTTCAATGACGTCAGAGAGGTGATGAGTCCTGACGGCCATATATTAAACGGATCACCACGTTAAGTTGATCTTAGTCTCAAACAGGACTAACGTATCCTTAACAAACGTTTAAGTTGATCTTAGCCGCAATACGGCTAACGTATCCTTAAACTAAAAGCACCAAACCCAAATCTAAGTAAATACGGATTTGGACTAATCCATGTCCTACGGGCGACGGCATTACTCAGTCTCCGTATACAATCTACGGGCAACCACAGACAAAACAAACACACACGACACGAAGTGAAATTCTGGAGAAGGAGAAAGTTGTTACCGCGATGCGGTAGCGTAATTAACTGCAGGGGCTTGTGCCTGCAGGGAAGAGCGTTCCCACAATAAAAAAAACCCCTCAAGCGATGGGGAATCTGACGAAGTCTGCTACATCGGCCGCATCCGTCTAAACCTCCGATACACGGTGTCATAAATCAACTTGGTATCTTCGGAGAGGTAAACGGATAAAACCATATAGCATCTGCCCCCGAATCTCAGGCAAGACGCCCTCGCGTCGTCGGCCGCCATTCGGAGGGGAACAGATTCTGGCACGCCCGGTGGGACCTTTTCCTCTTTCCACTCCACACTTCGTGTGTCGTCTTCGCGAACCAATCGCGGTTTGTTAAATGGTTGCCTTCGGATTTCAAGTTACTAAGATTTGGTCTTTTTCCTGGCGCAGAACTCAAGATTCAATGGCCTTTAACTGCACCAACTGCTCGAAATGCCAATGCAACGGACGCTCCACCTCACTGGGAGGTGTAGCATATGGGCCCCAAGCGACTTCCTTCCTCGCTCTGCCGGTAGACCAGGTGACCCAAGCCACCACTGGCCTGTTCTTCGGGACCATGATCCCACCTACAAGCTTCCCTACGCCAATACCTGCACCGGAAGTGAACAAAAAGTCGGTCTTCAGCCGGCTCACTGCTACGACGGCCCCTGTCAACGGGTCTCCCACTACCAAACCGACAGCCTCTGTTTTCACCAGGCTAAATCAGAATTCTAAACTGGCTGTCCCCAGGAAAGCAATAACTGCTGCTCCAGAAGTCGACAAGGCGGCTTCCCCTGTCAAAGAGTCAGTCTTTTTAAGACTGACGATTCCTGCTCCTGCCCCTGCTCGAGGATCCGTCTTCGACTGGTTGAATATCATCCCTCAAAGGACAATCTCAGTCTTTGAGAGGTTAACACTAGCGGTTCCTCATTCAGACAGGGGGCAAAAACAAGATGTCTCAATCTCCGAACCAGTCCCAACGGCTCGTCATGCTCGACGTCGCCATTGGCAACGAGTGAGGAAGGCAGGGGGCAACTCCCCCTCAGGGCTAACTCCATCGGCTCCAGTGGTGGAAGTCAACGCTGCTGTTCCAACTGGGAACAGCTTTGAACTGCTAAGGAGGGTACGTAAGAATTCTCCAACCGCTACATTGAAAAGATCTCCTCCGTCAGCGGAGAGAGTTCCGGAAACAAAGCAAGAATAGCCCCTTCAACGGCTGTCCTAAAAAATATACAAGGTTTGGCGAAGGGTTCAAGACTCTGTGATCGACCCAGATCACTCTCATCAACGAAAGAAGACGAAGATGCAAGAAGGAAAAGACTGTCCTATTGAACAGCAGAGGACAACGATCGCTAGGGTGCCCACTGCAACGGCCCCTTCAACTTCAACGGCCCATAAAAGAAGAAGGCCAGAGAAAACCCCCACGTCGGCGAAAAATATCAGAGGTGATGAACCAAAATGCCCTAAGTCAGGGGGCATTGTAGTTCATACCGTATACATGGCGTCTGGTAAAGAGGACAGCCGCATATCAACAGGTCATAGACCGCACACGCGGTCAGTGACCAAGGCGCAGGAGCAACAACAGAAGCTCCAAGAGATGATGAACGCTATGGCCGCACTTACTGGGCCAAAAGAAAGCCCTGAAATGTTCTCGGATGAACGCCAATAGGAAGAAACCGACGCCGAATTCCTTCGTCGAATATTGGAAAAGAAGGACAAAGAGGTTGCTGAACAAGCAGCCAACATACAACGTATGGGCCTCCTCTTTCAAGACATGATAGGGATGATGATACAACAAGATCTTCCGGCTGAAGAGCCCCCGATCGTCCTTGGAGATGATAGGGGAGAGACATCAAATCCTCCGCCAGCTCTGTCGACGGCTAAGGAGGATACAATCTCCAAAGCTGATTTGGACGAGTACATAGCACAACAAATACAGGTTCATCATGCGACCGAAGCAGCCGGCCAGGTCGTAAAAACGAGGCGGCCATATCCAAGTTGGTACGACCAAATCAAGTACCCGCCCGGTTACACAATTCCCAAGTTCCATGTCTACAAGGGGACGGGCAATCCTCACCAGCATGTTGCCCAGTTCAGGGCACTCTGCGGCAACACCGGCGGTGACGACAAGCTGTTGCTTCGCCAGTTTGTTGGAAGCTTATCAGATACAGCGTTCGAGTGGTACTCTGAGCTCCCGAATGACTCTATCAAGACTTTTGCAGAGATGGAGTTGCTGTTTACTCAGCGTTTTGCAAGCGCCAGTGAACGCACCCGATGACGGCACTGATTAACACCAGGGTAAAACTAGGCGAGACATGGGTTCAATACGCTATACGGTGGCAGAACTTATGGTCGAAGTGCGAGCAGCACATTGAAGAAGCTCCCGCGGTGGGTATGTTTGTGGGAACCCTTGATCCGCAAGCAACCATCTCGCAATTTATGATATTTTTCAAGCCGACTACCTTCCAGGCCTTGATTGACAAGCTAGCGCAGATGGATCAGATGGGCCATAAACCCCCTCTTCCAAAGCCGGACTCCCGAAATGACAAAGGGAAAGGAAAGGCAATCGTTGTCGCTAATACTCAACAACAACCGAGCGACTCGAAGCCGGTTGCTCGTCAAAATAATATGCGTCCGTATGTAGCCCTTGAGGAGAGGCTAGGACGTTCTTACTCTTTTCCTCGCGATAAAACGAGAAGGTTATTCGAGCTGGCGTTGCGCAACCGACTTATAAATCTGCCAGACCCAAAACGCCCGTTGCAACCAAGTGATGTCAACGAGCCCAACTACTGTCCTTATCATCGAGTACTGGGTCATCCGATCGAGGATTGCTACGTTTTCAAAAATTGGCTTGAAAACCAGTACCGACAGGGCAAATTCGCGTTATCTGACAAATGGAAAGTGAATCCCCCGCAGCCCCATACCTCTAAGGGGACGAATACGCCGGGGGCAACATGCTCCGTCGTTGAAGAAGCTCCTTGGGAGGTTGTATTATCAGCCAAGACAAAGAGGATGCTAAACGACCTTCAGACATGTCCAGCGATCAAGTGGAAGAACCCGTTGGAGCCACAGGTCATTGAAGGGATGTTGAAACCACGTACAACTCCAAAGACCGATGGTGGTGGCTCAAACACTCGCAACCAGCCGTCAAAATCTTCGAAGAAGAAGAAAAAGAAGTCAAAGAAGCCCGTGAAGCCTGGCGACAAGCGCACAGACTTGCAAAAACAAATTGACGCGCTGGAGGAATACAACCAGAAGGCACGGACTCCCATTACACTCCAAGAGTTCCTCAATCACGTCTTCCAAAAGGAAGATGAGGGGGATAGTTCATCAGATGAATCTGAAGAATACGTGGCGAGCTGTCATGTGATTTCCCATTCGTTCATGGGCGATGAGGAGACTCCTTGTACTGAAACGCTGGGGGCAGATACCAAATCAAGAATCCTGGGGCCGTCAGATGAAGTAATTGACGCGCTCCTTAACGAAGCTCGATTGAAAAGTAAAGCTGATCGAGAACGCGAGGCGGCTATATTTGAAAGGGCCAAGCGCCAGCGACTTGATGAAAGAGCTGAGACGATCCCGATGGAGCAAAACACCTCCACCGTCGACAAAAGCCAATTCAAGATAAGGAAGAGGTTTACTAAGGCCGTATCAATGGGCATGAAGCTACCATCCCCCGAAGGAAAAATTACTGGTGAAATAGAAATGCACCCCTCCTATTGCTTATATCATCAGAAGGTGTCGCACCCCACTCAAGAGTGCAAAGCTTTCGACAGATGGTGGCAGGGATATGTTGCTCATCGACAACATTTTAAGCGGGAAAAGCGCAAAACTCTTCGGGAGCGAAAAAATGCGACCGAAGAGCTTAAAAGAACTACCGGCGATTGTCGCATGGTTAATACCGGCGGTTCACAAGTGCCTACATTCGGGAGCAATTCTGATGAAGAGCTGGAACTTGCCCCTCTCTTTAAAGAGTCCACTTCGGGAAAAGAAGAAGAGCCGAAGGTTTGCGAAAATATTCGGCTGCGGAATCGGACGCTGCCTGAAAAGAATCTCGGACCCTCAAACAAAAAAGATAAAGGGAAAGAAAAGGTCTCTGAAGACATTGCCCTAGATGACCAAGTCATGGAAGAGCTAGCTGCCAAAGACCCGCCGAAGAAAAATAAGGTGGATTACAACGTCTTAGCGCATCTGAGGAAACTACCATCGCAGCTCAGCATTCTTGACGCCCTTTTACTATCAAAGGAGGCGAGAGATTCGTTAATTAAGGAACTACAAGACCCGGAGTAGTTCCAAACTTTCCTGGCCGAAGAAAAAATGAAGGATGAATTGGAGGACGTGCACACGGCAGATGTTACTTTTGACGATGAAGACCTTCTATTTGGGACGTGCGAACACAATCACCCTCTCTACGTCTCAGGATACTGCCACGATATTAAGATAGGCAAAATCCTGATCGACAATGGATCCTCCGTTAATCTCCTCAACGCGCTAGTGTTAAAAGAAATCTGCATGAGCGTCCAGCACCTTGCTCGGGACAAGATCACCATCTCCGGGTTCGACTCCCAATCATCAAAGACTCTTGGATCTGTGATACTGACGCTACGCTTCGGACTACTCGTCACGGACATTAAGTTCCACGTCATAGACGCCAAGACATGCTACAACGCTTATCTCGGCCGACCATGGTTACACGAGTACAACATCATCCCTTCTACACAACACCAGTGTATGAAGTATTTTAAGGATAGTTTCGAATATACCGTGACAGGAGAACTGAACCCGTTCTCTGTGAACGAGGTCCGCAAATATGAAGACGCCAAATACTTCTTACCGAGTTTCTAAGACACGGAAAGGTGTCACAAGGCGGAGAATAAAACTAACGCTACCATCCCTGTCTTCGGCAGTGATACCGAGGACGAAGAGTAGATAATTTATTCGGGTCCGCCCCAATACACCAAGCCGGGACCATCGGCTCCTACATTGATCTTTGGTAGCGACTCGGAAGATGAAGTCCATGCTGTATTCTCTGCTCGACCTTCAATACAAACGTCCGCTGACGAAGAGCAAAGTCTATAAGTCGCCATGGTGCCGCCTAAACATCATAAAGAACTGGAGGCACTTAATATCTACAGTGTAGAAGAGCTGCGGACATTCTATATCCCTCCCAGGCGAGAAGGCGAAAAAGCAATTCTATTCTACCGCTCTGAAGAAAACAAAGTGGAGAAAGAAATCTGGCACGGAGCGGATCCTACGTTGGACATGCTTCAACCCATCCGTCTACCTAGATATTATACAGAAGGCTTGAGGAGGCTGTTGAAGCGCCAAGGGATACCCTTCAAACAGACCGTTAGAAAGGCCAAATTCTATGACAGGGTCTGGAACGTCCCTGGAACTCAGCACAAGCTGCCTAATGGGAGAATGGAGACAATCGGGCTCGGATATATTCGCTCTAAGAAACGAGAGCTGCTCCGCGACTGTTACGTCGTGCACGACTTCAATGAAGAAGCGGGTGCTCAATGGGAGGACGCCAATCCTGAACCCGTAAAAGTTCCAGATGCAAAAGTGCACGGTCCGTCGTTTGAAGAACAAATGGACAGGCTTATAAGGGAAGCTGGTCAAAAAATCCGAGATGATCACAACCGTGAAATGGCCATCTATGAGAAAGCCAAAACGCAACGCCTTCTCCAACAGGCCGTGAAGGATGAAAATGCCGCTCCTTGTCAACCTGTTATAAAGAAGGCTCGGCGCAAAAGCAGAAATAAGTCGAAAGGCTAAAAATGCGCTCAACAACAACAAAGCAGGGCTAAGAAGCCACACAAACGGGAGTCGAGCGTTATTGATCTATCCCTTATGATGAAAATGGGTCGAGCATACTTGTTTCCTCGGGACAAGACAATGAAGATACTTGACCTCGCTCTAAAACATCAGATGCTTACACTGCCGGAGTCCAAACACCCCGAACAAGCAGGCGAAGTTTTTGACCTAAATTATCGCTCTTATCACCGAGTAGTAGGGCACCCTCTCGAGGACTGCTTCACCTTCAAGAATTGGGTCGAAGATCAGTATCAGCTTGGCAAGTTCGCTCTGTCCGACAACTGGAGGGTAGCACCGCCACAAAAGCACGAGCCCAAGGCCACGAAAGAAGAACCAGTTCCGCATTGGGATTGGAAGCGAATTCGCACTTGTCACGTGATAATGATATCAAGGGAAGAGCCCGAGAACATGGATGACCTTCCCTGGTGCTTCGAAAACAGCAACGACGAGATAATCTCAGAATTTCCACCAGCGCCAAAAGAGCTGAAAGATGGAATCCATACCACTGCAGATAACCTCAAGAAAATTGAGTTGGGGACGGCAAACGATCCACGACTGACATTCATCTGCGAGCTACTATCTGAAGAAAGGGTGGCCGCGTTAAAAGACGTGCTTCTACAGCATAGAGATTGCTTTGCGTAGAACTATTCCGAAATGTCGGGACTAGATCCAGAAATCGCTGTGCATAGATTGGCGATATCCCCGGACGTCAAGCCAGTCAAACAGGCGCCGAAGAGAATGTGGCTCGAGCTTGAGATGAGCATCAATGCCGAGGTCAAGAAGCTAATCGACTATGGTTTTATTCAGGAGGTTCAGTATCCTGAATGGATCGCTAACATCGTCCCGATGATGAAGAAAAATGGGACGGTGCGCATATGCGTGGATTTTCGGGATCTCAATAAAGCTTGCCCGAAGGACGATTTCCCAGTGCCAGTCACCGAACTGATGATAGACAATACGTCCACTCATGAGGTTTTCTCCTTCATGGACGGCTCATCAGGGTATAATCAGATAAAAATGCATCCTGAAGACCAGAAGCATACCGCTTTCCGGACCCCTTTGGGAATATTCTGTTATAAAGTGATGCCCTTCGGTTTAAAGAACGCCGGTGCCACTTATCAGAGGGCCATGACCAAGATCTTCGATGACCTTATACATGAAATCGTCGAATGCTATATCGACGACCTCGTGGTTAAAAGCAAATCATACGAGGAACATCTCGAGCATCTAAAGACTGTATTTCGACGACTTCGAAAATACAACTTGAAGATGAACCCTCTCAAGTGTGCATTCGGAGTTTCCTCGGGCAAATTTCTGGGATTCATCGTCCGACACAGAGGTATTGAAATAGATCCGTCTAAGATCAAGGCGATCATGGAAATGCCTCCGCCAAGAACTCTCAAGCAGCTGCGGTCTCTCCGAGGGAAGCTCGCGTATATACGGCGATTTATAGCCAACCTTTCAGGAAAGTGTCGTCCTTACAGTCACCTGATGAAGAAGGGAACCCCGTTTGTCTGGGATCAAAAATACCAAAGCGCACTAGACGAGATCAAGCAATACCTGCAGAACCCGCCGGTGTTGGCTGCTCCGGTCAAGGGAAAACCCCTCATTCTTTATACAACCGCCCTCGAAGGTTCCTTAGGCGCATTATGGGCACAAGAGAACGATCAAGGGAAAGAAAGAGCACTCTACTACTTAAGTCGAGTTCTGCTGGGGGCAGAAAGCAACTACTCTCCCATTGAAAAACACTGCCTGGCGTTGATCTTCGCGATAACAAAGCTCAGGCACTATGCGTTAGCACATGAAGTCTGTCTCATTTCGAAGGTTGACCCCCTTAAATATTTGATGTCGAAGGCTATATTGACAGGTCGACTCGCTAAATGGGCTCTGCTCTTGATGGAGTTCTCGATAACGTATCGACCTCTCAAGGCAGTGAAAGGCCAGGCCATCGCCGACTTCCTCGCTGAGCATCCGATACCGGCCTATTCTCCTCTGAATTGCGAATTGCCAGACGAACAAGCGTTCGACGCAATCGACGGTGGTGATACCCGATGGGAGCTCTATTTCGATAGAGCATCTTCCATGAAAAAGCGCAAACAAAGTACCCCTATAATCAAACCGGGAGTAGGCCTCATCTTCGTAACTCCACAAGGAGGGATTATGCGCTTCGCCTTCTCCTTAACAGAGCCGAGGACGAATAACGAAGCCGAATATGAAGCCTTGATAGCAGGCCTCGAGATCGCCATCAACATGGGAATTGGAAACATCCTCATATACGGAGATTCTCAACTCGTCGTTAGTCAAGTAAACGGCGACTACCAAACGTGCAAACCGGAATTGGTAAAATACGGTGAAAAGGTGCAACAACTGTTGACCCAAATTCCCTCCTATACTTTGGAAAGCATACCGCGCGCGGAAAACAGAAAAGCAGACGCGTTGGCCAAACTTGCTAAAGAACTGGCTGACGAGAACCTCGATGACGTTAGAATCGTGGTACAAAGCCGTCGGGTGCTTGCCCCAGCAGAAATATCTTCGGAATCATCCGAAGAAAAAGGAGCGAGCGATCAGACGAACCTGCAAGTAAAATATTGGGAAAATACTGAGGACTGTAGGGAAGTCTTCGTAGACTACTTTAAGTCCCACCGAATGCCTGAAGATGCGTCCACAAGGCATCAGCTCATGAAGCGGGCTCTGTCTTTCGCCTTCGTCAACGATACTCTATACAAGAGGTCATTTGATTCTCTGTGGCTGAGATGCTTAGGACCTGACGAAGCGAGAAGGGTCGTCCAGGAAGTTCATGACGGACTCTGCGGTTCTCACCAAGCGGGCCCAAAGATGAAGTTGAAGATCAAACGGATAGGCTACTACTGGCCCACGATGATTCAAGATTGCCTCGAATATGCGAAGCAATGTCACTCATGCCAAATACATGGGGACTTCATCCACCAACATCCAAATCCATTACATCCAACGGTGGCTAGCTGGCCATTCGAAATGTGGGGGACTGACATAGTCGGCCCCATCGAACCAGCATCGTCTAGAGGACATCGTTTCATCCTGGCAACGACTGACTACTTCTCCAAATGGGCAGAAGCGGTACCACTGAGGGAAGTGAAGACGGAGAATATCCTCCATTTCTTCAAGACGCATGTCATATATCGATTTGGAACTCCGCGACAGATCATCTCCGATAACGGGCCAGCCTACTGAAGTCACAAGATCAGCCGCTTCGCGCAACAGCATAACATAGACTGGAGATATTCCTCGGTTTATAATCCGCGAGCCAACGGTCTCGCTGAGGCTTTCAACAAGACCTTGACGAAAATCATAAAGAAAACGGTGTCCTGAAATAAGAAAGACTGGCACGAGAGACTGCAAGAGGCTCTTTGGGTGTATCGAACTACGTTCAAGACGGCCACGGACACAACGCCGTACGCATTGGTATTTGGGACGGAAGCAGTACTCCCCCTCGAGATAGAGTTACCTTCTCTACGGGTGGCAGTCCACTACGAGCTGACGAACGAAGAAAATGCTCACCTTCGGCTTGTGAAGCTTGACGCCCTTGAAGAAACACGGCTCATAGTGCAACAAAATCTGGAAGCTTATAAAGCAAAAATGACGCGCTCATATGAAAGATTGACCCGACCGAGGACATTCCGCCAAGGCGAACTTGTGCTAGTGGTCAAAAGTCCTATGATCCCCAATCGCGCCAAGCGGGGAAAATTCGAGCCAAACTATGAAGGCCCGTACATCATAGATAAGGTCTACCAGGGTGGAGCCTATCTACTCATGGACATACACGGTGAAAGGCCTTTCAGGCCAATAAACGGTCGCTTCCTAAAGAAATACTATGCTTAATGAGCCACAGCCTAGGTCAATGATAGATGACGACGACTATGTCCGCTCGCTATCTTCCTAAGCTCAAACTTTTTCAGCAGTAGCCAGCCTTCTCAAACGTCGGACCGAAATGTCCTTAAACTAATAGCAGACCGAAACGTCTTTAAACTACTACCGTAGCATCTTTAGGCTGATGAGATATAAAAATAAACATATAAAAATAGAATAAAAAAAACGGTATGTCCATAAGCAAAATGGGCACGGATGAAAACCCGAAAGGGCTCCGTAAGTAGAAACAGCAGGGCTACCGGCGAGTGTTCGTGAAAACCCGAAAGGGCGCGACCTCGTAAAAAAATAATATATATAAAAATAAAAAGAATAAAAAAAAACGGTATGACCATAAGCAAAATGGACACGGATGAAAACCCGAAAGGGCTCCGTGAGTAAAAACAGCAGGGCTATCGGCGAGTGTTCGTGAAAACCCGAAAGGGCGCGACCTCGTAAAAAAAATAATATATATAAAAATAAAAAGAATAAAAAAAAACGGTATGTCCATAAGAAAAATGGGCATGGATGAAAACCCGAAAGGGCTCCGTGAGTAAAAACAGCAGGACTACCGGCAAGTGTTTGTGAAAACCCGAAAGGGCGCAACCTCGTTAAAGGACACTTACAGGGTCCTCTCGACCTTGTAAGGAGAAACCACCTGCATGAGATCCTTACGACTCACAAAGGTGCAACACACTTAGGGATCCCCATGATTTCTAAGGAGAAAATACACTTGCGAGATCCTCACGACTCGTAAGGAGAACTCTCTTATGGGCCTCACGGCTTATAAGAGTTGAAAGTCTTACGTTACAGAGACCTAAACCTGTACTTAAGCAACCCCCACAACTTCCGATATTGCCCTACAAGTGGCTCAATACTGACCCTTGTATACAATCCACGGGCGCGAATAAACATTTCCCTAACCAAGTCTCATCCGTGACTGGGGATATGTTCGCATGGTGAACAACCCTTGTAAATCCTCTCGATTTATGAGGAGAAAACCCTCCTGTAGGATTCTTACGACTTACAGAGGAAACAAACACTTAGGAATCCTCACGATTCCTAAGAAGAAAATACACTTACAAAATCCTCACGACTTGTAGGGAGAAATACCTTTGTGAGACCCTTACGGCTCATGAAGTCAAAAATCTTAGTTGACAAGACCTTAACCCTGCTCGCTAAGCCACCCTTGTTCAACATCGACAGAGGCAAAAGATGATTCGCTCCTGGCAATATCCTAGTTGTAGCGGTGCTGATGCCGAAATCGGTGTTTAATTTCAGGTTTACGGCGAAAAGCCAGTAGGCCGCTCATGCATGCGAAATAGCCGAAATGATGGGGCAACTTGCAATAAAAAGCAGCAAGTAAAAATGTATGCATGTGAAATAGCCGAAATGATGGGGCAACTCGCAATAAAAAGCAGCGAGTAAAAATAAAATAAACAGCCGAAATGATTGGGCAACTCGCAATAAAAAGCAGCGAGTAAAAATGAAATAAACAGCCGAAATGATTGGGCACCGCGAAAAATAGCCGAAATGATTGGGCAATCGCGACCTTCGCGATATAAAAGCTGAAATGATAGAGCATCGCGGAAATAAAACAAAAAAAAGAAGATGATAAAACTTTGGCCATACAGTTAAGATCACATCGATCCCTGTATATAATCCAAGGGAGTAAACAAACAAGAGGGAACCATACCTTCCCAACAGGATCCGCCAGAAAACGAAGCCAAATTCCGATGGTTCATCCCAGCGCTAGGGAAACAAATAATCCCTAGCAAATTTCTCGACTCACGGATACAAACACTCCTTGACGAGAGCCCCCTGATCCGCGTCGACTCGCAGAGCAACCAGTGCATCCGTGGGAAATTCTCGACTCGGTTCAACCCCAAGGAAATAAATAATCCTTGGCGCTAGGAAAACAAATAATCCCTAGCAAACTTCTCAACTCACGGATACAAACACTCCTTGACGAGAGCCTCCTGATTCGCGTCAACTCGCAGAGCAACCAGTGCCTCCGTGGGAAATTCTCGACTCGTTTCAAACCCCAAGGAAACAAATAATCCTTGGCGCTAGGGAAACAAATAATCCCTAGCAAACTCCTCGATTCACGGATAGAAACACTCCTTGACGAGAGCCTCCTGATCCGCGTCGACTCGCAGAGCAACCAGTGCCTCCGTAGGAAATTCTCGACTCGTTTCAACCCCAAGGAAACAAATAATCCTTGGCACTAGGGAAACAAATAATCCCTAGCAAATCCTTCAACTCAGGGAAACAAACAATCCTTGACAAGAGCCTCCTGATTCGCGTCGGCTCGCAGAGAAATCAGTGTCTCCGCGGGAAATTCCCGATTCGTCTCAACTTGCAAGATGAAGCCTCAGGCAGCAGAGACTAAAAAACTTGCTTCCTGAACAATGGGACCCTGCAAGTCGATCTAAACGGTCTCTTGAATACTATTCACGGGTCTCACTCTCCGAAGTCGAGTTTCGACAAGGAGGGAAACAACCGCTTACGAGTCCTCTCGACTCGTAAGAAAGAAAAATTCTCTTATAGGATCCTTACGACTTATAAGAGAAAACCCCACTTAGGAATCCTCACGATTCCTAAGGAGAAAAACCCACCTACGAGATCCTCTCGATCCGTAGGGAGAAAAATCTCTATGAGACCTCCACGGCTCATAGAGTTGAAAAGTCTTAAGTAGCAGATCTGAACCTGCGGCCTAAGCCATCGCTATTTCTTAAGAAAGTCAAGATGCGTGCTCTATTATCCGTCAACCATGGTTACTAAGGTGGCTTGCTGATAATAAAATAAAGAAAAGACGGGGAAAATGACACAAGGCATTACAAAAAAAATGTGTTTCTTTTATTCATAAACTTGATTGGGTACAGGATACATTATGTCAAAGAATAAAACAATATATATACACATTCTTTTATCTACAAGTACAAACGATACAAAGAGGGATAGCTACTGAGGAGGAAGTGTCTTTAGTAAATCCACAAGCTGCTCTCGCACTTCCTTCAGCGCCTCCTCCTGAGTGACTGCCGCGGCCACCTCCGCTTCCACCTGGGCCCGCTGCTGTAAAAAGGATGAAAGTTGCTCCTTGGCCGCCTTCTGGGCTGCTTCTTGGCTGGGTGCGTCCCGCTCGACAACGTCAAGCTGTTGCCTCAAGGATAACCCCTCGGAAAGACATTGTAGAAGACCCTCAAAGGCAACCTTCAGCCGTACAGCATTGGCCTCCACCCGAACATGCAGTTGGGCAGACTTGCTCGAAATCTCACCGCGCTCCTTACGCCTTGAAATGACTTCTTGTTCGACATGGCGGAAGTAAGAAGCGCTCCGCTCAATCCATGCTGCTCTTTGATGGCTGGCAGCCAAGGTCTCGGGAGCAGGACGCAGCGACTCCAACTGATGTAGGCGGGCCTCGATCTCCCTGCAATGGTTAACCCAAGATGCGACGATGCCCTCGTCGTGGAAGTTGGCAAATATCACCAAAATCTGGTTAACCGTCGTAGGAAAGTCCGCAGCAGACGTAGGAGTCTCGACGTCGAGTTCCTCGATGTAGTCGCTCAACATGCGCAGACTATTTGCCGCACCTTTCGAAGACGGACGTCTCAGATAAGGACCCGCCGGCATTGTAATACGAGGCTTGAAGGGCGCCGAGATCGGAACAACAACTGAAAAGAAACAGGATGTGATCAGATAACAGTAAAAAAAAATAATAAAAAGGGGAGAGTTATCGACGTGATAGTCGCCGTACCAGCTGAGACAGGTGGCAAAGCTGGAAGGACCGGTGGCGCAGCCGATCTTTTATCCTCCCCTTCAATCTGTAGCACTGCAGTCGCGATGAGAAAAAAAGGGGTTAGAAGTAATTCCATCAATGAAAAAAGAAGGATATCAATGGAAATCATACTCACCAACGCCACCAGAGGAAGAGGCAAGTTCGGACGGGAAGGAGAAGTGTGGGAGCAACACCTGATAAAGATGGTCAAAAAGCACTCCTGAAAGACACAACAGTATGACTTTAGTATACAGATTATACGTCTAAAAAGTGAGATTAATAAGTTGCAAACTCATATCTTCCAATATCTTTGACGGTATGAGAGAGGGCTGAGAGGTGACCACCGCCAAGGCAGAAGTTGAAGGTGCTCCCTCGAGCGATGGGGCATCAGCGCTGGCTGCACCTGCGTTACGAAAAAGGGTGAACTTGTCAGAAAGGATTGTAAGGTAAAGAAAGACAGCAACTTGGGATTTACCTGATGAGCTGCCGGCTGAAACGGAGGCGACTCCTTCCTCCATCGACATGAGGGCGCCGCCCGTGGCCTCATCACCCGACTCGATAGGGGCAGTTGTCGTGCTCGCAAGACCTGGAGACGGCGGAAGATCGTACACAGGGAGGGCAATGATCGGAGCATTGCCGGACTCTTGAGAAAGAGCGGCTGGCTCTTCCCCAAGAGTCGTGCCTATTTCACCAGCTACTTCTTCGGGCTCAGCTGTCCCCATTGTCTTATTCGCCACCACCGTGGGGTCGCCAATCTCAAGCGCCTCGTCCGCCGCTGCCCCGGGCTCAGTTGTAGTGGTCGTCTCATTTGCCGCCACCTCAAGCTCAGCATCAACGACCTTCTCGGGTTCAGCTCCCTCATTCCCCAGCTCAGGCTCGGCAACCCTAGCAACGTTGCCTACCGTCGGCTCGAGTTCGGCCGGTGCCTCCTCCCTTGTTTCCTTGGGTTCGACAGTCTCTGCCTCCCCCTCGGTCAGACTTGGCCCTGCAAGACAAGATACATAAGAATCGGCGAGTTTACATTTTTTACAAACAAATCTCGAAAGATTCATTAACTGAAGTGGATTTGTCGTCAGCACTCCGAATTGCACGTGCCGCCTGTCTGCGAGCAGTAGATAGGGCGACGGGTGCCTCTTCCGAGGGAGTATCAATACGAGGGACGGTGCTTGGGCCCGCTCCAATGGCCAAGGCAGCCCTGCGTGCCTTCGCTCCGCGCCTCGACCGCTTCCTCTCCTACCATGCCGTCGCAATAGACCTCTTCGACGCTTCCTTAATCAAGGTATCGTCGTCCTCATTTAGAGTCGACTCCAGAGCCTTTAAGGCATCTCTCATCGTCTCTTCAAGGCGGACCTCCCGCGGCAGCCCCGAGGAAGCTGGGACTTCAGTAGAGGATCCGGGGAGAGTCCCCACATTGGCGGGCGCAACCTCTGCAAGGAAACAAAGAGAGAAGGTTAGATTGGCCATCAGAAAAGAAAATGAAAATTTCAGATAAGGCGATACGTACCAACGCCCATTAAAGCGCGCTTCTCCTCCTCCTCCTGGAAGGTCTTTAAAGAGGCAGCAATGGCTTCTTCGGTAGTGACACCTGTTGAAAAATGGGGGAAAGTATTAGTCAAGAATAATGATAAAAGAAAAATGCAATAAAATGATGAAGAAAGCAACTAATGGTTACCTGACTCAGCGAGTTTACTCAACATCGCTTCGAGCCTCGCTGATCGCTCAGAAGCTGTAATAGCGGCCGCCAAATCGACGTCTGCGGGGTCTACCGAGAAGCCCTTATTGCTGCCATATTCGCTTATTCCTTCGGTAAGAGGGACCTCAGGCTCTAAACCGAGGATCGCGTCGAGGGAGAGAAGTGACTTCTTCTTCTTTTTCCCGCCAACTCTGGATGCACCTAAGGTTGATTTGCGCTTAGCAGGCATCTTGGGGCGGCGGGTCCCGATATCCGCGCCTGCGCCGGACTCTGGCGATACCACATTTACCGCCTCCACTAGAGCATGGGAGGTTGGTGGCGCATCCACAATATCGCGAAGCGGCAATCCGCGCGGAGGGCTCAACACGCACGGAGGTCCGACTCCAGCACCTTTCAATGGAGAAATGACAGGGGTCCTTGGCTTCAGGGGAGCCTTGCGATCGCCGCCGGGAGGTGCACCCTTGCGGTCAACCAGCATGCGTTTTTCTATTTGGATAACTGGACCCATAGCATGCGCATACCAGGCCACGTACGTGTTGAGGACTTTGGGGACGCAGCTCGGCTCGCTGATGAAGAAATAAGAACCCGTGTTAAGCCGCATAAAGTGGTGCATTGCATTCTTTATCCCCTCTCGGCTAACCACGGGCTTTTCCAAGAAAGCTTCCATCGGGATCCCTTGGTTGTAGCTCGATTGCTGAGCAAACCGGTGAGGGTTGTACCTCATGAAGAGTGCTGTCTCATTCTGCCTGAACACCAGGTAGCCCGGCCGAATGGAGTAGAGATGGAGGATTTCCCGAGCCTTCAGTATGGAAGCCCCGTCTTTAAAATCATCGCGTAGCGACACTACCGACTTAGTGGTCTCTGAGCCTATTGTTATGACCTTATCCAAGAAGGAATCCTTCACCCCGACCAGGTGTGGTCGAAGGAGCAGCCCCCTAGCCTCCCGTGGAGATGCAACTACGATCGAAGCCCCGACCAACCGTATGACCCTTGGGAGCCTGTATTTCTCAAAAAAGGGAGGAATCCTATGGGCGCCGAACACCCCGTGCACCTGCATTTCCATCCAAGAGGTAAAGTAGTGCATCGGGAAGTTGGCGGGTTGCACCCCAGGCTCACTAGCGTCCGCCGCTACGCTAAGTCCATTATAAAGGTAAGCCAGCCCGGCGATTCCTACTGACAACTGCAAACCAGCCACCATCCGATGCGCTGGGTAGAAAACAGATGGCCGCATGTGGCGCGGGTGCATAGGGAGCGCAAAGCTGCACAGCCACAAGCCCAAGAACCCTACAAAAAAAGTCTCCTCATCCATGCCCGGGACGACAATTTTTGAAAAAGAGACGACGGCAGCACCGGGGAGGTAAAAGTCTTTGTGGTCATCCTCCGATGTGGGTCGGCGATCCAAACCGAATCCAAAAGGGTCGTCGAGCTGGGCGAACTTCTCGCTCCGCTCCAATAAGAACTCCGGTCGAATGAAGCGGGCAATAAAATCTGCGAAACTGACACCCCGGATGCCCGATTCCAGATAGAGTCCTTCATAGATCTCCAGCACCTTAACCAAGCCCGGGTACTGGTGATGAATAGCGTTCTCCGGCGTCAGGTCAAACACCAGCGGCTTGGTGGCAAAGACGTATTCATCGAGAGGAAGTAGCTCCTCGTAAGGCTCTCCCCTCATCGGCAGACCCGAGATTTCAGCAAACTCCTCCAAGGAGATAGAGACTTCCCGGTCCGTCATCAGGAAGGTGTGGGTGGGGATATTCCATTGTTCGATAAAAGCCTTAACCCACCACGTTGGAGGAGAAGGATAATCAAAGAGCGAGACGTAAATGGCTGAGTACAAACCAAGCCTCATCAGATGAGTCCTCTTCGCTGATAGGATGTACCGGGCCCATTGCAAATATCCGGCAGGCGGTCGTGGGATCAATCCAATGTTATAAGCCTGTCCCTAAGGGCGCGCTTCACCCTGACAAATTCGCCTCCCTAAAATATCTATTGCTGGTGGCGGCTGCACGGGGATAGCACCAATCGCAGGCTGGAGGAGGTCATCCGAATTCCAATTTTTGACCTCCACGGCATACTTCACCGGGGGTTCATCTGCGTAGGGGAGTGAAGATGTTGGCTCAGACGGCGTGGCGAAACCGAAACTTCGGCGACCCTGGATGATCTCATTGTACCACCTACCCCACAAGTGAAGATTCTTGTGCTCGGGGTCATGATCCTTGATGAGAGTGAGCACCACGCGGTCCACCGGTGCCTGGGGAAACCCTCCCTCCGAGCGAACAAACGGAAAAGACAAATTGGTAGACATGTTTTCTGCAAAGAGACGAAAATTAGCCGTCAGCGTTATAATTCCAACGCTCAACATTTTAAAATTTTTACACCACACCGCAATGCAATAGGTAGGGAGACCAAATGGGGACCCACAAAATCTGGATGATAGTGCATCGTTTAACAAGACAGCCCCATCATTGGGTGAAACTGTCAGTTAATGAACAGATCTCCAAGAGAATATTCTCATTGATGGGAAATCCCTAGAGACGAGGAGAAAATCTCCTCTTTTAGAGCAAAGCTCTGTCACCGAGTGACATTTGTCAAACTCTGATCTTAAGGGAGTAAAATTTCCTTAAAAAGAGCCTAGCTCTATAATAATGATGGAAAAATCCATCAAAGAGAAATTTTAACTCCTGAGGATAAAAAAAATTAGGATCTTAAAGATCCATGAAAACTTTTAGGAGTTCTTCATTTTCAGATAAAAAAAAGATCTACATTTGATCTATGAGCATAGCTCTGTTCATGGGTTAAAACCCATGAACGAGATCTCTATAGATCTATAAACTTTTGAGAGCAAGGCTCTATTGATGAAACCCCAAAAGGATTTTCTTTAGATCAAAGATCTATGAGAGTAAGGCTCTGTTAATTAAATTTAAAATTTTTACCTAAGATGGTTCTAGGTTCTGAACTTTGAAAGTTCTTAGAAAGAAACAAGAGCAAGGCTCTAAAAGATCTTAAGCAAGAGCAAGGCTCTGAAATTCAAGATTCAAGAAAATGGTAAAAAATTTTACCAAGGACCAAGGGTCCTATTTATAGGCGCCTGCGCCTTTTCAACTCACCTGATTGATCCAACGGTTGGGTTCTTGCGACCGCTGCACTCACGTGTGCGCCACGTGAGCGCAACGGTGGGGGGCATTTGTTTCCCCCAATCAGAGGAAAGCTCTGTTTGAATTTCAAAATTCAAATTTGGAAGCAACGCTTCAGGTTCCATACGCTGCGCGCAATGCGCCACGTGTCAAAAGCTGATACGTCAGCGCAGCGCCAAAGAAGGCGCGCCCAATCAGAGCAAAGCTCTATTTAAACTAAAATTAAATGAAGCAACGCTTCAGTTGCGCAAGCACTGCGCTGCGCGACACGTGTCAGTGCAGATGCGATAGCGCGGTTGCGCTGCGCTGTGCGCTGCGCGGCACGTGTCAGCGCAGATGCGCTAGCGCGGTTGCGCTGCGCTGTGCGCTGCGCAGCACGTGTCACGCGCTGGGGTATTTGCGCCAAACAGAATTAAAATTCTAAAGAAATCTTTTATGTTCTTGTTAAAACAAGAAGATTTTCTTCTGTAAAACAGAAGCTCTTGGATCAAAGATCCAACGGTGGGGAAAATTTCCCAAATCACTCAGAGAAAGATCTCTTTAACAAATTTAACTAATTTATGGGCACTATAAAAAGGACTCTAGACCTCAATTCAAAGGATCAACATTTTCTGAGAGAAAAAAAGAGAACTCTGAAGAACTCCTCAAGAACAAAAAAGGTAAAAACCTTTAGAAAAAGAGAAAATTCCCTTAAAAACAGATTATTGATCTAAGAACAAGATCAATGATCTTCAATAAGAAAGAAAACTAACTAATAATAGTGCTTTGCACTTGCTTTTGAACCATTGGTTCCTTGAAAACAAGAAAAAACTTGTTTTTCTTTGATTTAAAATCGATCAAAAGATAAAACAGTGCTCTGCACTTGCCAGAACTGCGCTGTTGCGCTCCTGTGTTGGCGCAAGCCACCAGGAAGCGCCACGTGTCAGTAGCGCAGCAGCGCAGCGCACTGACACGGTGCACTGCGCTGTTGCGCTTGTGCTCACCAGAGCATGACACGTGTCACCACCATATGAGTTTGCGCTCATTACTTTGCGCAAAGCGCCTGACAAGCCATGTGGGGCACTGTAAGAGTATTTAATGCTCTGCATTATCAAGAGAAGGGACAGAGCCCAATTAAAAGGACTAACAGGCCTAATCAAAAATGCTATGCATTTTAAAAAGGGGCAGAGCCCAACCAAAACAAGGAAAAATAATGCAGTGAGGGGGCAAGGCCCTAGCACAGGTCCAATAGGCCAAAGACAAAAGAATATTGAAACTGGACTTAGCCCAGTCGTGGCCATAAGTCCTTAAATTAAATTGACTGAGCACGGCTGCTCCCTAAATCAATTTACATCCGGTTCGAGGGTACATCTCCGAACTCCTCTGACAGTTCTCGTTGTAATCCTTCAACGATGTCAGAGAGGTGACGGGTCCCAACGACCACACATGAATATGGACTGCGGGGTCCTTAAACTCGTGGACCGAAACGTCCTTAAACTAATATTGGACCGAAACGTCCTTAAACTATTGGACTGAAACGTCCTTAAACTAATGTCGGACCACTACGTCCCTAAACTGGAACACGGACCACCACGTCCCTAAACTGGAACACGGACCACCACGTCCCCAAACTGGAACACGGACCACTACGTCCCTAAACTGGAACAATAGAGCCTCCAAACGCTCTTTTGCCGGATCTAAACGGTCCCGTTTAAGTTGATCTTAGCCCCAAATACGGCTAACGTATCCTTAAAACATTCAAATGGACTATAAAACTCCAAATCGACTTTGGTTCAAGGGTACATCTCTGAACTCCTCTGACACCTATCGTTGTAATCCTTCAACGACGTCAGAGAGGTGATGAGTCCTGACGTCCATATATTAAACGGATCACCACGTTAAGTTGATCTTAGTCTCAAACAGGACTAACGTATCCTTAACGAACGTTTAAGTTGATCTTAGCCGCAATACGGCTAACGTATCCTTAAACTAAAAGCACCAAACCCAAATCTAAGTAAATATGGATTTGGACTAATCCACGTCCTACGGGCGACGGCATTACTCAGTCTCCGTATACAATCCACGGGCAACCACAGACAAAACAAACACACACGACACGAAGTGAAATTCTGGAGAAGGAGAAAGTTGTTACCGCGATGCGGAAGCGTAATTAACTGCAAGGGCTTGCACTTGCAGGGAAGAGCGTCCCTACAATAAAAAAAAACCCTCAAGCGAGGGGGAATCTAACGAAGTCTGCTACATCGGCCGCATCCGTCTAAACTTCCGATACACGGTGCCATAAATCAACTTGGCATCTTCGGAGAGGTAGACGGATAAAACCATATAGCATCTGCCCCCGAATCTCAGGCAAGACGCCCTCGCGTCATCAGCCGCCATTCGGAGGGGAACAATGACCTATTTCCTCCACTATTTTCTTCTGATTATCATAAATCAGATAACTTCTGATTTATATTGTTGAGATTATGATTAGTGTGTTAGATTTTTAGGATTATTAGTTACCAGTGAGGTGTATAAATTGAGAGGATTTATCATTTAATAAAATTGATCGAGTTTATTTTTTTGCTTATTATAGTATCAGAGCCAATGAATCAATGCAAAATTTATCATCATTTATATTTTAAGTTTATTATTTCAAAATAAATAAAGTTGCGTCAATAATATCTAATTCAGAAATGTCTCTCGGTTTGATCATAAACAGTTACCTCCACTAATATCAAGTCCAAACAACTATTCTTTTTTTTTATTTATAACGTTTTCTAACAACATGATCTTCTTCCGTCCAAGCAGTTATTTTTTTTATGACGTCTTCAAGCAGCATGATCCTCTTCCTTAAGCATTTATAGCGAAAGAGACTACTGGTTATTCAGTCTATCTTCCAATTCTCGAAAGAGACCGAAGGGTATTAGTCCTCCATGCTCGATACTTTAGATCTATTGTAGTTCTCCGTCGTCTGCAAGTTGTATATTTTGGTTCAAGATATTATCCAAACTCTCGGTTATTGTCATGCCCCGCTTCCCAAAATACACAAATACAGGAACACAACTTGGCCAGCCATAATACCTGTGGTAAGGAATCATCTTCCCATAGTCACAATAAAACTTCTTGCAGTAATCAAGCGATACAAAATATAATGATTTTAATACATGTCCATTGCCACAACAAGTAATGATGATAAAATCAATTGTAGGAATAACGGAAGCGTCAAGTATCAACTGATCCAAATAATAAATAAGGAAACGGTACACAAATTCAAGTCTCTTATAGGCTCACAAAGAAATCTAAGTAAATAAGGTTCGGTTGTGGAATAACTAAAACAACTAGTAACCTAGATATATGAAGATACGCCTCAAATACCGGCCATCTCCTCGAAATACTCCTGTTCCTCGGGTTTTACTGTCAAAGGATCCGAGCCATGCAAAATCCAGATATCAGAACGTCGAAAATAATATAATAACGAAAAAGACATGAATGTAATGTGAATAGGCTTTTTATAACATGAATTAGTGACATGTAGACAATACAATAAATAATAACAAGAATTCTACAAGATACGACAGTCAGACATGGTAAGATAACATGACATGTGAAATTTAGATGTCAATATCACTAATATTGTCTATCCTAACACTACAAGAGAAATATTATTCCGTCGGGCATCACCCAAAGGAATAAATATAAACCCGACGAAAAAACTTTATTACGTCAGCCAAATTCCGACGGAAAAACAAATGATGTAAAAAATGTAATTTCGTAGGTATTTCAATTTATTTCGTTGTGTATTTTTTTGTCAGGTACAAGCCGACGTAAAAGGTTAAAAAACCTGGACTATTTTCTCCCAGATTGTACACTTATTTCGTTGGTTTTTGACTTTTTACGTGGGCTATGGCTCGACAAAAAAAGTTAAGGTTAAAAAAACTTGGACTATTTTTCTCTAGATAGTTCACTTATTTTGTCATTTTTTCGATTTTTTTCGTTTGGTAAGGACCAACGAAAAAATTGCAGACAGCGAGAAAAAATTTGGCAGAATTTGGTCGTTTCAACCAACGATACATATTCAATTCAATATGCTGATATACAAAATACATATTCACTACAAACTCATTTCAATTCACGAAAAATTCAATTCAAATCTCCCCAAACTCAGAGTATTTCACTGCAAACTTAAATCCATTCAATTCAATTCAATTACAATTCAATTATATACAAATCAATTTAATTACATCTTTTCAAAACAAAACCAAGGGTTATCAACTTACATTCAATACTTAGCAAAAATGACAAGAAGATACGGGATCGAGAAAGTATGAGTTTTGCTGAGAGAGAGAAAGCGTTAAATACGTTTACTAAAGATGAAGATTAGAATCTCCATCTTCAGTAAACATATTTTTTGCTTTCTCTCTCTCAGCAAGACTCATGCTTCCTCGATCCTGCGTCTTCTCAAGTTCACTGAGAGAGCCGTCGTCGTGGGCTGGAGGATGGTCGGTGAAATCGAGCAATTTCTACAGTGTTATCAATAGACAAGTATTAGAAAAAGATATTTACAATAACTATATGAAAGTTGTATTGAAAAGAATAATTATCAATTATACTTACATATGGTACTTTCCTTCTTTGAAGCGCTAGCTTCCAGATCATGAGTTTCCTCGCCTCGATATCGACTAGGGCTTCTGCTCCGGTCAATCTCCTTTGTGAACCCGAATCCGACCTGGGTTCAGAAGCAGAAGGAGACGAGAAGACACGTGCTCGATCACCTGCGGGAGTATGAGAAGAGTCGTCCGGATGGTGTATTGGAGAAGACGAAGATGGAGCTGGGGTCGCAGTGGGCACAGATGCCGCAGGGGTCGGGGTGCCGCAAGGGACACGGGCTCTTGAATGAATATCCCTTGGCGCACGTGAGGAGGATGCAAACCCGGACCGTGATGGGCATGTTGGCTATAGTTCCTTCAAGACAATAATTGTAATCGAAAGTAGGCGATTATAATATTTGAAAGAGGAACTATACATGTAGAACTATCTTGCTCGATATGATAGTATACTATCTAATTTGCCTTTATCATTGATGTGTATACGTTTATTACTTGTCGCTAATACATAATGATAAAGCCCGTAGGATCTTTATTTGACTACCAAAGTTATGATGGCGATCATACTTATGAGAGCTTGGTAGTCCATAAGCACATCCTTAAATATCCCTACCCGTGGGAGTATCTGTAAGTCCGTGCTACCCTTCCCCGGTACTTACGGGGTTGCGGAAGTGGTGAAAAACGATTTTCAAGAGGGTGGTAACATGGACTCAAAATACGGATCTTTGTTAAACTACTAACTAACAACCTAACAAGAGTTTACCTACTCGGTTAGGGGGCTATACCTTTCTTGAACTCCTTCGTCTTCAACTCCTCCTGGTGTACGGATCGGCCTCACCTCGTCGTCTCCTTGCGCCGAAGATGGATCCACCCGAAAGCTTCTACCTTTGGCTTCTTCTTCGAACTTTGAAGAAACTAGATCACTTGGCTTGCTAGGCCTTGTGAACTAGAATGAGTAGAGGAATGTTTTGGGGTTTTTTTTATCTCTAAGGCAATGAGTCTCAACACATGAGAATGGTTTGCCTTGAGCTAGAGAGAGCAAGAGGAAGAGGGAGAGCTTGAGAATGAGAGAGCTCAAGAGAGAGAAAGCAAAATGAAAGAATGAACCATACTCATCTCATTCTCACCTCTCATAATCCAAAAGCATCATGAGCTATAATGATAATCAAGTATTATGTGATGGTTATCATTTCACAAAAGGCAATATCATTTCATGCACTCATTTTGCAAACTACAACAAGCAAGCAAAAGTCTTTGCATGAAAATGACAACCATTGTAATGATGATGGTCAACTAGTCCAACCTAGTCAACCGGTCAACTAAGTCAACAAGTCAACAAAGTCAACCCCTCAACAACCATGTCACTATAATACTTAATTAATATTATTGCTAATCATATATCTTATTCTCATTAGGGTTAAGCAAAAGTCAATGGTCAACGGTCAACTGTCAACAGTCAACAGTCAACAACCCCAATGAGAATACTCTGCTTCTGTCTCTCTGTCAACTGTGCATACACACCTGCATCCGCGTTCTGAGAAACACAAATAAAAACGAGATAAAACCAATCCCAAAAAGTATACTAGGATCTGGCTTAAACCAAAGCCCGCTAGTAAAAACTGCCCGGTCACTAAACGTGCACAAGTGCGCGGATATGACCGAACCCTGTCGCAAAACCATGCGACCTGTCGCAAAACCATGCGACCTCTACTCTTTTGCCTAAAGGCGAATAGCTTTCTATGTGGGACTCTAAATACTCGACACTACGCTGGCAGTGGGTTTAACCACAGACCGCAAGCAGCACTAGCTGTGCGTAACGGCCCCCCAGGTAGATGCCGATAAGAAGACGGACGAGGTGAAACCAATATGAACTCCTACTGAGCCTGAATGTGACAATCTCCGTACAGTCCGGTCTGTTCGTCTGATACATCGCATGGCGGGCTTAGGGGGCGGTAAACGTCAGTCCCCTAATAGCGGTACAAGTCGTGTCGGAGTGAAGCCTAGAACACCCTGAGATAACACTAGAAACCTACCAGTATATCTCGCTTGCCCTGGCCAGGGACTACTCATGTAATGGCTCTCCTAGACACAGCGCGATGTCAACCCCCAATACCGGGAGAGACGAATCCTGTCTAACCGTCATTGCCTCCAAATGCTTCGGGACTGCACCCAAAAACTACCTGTTTGCATGACTCCTTTGAGCCGTGGAAGGGTAGTAATCAAAGTACAGTGGGAACACACTCGAGGCAAAGTGACAATGTCAAGTCAGCGGACTAAGCTGTACTTATGTCACCTGGGAACTGATAACTGACTATAGGTATAATACCAACCAACAGTTCCCGACGAGTCCTGTCCAGTGTACTTGTAACCTAACGAGCACCCGCATACTATCTCAAGTACGACGTACTGACGGCTGTGGGACAGACCGTCTCCCGAGCTGGGATAAGAAGCGCATACGCTAGTCTACTCCGGAGTATCGATGCCCTGTCTCGATAGTCCTGCGACTAGGGACCTGCATAAGGATGTGCTTATAGATTACCTAGCCCCCATGAGTGTGACTGCCATCACAACGCTGGTAATCAAGCAAAGATCCTAAGGGCTCTACTAATATGTATAAGCGATATGCTAAAAGAAACACATGCACATATTAGAGTAGAAACAAACCAAGTAGCATACTACCATTTTGAGCAAGATTGTCAATACAAGATGAATATCCCAAGCTTCCATTAAGTAATACACATACTAGTATGATACAGTAATGGCCTCTAGGGCATATACACTAACAATCTCCCACTTGCACTAAGGCCATGTACTGGCGTATCGAAGACCTATCATCTCAATCCACCGCTCGAACTGAGTCTGGGGTAAGGCCTTCGTGAGTGGATCAGCAGTGTTATCTTCCGTTTTTACTCTCTTTACCTCGATCTCCCGGCGATCAACGATCTCCCTGATCAGGTGGTACCGCCTCAAAATATGCTTGGACTTCTGATGGGACCTGGGTTCCTTCGCTAAAACTATAGCGCCGTTGTTGTCACAATACAGCGGTATTGGATCAACACTGGTAGGAACCACCTGAAGTTCCGTGAGGAACTTCTTCATCCAGACAGCTTCCTTTGCGGCATCACAAGCAGCTATGTACTCCGCTTCCATAGTTGGGTCAGCAACGGTTTCCTGCTTGGAACTCTTCCAGCAAACCGCCCCTCCATTGAGGGTAAAGACATAACCCGACATGGACTTGGAGTCATCCTTGTCACTCTGGAAGCTGGAGTCAGCAAAGGCCTCGATCTGGAGGTCTTTTCCGCCATACACCAAGAACATCTCCTTAGTCCTTCTCAGGTACTTGAGAATGTTCTTTACTGCTATCCAGTGTTTCTCCCCTGGGTTCGACTGATATCGGCTTACAACGCTCAATGCGTATGCTACATCTGGTCTGGTACACAACATCGCATACATAATAGAGCCTACCGCAGATGCGTAGGGTATTGATGACATGCGAGCCCTTTCCAAATCAGTCTTGGGAGACATCTCTTTGGAGAGGGTGATTCCGTGACAAGCCGGTAGATTACCGCGCTTGGAATCTTCCATACTGAATCGTTTCAGTATGGTGTCGATGTACCTTGACTGTGAAAGTCCCAACATCCTCTTAGATCTATCACGATAGATCTGGATCCCCAGAATGTAGTTGGCATCGCCCAGGTCCTTCATGGAGAACCTCTGCGACAAGAATCCTTTGACTGACTGTAGCATAGGAATATCATTTCCTATTAGGAGAATGTCATCGACGTACAAGACGAGGAATACTACATTTCTCCCTACAATCTTACTGTAAATGCATGGTTCATCTGGGTTTTTGACAAAGTCGAATTCTTTGACAGTATCATCAAAGCAGATGTTCCAACTCCGCGATGCCTGCTTGAGTCCATAGATGGACTTGAGCAACTTGCACACTTTACCGCTGCTCCCACTCTGAATGAATCCCTCTGGCTGATCCATATAGACGCACTCTTCCAAATTTACATTTAGAAAAGTCGTCTTTACGTCCATCTGCCAGATTTCATAATCGTGGAAGGCAGCAATGGCAAGAAGGATCCGAATGGATTTGAGCATGGCTACCGGAGAAAAGGTCTCGTCATAGTCCAAACCAGGTCTTTGACGAAAACCCTTTGCAACAAGCCTAGCTTTATAGGTTTCAACCTGCCCATCTATATCAATCTTCTTTCTGAAGATCCATTTGCAGCCTACGGGTTTTACCCCTTCTGGAGCAAAGTCCAAAGTCCAAACTTTGTTGCTGTACATGGACTCCATCTCGGTTTGCATTGTATCCAGCCATTTTACCGAGTCACTGCTCTGAATGGCTTGCTGGAAGCTAGTAGGCTCATCATAATCAACTGTGCAATCCTCTCTATCCCCGTCTATGAGAAAACTGAAGTATCTCTCTGGCGGATGAGACTGCCTACTACTTCTGCGGAGCGGCGCAGGAATGTCCGGTTCCCCTGAACCTTCTGGTTCTAGTAAGCTTTCAGTAATAGCTTGTGGTTCTGGAATTTCTTCCAGTTCTATTGCGCTCCCACTTATCTGATTTTCTAAAAACTCAGTTTCCAAGAAGCGGGCATGACGAGAAACAAAGACTTTTTGCTCCTTTGCGTAATAGAAAAGATACCCCTTGGAGTTCTTTGGGTATCCCACAAACTTGCACTGTACTGAACGTGCCTCGAGCTTGTCTGCATGCTGCTTTTTAACAAAAGCTGGACATCCCCATGTCTTAGAGGGTTTAAGACAGGGTTTCTTCCCACTCCACATCTGATATGGTGTGGTAGGCACTGTCTTAGTAGGAACTTGGTTCAAGAGATATGCAGCTGTTTCTAGTGCATAACCCCAGAAAGATCGCGGCAACTCAGCCTTACTCATCATGGAACAAACCATATCCAATAGGGTTCGATTCCTCCTTTCCGATACACCGTTGTGTTGTGGTGTGTATGGAGGAGTAACCTGAGAGAGAATTCCATTCTCTTTTAAGTAGCCCAGAAACTCGGCACTCAAGTATTCACCACCTTGATCAGATCTCAGTGTCTTGATACTTTTGCCTGTTTGTTTTTCAACTTCATTCTTGTATTCCCGAAATTTTTCAAAGGCCTCAGATTTGTGCTTCATTAGGAAGACATACCCATACCTAGAGAAATCATCTGTGAAAGTAATGAAGTATGAATAACCACTTCGCGCATGTGTAGACATTGGACCACACACGTCACTGTGTATGAGTCCCAAGAGCTCGCTCGCTCTATCTCCGTGTCCAGTGAACGGAGTCTTTGTCATCTTTCCCATGAGACAAGATTCATAAGTGGCATAAGACTGGTACTCGAACGGATCCAAGTATCCTTCTTTATGTAACTTTGTCAACCGTGTCTCATTGATGTGACCCAGTCTACAATGCCATAAGAAAGCCTTATTTAATTCCGGAGACTTTCTTTTAAGTGTGTTCTGGACACTGAAGACTTGAGCTTGATTCAAAACGTATATACCGTTCTTCAATGTACCCGACCCAATCAAAACTTGATTTAGGTGGATGTTTACTACATCGCTTACAAAAGTAAAATCACATCCTTCCTTAGAAAGTAAGGATACAGATATGATATTACAAGTCGCACCTGGTACATAAAAACAGTCACGCAGAATCAATATCTGCCCAGTTGTCAGTCCTAGATGATATTCCCCTACGGATTCAGCATACATGCTCATTCCGTTAGCAACCCTGAGAGTCATATCACCTTTCTTGATAACCCTACGGTTTTTCAGAGCCTGTAACGAATTACAGATATGAGATCCTGATCCGGTATCCAATACCCAGGAAGTAAGGTTAACTGACATACAGTTCTCTATTACAAACACACCCGAAGCCGAAGCCACAACATGCTTCGAATTCTGGCTACTGGCTTTGCAAGCCCTGCAATCCTTCTGCCAATATTCATTCCTGTTACAATAGGAACGTCCCTCTTTAACTACATCCAGTCCCGATACTTTTGCCGTTCCTTTTCCTTCTTCTTCCCTGGTTTCTTTCAGGGTATAAGGAGAGGGCAGGGACTGTAGAATCAAGTCAGTACTTGACTTGTTCTCCAACGTGGTCTTCAGGTCCGTGAGCTCAAAATAGCCGGTCTCTGTAAGGACGTTTCCCCCTACAGATGACCCTACAGCCAACCTCGCTTGAAGCAATTCGTTCGAGGTCTCATATCTTGCGATACGAGATTTCTCTCCATATAAATCTTTGTTATGGAGGAAGATAGAAACTAAGTCTATCTTCTCGTGCTGCCTCTGTTTTGTACCATCCACTGAGGCTAACACGAGGCACTTGGCTTTCGCACAGTCTTTTCCCGATGTCTTTTTGATATCATTATCCGTGACAGGGGAAACTGGTCCTGAGACGGAAAGGGTATGATCAGTTAAGAGGTGTCCCAGCTTGTCATGGGTAATGGACATCTGGACAGGCCTTTGCCAATCATAACAGTCAGGTTCAGTCATTTTATTATCTAGATGTAATCTAGGTGTGGTCACTGGGTCGCTACAATTAAGAGAGAGAGAAGAAAACACTCAGCATGATGCTCTTGCAAGTTTAGAGTAGTTTTTAATTTGTCTAAACAGGATGGCTCCCACTGTCTCTCGAATCCCTCCTCAAACCAAAAAGGAAGAATTAGTCAGGATCAATCTCACCGTACAATACTTGCTTAACCGTTCAGCCAGGCTAGTGTCGGTACTTTGAGGGAGGTTTTCCAACGCTTTCGCGAAGTTCCTTAATTTAAGAACCTCTTTTCCCTGGGGGCGTAGCCCCGCTAACACCTTTCTAGACAACTACTAGGTTTATAGCATTGATCGTTAAGTGAGAAATTTCCGAGGAGTAGCATATACTCACAGTAGGATCGGAATCCAAATATCATCGCGTGACAAAACTGAAGGAATCCTACCAGAATCATCACACTCCAAATGGTATGCAACGCTAGCAAGTTTCAGTTCTTTTGAAACTCCCGATGTGGATTTTTGCCCCATGCTCTTATGACCTTGACTAGGTCAACAAATCATAAGTCACATGTCAAGTTCTACCCGTCGTTGTCCAGGTTAATTTGAACCCATCCGTATATACCCTTGACTATGGCCAACAAAGTAATACAACTGTCCCAAACCAACGCATCTATCTATGCAACATATGAATATCCACCAGCTACCACACACTGTGCCTTGACTAAGTCCAACAAACACAGCTTGAATACTGTTGAATATTCATATGAAACGACGGAGGGCTACGAATAGTTTTGGCGAAACCTTGAACGTAGTTAACTTGATATAATCGAAGGAACCTTGATAGCTTTTAAAAGGAGTGGCTTAAGCTCCGCGTTTAAAAGTTATTTTTGAAAAGAAACCGAGTGGTTTTTGAAAGTGTTCCAACGACTTTTACTTGGTTTATTTTATCTTGCATTAGTTCTTTTAATGCGTATTTTTCTTGCATTAGTTCTTTTAATGCGTCCCATCATTTAATCCTACCATTGCAGAAAACAACCAAAATATGACGTACGCTTATGCCATTCGCATTCGCCACGGGGCCCCGTCATTACCCGTTAGGTTACTTAACTAACGACAGAGCGGGGGCTAGGCTAGCGCGTCTGTAAAACATAAGCAACGCCTAAATAATATCATATATAGATATATTGCAATGATAGCCATTTCAGATCACAGATGAACACATTGGATATACTAGGAATCCGCAATTCGTACGAGCCTGTAACGAAAAGCAGATTACACAGTCGCGGTGAATAGCCAAAACCCCACCCAAGACCCCTACGGGTGCGGCAAACTACCCGCCTAGTACCCGAAGCGGAGCAACCTCCCTCAACACCGTGAGTAGGCCACTCGGCTCTTCGAGATACCCGGTAGTTTGTACACCCCTCCATGGGTCTATCCTAGGAGCATAAACAGTAAAAGGAAATTATACAATGACTGCTACAACCCCGACCCGGTTGTGCGGCCATACAAATAATATTACATCAATTTACAAATTTACATGAATTGAAAGAAAAGAAAACTCTCGTCTCACAACCCCCCGGCTATTCACCCGCGACAATCCAATGAATTCATATACACATTCCAACAATATTACAGATCACAGATTTGTATAAACCCCACTAATCGACATATAGCGATTAGCAGACGTTCAATACAAATATCACATCACAGATATAAACCCGTTAGCATTAGTCTTTAGAAGTTCGATCAAAAATACGGATTTTTAGGCCCCAAACACAAATTTTTCTTTCTGAAAAATCTGGGCAGAAAAAACATATTTTAAAAATCCCAAAACAACCCCAGAAACACACTGCACGAAATTTGGACCACGGCCGAGTCAACTCGGCCGCGGAACCGCGGCGGGAGCATGCTCCCGCCGCGTTTCCACGGCGCTTTGATCGGTTCGTTGGCTCAAATTTCTTGGGTGTTTAAATAAAAACCTGAGCCGATTTTTAAGATAAGATTTATCAATTTTTGAACAGAAAAAAATTCGGCAGAAACTTGATATTTCGGCTTCGTTTCGCGACTTTTTCTTTGATCGATCTTCTAGTTACTTAGCTAACATGTTAGATAGAGTTTAACTAGGCTCTGATACCACTGTAAGTCCATGCTACCCTTTCCCGGTACTTACGGGGTTGCGGAAGTGGTGAAAAACGATTTTCAAGAGGGTGGTAACATGGGCTCAAAATACGGATCTTTGTTAAACTACTAACTAACAACCTAACAAGAGTTTACCTACTCGGTTAGGGGGCTATACCTTTCTTGAACTCCTTCGTCTTCAACTCCTCCCGGTGTACGGATCGGCCTCACCTCGTCGTCTCCTTGCGCCGAAGATGGATCCACCCGAAAGCTTCTACCTTTGGCTTCTTCTTCGAACTTTGAAGAAACTAGATCACTTGGCTTGCTAGGCCTTGTGAACTAGAATGAGTAGAGGAATGTTTTAGGGTCTTTTTATCTCTAAGGCAATGAGTCTCAACACATGAGAATGGTTTGCCTTGAGTTAGATAGAGCAAGAGAAAGAGGGAGAGCTTGAGAATGAGAGAGCTCAAGAGAGAGAAAGCAAAATGAAAGAATGAACCATACTCATCTTATTCTCACCTCTCATAATCCAAAAGCATCATGAGCCATAATGATAATCAAGTATTATGTGTTGGTTATCATTTCACAAAAGGCAATATCATTTTATGCACTCATTTTGCAAACTACAACAAGCAAGCAAAAGTCTTTGCATGAAAATGACAACCATTGTAATGATGATGGTCAACTAGTCCAACCTAGTCAACCGGTCAACTAAGTCAACAAGTCAACAAAGTCAACCCCTCAACAACCATGTCACTATAATACTTAATTAATATTATTGCTAATCATATATCTTATTCTCATTAGGGTTAAGCAAAAGTCAATGGTCAACGGTCAACGGTCAACAGTCAACAGTCAACAACCCCAATGAGAATACTCTGCCTCTGTCTCTCTGTCAACTGTGCATACACACCTGCATCCGCGTTCCGAGGAACACAAATACAAACGAGATAAAACCAATCCCAAAACGTATACTAGGATCTGGCTTAAACTAAAGCCCGCTAGTAAAAACTGCCCGGTCACTAAACGTGCACAAGTGCGCGGATATGACCGAACCCTGTCGCAAAACCATGCGACCTCTACTATTTTGCCTAAAGGCGAATCTCTTTCTATGTGGGACTCTAAAGACTCGACACTATGCTGGCAGTGGGTTTAACCACAGACCGCAAGCGGCACTAGCTGTGCGTAACGGCCCCCTAGGTAGATGCCGATAAGAAGACGGACGAGGTGAAACCCATCTGAACTCCTACTGAGCCTGAATGTGACAATCTCCGTACAGTCCGGTCTGTTCGTCTGATACATTGCATGGCGGGCCTAGGGGCGGTAAACGTCAGTCCCCTAATAGCGGTACAAGTCGTGTCGGAGTGAAGCCTAGAACACCCTGAGATAACACTGGAAACCTACCAGTATATCTCGCTTGCCCTGGCCAGGGACTACTCGTGTAATGGCTCTCCTAGACACAGCGCGATGTCAACCCCCAATACCGGGAGAGACGAATCCTGTCTAACCGTCACTGCCTCCAAGTGCTTCGGGACTGCACCCAAAAACTACCTGTTTGTACAATTCCTTTGAGCCGTGGTAGGGTAGTAATCAAAGTACAGTGGGAACACACTCGAGGCGAAGTGACAATGTCAAGTCAGCGGACTAAGCTGTACTCATGTCACCTGGGAACTGATAACTGACGATATGTATAATACCAACCAACAGTTCCCGACGAGTCCTGTCCAGTGTACTCGTAACCTAACGAGCACCCGCATACTATCTCAAGTACGACGTACTGACGGCTATGGGACAGACCGTCTCCCGAGCTGGGATAAGAAGCGCATACGCTAGTCTACTCCGGAGTATCGATGCCCTGTCTCGACAGTCCTGCGACTAGGGACCTGCATAAGGATGTGCTTATAGATTACCCAGCCCCCACGAGTGTGACTGCCATCACAATGCTGGTAATCAAGCAAAGATCCTAAGGGCTCTACTAATATGTATAAGCGATATGCTAAAAGAATCGCATGCACATATTAAAGTAGAAACAAACCAAGTAGCATACTACCATTTTGAGTAAGATTGTGAATGCAAGGTGAATATCCCAAGCTTCCATTAAGTAATATAAATACTAGTATGATACAGTAATGGCCTCTAGGGCATATACACTAACAGTATCGAGATTAGGCATCGATATTCCAGAGTAGACTAGTGTTTACGTTTCTACACCCCGAAAAGGGGAGGTGGCAAGTCTCATATCCATTAGGGTGTTACACCAAAGATTGTATACAGGTGCTCACTCGAGGTGAGTACACTGGACGGACTCACCGAGAAATTCTAGATGGTATTATACCTATCGTCAGATAGCAGTTCTCAGTTGACATTAGTACTATAAATAGTATGTTGACCTGAGATCGTCATTTGTCTCGTATGAGTTCCCACTGTACTTAGATTATTACTCTACCACGGCTCTACTGAGTCGTGCAAATGGGTTTTAGTTGGGTACAGTTCCGAACCATATGGAGGCAGTGAACGATCGTCAGGGATTCGTCTTTCGGGGTATAGGGAATCGATGTCGCGCTATATTTGGTAAGCTATCACCATAAGTTCCTGGTCAGGGCGGATGAGATTTATTGATTGGAGATCAGTAGTTTCTCGGTTTGGTAATGGGCTTGACACTGACACGACTTATCATGTTATTAGGGTTTGACGTTATCCACTCCCCTAGACCTGGTATGTATAACACTCTACCACGATCATACGTTATTTAACGATTTTAATTAATATTTTGAATTTTATTTTCTTTATTATTTGGGTTGTGATTGGCTTGAATAGTATATGTGTTTAACGGACCTAACCCGCTTACATGAAATCCGTTATGGTGCTAGAGTATCTTTTATTAATATTTATCTATAAACTAAATCTATATGAACCTCTAATAATAGATATAAAACATTTAAATATATATATATATTTTTTTTTTCTGGTAGCCATACGTTATGGATAGTTTTTGTATATTAATTATCAGTATGTCTTATCTTATTTAAATATCTCATGATATTATATTGACGATTATCTATTGCAGGTAAATTTTAAACATCCTAAGATATTATGATTAGAATATATTTTTATAATCATTAAATTTATGGTTTAAGCGGGCTACTGATTGTTCGTGCGAAATATGTTTGTATGTGTATGCTGTAAATAATAGCAATCAAAACGGTGTTGCAAATAGCTAGTCACGATGAGCACGGGTCGTCCGCAGGGAAACGTGAACTTCTTTTCTTTCTTTAGACGAGTTGATAAAAGAGAGTATGGGTTTGTTGTCGTTTTATTATAATATGGATATAAAATTTGTAATAGAAGGGCTTGTAGGGTTTATAAGACTTAGTAGTTAATGGATGAATGTTTAGAAATGTCTCTTTTGATCTTTTAATAGCTTAAAACTTAGAAAGATAGCGATGAATGTGGATTAAGGGTTGTCGGAGGGAACTAGGGTTTCCCACTACTACCCCTTATCCTTCCATTCATCTCTATTAATCTCAAGCCTTTAACAAAACAAGTGTTTAACTAATCTTGAATCGTGGTCGTGACTATAAATAAATTGATAGCATGCCCGATAAAAAGGTTAACATTTATTTTGCTAAAGTTTATAAAAATTAAAATGTCAAAAGAAGTTAAAAGATATTTCATCAATTATTTTACCCTCTTCTACAAACCCTAACAAGCAAGAAATTACTTGCTCATGGTTAGTAGAGATTTAGAAGAAATGTTGAAGATGAATGAAACCATAATTAAAAGTGCAGAAATTAATGCGTAAAAGTAATGTGTAAAATTAATGCGTAAAGTAAATGCAAAAAGAATTAAAAACAAAACTATCTTTATTAATCAACTATTGCATTACTACTTTCTCCTTCAAAAGTAGATTACAAGAACCCTAGTTTAGCTCTAGATCTCTCTCCTTTGATGGGTGCAGATGAATAGATGATTAGATAATGGTATTCTTAGATTCTTCGATCCTTCGATGATTTTCAAATGCATAGCTCTCGGTCCTTTATATAGTCTCTAAAACTAGAAACCCCAAATGCCATATGTGAGTAAATGTAGTTACGATCTTGCCCCCAAAATCCCAGATCCAACGGCCACCAAATGACCGTGGTTCCGCCGCCTAATGCCACGTATGACCGCGGATCCGCCGCCTCCTAGTGGGAATAGGACTTAGGATTTTTTCTGGATTTTTGTCTCGATATTTGGAGATCCTCTTGATATATAGATTTTGAAAATATTGCCCTTAATCTCTGTTGTTGTTAGATTTCTCGATTTACTTCTAAAATTTTGGCAAATTCAGTTTCGATGTCCCAATTTGACTTGATTTCGGATCTGAGCTAATACCTGCACAATATCTCAAATCAAAATGTTAGTAGCATTTGGTATTTTTGAGATATTATTCCAGCCATTTATATGATATAATATCTTAAGAATATTGATTATGAATATTTGATATGATATGCATATTTTAATTACTAATATTTCATTTAAATATTATATGCATATATTTTCCCTAATTATATTAATTATAAATATAGAAACATATGATAATAAACTTTTACAAATAAACCCACATATGTTCTTTATTTACAATTAACACTTTTTAGTGCTTAAAAATAATAGGGAAAATGTCCATACAAATGTGCAATATTTTAGACTAATCAGCTACGTATGTGTAGATAATTTCTAGTATATTCTTGAGATTTAGTGGAGATGGATCGGGGATCTTAATAATTTTATATAAAATTTTACTTATTTAGTTATACTAAATATATATATATATATATATATATATATATATATATAAATCTAATATACTATAAAAATAAAAATATATTTATACAAAAACTCTCCCCCTCTCTCTCTCTGCCTTACAATTCTCTTTCTCTCTCGCATATCCCTCCCCCCCCCTCTCTTTTATCTCCCTTCCTTCATTGCAGCCCCATTATCGCAATAACACCTTGAGCAAACTTCAAAATCGTAGACGAGCTTTCAAGTTTCTGTCTTTCCTTGTTTGTCGTCTCCGTGCGCGTGTTCGTCTCCATGATCGTGTTCGAGGCAAGTTGTTAACTTACTACATACTATAGTTACATAATATACGGATATATTATTTTGATACTATATATATTTTATCATTTTATGCGATTGTTATTTTATCATCTCATGTCGGTTAACTAATTTAACAAATAACTCTCAATAATAAACTTAAGTTATAATAAGTTTAGTGTATATTAATTTATAAGATATTTAATTAGTATTATTTAATGATATATCATAACTAGTAGAATAATATGCGGTAAATGAACGCTCATTATAATTATATAACTACATGATAAATAATGAGTAAGTATTTGATACTTGTCGTAGTATTATTTCCGATTGGTAAGTTAAAATTATGAGATAGAAATTTAAATACAAAATACAGAAGTTAAATATAAAACAGTAGTTTAAATATATTGATAGTTATGTTTGCATTTTACTAGTTTAATAACAATCTCTTTGTTATACGTATAAATATCGAGTATAAAATACTCATATAAATCAATCCTATAACAAAATACTATTCTTAATTTAGTCAGACTAATATCATAAACAAGTAACAGTCGATTTGATCCTATAACTAATTAACCTATGACATGCTTGTTAACCTATATCCGTTAGTGTTTACTGATATTCGGTTATAACTGTATTGCCTGATGTATACTATAATTTGATTGGAATATGTGATTGTGAAGTAGATATCTTACCTGATAGATTACATCATCCTTGACATGCCTGTACACAAATCCATGACTTGTACCCTACCATCATATTGCTATTACCGTTATCATGGTAGTACCTATTGACTATAATACTTACCGATGCCAACAATCCCGACTTATTGTCCTGATGGACGTGACCTGTTGTTTAGATAGACTTAATATGTACTTGATTGTTCCTGTGTTAGCATTAGGTAGATATTATATTGATACCTTATTTGAACATGAAACATGGGGAAAAGGGGAAATTAATAATGTAACTGAAACATAACTCAAGAGAATATTATTATTGTCGTGATTACGGGAGTGAACGAAATAACCATTATTGATTGTACCGTGGTCCCATGGGGGAATGAACGGGATATGTTGTACTGTGATCCCGTGGGGAATTGATTGATCGTGCGAAAAGTGTGTTTTGTAAATAACCGCAATCAAGATGGTGTCGCAAGTAGCTAGCCACGATGAGTACGGGACGTCCGCAGGAAACGTGAATTCTTTTCTTGCTTTAGACGAGTTGATAAAAGATAGGGTGTTTGTTGTCATTCTATTTTAATACGGATATAAAATTTATAATAAAAAGACTTGTAGGGTTCATAAGACTTAGTAGTTAATGGATGAATATTTAAAAATGACTCTTTTATCTTTTAATAGTTTAAAACTAGAGCGACAGTGATAAATGTGGATTGGGTTTCTTGGAGGGAATTAGGGTTTCCTACTACCGACCCTTATCCGTCCATTGATCTCTATTCATGTCAAGCTCTTAATAAAACAAGTGTTTAACCAAACTCAAATCGTGGTCGTGACTGTCAATAAATTGATAGCACACCCGATAAGAAGGTTAATATTTATTTTGCCAAACTTTATAAACTTTAAAATGTTAAAAAGAAGTTAAAAGATTTTTCACCCATTATCCTATCTTATCCTACAAACCCTAGCAAGTACGGAATTACTCGCTTATGGTTAGTTTAAAAGAAAGGTTGAAGAAGGATGAAAGCATAATTAAGATGCAGAAAAGTAATGCGTAAAACCAAGTGCAGAAATTAAATGCGGAAAATAAATGCAAAATGAATTAAAATAAAAACTATCTTTATTAATCAACTATTGCATTTACAATTCTCCTTAGAAAGTAGATTACAAGAACCCTAGTTTGCTCTAGATCTCTCTCTTGTTGGAGGTAGATGAATAGATGATAATCACTCGGATACGTGGATCTCTTGGATCTCTTCGATTATGATCTTGAATGTACAGCTCTCGGTCCTTTATATAGTATTTGAAACCAGAAACCCTAGATTTCATATGTGAGGATATACAGTTAAGATCAAATCCACAAAATCTCACATCCGACGGCTACCAAAGAGCCGGTTCCGCCACATATTGCCTCCTTTGGCCGCGGATCCGCCACGTATTGGTGGAACTAGGTTTTGAGATTTCTTCTGGTCTTTTGTGTTGATATTTGGAGATTCTTTTGATGTCTAGATTATGAAAATAATACTCCGAGTCTCTGCTGTTGCTAGATTCCTTGATTTGCTTCTAAAATTTGGCAGATTCTATTCCGATATCCCGATTTGACTTGGATCTCTTATTTGGACCTTAGACCTAAGCCAATACCTGCACAATATCTCAAATCAAAGTGTTGGTAGTATTTGGTATTTTTGAGATATTATTCCAACCATTTAAATAATATAATATTTTAAGAATATTGATTAGGAATATTTGATATGATGTGCATATTTTAATTACTAATATTTCATTTAAATATTATATGCATATATTTTCCCTAATTATATTAATTAAAATGTAGAAACATATGATAATAATATTTTTACAATAAACCCACATATTATCTATATTTACAGTTAACACATTTTATTTATTAATAATAGTAGGGAAAATATTCATACAAATGTGCAATATTTTAGACTAGTCAAATACCCCCAAACTTAATTTTGATCATCCCGAGTAAACTAGTTATTAAAGAGAAAAAGAAGAAAAAATCTAGCACACTTTCATAGGCAACACGATTGCACTTAGCACGTGTAACAAGCCTTTGAACCTCTAGGTATCCCTAGTAGGAGAAGTGCTGTCTCCTGAGGGTTTTTAGCGGATTACACTCATAAAATCGCATAATAAAAAAAAGAAGATGAATGTTACATACAAAGATAAGGAACTTAGAAAAGAAAGAACTTGAAAATGAGCGTTTCAAACTGCACTAGCTTTTTAGTTGTCATGAGCCCTATCTTAATAGTCATGAAAAAATGTCAGAAATCACATCATCCCTCAATAAAATATCGTCTTTAGTCTTCCTCCCTACGTTTCTTCCAAACATCGATCATATACCCCTATGTGTGTGTAAAATGCATCCCTGCACTTAGAGAATTAATTCAATTCAAGCTATCATACTCTTGTCCATCTTCCTTAGTACTTTTTAGTCGGTGAATATTTTAGATGGATTTGCTCACACATTCTTCATGCGACCATTAATATTTCTTGAGATACTAACCAACCGATTACCAAATGTGCTCACTTTTTTAGGCGTAATTAGCAATATTCTAGTTTTGCAACACCTAAGACCTAGCAGTGACTCCCAAACCAGCTGATCTAAGGCACTAGATGATAAGGCACCCTTGCTATGTTTTTTTATGCTGCCTTAAGTAATTATAAAACCAGTGTTCATATTTCTTCACTATTGATATTTTATGTGTCATATATATTTTGTTGATTTATATATATATTTTTCATTCATATTGAAGCTTTTAGACAAGAGCACTTCAAGGTATTCTCTACTATTCTAAATTTCAAGATATGTGCAAGTGCATATAGTAGGGTATCAACGTTTAGAAGTTTGGACTCAAGAATAGAGACTATTTTTCAGACTTATTTCTATTCTCAGATTAGTGATTCATTTCATCAAACTAACCCTTGGGACAACAGCTTATGACTACCTATTACTAGTTTTGTTTTAAAATATCTAATTTTCTTGTTTTTCTTAAATCTTTTCTTATCTTTAATATATATTTTTCACTTTCTAAATTTTATTATAAAAAAAAAATTTAGTGTGCTTTTGTTTAGTATAATGCAAAATGATTCGTGAATAAGCACAAACCTCCCCCCAAAACCTATTTGCGGCAGTGTCCTTACTAATATTATCTTTTAATCTCAAAACCTCTAGACTTAGGAGGAAAAGCTCTCAATGATTAGTACAGGGACAAGAATTAAAGATAGTGAAATGCCCCCCCAAACTTATTTTTGGCTCACAATCGTGCAAAAAAAATTCTTTTCTTTCTAGAGCCAAAATGTTTTTCTCCCCCCTCCAAACTTGAGTAAAACAGTGTTTTAATTACTAAGCATTTAAAATCATAAGAAGAAAAGGGGGTAAAATTATTGGTCTATGCAAAACTTTATAAAGACCAAAAGTCAACACCAACCATTCAAATATTTTATCTGGGTAACACCATGGTTAGTAGAAAATCATGTTACAGAAAGACGTGAAGAAGTGGGGAGGAGATAAGAGGTATAGTTGAACGGATTTACGTCTCGGTTGGTAGAGACGAAACAATGACGGTGGATGAAAACGAGAATATGAAAGATAATAAGTAGGTGGAATATTCGCTTTCTCGTACTTGATAAGAAGAAGGGGTGGCGGTTCAGCTTCTTTGGGTGGAGGTTGATTCATCACAACATCCATGTGTTTTAGGAATGCGAGTTCTTCAGCGAAAATGTCTTCAAAACTTTCATCGATATTCTGAATGATAATCTCATCGAAAAAAAGGTATGATACTCGAACTCCATAAGAGGTTTATTTCTAGTGTAAGGGACTGACTTGGATAGCTCGACTAAGTCATTCAACAAGTCAAAGGATTCAGACTCGTGTGTGGACTTGTCGACAGAAGGGTCCTCACGTGTATAATAAATAGCAGGATCAAACAATAACACATTAGTGGCGTTGAGATTAGTATCGTGAAGCTCTTTAAATTTGCAACTGCCGGTAGCTATCTTGTCGACAGAACATACATCAATTATATGAGCATAAGGTTCGGAAGGTTGACTTCCTAACTTGTAGATGTTAAGCTCAATTGACATTTTCACAAAGGACAGGTATATTGAACCGTTACGATAATTGATTATCGCGTTGGAAGTTGCAAGAAAAGGTCAACCTAGAATCACCGGGATTTGGTTCCGTAGGTTTGCCACAGGCTGTGTATCTATAACTATAAAGTCTATACGGAATATAAATTCCCCGACTTTGATCAACACGTCCTCTAGCTCACCTCTAGTATGGGTGATAGATCGATCGACCATCTGGAGAGTGCAGTGTGCAGGTTTCAACTCTCCTATACCTAATTGCTCATAAACAGAATACGGGAGCAAGTTAACACTAGCACCTAAATCGAGTAAAGTACGATTGATATTGTTACCTCCAATAGCAATAGATATTGTAGGACAACCGGGGTCTTTACGTTTCTTAGGCACATGTTGGGTAAATGAATTGCTCATATTACTCGCTAAGAAAACTTTTTTAGGTACTTGAATTTTCCTTTTCCTAGTACACAAGTCCTTTAGAATTTTCGCATAGGAAAGAACTTATTGGATAACATCTAAGAGAGGAATATTTATGTTAACTTGCTTAAAAATTTCCACAATATTCTCCATTTGGGGACTTGGTCTGTTGGCCCTCAACCTGTTTAGAAAATGAGCTTTATCAATAAGGGTTGGGTCCAACATTTGATGAGAAGTTTGTGGAGATGGAATGTATCCCAAAATTTGATTTGGGATGGTCGTAGATGGTAATTCCTTCAAGGAAGTGGGTTAAGGGTTCGAGCCTAATGAAGACCGGAGAATAGGATCGGAAGAAGAGGATGGATTAGATGAAGAAGGAATAGAAGTAGTAGCCGGGGTATCATTTATATCATCAACTTGTTTACCAACCTGGTTATTCAGCATTTTTCCCGATCTCAACGTAGTTACGGCACACATTATGATTTTGTTGGTGAAGGATGAGATTTGCGCTTTGTGAGTGGCCGGGATTTCGTAGAGCTTGAGATGGAAGTTTCCCTTTCTCTATCTTACTCATCGCGACATTTAACTGTGCAATTTATGCTTCTATTGATTTTATGCTTTCCCCGTGGGAAGCAGTGTGTTGCACGAACGTTTGGATAGAAGACATTAAATTAGCCATCGTTTGTGTAGAATGTTTAATAAACATTTCTATACTTCGTTCGAGTGCAGATATTCTATCAATACCGGCCGTTGGAATATTAGTCTGGGTTTGGAAAGAACTATTATAAGAAGCAAAATTGTTCGCCGAATTTTGAAAAGCTTGCGATTGAAAAGGCTGCCGAATTTGTTGTTGTGGTGGTTGTTACTGTAGAGGAAGCCTTTGATAGTTATTTTGGTTTGGGATCTGATTTTGAGACCGGTTTTAGTTCCAAGCAAAATTAGGATGATTCCTCCATCCTTGATTATAAGTGGATGAATAAGGGTCATTTCTAGATTATTGTTGAAAAGCAGCATTGGTTTGTTCTTGATCTTGAGATGGAAGATTCAAAAGAATTTTTTCCGTTAAATGTGATGGGTCAAAACAGCAACCACACACGGTTTTGGGGGGTGTAACTTTGTTTAGGGAGGCTGAAGAGAATTTTCTTTCCATAGCTTCCAGTTTCCTTTTCATTGCAGCCATTTCGGCTGTCATTGCGATGGAAGAATCTAACTGATGGATACCTGCCTTAGATGAAGATGATGTTGGTCTAGTGCTCTCCCATTATAACGTTTGTTCGGCGAGATCTTCCAGGTATCGCCATGCTTCCCCGTCGTCTTTTGACATGAAATGACATTGACAAATGGTTTCAAGCATTTATTTTGTGGCTGGATTAACACCCTCATATACAATGCGGCAAAGTTTCCATCTATCGATTCCGTGATGAGGGCATTGGACAAGAAGATCTTTAAACCGTTCAAAGCATTTCCAAAAGGGTTCGTTGGGAAGTTGTGCAAACTGGTTAATCTTGCTCTGAATACGGACGGTCTTGTGATGAGAATAGAATTTCTTAAGAAATGCTATAACGAATTCATCCCATTTAGCGATAGAATGTGCGGCGGAGCTATAAAGCCATTTTTCTGCGAGACCGCACAAGGTAAAAGGGAGAAGACGTAATCGCATATCATCCCCTGAAAGTTGGGTGGTACTCATCATAGTACATACATTTTCGAATTTGGTTATATAAACGTATGCGTCTTTAGATTCAAGCCTGTGAAATTTGGGCAACAAGTTGATGAAGTGGGGTTTAATTTCGAAATTATCCCTATTGGCTGGTGGAAGAGACAGACACGTAGGAAGGGGTCCGCGTACGGGGTAACATCTTTCTTGAAGAGAGATGCATGGTGGATTTTGCGCAACTACGGATGGTAGCAGGGTGGTGTCGTTAAAACTCGATGGAGATACGTCCATCTCGGGAGATGTGGTCGGTGTAGGAGAAATAGAAGATGAAGAAGTATCGATTCGGAGTCGACAGCAAAACACGAATTAGACGGGCACTAGAATCCCGTGCCTAGCTGATCATATACTAAGCGGGTTTAGTGCATGTGGAAGCGTGTGATATGTGTGAGAACGATTTTAAGAAGGTTTGTTTTGAAAAAGATGTCGGACGAGAGGCTTGACTCAACAAATCACAAAATGCACAATCAATCCCTAAAGCTATTGTCATCTAGGTCAAGTCACTAGACCGTTCCTAGACTTCCAAAGGACAAGTCATAGGATCAATCTTCTACTATCTCCTTATCAATCTTGTAGCCAGGTAAGTACCAGGTAAGTGGGAAGTATCCGCTATACGAATCACCGAAATAGCGGGCTTAATTAAGTAACCACTTTTCTTAGTCACACTTTCCAAGACACCATAAGAGAGATGCGGATAAGTAATAAATTATCTATGACCCTCCTCTGTCGTAATTGAGCGTGACAGTCCTTAGAGATTTGGTCTAGATATTTTTTATTAATATAGGGTGATAGTATACTCGTTTGTGATTTGTGGGGCCTAGGAAGGGTGATGAAATCCCCACCTAATCTGGATTTGGGTTTATTGTCTCTTAATGTCTGGTTTAAGTATGTAAAACAAACCGAAATCAAAACATGCAAAAAGATTTTTTTGGCGGCGATGTTTGCAAAGAATCCTGTAGGTAAAATCAGATTATTGGAGCTTTAGAGGAGCGAGAGAGAATATAGAAGAGTACCTGAGGATTTTGGGGGCCCAATTCCTTAAACAAACCGCGGTTCCGCCTCCAACCTTACCCAAGTGCTGCTGTTCCGCCGCGCTGTAGAAGGATCGTTAGCCAATTTTTCTTCGGAGCACCCCTATGCTTCTTTGGTCCATGTTGAAAGTTTCTGAAGCTCTATTTCCTTGCTCTAGTTGCTCCAGATTCCCTTGCAAAACTCGCACAATAATCGTTAAAAACGCAAGATGCGGTTTTGGTTCTCGTTTATTTTATTTTTCCTGGTTTTTATAAGAAATCAACCCGAATAACAAAAAAAAATTTACGACCGTTTCCCCAGCAACGGCGCTATTTGATTTATCATGCGAAAAGTGTGTTTTGTAAATAACCGCAATCAAGACGGTGTCGCAAGTAGCTTGCCGTAATGAGTACGGGACGTCCGCAGGAAAACGTGATTTCTTTTCTTCCTTTAGACGAATTGATAAAAGATAGGTTGTTTGTTGTCGTTCTATTTTAATACGGATATAAAATTTATAATAAAAAGGCTTGTAGGGTTTATAAGACTTAGTAATTAATGGATGCATATTTAAAAATGACTATTTTATGTTTTAATAGTTTATAACTAGAGCGATAGTGATGAATGTGGATTAGACTTCTTGGAGAGAATTAGGGTTTCCCACTACCGACCCTTGTCCGTCCATTGATCTCTATTTATGTCAAGCCCTTAACAAAATAAGTGTTTAACCAAACTTAAATTGTCGTCGTGACTATCAATAAATTGATAGCGCGCCTGATAAGAAGGTTAACATTTATTTTGCTAAAATTTATAAACTTTAAAATGTTGAAAGAAGTTAAAAGATTTTTCATCCATTATCCTACCCTATCCTACAACCCCTAGCAAGTAAGGAATTACTCGCTCATGTTTAGTTTAGAAGAAAAGTTGAAGAAGAATGAAATTATAATTAGGATGCAGAAAAGTAATGCGTAAAAGTAAGCTCAGAAATTAAATGCGGAAAATAAATGCAAAAAAATTAAAATAAAAACTACTTTTATTAATCAATTATTGTATTTACAATTCTCCTTAGAAAGTAGATTACAAGAACCCTATTTTGCTCTAGATCTCTCTCTTGTTGGAGGTAGATGAATAAATGATGATCACTCGGATACGTGGATCTCTTGGATCTCTTGATCTCTCTTGAATGTACAGCTTTCGGTCCTTTATATAGTATTTGAAACCAGAAACCCTAAATTCCATATGTGAGGATATACAGTTAAGATCAAATCCACAAAATCTCACATTCGATGGCTACCAAAGAGCCGCGGTTCCGCCGCATATTGCCTCCTTTGGCCGCGGATCCGTCGCGTATTGGTGGAACTAGGTTTTGAGATTTCTTCTGGTCTTTTGTGTTGATATTTGGAGATCCTTTTGATGTCTAGATTATGAAAATAATGCTCTGAGTCTCTGTCGTTGCTAGATTTCTCGATTTGCTTCTAAAATTTGACAGATTCGGTTCTGATATCCCGATTTTACTTGGATCTCTTACTTGGACCTTAGACCTGAGCTAATACCTGCACAATATCTCAAATTAAAGTGTTAGTAGTATTTGGTATTTTTGAGATATTATTCCAAACATTTAAATAATATAATATCTTAAGAATATTGATTAGGAATATTTGATATGATATGCATATTTTTATTACTAATATTTCATTTAAATATTATATGCATATATTTTCCCTAATTATATTAATTAAAATGCAGAAACATATGATAATAATCTTTTTACAAATAAATGCACATATGTTCTATATTTACAATTAACACCTTTTATTTATTAATAATAGTAGGAAAAATGTTCATACAAATGTGCAATATTCTAGACTAATCAGGAATAAACGGGATATATACTGATGATGAGTTACGATAAGAATTATATTAATTGGTTTCAAATACGTTTAGGATAGAGAACCTAGACACATGAACCCTTGGATACACATGACATGATTGACTCCATATATCTTTCTTGTTACATTAAATGTTATTGCTATTAGTTATCGTTTATACTCATGGATGTTCCCGCCAAAAATTTTGGTTAAGAGCTATTTGTTCCCTTATAAAAAAGGGAGAGAAGAAAGAGGAAAAAAATCATCATAGTTTGGCATCACGTGTTAAACACGTAGGTGCTTATATGCAAAGCATATAAGCGCTAAAAAACAAATAACTAAGGGCCAAACTGGCTTCACGTGTTAAACACGTGAGCGCTCATATGTAAAGTATATCAGCGCTGAATAAAATAAACCTAAAAGTTAAACTGGCCTAACGTATTGAACACGTGAGCGCACATATGCAAAGTATATGAACGCTGAACATAAATAACCAAAGGCCAAACATGCCTCACGTGTTAAACACGTGAGCGCTCATATGCAAAGTATATAAGCGCTTAAAAAACAGGCTAAAACCCACACTAGGGGTCACGTGTTAAACACGTGAGTTCTCTTGCCGCATTCTTTGGCAGCGCTCACATGCAAAGCATATGAGTGCTCCAATTTAAAATGCTCCCATCTGATAGAATTAAATTCTTTGTGATAGAATTAAATTCTATTTGGGAAATATTTTCCCTGATCTTTCTAATATGGAAAGATCTTTCTCTAACAGAGCATCTTGGATTTAAAATCCAATTGTGATAAAAAAATCACCAATTAAATCATCTGATAAAATTAAATTCTATTTGGGAAATATTTTCCCTGGTCTTTCTAATATGGAAAGATTTTTCTCTAATGGAGAATCTTGGATTTAAAATCCAATAGTGATAAAATATCACTAATTAAACTATTTGATAGAATTAAATTCTATATGATAGAATTAAATTCTATTTTGGAAATATCTTCTTGATTTTTCTAATATGCAAAGATCTTTCTCTAACAGAGAATCTTGGATTTAAAATCCAATTGTGATAAAATATCATCAAATAAACCATTTGATAGAATTAAATTCTATGTAGGAAATATTTTCTTGATCTTTCTAAAATAAGAGAGATCTTTTCTGTTAAACAGAAGACCCTTGGATCAAAGATCCAACGGTGATTATAAAATCACCCATCGATCTTGTGATAGAATAAAATTCTATTTTAGGAAAATATTTTTCTAATCTTATTAAACTAACAAGATATTCATATAACAGAATTAAATTCTATATTATGAAAATATATTCCTAATCTTTTTAAACTAACAAGATATTAATATGATAGAATAAAATTCTAATCATATTAAACTAACAAGATATTTATATGATAGAATAAAATTCTATGTTGGAATAAAATTCTAATCTTGTTAAACTAATAAAATATCTATATGATAGAATTAAATTCTATATTAGAAAAATATCTTACTAATCTTATAAAACTAACAAGATATCTATATGATAGAATTAAATTCTAATCTTGTTAAACTAACAAGATATTCATATGATAGAATAAAATTCTATCTTAGGAAAATATTTCCAAATCTTGTTAAAAAAACAAGAAATCTTCTCTGTTAAACAGAGAATCTTTGGATTAAAAATCCAAGGGTGAATTAAATTTATCGATTGATCTAAAAGATCATTTTGATTGATCATGAAATCAATCATGATCTCTTAATGAGAGATTTTCTCAACAAATTGATTTTTCTCTTCTCCTATAAATAGGAGCAAAGAGATTAATCAAGGAGGAGGGAAAGGGGAGGAAAACAAAAGGAGAGAAGACCCCCCATAAGCTTCTGTAAAAATACAGAATGCTTTTAAAACAATAGAGAATTTAATTCTCACAAAGAAGAAGATCTCCCTCCTAAAAAACCCTAGGTAAAGAAAAAAAGAAGAGATCAAAATATCTCATTTACCTAACACACCATATCTAAGGGTTTAACACTTCTGAAAGAACTTAGTTCTTTCTCTTGATCTGAGATCCACAAGACAAGTTTCCCACAAGTTGAGAACTTAATTCTCATTGGGAAGATCTTGTTCTTGAGAATAAAAAATTCAGGGAAGAACAAAGTTGAAAAGAAAGAATATGAAGTCCATAATACTCCAGGAACATAGTTCCTTCAAATCAAGAACTTAGTTCTTAAAGAACTCGATCAAAGATCCTCAAAATAGTGATCTTAGTGATCTTTAATGGTCAAAATATCATTAACAGAGGTTTAACCTCTCTGAAAACATGAACAAGAGAAGATGGATAAAAGAACGTGGAGAAAATTGAGTCCATAATACTCCAGAAACTTAATTCCTTCAAAACAAGAACTAAGTATTTAAAAAACCAGATCCCAGATCCTCAAAATAGTGATCTTGGTGATCTTTAATGGTCAAAATACCATTAATAGAAATTTAAATTCTCTAAAAAAATATCAGCAGAGATTAAATTTCCAAAAACATAGTGCCTCACGTAAAACGCACGTGAGCGCCAGAGAAAATTAGTGCTTAGCACTATTGTAGCGTCTCACGTGAAAAGCATGTGAGCACCTGAGCTTAAAAACTCAGCGCCTCACGTGAAAAGCACGCGAGCGCACAAAGCTAAAAACTCAGCGCCTCACGTGAAAAGCATGTGAGCGCTAGAAAAGATTAGTGCTTAGCATTATTCCAGCGCCCCACGTGAAACATACGTGAGTGTTGTATATCTTAGTTCTTAGCACTGCTGGGTAGTATAGAAACCCAATCTCAGTCCAAATTGGCTAAGTTTCTTGAGGTTAAACCTCTTTGATTTTAAATCAACCGAGCTTATATGCTCGTGATTTCCAAACTAATCTTAGTCTCAAACATGACTAATGATTTCTCATTGATAATATCCAAAATGATAATCATCCCATATCTTTTAAGGTAATCTTAGTCTCAAATATGACTAACGATTCTTAGGTATACCACAACCCCCTTTTCCCTCAAATACGGGATTTGGTTCAAGGGTACATCTTTCCACACCTCTGATATATGTTGTTGTAATTTCTCAACGTCTTTAGATAGGTGGCGGGTCCCGACAACCAACAAAAGCTTCTCGTCCTAACTTAATGTAAAATTTAATCAAGATAGGGAATTATACACCCCATATTGATGCACTTCCAAACTGACGTGCACACCTCAAATCGGATTGCACCCCAAATTAGACGCATTGCATGTCACCATCGTTCACTCCGCCACGTAACAAATACACGTGTGCGCCAGTTGAATGCTGGACCTAAATGTCCTTAAACTAACATTCGTCCCCAAAACGGGAATGTTGGACCAAAATGTCCTTAAACTAACATTCGTCCCCAAAACGGGGAATGTTGGACCGAAATGTCCTTAAAGTAACATTCGTCCCAAACAGGGAATGTTGGACCGCGACTTTCTTAAACTAATATGTCTTGCCCTGCGGACTGTCTCCATAAAGACTACCGTATACTATCCATGGGCTATTCATATATGATTTAATGATCAGTTGAGCGCATATGCTCACTGCTCTTAAGTCGATCTTAGTCTCAAATATGGCTAATAATCCTTAGATCAAACCTAAATATCTCATGAACCGATGGACCTCACAAATGTGAGATCTACGTCCTATGTTCATTCCTGTTGGCAAACCAAGCTACCAACGTAGGCTCTGTCAAGCAAAATTCTTAACCTAAATCCAAATCTCAAATATATGGATTTGGACTAATTCGCGCCCTACGGGAGACGACATAAATTATTCTCCATATACAATCCATAGGCATCCCAAAATAAAACAAACACAACACGACATGAAGTGAGCTTCCGGAGCAGGAGAAAGTGATTATCGCAGCGGTAACGTAATTAACTACAAGGGCTTGCGTCTGCAGGGAAGAGCGTCCCCACAATCAAAACCCCTCACAAATGAGCGGGAATCTGATAAAGTCTGCTATAATGATCGCGTCTGTCCAAACTTCTGATATATGGTGCCATAAATCAACTTGGTATCTTCGGAGAGGTGGATGGATATGTCCAAATAGTATCTATCCCCAAATTCAGACTAGACGTCCCAACGTCTCGATCTCTGTCTTTCGGCGGTGAACAGATTCTGGCACACCCGGTGGGACCAAGACGTTGGGACGTTAGGACGTCTAGCCGAATCTGTTCACCGCCGAAAGACAGAGACCGAGATGTTGGGACGTTTAGCCTGAATTTGGGGGCAGATGCTATTTGGACATATCCATCTACCTCTCCGAAGATACCAAGTTGATTTATAGCATAATATATATAAGGTTTGGATAGACACGACCGTTGTAGCAGACTTTATCAGATTCCCCCTCTTTGTGAGGGGTTTTGATTGTGGGGACGCTCTTCCCTACAGGCACAAGCCCCTACAGTTAATTATGTTATCGCATTGCGATACCATTTTTTCCTGCTCCGGAAGTTCACTTCGTGTCGTATTGTGTTTGTTTTACTTTGGGTTGCCCATGGATTGTATACAGAGCCTAATTTATGTCGTCGCCCGTAGGGCGCGAATTAGTCCAAATCCGTATATTTGAGATTTGGGTTTAGGTCAAGAATTTTGCTTGACGGGGCCCACGTTGGTAGCTTGGTTTGCCAACGGGAATGAACATAGGATGCAGATCTCACATTTGTGAGGTCCATTGGTTCATAGGATATTTGTGTTTGATCTAAGAATCATTAGCCATATTTGAGACTAAGATCGACTTAAGAGCAATGAGCATATGGGCTCAATTGATTATTAGATCATATATGAATAGCCCATGGATAGTATACGGTAGTCATTATGGAGACAGTCCGTGGGACAAGACATATTAGTTTAAGGACGTCACAGTCCAACATTCCCTGTTAGGGACGAATGTTAGTTTAAGGACTTTTCGGTCCAATATTGCTGTTTTGGGGACGAATGTTAGTTTAAGGATATTTCGGTCCAGCATTCAACTTGCGCACACATGTATTTGTTACGTGGCGGAGTGAACGATGGTGACATGGAATGCGCCCAATTTAGGGTGCAATCTGATTTGAAGTGTGCACGTCAGTTTGGAAGTGCATCAATGTTAGGTGTATAATTCCCTATCTTGATGAAATTTTACATCAAGTTGGGACGAGGAGTTGTTGTTGGTTGTCGGGACCCGCCACCTCTTTGAAAACGTCGAGGAATTACAACGACATATATCAGAGGTGTGGAAAGATGTACCCTTGAACCAAATCCCGTATTTGAGGGGAAAAGGGGTTGTGGTGTACCTAAGAATCGTTGGTCATATTTGAGACTAAGATTACCTTAGGAGATATGGGATGAATATAATTTTGGATATCATCAATGAGAAATCATTAGTCATGTTTGAGACTAAGATTAGTTTGGAAATCACAAGCATATAAGCTCAGTTGATTTAAAATCAAAGAGGTTTAACCTCAGGAAACTGAGCCAATTTGAACTGAGATTGGGTTTCAATATTATCCAGCAGTGCTAAGCACTAAGATATACAACGCTCACGTATGTTTCACGTGGGGCACTGGAATAGTGTTAAGCACTAATCTTTTCTGGCGCTCATGTGCTTTTCACACGAGGCGCTGAGTTTTTAGCTTTGGACGCTCGTGTGCTTTTCACGTGAGGCGCTGAGCTTTTAGCCTCAGGCGCTCACGTGATTTTCATGTGAGGCGCTAAAATAGTGCTAAGCACTAATTTTCTCTGGCGCTCACGTGTGTTTCACATGAGGCGCTATGTTTTTGAAGATTTAATCTCTGTTGATATTTTTTAGAGAACTTAAATCTCTGTTAATGGTATTTTGACCATTAACGATCACCAAGATCACTATTTTGAGAATCTGGGATCAGGTTCTTTAAGAACTAAGTTCTTGTTTTGAAGGAACTAAGTTCACGGAGTATTATGGACTCCATTTTCTCCACGTTCTTTTATCCATCTTCTCTTGTTCATGTTTTCAAAGAGGTTAAACCTCTATTAATGGTATTTTGACCTTTAACGATCACCAAGATCACTATTTTAAGGATCTTGGATCGGGTTCTTTAAGAACTAAGTTCTTGATTTGAAAGAACTTAGTTCCTGATTATTATGATCTCCATCTTCTTTCTTTTCAATTTTGTTCTTTCCTGAATCTTTGATTCTCAAGAACAAGAACTTCCCGATGAGAATTAAATTCTCAAGTTGTGGGAGACTTGTCTTGTGGATCTCAGATCCAGAGAAAAAACTAAGTTCTTTGAGATGGGTTAAATCCTTAGATATGGTATGTTAGGTAAAAAAGATATTTTGATCTTTTTTTTTCTTTACGTAGGGTTTTTTGGAGGGAGATCTTCTTCTTTGAGAGAATTAAATTCTCGGTTGTTTTGAGAGTCTTCTATATTTTTACAAAAGCTTATGGGGGGTCTCCTCTCCTTTTCCCCCCTCCCATTTCCCTCCTCCATGATTAATCTTTTTGCTCCTATTTATAGGAGAAAAGAAAAATCAATTTGTTGAGAAAATCTCTCATTGAGAGATCATGATTGATTTCATGATCAATAAAAATGATCTTTTAAATCAATCGGTGAACTTAATTCACTGTTGGATTTTTAATCCAAAGGCTCTCTGTTTAACAGAGAAGATTTCTTGTTTGTTTAACAAGATTAGAAAATATTTTTCTAAGATAGAATTTTATTCTATCATATGAATATCTTGTTAGTTTAACAAGATTAGAATTTAATTCTATCATATGGATATCTTGTTAGTTTAATAAAATTAGGAAGATATTTTCCTAATATAGAATTTAATTTTATTATATGGATATCTTGTTAGTTTAATAAGATTAAAATTTTATTCCAACATAGAATTTAATTCTATCATATAGAATTTTATTCTAGCATATGAATATCTTGTTAGTTTAACAAGATTAGAATTTTATTCTATCATATTAATATCTTGTTAGTTTAACAAGATTAGGAATAAATTTTCCTAGCATAGAATTTAATTCTGTTATATGAATATTTTATCAGTTTAACAAGATTAAAAAAATATTTTCCTAAGATAGAATTTTATTCTTTCAGATGATCGATGGGTGATTTTATAATCACCATATGATTTTTGATCTAAGGGTCCTCTGTTTAACAGAAAAGATCTTTCTTATTTTAGGAAGATCAGGAAAATATTTTCCACATAAAACTTAATTCTATCAAATGGTTTAATTTGTGATATTTTATCATAATTGGATTTTAAATCCAAGATTCTCTGTTAGAGAAAGATCTTTGCATATTAGAAAGATCAAGAAAAATATTTCCAAAATAGAATTTAATTCTATCATATAAAATTTAATTCTCTCAGATAGTTTAATTGGTGATATTTTATCATTATTGGATTTTAAATCTAAGAATCTCTGTTATTGAAATATCTTTCCATATTAGAAAGATCAGGGAAAATATTTCCCAAATAGAATTTAATTCTATTACATAGAATTTAATTCTATCAGATAATTTAATTGGTGATTTTTATCACCATTGGATTTTAAATCCAAGATTCTCTGTTAGAGAAAGATCTTTCCATATTAGAAAGATCAGGGAAAATATTTCCCATATAGAATTTAATTCTATCATATAGAATTTAATTCTATCAGATAGGTTAATTGGTGATATTTTATCACTATTGGATTTTAAATCCAAAATTCTCTGTTAGAGAAAGATCTTTCCATATTAGAAAGATCAGTGAAAATATTTCCCAAATAGAATTTAATTCTATTACATAAAATTTAATTTTATCAGATAATTTAATTGGTGATTTTTTTAACACCATTGGAGTTTAAATCCAAGATTCTCTGTTAGAGAAAGATCTTTCCATATTAGAAAGATCAGGAAAAATATTTCCCAAATAGAATTTAATTCTATCACATAGAATTTAATTCTATCAGATGAGAGCATTTTAAATTGGGCGCTCATATGCTTTGCATGTGAGCGCTATCAAAGAATGCGGCAAGAGAACTCACATGCTTAACACGTGACCTCTAGTATGGGTTTTAGCCTGTTTATTTTCAGCGCTTATATGCTTTGCATATGAGCGCTCACGTGTTTAACACGTGATGCCTGTTTGGCCTTTGGTTTTTTATGTTCAGCGCTCATATACTTTGCATATGAGCGCTCACGTGATGCCAGTTTGGACTTTAGGTTTATTTTATTCAGCGCTCATATGCTTTGCATATGAGCGCTCATGTGTTTAACACTTGAAACCAGTTTGGCCCTTAGTTATTTGTTTTTTAGCGCTTATATGCTTTGCATATAAGCGCTCACCTTTTTAACACGTGATGCCAAAGTATGAGAATTCTTTTCCTCTTTCTTCTCACCTTTTTTTATAAGGGAACAAATAGTTCTTAGCCAAAAATTTTGGCGGGAACAAATGCCCCAACTACTTTGCTCACGTAAGTATATACGTGGATGAAGTAGTGCAGATTTATGCTTGGCCATAGAATTGATGGCTTAGGAGACAAGTTTAGGATTCTTGTAGCCTAAGCTTTTTTCATCTTCATGGGCCGTAAGGATCTCAAGTAGGTTTTTCTCCCTATGAGTCTTGAGGATCTCATAGGTGTGTATTCTCCCTAGAAATCGTGAGGATTTCTAAGTGTTCATCGCCTCCGTGAGTCGTAAGAATCTCACTCGGGTATTTTTTCCTTACGAGTCGTGAGGTCCCGTAAGTAGCTTCTTTATTTCATTGGCGAATGTGTTCTGTGGATAGTATGCAAGAGTCTGTTTGGACCTCCTTATAGGGCAGTGATAGCTTAGGAAACAGGTTTAGACCTGTCGCCTAAGGCTTTTCAACTTTATGAGCCGTGACGGTCTCATAAAGACTTTTCTCCCTATGAGTCGAGAGGACCTCGTAGGTGTTATTTCTCCTTGGAAGTCGTAAGGACTCCTAAGTGTGTTTTTTCTTGAGAGTCGTAAGGATCTCGCAAGAGAATTTTCCCCTTATGAGCCGCGAGGACTCGTAAGTGGTTTCTTCTCCTCATCGGTATGCGACTTTGGAGAATGTGGCCCGTGGATAGTATACAAGATTCAGTTTGGACTTACTTGCAGGGCCACAATGCTTAGGAAATAGGTTGATATCTCTGTCGCCTTAAGGCTTTTCACCTTCATGAGCCATGAGGGTTTCATAAAGATATTTTTCCCTACGAGTCGAGACGAGTCGAGAGGATCTCGCAGGTGTATCCTAACGTGAAATATAGATAGCCCCCTTTTTTGACAGAGGTCCATTAGGTTTGTGGTACTAGGGTTTTATTCCGTGATACCGCCACGTTGGCTGATATATTACTCAATATACAGTATTTAAGCCGCTGTTCGAGTAGCCCCACGACTGTCGTGTCTCTGATCCTTTCGGGGGCTAGACAAAACATCTTCAAGTAATCTCCTTAGGCCATATTACCATCGGCAAAGCAAGCATTAGGAATTTTCCATGACGCTTTTTACTTGAGGTTAGGCTCAATTTGGAGCCCCAATGAGTCATAACCGCACTCTTCTGGGGTGGATTGATCTCCAATGGTCTTTTAGGTTTTATATGAGTTGCCGTCAAGACCTGAAGCTAGGAATATGCCGTCATTTCGTTTGTTTGCTTTTTTTCTTTGACGATGTCGCACCGATTCTTTGCTGAAGTCGGGAAAACATCTATGTGATCTCTATGCTGTGTGTATTGCAATCGAGATCTGGAGCTAGGAATATGCCATTACTCCAATTTGATTTAATAGTTGCATCTACATCCTGCTAAAATGAGGGGGAACGTCGAGATAGTCTCTAGGTTGTATATGAACCGTCGAGACATGGAGCAAGGATTTTTCCGTTACTCTATTTTTGTTTTGACCCTTAGGTCTTTTGTTGACATTGCCTCTGCATCTTGCGGGAATGAGAAGAACGTCGAGCTGATCTCTAGGCTGTAGATGTTGCCATTAAGACCTGAAACTTGGATTTTGTCGTCACTTCATTTTATTTAATTGTTGTGTCTGCCCCTGCTGAAATGAGAGGGAACGCCGAGATAGTCTTTAGATTGTATATGAACCGTCAAGACATGGAGCTAGGATTTTGCCGTTACTCCATTTTTGCTTTAGATTGTATACTACCATTTCTTGGTTCTTGCGCGACACAGGGGCTGGCCCAGGGATCACGACTTCAACTTCAGGCCACTAGGAAAACTCTTTACCCCACCTAAGCGACCTCCCAAGCCCATAACCCTCCCCTTACCCACTCCACTTCTACGGGAAGCAAGATCCACTGGGATTCACTAGAAATAGGGTTCATGCCTCAGGGGCGATCCCGCAAATTACGACTATGGGATCGAAACTAGGCCCAGAGGGGTTTATCCACCCGCCTCCACCGGAGCCAGTTCCCCTTACCGGGCCACAATACCTTTAGGATTTAGCGCATCAGGAGTTTGCACGGATTTGGCACTGGATTGCCCCCAGATCCTCATGATGAGGTGGCTGATTCACAACCCAATTCCCATATCGATCTTACGTAAACCCCCCACTCCCACTGCCTGTAGACGCATTCCCATCGCTGATCGTTTATTGGTTTCGGATGCAGCAGGGGATCCCTTTTATAAACTGAATCTTAAGCACGATCAGGGAGGTAAGAATTAGGATCTTTATCTTAACGTCCTGGAACTGCTCCTGCTGCATCTCGAACTGCTCGTGCTACTACTGCCTCCGCTTCTCTTGTCTCCGGTGTTGGATCACCTACTAACTACTGCGACTGGCTTTGAATATCGATCAAGGACTGGAACTGCGTCTGGATCTGCTGCTAGTGCTACCTCTGCTTCTCTCGTGACTGGACTCCCCCGCTAATAGAGTCAGAGATTCTATAGAGTCTATATAGAATCTATGGCTCTGCAGGATCCGCTGTTGGATATGGGTCCGGATCACCACCTGGAACCGTGACTTCTGCTAGTGGATTCGCAATTTCGTTGCTGGAACCGTGCAAGGGGAGGCGGCTGGAGGAAGGTACACTGGGTGAGCTGCTGGGCATGGATCCGGTTGGTATGAATCTGCAACTGGTTATGGAACAGGAAGAGATGCTGCAGGCACCTTGTTGTTGAATAGTCTGCCTATCCGAACGGTCCCACCTATCCCGGGCGAGTCAACCTTCCCTCTCGGGCTCAATGATAGAAGTGTCCAAGACGAAATCTTTTCTTGTCTGTTCTATTTCATTTTTTGAAAAAAAAAGTGTAATTAATTAGCACAGATTGGTTTTTTTGCTCTCTGTTTTATGCTTGCAACTTTAGTTGTTTGCGAGTGAATTTCTTTGTTCAAAACCTACGATAGGTCGGTTACCGATCTTACGATAGTTAGGTTACCGATTCTACGCTTTAAGCTTCAGTCACTTTAGGCTGTCAGTGCAACTTTCTTCTTGATTCCTGCCTTGTTTCCCCCTCTCCGTTGGATGACTTTCAGCTTCTCGTTTGAGGTGGGCTAAAATTCTCATGCATAGAGATTAGACCGGCTTGGTAAGCCAACAAGAGCTACTCAGATGAGTTATGTTTCCTCCCTCTACTTCCGCTACGTTAACCACTCTAATGCATATCCGTGAAGCGATGCATAAGATGCAAGACGGGTTGTGGCCTTGCTTTTTGTCTGAGGACATTGTGGGGACCCGGACGGTCTCGATAGTGTGTTGCGTAGCGGGATCGCAACCATGCTTGGCTAAATGGCTTTGCATTGCACTATGATTTGGCTTAAGAGCCTTGTTTATGGAGGGTCGGTGCATTGCTTGTGTGGATGTCCCGAAGTATTCCGAAGAATTGTCGGTGACGTGCGCTACATGTTACGCTGCGCAATGATGCTGGGAACCGTAAGTTGGTGTCATGCGAAGTGATTCACTCTATAGAAGCACGAGCGGACCGCTTCCTCAAGTTAGGTGTAGAACGAAAGAGGCGGGTCTAGAGAGGGTATTGTAACAGGCTTAGCCACCCTTCGGCAACCGGCAAGAAAGTCATTCGCTTAAACGGGATATCGGGGGGACAGCTGTGCTTTCTTGTTCGCTTAGGTGCGCTATTGCATTGCGAGCTTCGGTGCTGGTTATTTGAGTCCTATCTAGCACAGTGCTAAAGCACAGGGCTTCTTTCTAGTTCTTCAGATTTGGAAGAATCTCATTCCTTCCCCCCTTCACAACCAACAAGCAACGGAGTGAGCGCCAACGCGCGAAAGCCGTATAGCGTTAGACCAAGCAAGGGATGAGCGCGCTAGCGCGAAGTATAGCGGTAGGCGCCTTGCATAATCCGTTTTCTTGCTGTGAAAATCACTTCATTTTTGAGTGGTTTTTAGCTATTTGAAATGGAGATACATAAGGAGATACTTCAAGTTATGCTTAACACATACATCAGACAGGTAGTTTTGACTTGTCTAACGGGTAAGTACAGATATGTGTCTAAGGGACCTTGCCTGTGTGTACCTTGATCCGCTTACCCTTAGAGCAACAAAAGAAGGAGTTGCCCTATAAACCGCCCAAGAACTGTGCTATGGCTGTGGAAACTGACCTGCTTAACTATAGGTTGGGGTCGCTTGCTTTTCGCACTTACCTTCCTCAGCGCCCTTTGTCTTTGCTTCACTTCCACTCACTTAAACAGGTCTAACGGACTAGGCATGGTTCTGTTCGTTCCTTAGCACGAGATGAAGCAGATGAACCAAACGCTGTTTCCGACACAGAAGAGAAAAAGCTCGGGCTGGCTGGACAAGCAGAACAAGGACTGTTAGCTCGCATAGGAGCTGAGAGGAGGGCGAATTCCAAATTCACGACCAGGGATGAGTATGGGGCATAATCAGAAACATAAGAAGAGAGGGAGTTTCTTTCCAAAATCAACGAAGAGTAGAAAGGCGCTGTAGTCGGACCAGGGACTAAGAGTTCAAAGAGAACAAACACTAATGGCATATTCAGATCCGATAAGCCGCATTAATCATCTGAAGCGTCAACATGGAATTTGCCGGCTCCTCCGCTTGCTGCTTTTGGACAAGTAGCGTCATCGTGTAAATCTGCCTCTTCCCCAGGTTTGAATAGGGAGCGCAGAATATGCTACACTGGTGATTTGATACCGTTTCGAATTGACGTATTAAACGAAGTGAAAGCAAAGCCCCGCTTCCCTGAACGAAGTATTCCAACAGAAGAAGACGGCCTTTCCCTTGTCGGTAAGAAGGAGTGGATTTCTCATGGTCTGAACTCTCAATCTGATCTGGAACTCAGGAACAAGCCGTAAGGGCTTTCGTTAGCGTTAGACTGCGTCTTCAGGTACGTCTATTGGTGATTCCTCATCTGATTCCCTAAACGTGAGATTTTTCGGGCCCTTAAAGATTCTCTGGGAGTCACATCTATCTCAAAAGAAGGAAGGACATTCTATGATGAATCACCTGCCCCCCATTCCCGGCCGTAGCATGGGAAAATCTATCTTCAACGGGTGCCCCGACTGCTTAGTCTTTCCTAAGAGCGATTCCTACCATTATCCCACGTCCCTTGTCCTTACCGCTCTAGCAACTGCCATTCATTCCTTGTCCACTTTTCATGCATTTTGACCAGCAAGAAAACGGATTATATGCAAGGCTTTGAAATATAACACGCGTTATGAAAACCAATTGAGCGTGCTATATTCAGTCTAGCTCATCCCTTGCTTGTTGCTTTCATGCATAGCAGACTAACAGAAAAGTGATCTCGCTGTACCCGATTCCCAAGCACTGACATTGAGAGAAGAGTGGAACGGTACTAGCCTTATAGGGGACTTCCCCGGAGACTTCTCAACTCATATCGGAGCAAGGAAGCAAGCAACCTACTGAGACTGAGACCGCGTGATACCACATTCTCAATATCCCGGCAGACAGCGATGTAGGGCTTCGTTCTTCTCTTGTTCCTGTTTCTATACGGTATCGATGGGCCGATCGTTCCCCTTCCTTTGGGAAAACTAGCAAATAGCATTTCCCTGTAAGTGGCATGTAAAAAAGGAGAAAGAAGAAAAAACAGAAGCGATAACCCGCGATATCTCTCTTCTGTTTAGCGAATCTGTTCAATTAGTCCTTAAGCTAATCATTCCTGCCCGGTAAAGGGTCCTCAATCTATCTCCTCTTTCTGTCATTTTGTATCTTACTACGGTCCAACCAGTCCTGGATCTCCAGCCCTTTATTTAGAATTTTATGCGCGAGGAACTGTCTTAAAGTGAAAGGCATCATTGGTAGGCGGCCAAGCGAACATTCCTGTGTGATTGGGGATAGGTAGGCTTTCCCTCTCTTGCCTTACCTGACAAGGGATTTTCAACCGAACCAAGCATAAGCCATACCAACAGTAAAATGAGCTTCAGAAAGAAAACACGCATTTGACATCGGCACAGGCTAAAAAGGAACCTAATACCTCAGATGTCAAAGAAATGGATGCTTCCTGCTTTCAGGAAAGTGAGGCACTACAGGTATTGGATTCCGCTTGAACTAATGAACCAGGAGTTGTTCCCAGTGAAAAGGAATTTATAGAGCCCTTAAAAAGTCATTAGGTCAATAGATGGGCAAAGAGTATACTCTAGTAGCGGACCAGTCTATCTCGCATCGGACATGTTGAGTTGGACGCTTTCCCTAAGCTGAGAGTGCTAGCTAGCTGCCAAATGAAAGTGAAGCTCCCCACATCCCATAGACTAAGATAGGGTCTGCAACTCTCGTTGATCCCCTTGAAGAGATAAGTAGGACGTCAAGCTCGGCTCGTACAGTATAAAACGGATAGGAAGTTAAGCTCGATAAGAGGAAGGTTCAAGCTCAAGCTTGTGAATCAGAAGAAGTCAACCGTCAAGGTTCCACTCGAGTAAAGGAATTAGAAGAAGGTTCCGATCGATGATTGGAAGGACGGACAGGCGTCTATAAGTCGACTAAGCAAAACAAAGGCTTATAACTCGACCAGCCAGGGGCAGCGGCTACCTGTCCTAAAAGAAAGCCTCTTTTCTTGTATAGAGCGCAGCTTTTGGAGTGATTTTCTCGATTGGACCCTCGATAAGACCAGACCTGATCTTGAAATAAGCTTACCTAAACGTCACTTACAGAGTGGATTGTTGAAAGAGTGGAAAGAAGGCAAGGAGCTAAAGGTCGTCTCCTATCACAGATGAAGTAAGACGCATACAAGATGCATTTAAAAGGCCTGCCGTAGGTCATAGCCGGAGCGGATCTTTACCTTTGAAGTGGAGAGGGGCCGGAACGGATTGACTTTTCATTAGATCTCCCGATCAATCAGATACGCGATGGCCTGAAAAAGGCATTATGGAATCGAGCCTTAAGCGCAGCACCTCCTTTTCTTGTACTTGTAGCTCTTTTTCCTGATTGAGATGATAGAGCGGATCTAGAATAAGAAGTCTCCTCGGGAGCTTGAACTGGAATATGGATAGGAACCGAGAAAGAATAAAGCAAGGGCAGGACCTAGGGCAAGATCGAGTTAGCAAGATTTTCCGTCCTTGACTTAGCCCGTGGGTATATAAAATGGAAAGATCGTAGGCCATGGTAGATAGACACCAACAAATAAACTTCATTCTCAATGTCTACAACTACAAAAAATGTTGCTAACTTTGTTTCAAATGCGTCGAAATTGTAAGCAAAAGGGTCCTCACCGGATGTTCAACTGGGGCCAAAATGGATGCTCAAATGTCAGAAAGGGTCTCAGAAGAGGAAAAAGAAGCATCTGGCTCGCTACACGACTGGCTGGCAAGAGAGAGGATTGACTATCATGACGGACTAGTGACATCTGATTAATGGGATAGCAAGCAGCAGCACTTCCTTTGCTTCTTTCTGGAGCTTACTAAAGGAGGCCTTACCTTGAAAGCTTGGTCCCGGTCCATTGAGTTGAATGAGTTGAAGCGCCTTTACCATTAGTCTCATCTGAAGCAATTCCCGAATAAGAGAGATGAAACCTCCTACCAATCAATCTATTCCCAAGCCGATGCTTTGGGTTACTTGCCCTGCTTTCGGGGTGGTCAACTGCCCTACTTGTTCCCCTGCTTTTGGTTGCCTACTAGCTCCTACCACCCCTTCCACCTCTACTATTATTCGTATGCATGCACCTGTACTATTTATAGCATTCACTTCTCTTATAATCCGCTTAACATCCTAACCAATGCTAGCCACCGAAAAGCTACACACGTTATGTTAGTACCGCCGCTGGTAATGGAAGACTAGACCTATCAAGTATAATGCCAGAAGATGTATTCACAGACTGGGGTGCGTACCTATTCCCCACCAACAAAGATCACTTCCAGCACTACTACAGAGGCGTACCACCACTTCCTATTTCCCTAGGACAGTTACCACATCGGACTACAAATCCAATTAGCTTTAGGCATGCCATCCCAGCAAGAAAACGGATTATATGCAAGGCTTTTCAATATAGCAGGCGTTATTCAAACCAATATCGCGTGCTATATTCAGTCGCGCTCATCCGTTTACCCGGCACGAGTAAGGCTTTCTTTCTCGAAAAGGGGGAGAGGCGACGGAGATTGAACTAGAGCATCTTAACAGAAAGCATGAATAGGCCTACATGGGATAGAAGGAATGGATGGATAGCCGGTGACGGAGATAGAAAGTCCCAGCCGCTGCAAGACTTTTAAGATGTTCCGGAAAAACCAGTCGTTGCAACAGGTTTAGCCGTCCCGAAGGACGGAGCCGTTACTTAAGCTTTAGCCCTCTCACTGATGGGTTAGCTGTTTCAGCCGTTACTCCACAGTGGGACGTTACTGCCGTCACCTGTTCATGTTCTTCAGCCGTCTCCACCCTCCGAACACTGACTTAGCCATATCATCTTCTGTTCCTGCGAAGGTTACGCAACTCTTTCCCGACAGTCACGGACGATCCAACTCTCGTGGCGCTTGGAGAACTAGGCGGTTGCCCACAAATCCGTATGTATTGATATTGCAAGTAAGTGGAACTTTGAACAAAGAGGTCGTTCTAAATCGGCTTTTTCTTTCGGTTTTAAAGAACGAAGAAGTTATCCTATAGAAACTCTCTAAGTCCACTTATAGAGAAGCAGATCATTAGGTATCGAAGATGGATATCTCGTAGACCTGTATCCGAGAGAAGCTCCGGCTGGCTCTTGGAAATGCATGACTAAAAGGTGGTGGCGGCACTGGCTCGGCTCGGGAAATGGTCAATCAAGATGGCGGAGGCGGAGGAATAGGATCTGGGGAATAACTTGCTCCTTACGATTGGCATTATTTAGAAGGCCAGTCCCTCTCGCTTCGTTTTCTTCCCTTTCGAAGCAGCAGGACAAGAAGGCAATTGTTGGATCTAGGAATGCCCAATAGGAGCTTATCCTATGATTGGCGCAATGCCCTAACATCGTCACCGAGACATGCCTATAAAAGAAAGTTTCCAGTTTCCAAAGCTTCACTGAACGCCAGCCCCAACTCCTTCTCCTTTGTTTCCTATTTCTGGCTACACAGTAGCAACCTGCGGGGCATCATCCGCTCTTTCTCTCATAGCTTCCGAGTCCTTTTATTAGAATATCCCCCTGGAAGTGATAGATAGGAAGTGTCCTTAGGAAAAGAGGATCTATCTCTGACTAAGGCGTGCGTACCACTTACAGCACTAAGAACACCGACTACGGATCCGGATCACTTCCTGGGACTGAGGGAGGATTGCTATTGTTACTGACACCTCCGGTAAAGGAAGAAGAGCGATTTACTCTACTGACAAGATGGGTGGATTCCCTACATTAGCCAGCCGCTTAGATACTAAACCCTACTAGCCGCAACCCTAGCTGCCAAAGACTTGCGAATACTCATGTTCTTTGGTACCCTGCGTTGGGTGGGTCAAAATCCAATCCTACTAAGAACCATGCTAAGGCTTCGGGCGAGCAAATGAACTAATGGGTGAACTGCTTGCGGGGAAGACCAGCCAGAAAACTGGATAAGGAAAGATAGAAAACTAGCAATACTGGGGAATTTTCCTGATAGACAGATAACTCAAAATCTTAGTCGGGAGGGAAGGAAGTCTTCGAGCGCTTTCTGCCTCGAGTGCGGTCTTTCACTCCATCTCTAAACATTCCTTCCCGGATCAAGGGCTGGGGAACCTTCCTTCGCTCCGTCTTATTAAGAGTTTCCATTCTATTGATAAGACGGAGCTAATGATTCCCTACAATAGAGTACCGAAACAGTACCCGCGGGAAGGTAATCTTGATCGGTGTCAGATCTCTTCTTTGGACTTTCAAATGAGCTAACTCTGCATCCGATGTTGTCCTTGATGACCAATCTCTTGCCAACCTCGCACACCTTCGGACCCAAACCCCGAACCATAGCTAGGAAAATGAGCATCTCTTCCTCTATGCTTTATTGGAGCAGTTGCCACAAAGACAGCTTATCCTGTCTAAACCACCTATCATTTTGCAGTGGAAGGAATAGAGCCTGCTGCGCCTAAGTCTGCCAAATCTAGTAAAGAAGCTCTTGATTCTAGTTCAAAATCACCTCTTTCCCAAAGTAGAAGAAACTGGAGTTCGGAAACTTCGATTTTCCATTGAGAGGATCAGTATGGAATAGAAACCTGTTGCTCTTAGAAAAAGGAACATAAGGTTCTGGTAGCATAGATCCTGGAGGACCCGGCCAATCCATTGGGCTATCATTCCGGCTGTTTTTCTATAAAGAAAAACAGGAAATAGGCAAGGATTCCCTTGAGTAATGGCTGCAGGACCTGGATAAGTCGGCATATGGGCAAAGCTTGGAGCCTTCCCTGGCCCCATGACGGTGTTGGCAATAGATGGGGGCCGGCCTGCAACCCGAACAGCCAATATCTTCCCATCAATCCTGTACCCGTTCATCTGAGCTGCAGCCTTGGCAGCAAAGATAGGATCAATATACTTAACAAGTCAATCTCTTTCACGGGCTTGCCATTGCACTATGGTAAAGCACTCAATGCCGGATTACCCATCCATCCAAGGTAGAGCAGAACTAGGAGCCGGTGGACCACCAAAGCAAAGGGGGACAGTCCTCCATTAGTTCCGGTCTCTGAGGTCGAGGCTGCTAAACGGCAAGCAGCGGTGAGATGGCTTACATCACCACAATGCAGGGGGCATTGATTTTGGATGCTGTCTTCTGGACTTGACTGAAATTTTCCTCTCTCAGTGTCGAGTTCAGCTCGGCGAGCTCCCTTAGCTAGGCTCGCTTGTGTTCATTCATTTCTTCTTCAACCGGAACCAGTAGCTTTTCCACCATCTCCACGGCAGCATCCAAAGACTTCTGGCTATCTGCCTCGATGTAGACATGCAAGTCCTCATTCTCTGAGAAGTCAGGTTTTGCATCCTTATATTGCTGGGCTTTTCCGAACCTTTACCCCGTAATAGAATCTGAGCCCTTCTCCATTCTCTTCTGTGTGTGAGCACTCGCATTATTTCTTGGCCGATGAAATTATAACCAGGGTCTTCTTTGACTGGTATGTAAAGCTTGTTATAGAACTTTGAATTAGAATCCGAAGGCAAAACAAAATAGGATTCTTCTGAATCAAATCAGAAATGATCTGCTGCCTACTACGATCAGTGAGTTTTACACGGAGCCTAGCCTCCCTTGTATTGACCCTAATGCCCAAGTTGTTGCAACTTGGTGGTGGAGATGGAGACCACTCGTCCTCTGGCCGGTCATCAAGAACCTCTCGTGACTTCTTCGGTTTCTCTCAAAAGTGAGTTCAACTTCTGGATTTTAGGATCAAACTCTTTATCGGCTACAAGGCCCTTCACGAAATCAGGAAGCTTCAAAGGACCCAACATCTTTAACTGGGTGCCATCAGTGGTCCATCCAGTCTTCCTTTTTTTCTTAGCCACAACGCCGCCATCAGCTCCAGGCCAAGTATGTAAACCCACCATTTACAACGTCTTCTTTTTTTTACCAGAACTCCCCGACTTCTCTCCTGGTCCTTCAAACGGATTTCACCACTAAACAAGTTCTTCCCAAGATATGACTTTGACTCTGAGTCCTGCTTCAGTCTCTTCTGTACATGATCATCCAATGTATCAGCTGACCTTCTCTTCTTCTCCGAACTGGATAGAGCAGAGTTATACCGGTGCTGTTCTTCATCATCACTGTTAGAAGACGACTGAGCCATGGACCCTTCTGTCTTATGGTTCTTCTTCACAGAGTTTTTCTTCTTCATGGGGCTCCTCGCTCTCAACAACAACATTCCCATCATCACTGCCACGTCTATCGGGCGAGCTCAGAGCAAGACGTCACTTGTCTTATCTGAACATTTATGGGATGTTTCCTTACCCGGCACGACCAAACAACGGAGTGAGCGCTAGCGCGATATTGGTTTGAATGGTACGGTAGACCAAGCAACGGAGTGAGCGCCTAGCGCAAAAGCCGTTGCGCGGTAGCGCATCCGTTTTCTTGCTACATCCGTTTTCTTGCTCAAGTCAACTACCTTACGGGAATGCTACAAAACGACCCTCAGGCGCTGGGTGTCAGCCGGTGGAGGAAAGGGTGCAACTCCCGATTCCAAGGATTAACTACCCACTATACAGGAATCGAACCGGGAGGACGTCTTGAAAGAAACTCATTTCTCTACCCCCAAAAGGTTTGATTCTTTGGAGGGAGGATGTCGGGCGACGGGGGGAAGAACGGGATGTTTCAGCGCATATGGCAACAATCCCTCCTTTCAGGGCTTCTCTGATCAAAAGGGATTTGAGAGGCAGGTGCTTCAAAAGGAAAAGCTTAGCTCGACCATTAAGCGAGGGATCCAGATGCAGGTAAATAATCACTTTTGAATGACGTTCTTCCTGGCCGATCCAATTGTAAGATGAAAGAGTGAAATCAGCTCTCATTTCATTCAACGAAAACTCATAAGATAACAAGTCTTCATCCGAAAGGACTGAGGTTCTAAGTGAATTACAAGATTTCAAGTAGAACTGCAGGCATGCCTTCAGGAGAGGACTTCATTGATGTGAGATAAGAATGACCTTCTTCGTTTTCGGGTGCAATGATTCACAAGTTGTTTTGAGCTCTTGATCGGCAAAAAAGACACCGCAAGCCCCTCAGTGAAGACGTATCCAAGCTAGTAGCAGAGTCTATTCGAAAGTGACTTGATAAACGACCCCACACGTAGCTGACAAGGCAATATCTATCCGCGTAGCTCGGCTAGTTAAGGGATACCCGGGGCTAAACACCTAAGAATATCGCCATTGGTCATAATGCATTATTTACATTTGTTTCGAGAAAACAACAGAGCAAGTAGTTAAGGTGAATGCAGTAGTTCGTTATCCAATTTGAGCTAGAGACCCTAGTGATCGTGCTTCTTATTGTAAAGAAGGCGTCACCATAGTCAAACGATCCAAAGCAGGTTGAGAGCGTCGAACCTTATCCACCGGCAGGCACCTGTAGTTTTAGGTTGAATACCGGCCAACTGTTGCTGTTAGGTTAATGCTATAGGGCTTAACAGCGCCTTACTGAACGTTAAGAGTACTCATATTATGGTCTTGCAGAGCCTTCCTTAATCAAACTTATATACAGGTCTTAATCGACTTAAGGAGCACGACTACTAATAGTAGATACCTCGGGAAGAGGGATGAGAGTAGTGTTCTTTAGTTCCATGAGGGGACTATTGTAGGAGTTCCTGACCTGAAGGGACACCGGCAAGCTGTTACTGAATGTGAACAACAATGTAAAAGAGTTCAAAAATGAAATACCTCAACGATTTTCATTTAGGTATCTTATATTACTTCTGAAGTGACCGAACGATGTTAAGGATTTTTTCAATACCGAATCCCAGATTCCTATAGATGACTACTAATAGTAATAGTAGTAGGGGCCCCCTTAACCCATCGTTCACTGCTCAGGCAAGGGCTCTTTACGAGCGCCTACTGCTATACCGCAAGTGTAAAGAGCCGAAGCGGTAGTGTTTCGGGCCGGAGGGAGATTTTGTAGCCTACTTTGAGTCCTCTAGGAAGGCCCCTATGGAACGGCTGTATTCAGAAGCATTTCTCCTCGCCTACTCTAATTGTTCTAGCTAACGAACGGAGTGAGGGAAAGAAGGGGAGCGGCGCTCTCCTGACTGACTGAACTTCAATACTACTGCTTGCTGACTGTTTTGCTTCCCTGCCCATTCCGACTGCCCTAACTATGACTTGCTTGGCTGACTGGTCTGATTGAACTACTGGACACCACTGATCGGCTTTTTCATGAAAGCCCATCTATGTGCTCTGAAAAAGCTTCTGTTGACCGATGAAAGACTAGAGTGAATTCATTCTTTTCTTCATTGGATAGCTAACTCTCGCTCGGAAAAGAGGGACATTGGAGTCTGAGCGCCTTCTATGGAAGATGGAACTTGGGATAATCCACCAAAGCCCCTTCTTTCCGCTGGCTGTCCCCTGCGGGTCAAGTGTCAACGTATCTCGATGAGCTTGAACCGCCCTTGTCAGCAGAGGAGGAGCCTCTAGACAATGACATACATATTGGAAACCAAATCATAGCACGATGGGGATAGGGCTCAACTCCCTTTTCTTTGCTACCTTAAGAAGTTTGAATTATGGGTGCTCATTCCTGCGCGGAACCTACCATAGCAAAAACCAAAGACAAAGGGCTTGATGATTCATCGAAATCTTCTCTTTCCCTTCCTATCCCAAGAAGAGGGCTCCTGATTGACTTTCTCTCTGATCTGGATATTCTGGAATAGGAGTCGTTCTGCCCAAGAGCTTTGGTGCGTTTTGGGGAAAGGTTGGTGCTGGTGAATGTTTGGATTCCATCGCCTCCTTCTGGTCATCAGACAGATCATCCTCGGTTTGCTTGACCGATGCCTTCCTGTTGGGCGTAGGAGTAGGGGGGCCCATCGCTGAGCAGAGGGATCTTGTCGACGGGTAGACCCCGTACAACTACTCATTGACAAAAGAGATGATTGGCCTACGAGTCCGACCCGGCTGCACTCCCACTGAAGGGTGAATGAGAGAAGAAGAGCAAAGGCGGTGAAACCCTTGGTGACATCCCTCAATTGTGGATGGATTTGGGAATCCCTTTCACTGGTCTTGCTATGTATGGCTTCGACTTAGAGGGCTCGAAAGCCACAAAGGCTTGCTAGCGAGGTGCGGCCAATAGAGAGCCTGAGAAAAACCAGGATTTGCGTCTTGACGACTGGTATGACCCGATTGACTCCTTGGCCTGCTTAACCAAACACTGGTGCTTCTTCCGGTCACTCATTCAAAGAAGGATTGAGAGGACCACTTGACTTGGAGAAAGGCAATGAAGAGCCGGATCGATCGTCTCATCGGAGCTTTAGACAAGGGTAGTGGAACCAAAACAGGAGCAAGGACGTCGGATCGAATTGACGACTTTGGATGAAAGCCAGCCCCCCATTCCTTTGTTGCCTTCCGTTTTCTCTGGGGCAATGCATTCTAAAAACCCGAACCACCCTACGTCAAGTTGGCTCTTCACAAGAGAGCACCAGGTCGTAAGACCGGAAGACTGCGCTGTCATTCTGACAATGATATAATTTATTTGTATGCTTAGTCACCAGTGGCACAACCGGAGGGCTAAGTAGCGCCTCAATGGGAGTATTGAGATCCTCCGCGAGAGTTTATTTGTCTTTCTAATAGAATAAGAGTTTTTATGTATTATTTATATAAAAAAAATGAATAGAATGACGTCTTCAGCATGAAAAGAAGAAAGTTCCGAAGGCCTAGCGAGTTAAGCGAATTCCTTTTCTTTCCACGGACCGATGACTCGGTTGTTCAGTACTGCTAACTATTATAGGAGGATGTCGTCCCCCCTTCCTACCAGTAGCTTCGGTTGTTTAATATCGTGCAAGTGAGGTTGTGGTTGTATTGGCTGCAAGCGGAACGTAGGCGCTGTAGGTGTGTGTTGACCATGCACTCTCGCGTCGTGTAATGTCGTATGTATGATAGAGGTGGTGTGGTGATTGATCTCAATGCTAATCTAATGGTTATCCCCAAGGTTCAACGAATGAATGAAGCGTTGATCGTACCCGGATAGAGATGATGGTCTTCCTCTGATGTCTCCAAGCCGGCCATACATAATAGAATAGATAGGCGAAGCAGCCAATAGCAGTCTGTTCTCGCCTATCGATAGATAGCTGGTTGCTTCCAAGCTCAAACCATTTGAAAGTGCATTTTTTCTTGTTCGTCGATAGAGTGGTCTTATCCGCTCCTCTCAAATAAAGAGATAACTGGAAGAGAGAAGGAAAAAAAAGCAAAGAAAGGATTTACGATAATAATGGGAGAAGAAGGTTGACTGCATCTTCAACTAGAAAAGGGAATCTAACCCAAGCGGTCTAACCCCCGGGGCACCAAAGCTAGACGCGGCAAGCGAGATAAAGAAAGCAGCTGGACTGCCTTGCCGCGGGAGAGTCTTTCTTCAATGATAGACTGTTTTTGGGCAAGACAAAAGACAGGAACTTGCCCTTTGACACCAAGCCAAGGGATAAGAGCAGATTGCTGGCTTGGTGAGAAATTCAGGGAATCCATGAGAGAAGGTTCGAGAACCTATAGACTCTAAAGCAACACGACTTCGGTTCCGACCGACCCTTTAAGCGAGAGGGCCAAGGTTCTTTTTTGGCGTGTTGCATAACAAGGGCAAGAGGAGCAAGAAAACGGATGCGCGTTCGCCTACTTTGATAGGCAAGGCATTGCAAGCAAATAGAGCAGAGAGCTTACCGTTTGTTTCTATTAGATTAGAGTCCCGAGCTTGTTGTAGTCGGTCCTAAAGGGCTTCCTGCTTACTTGCTATATGCCCTCGTAGAGACAACTACACGGCTCGTTTTTTTTCTTCGAGTCTCCCAAAACCCTTACGGTCGAGCGACGAACCACTCGACCGGGCCTCCCCCCAGGGACCGACCGTATGGAGTATAGCCAAGTGGTAAGGCATCGGTTTTTGGTACCGGCATGCAAAGGTTCGAATCCTTTTACTCCAGATTATGAAGACCCGATCGGATTTGTCAAGAACGAGCTGACAACTACAGGGGAAGCGGCTTGATAATCAACTCTTACCTCGAAACTGCCAATTGAGGAAGGGTTGTTCCGGCTTTCGAGCCAACAAGTGCCGGTTTGAATCAAGCTTGAGCAATGAAGTTAGCTCTCTTATTCTGCCTCTGTCCATTCTTCGAGCGAATCAGTCGTCTCGTGTTTTTTACTCGGATGGACCTGTTACTCAGCGAGATGTGGAGTTGGCTGATCAAGAACGGTTGATGTCAGTTCGAGAACTACTTATCTCGATTTTCTATAGTAATAGCTCTGTTTGAGTTTGACTCGTTCCGGCAAAGAGTTTCCACGATGAGACGGGAGAAGATCGAGCAGTGTTCGGGATGGAAGGTACGAAAAGCGAATTCAAGTGAGGCCATAGGAACCCATCAATTATTTGTCGTTGGACTGGACTGAGAAGCATGGGAAAGGAAAAGAGTCGCCTCCCACACATTCCACTGGAGGATGGATAGAATGCAAAGCTAGCTTCCAATTCACTTTTTGACTCCCTAACCACCGGATCCATATCATCTCACAGCGGAGCTCAACCTCCTTTCTCTTGTTCAACAGAGGTCGTTTGTAGAAAGAAAGCAGAAAGGGGAGACTTGACCCAATCCCCGCACTTTTCTCAATGAGGCCCTATCAATTAGTATTACACAGAAGAAATCAATTATAGAAACTAATACAATTAGATCAGCTCTTCATAGACAAACTTGGGATTTGCAATCCCAGGTAAGATCGGTTCAGGATCATGGGGTCCTTTTCTATCAGATAGGAAGGGCTGTTGCACAAAATGTACTTCTAAGTAATTGTCCCATAGATCCTATATCTATCTATATGAAGAAGAAATCATGTAAGGAAGGAGATTCTTATTTGTACAAATGGTACCCTGGACACCATTCTTGGAACGAGCATGAAGAAATTAACGAGACTTCTTTATCTTTTGAGTTGTTCTGCCGGATCGTTCGCTCAAGATCTTTGGTCTTCACCCGGATCCGGTGAAAAAAAAGGGGATCACTTCTTATCTTATGGATTCGTTGAGAATGATTCTGATCCAGTTCATGGCCTATTAGAAGTAGAAGGCGCTCTGGCGGGATCCTCGCGAACAAAAAAAGATTGCAGTCAGTTTGATAATAATCGAGTGACATTACTTCTATTGAATCATACCGAACCAAGGAATCCGTTAGATATGATGCAAAATGGATCTTTTTCTATCGTTGACTTGATGGATTGATTTTTCTATGAAAAATACGAATCGGAGTTTGAAGAAGGGGAAGGGGTCCTCGACCCGCAACAGATAGAGGAGGATTTATTCAATCACATGTTTGGGCTCCTAGAATATGGAGCCCTTGTAGCAATCTATTGGATTGTATCGAACCACTGAATTAGGATTTCCCTATTGGGCCGGGTCATTTCGGGGCAAGCGGATCATTTATCAGAAAGAGGATGAGCTTCAAAAGAATGATTCGGAATTCTTGCAGAGTGGAACCATGCAGTACCAGACACGAGATAGATCTTCCAAAGAACAAGGCTTTTTTCGAATAAGCCAATTCATTTGGGACCCTGCGGATCCATTCTTTTTCCTATTCAAAGATCAGCCCTTTGTCAAAGTCAAATAAGAAAGGTTTTCACGTCGAGAATTATTTGCAGATGAAGAGATGTCAAAGGGGCTTATTACTTCCCAAACAAATCCTCCTACATCTATATATAAACGCTGGCTCAGAAAGAATACGCAAGAAAAGCACTTCGAATTGTTGATTCATCGCCAGAGATGGCTTAGAACCAATAGTTCATTATCTAATGGATCTTTCCATTCTAATACTCTATCCGAGAGTTATCAATATTTATCAAATCTCTTCCTATCTAACGGAACGCTATTGGATCAAATGACAAAGACATTGTTGAGAAAGAGATGGCTTTTCCCGGATGAAATGAAACATTTGATTCATATAACATGGGAAAAATACAGTCAAGATTCATGGCTTCAGTGCCCGACTTTAGTTGTTCAAATATGGAATCCGAAGATGGTCCGTACTGACTTCTCATAAATCCAATAATGATTTCTAAGCAATGCCTAGAGACATAACAATAAGAGGGCCGTAAAGATCATCTTGACAAAGGTGCTGTCTTGACATCAATCACAAGTCAGCGTTGTGCCAACCGGCCATACGGACCACATCATGAAAAAAATAGCACATCCAGGAGTTTCAATCCCCTGGACGAGACATTAGATAATGCGGGCAAATCAATAGATTAATTCGCTAGGAGGATACCAAAAGCATACCCTATAGACCATGCTTTTGGACGCATACTGGAGTCCTTAATCAAAAGGAAATTACAGGAATGATTAAGGAAAGGAATTGTTCAACTCAAGGACCAAGAGAAAAAAAATCAGTGCACAGCTGTGAGTGAAGTACCATTGGTAGTAGCATCTCAGTAGTAGGAAAGAGACAAGACAAGGCCTGGGTAGTACAGGCAGTTCAGTAGACAGAGTATGGTAGCGGATCTCAAGCTAGAGCGAATCAAGTACTACAATCGACGGTGGATTTCGGGTTATTCTTTCTTTCCCGACCCGACCTCTCAATTCAAGCCTTTCAATATCTCGTCTGCCCTTGTCTTCTGTCCTCTATGGAGAATTGGTCTCTGGCAACTGTCCTGTGGAAAACGGATGCCGCTCTTCTGGTATCCGTTGTTTGCTTCATCGGTCATGCGTATTTTTGATTTTCCTTTGCTTGGTTAATTTCTTCCCGCCCTTGACTAACTAATAAGGCACTATTCGCTCGAGACTTCGTTCACGAGTGAAATTCCTCTAGAAGCCTAGAGTCTCATCCTCGAGAAGAACATTCAAAATGAACGTTTGTGCCCTTTTGCTTAGCTTGCCGTGAAAGACTTGGATCGAAAGAAAGCTTTCTCTGCATAGAATAATGCCTGTATCCAGGAAGGTTGGAACTTGCGAGATATAGTGCCACGAGAGCAAAAATGGGAGACCATCGGACTTCTCCTAGCGAGTTCTCTCGTCTGAAAGATTCGCAGCGAGAAAGCAAAGGCTCCTCACCTTCTGGTCTGGCTTGTTCCATAGCTAACGCGCTTTTCTATTCTAGCTAGTCTGCTTGTTTACTTGTTCTAACGCACTATGGCTATGGCTTGACTTTCTTTATAGCTAGTCATCCATTGCTTTTTCCATAGCCTGTACCTGTATAAGGTAAGGGGTAGGGTCTTTAGAAACTAGGCTTTCCCTGATCAGATTAGATTGTTAAGATGGGATCTTTCTCCTGTAACCCAAGAGAGCGCAGCCTTGTTCATCACTCCCGAAGCCGTCAACCCCAACTCATAGGCAGGACAGGACTCTTTAAAGTAAGCAAGTCAAAACTACCTTATGCTTTGAGTAACGGATACTGAAAGCTATGGATGGTCGAAAGAGTAGCTAATCTTTCACAACATACCTCTGGGGTCGCTTGAGTTCGATCAGTTAAGAGGACCAATTGTCATCTAAAATGAAGTTATTTTGTCAGCAAGAAAACGGAGAGAGAGGGATTCGAACCCTCGATTGTTATCGGAACTATACCGGTTTTCAAGACCGGAGCTATCAACCACTCAGCCACCTCTCCCAGGGGTAATCTCTATTTTATTCCCATTTTTTACTAAGCGAGGGATCAAATGGTAAGTCTTACCCTTGCTTTGCGTAGGAACATTAGCAACGAGACTCCTGGTTGGTTCCTCCCTTTGCTTCGCTCTCCTAACGCAGGCAAGGCAAGTAAATGATTACGAATCGGTGGTCTTCTCTGTTGTCTGCGCGCTAGGCGAGTGTTAGTGAGATTGTGGTTAAAGAAAAGAGGAAGTCCACGCCCATACTTCACTTTTCAACTCATAGCTCTCAGACTAGAGCTATTCTCACTTCGGAATCGAAGACTAACCTCTGTTACTAGCCCGCCTCTGTTCATCGAAGACCGCTAACTCCACTCTTTATTGAGTCGCTTCTCCACGAGTGAAAAGTACAATACTATTGTGCTCCCACTTGGTGTGTTATCATCAATCCAATTGACATTGTATGGCTTTGGATGCTTCACAGGCTTGAGCCCCAACTTGTCCACCAAGTGTTGTGATGCCACGTTCATGTTGCTGCCTCCATCAATAATGAGGTAACACTTCTTGCCACAGCAGGCTACTTGAGAATAGAAGATACTGGTCCGCTTCCAGTCTTCCTTCTCCTCAACTCTAGGCGCAATAAGCATTGGCCGAATGACTTGAGAAGAGTTGCTGACATAGCCATCGAAGTCTTGATTGTCATCTTGGTGATTTTCCGGGTCTGGTTCAGGCTCTGAATCTCGATGTTCTTCAGTGTTCTTCATAAAGGTTCAGATTGTGGGTAGAGGGCTGACGACGGCATAGTGGCCTTTACTGCCGCACTTGTACCACTATAGTGAAAGATCTTTCACTTCACCATGTATAGCTAACCCGGATTCAATAGCTGGGGATTCCTTCTCCCTCAAAGCTATTCTGATTCACTTGCGACAAGAACTCCTTCAAGGTCTCCAACTTTTGCAAAAGCCAGGCCAGTAAGGTACTTACCCTCTTTGAAAATAACCTATTATTAAAAGAGCTTATTCGTATACCGATTCTAGCACAAGAGCCAAAGAGCGTATTTGAAAAACAAAGCCCTTCTCTTCATCCCCTGTTGAGGAAGAGTCGCTTCTCCACGAGTGAGCATATCGAACTTCAACCTCGACTCTTCGATCTATAAGGGCGATTTGCCGGATTCGAACCGCCGGAAAAGAATCCGAGTGCGTGGCTATCCTGCTAGGGCAAGGGGCTATCCTCTTTTTTTATAGGGGATCGACTCTTTACTAAAAAGGGAAGGCACTTTCACTTTGGTCTATGCTTTTTCTCGAACTCTAGGTGGTCTGCTTTCATTCCTTTGACTATACACTAGCGCCTTATTTATTTGAATGATCAGATTGAGTCAATTCTTTTCTTTGCCAGGTCGGCAGTTGTAAGTGTCAATTGGTTCATTATGGGCGCGGCGCACGAAGCCTAGTCGTTGGATCAAATTCCACAGAAGCAGAAGCAAGTAGTTTGGCTTACATTCCACCAAGGCTAAGGTCATATGCGGGAACATTCGATGCGATAGTCGTCGATCTCAACTCCTTGTAAACAGGAAGTAGCTGCCATCGCCCCATTCCTGTAGTGACTGTACGATCTTTCATTTTAGGTGCTCATTCTCGTTTTGTTAGTGGCGTCTCAAGTCCAGCTGCTGAGTCATCCCCTTCCGCTCTATTTAGAGTCCATCCCAATCCCGAGTTCTAGTTACTTAGCTTATCCCAGATCTAATCCCACTAAAAAGGAAGCAAATACCCCTATTAGGGCGGTGTAACGGCGTCTAACCCCACTCCGCCTTCCACCAACTCGAAGTGATAGGGCTTCCATGGATCCATAGCCAGATTCTCCCGATTATATTGCTAAAGTTGGAGATGAACCTTCGAAGTCGATTTATTTGACCGATCCCACCCACTACCTTCTAAGGAATTGCTGATGATCCATTAGTGCTAGTGCCTGCTAGGAGCGAAAAGAGCTTTTCCGCTTTTCTATGGCCGTTGGTCCTGTGTTCCGATCACCTCAACTTTATAAGAAGTCAAGACCGGGGTCAATAGCCAAAGCCCAAGCCCAGTAAGGGCAGCTTACTCTATCGAACTTGCCCCTCACGTAAGAAAGTAAGCCATTGTTTTAGTTTTGTCTACAAGTCCTTCAATTCAAGGCCATTTGCCGAATCCGCTGGAGCTAATAAAGACCGACCGAAAGCACGATCCAATTATCATAGTTTAACCTATTTTTCTGGGTCTTCAAAAAGAGTATCTTTCGGTTCTTCCTGTCCTATTAGAAAGTGGTTAACCGCATTACATTCCTCTTTCCTTTTAGGGGAAGGAGCTGTTCTGGTGCTATCCCATTGGTAGTCAGGTAACCCAAGCCAGTACCAGTAGCGAGCCGAGCCCGGGAACTGATAAGCCCAATAGCAAATGTCTGTCTTCTATTCCCTCTAGCCCTGTGACTTCCCTACCCGAAGGCGAGTCCAGTAGGTCAGCTAACCAGTCTTAGGCAAGCAAGCCAATCCGAGACGGCCAAGCGAAGCGATCCATGGAGATCAAATCAGAAGTTGAGCCCAACCCACTATTGGCCTATCAAAGATAGTCTTCGTGCGGACACTAATTTGAGCATCGTCAAAGACCGAGCAGTCAGAGTCTGTTAAGCCGATCAGTCCGGGACTGACCTTCTTGGTGTAGGGATCGAATCGAGGTGCGATCACATCAATCATGATGGAAGATCTTGCTAATGCAGTTACAGGAATGGAGCGGTTCAACCATCATAATTATGATTACTGGAAGTCATGCATCAAATCTGACCTACAAGGTAAAGATTTGGGGGATGTAGTTGGTGGGAGTGAGACCAACAAACCCGGAGATAATGATGCTGCAGGGTTAGGCCGATGGAGTATCAAAGCTGGCAAGGCAATGTATGTCTTGAAGACAACAATTGAGAAAGAATTCTTAGAGCACATCCGTGAGGACCAAGTTGGGATACTTTGGAGAAATTCCTTTCCAAGACAAATGATGCCCGACTTCACTTCAGCTCTTGGAAAATGAGTTTGGATTGATCATGCAAGGCTCGATGGCAATCAGGAAGGCTTGTAACCCCTCAGGTTATTCCACTTCCCCTCGGGTGTGCGGGTAGAAAATCTGTTCCTGTTGAACCTGCTCAACTAAAGCATAAGAAATCCGCCTTGGAAGAATACATAGATTCCTATGTCCAGAAAAAAAAGGGCCTTAGTAAGTCACCTTCCAAGAATACTTCCCCAAGGTCAGAAACTTTTTATATTCATAAGTAGCCCACCACATTGAAGCATCACTTTTCTGCGAAAGGACTATCAGCTCAGGGTCCTGGAGTCAAAAGTGGACACTCTGACGGAAATCCTCCTTAGTATGGAACAACGATTCTAAATGTTCGGAATGAAGCTGTCAATCATAAACCAGAACACTACTAAGAACATTCCAAAGAACCTCCTAAAGACAAGGCCCGATAAGAAAGGCTAAACTAGATGTCATACTGGATAAGGAGTTCGCCTTGAACCGCAGTAGTACTTCGTTTCACGAAGAGCTACTACAGCACCTGCGAGACCTCATTACCAAATACTTGAATCACGGTAACCACATTGCGTTCAAACGCAGCAATCCCGAACTTTTGATCTCCACAAAATAATGTGGAGAGGGGATGATTAAAAGTTGTGCCAATCAACCAAAGGTTAGGAGAGGAGGGGGAAGTGCATTTTTTCGGTATGCCGCTCCGCGAGCAAGGAGCCCCGCGAGCAGAGCGAGAGAACGAAGTGAGCTTTGGTGATGTCGGAATTTGCACCTATTTGTATCTATTTAGTGATGAGTCCGCTAGTTTCTTTGATCCCACTCGGTGTTCCTTTTCCATTTGCTTCCAATAGTTCGACCTATCCAGAAAAGTTGTCGGCCCACGAATGTCGTTCCGATCCCTCCGGAGATGCCAGAAGTCGTTTCGATATACGATTTTATCTGGTTCCTATTTTATTTATTATCCCTGATCCGGAAGTCACCTTTTCTTCTCCTTGGGCAGTACCTCCCAACAAGATTGATCCGTTTGGATCTTGGTCCATGATGGCCTTTTTATTGATTTTGACGATTGGATCTCTCTATGAATGGAAAAGGGGTGCTTCGGATCGGGAGTAACCACTAGTGATAGGGCAAAGGGGGGAAGGACATAGGAAAGATGGATGCCTACATTCAATCAATTTCTTCGTCATGGTAGAGAAGAAAAACGGCGCAGGGACCGTACTCGAGCTTCGGATCAATGTCCTCAGAAGCAAGGAGTATGCCCGCGTGTTCTGACGAGAACACCGAAAAAACCAAATTCAGCTCTACGTAAGATAGCCAAAGTACGCTTGAGCAATCGACATGATATATTTGCTCACATTCCGGGCGAAGGTCATAATTCGCAGGAACATCCTATAGTCTTAGTCAGAGGAGGTAGAGTGAAAGATTCGCCAGGTGTGAAATCCCATTGTATTCGAGGAGTCAAGGATTTGCTGGGAATTCCGGATCGAAGAAGAGGCAGATCTCAATATGGTGCGGAAAAACCAAAATCCAAATGACCTCTGGAACGTCGTTTTTCTCGGTCAGTCGAGGGAACAACCACAACGTTACGCCCTAAAATAGAACTATACGGAGCCCTTTCCGAATGACCTATATATATCGTTGGTGTCAATTAGGAGGGCTGTGGACTTTTGTTGCTCTCCATGGTGCTTTCGGACTAATAGGTTTCATGTTACGCCAATTCGAACTTGCTCGATCTGTTCAACTGCGACCTTATAATGCAATCGCATTCTCTGGTCCAATTGCTGTTTTTGTTTCTGTATTCCTGATTTATCCACTGGGTCAATCTGGTTGGTTCTTTGCGCCCAGTTTTGGTGTAGCAGCTATATTTCGATTCATCCTCTTCTTCCAAGGGTTTCATAATTGGATGTTGAACCCATTTCATATGATGGGAGTTGCCGGAGTATTAGGTGCTGCTCTGCTATGCGCTATTCATGGTGCTACCGTAGAAAATACTTTATTCGAAGATGGTGACGGTGCAAATACATTCCGTGCTTTTAACCCAACTCAAGCCGAAGAGACTTATTCAATGGTCACTGCTAACCGCTTTTGGTCCCAAATCTTTGGGGTTGCTTTTTTCCAATAAACGTTGGTTACATTTCTTTATGTTATTTGTACCAGTAACCGGTTTATGGATGAGTGCTCTTGGGGTAGTCGGTCTGGCTTTGAACCTACGTGCCTATGACTTTGTGTCCCAAGAAATCCGCGCAGCGGAAGATCCTGAATTTGAGACTTTCTACACCAAAAATATTCTATTAAACGAAGGTATTCGTGCTTGGATGGCGGCTCAGGATCAGCCTCATGAAAACCTTATATTCCCTGAGGCCTCGTGGAAACGCTCTTTAATGGAACTTTAGCTTTAGCTGGTCATGACCAAGAAACCACCGGTTTCGCTTGGTGGGCCGGGAATGCCAGACTTATCAATTTGTCCGGTAAACTACTTGGGGCTCACGTAGCCCATGCCGGATTAATCGTATTCTGGGCCGGAGCAATGAACCTATTTGAAGTGGCTCATTTCGTACCAGAGAAACCCATGTATGAACAAGGATTGATTTTACTTCCGCACCTAGCTACTCTAGGTTGGGGGGTAGGTCCGGGAGGGGAAGTTGCCCATGAAAGATCTAAGCCTTCTTCTGGATGGGAAAAGGATCCCGGTGAACTACTTGAATCCTGTACTTGATAGAGTGAGTAAGAAGGATGGAAGACGCTTGCGTCTCTGTCCTTTGCTGGGCGCGTCACCCTCCTTAGATCTGTGGTTCAGTCTCTGGTGGGTTACATGCTTTCTACTGGGCGGGCTTCTGTGCTAAATAAGCTTGAAGGTGATTTTCGAGCTTGATTATGGGGTAAGGATGGTGTTGGAAAGAGCTGGCTGGAATTAAGTTTGTACTGGCAGAAAGAGAGGTTGACTAGGAATGAGACGCCCCCCCTGCACACGGCTTTCATGAGCAAAGATCTGGTTCGGGCTATGCAGTGTCAAGACAGTGTTTTGGCTCAAGTAGTTCGTCAGAAGGATAGGCGAGACAATCCCTCAGTTTGGAACTTTTATAAGAGACGAGACCAGGTTGGGCTTGGCGTTCGGTTTGCAAAGGTGCGGAGGTAGTACGAGGCGGGCAGTGGGCAATGGCTCAAAGATTAGAGTGCTTACAGACCCTTGGCTCACTACTACTCCTCTTCTCTTCTTAGTCATAGTGCAACTATGGTAAAGACGGAAGCCTGTGACCACACTACTTTAGTAGCAGATCTTTTGAATGAGCACAAGTAGTGGGATCTTAGTAGGATTGCAAATCTCTTTTTTGAATAAGTTCAGCAGCAGGTCAGAGCCATCCTCGAGGTGATGTTCAAGATAAACTCTACTGGAATGTAAAATGCATTTTTCTAAGCTCTCTGTCAGAGCCTTATCTTCTTTCTTAATAAGCAAAGACTAGCCAGAGTCTAATCCAGATGTGGGGATAGGGTGGAACTGGATTTGGAGGCTCAAGACCACTCCTTAGAATGTGGATATGGAAGATTGGGGAGTGCAAACAGCGGATAGAAAGATCACAATGTTTGTGTGCTTTGTCCAAGATGCAATGGTCAGGTGGAGGACTTGGCTCATCTTCTTTGCAGCTTCCCGTTCTCTCAAGAAAACTATAGGCGTGTGTTTGGGAGAGGCTGGAACTTAGTTGCAACCTATCTGAATGGTAGAAGATTCTCTCGGGTGAGGTCGATGGTGAAAGAGTTCCGGCAAGGTTTTATTGCCTATGCTAGTTGGTTGCTGTTGTATAAAAGCAGGAAGAGATTCATCTTCAATGGGGTAGAAGACAATGTTACAGAGGTTGCAAAGACTGTGGAGATGTTCTCACTTGGTGAGGATGATCAAATTTCCCATGCAGACGAGCGGTTATGGGCGAGCTGGGCTTTCAAATCAGTATATAGCCAGCCTTATGAGCCTAAGTTGGTTAAGTAGTCCCTACCGGTTGGATGAAATGAAACTTCGACTGGTCATTTGACCGATTTCACGATTAGAAAAGCACATATTCAGACTTGTTGCTGCAGGGGAAGTTTCTTTCCATGGCCATGGTGTGACTGAAGTTAAGACCCGTGGTCTCTGGGCGCTGCGCTATCTATCAATGCCAAGCTTTGGATTGAAGGCGACTCTATCTATGCTTGTCATCAATGCTCTTTTGCGGCGTAAAAGATCGGCTATGGATTGCATCTTTATGGATTCACGCCTTATGATTCAGGAACTTACTGAAGTCAAGATATCACACATTTGCAGAGAAGGCAAGCAGGGTCCAGACTGGTTGGCCAATGAGAGCCGTGAGAACCAGCCTCATTTTCTCTAACTTCCCTCAATAAATATAGTAGAGTTGAGAGAGAGATCAGTTCTACTTATATTTCTTCGGATGTAACCTCTCTGTGAGACTTTCTTAGCAAAGGACCTCGGTGTGAGGAAACTTCGACCCTTGCATGAGGTAAAGAGCTGATGAAGTTATATACTAATCGGGGGTATCTATGGTCTCGAATGATTCCGTTTAAGTCCGTCTTCTGTTTGGGACCCAAAAGGGACTCCTCACGTGCATGGAATGCGGTATGCTTGGGAAAGAAAGTCATATGCCATGGGTTGAGGTGCTCTGTTAGTAGTTTGTCTTCTCTTGATCTCATTTGTGACCCGTGGGTGAGCACTCTTCCTCTCAGTAAGTGCAAGCAACCTTTGCATGTAACGCCATTAATCTCCCATCCTTGGTTGGAGAGTTGAGCTTTAGTCGAGCAGTTTTATTTTTCAAGAACAACTGACACTTTCAGTAAGTAAACTGAGTGAGAGAGCGCAGATCCCTTTGCGAGCGAACGGAGCAAGTAATATCGACAAGCACTTCTTACAGGGCTGGTCTCAACATTTATATTCGACTGGGTTGAGGACTACATATTCTTTCCCCCTCAAACCAGGTCTTTTTTTGATTTATCTAAATACCACCTATCTGTATTGGCTGCTCGCCCTAAACGATGAACCTTTCCTGTTTTATATTTCTATTTACCTAACGGGTCGAGCGAGCTGAACTTTCTTTCCCTATCTAATCCGTTGGCTTTGGCACCTGCTCTAAAGCAAGCAAATAGGTTCTCCCCTTATAGATGGCCCCCTTCACATGCTTGCTGGATTACAGGTTGGCTTGCTAGCTAATAGGGCTTAGAGCCCAGGGAGCGGTGAAATTGTTCAATCTGAACCCTTTAAGAGAGAAGAAACCTTCAGCTAATAGGGCTTAGAGCCCAGGGAGCGGTGAAATTGTTCAATCTGAACCCTTTAAGAGAGAAGAAACCTTCGCCCACCCACCATGCTACGCGAAAGATGAACTTCAACTTCAATAAGTAACCTTTAGTAGCCCATTTCTCTCTTGAAGGGCTTTGGCCCCGGGCCACAAGTTGAATTACTTTATTTCACCCAGAAAGGAAAGGACATGTATACGGAACTTGAATGTTACCAACTCCCAAACAAACCCGTGAAGTGAAGGTTGTTGGAAAAGTCAAGGATTGTGTAGTCCAGTCCCCGGAAAAGAAAATCCTTATGTCTATTCAAGTAGTGGAAGTTCCTGGCTTGTGTTGCTTAACGCTACACATGCTATTCGAAGGAATAAGAGATGCGTCCTCATTCAACAACACCGGCCCTGCTTTGGTTTGTTCATTCCTTGAGGTAAGGTGGAATTCCCTAATATTGGTGGAAGAGCTGCAATTCATGTTGTGGCAACAACCACCTCGCAACAAGACGCATTAGATGGAGTTCAACCTAGCACTGACTTGAATCACTGAACTCGCCTCAGACTAGCTGTATTCCCCAGTCCCCAAGCAGAAGCACTCTCACTTCCACAAAGGTAAGCAAGACTCTTTCTTGATCGGACAACAGGAACTCATTTCTTGATCACCGACACCGAAAGCAGGACTAAAAAAAGCAGCAGTCAAGAACAGTTTTGGAGAACTCTCATTCGGCTTGTCGGTCGGAATAAAGCGGTAACCTTTTGACTTTGCTGAACACTTATATATTTCTATTCTCTTTCTCTGCTTGAAGTTCCAAGCCAAAGAGCTGAGTCTGGGCATCACTTCCTTAGGACTGTGAATATCCCTAGTCGTCAGAGCTTGGCTAGTTACTTCTATTAAGGTGATGGCACAGTCTTAGTTCAAACCCGGGATCACTTTCATCTAGCTAGGCTGCTTGCACAAGCTATCAATAAGACTAAACAGAAGAAAGGGGACTTCTGTAGAGGGGAGCACTAGCCTTACGAGGACAGCACGAGGGGCTAACTAAACGGATGTGCTCGGGGACAGCCCGGAAAGAATCAGTAGGCAATGATGAAGAACACAGCTTCGCAATGAATCTTCTTAGCTGGGTACGATTACCCCACTAAGAACGAGGAACACAGCTTAACAAAGAACCCCATATTTAGAGGAAAGAGATCAAAAGCAGACGCAGTGAAACCGGGTTAAAGAACGCGTATCTCCGAACTTAACTAAAAGTCAAGCAAAAGAGGTTCACTCGAGCAAGGGATTACATCGCCTAACTAGAGGAAGCCTTCAATTCCCTTAGTGTGAAATGGGTAGTTTTCAAAAAGTAGAAGAAACTGGGTTTTTTTAACCCTTAGGTCGGTTGAATGCTTATTCCATTCAGGAAACTCTTCAACCAGGTCAGATCACTTGATATTACTACCCGGAACGAAAGGCAAGGATCAAAGCTCTTCCTTGAGGCTGGCTCAGCTAGTCTTTCCAATTGCTAGACATTTATCCGATGGCTAGTGGGGAGCTGTTTCGAGTCCTCACTGATCGTAGTGAAACTACCAGCCGAAGCGGGTTGAGTGACCCTCTTATCATCATCCGAGGAAAGAACAAACCGTAATAGTAGAGTCGCTATTACTCTCAGAACCGCTATCGTCGAATCTTCCTAAGGTAGTTCATACTTGCTTACTCGTAAGGTAGTTGACTTGAGCAAGAAAACGGATGTAGCAAGAAAACGGATGCGCTACCGCGCAACGGCTTTCGCGCTAGGCGCTCACTCCGTTGCCTGGTCTACCGCACCATGAAAACCAATATCGCGCTAGCGCTCACTCCGTCGTTAGGGTAAACGGATGAGCGCGCTAGCGCTAAAGCCTTGCTTGGTTAGGGAAATTGGGTTGATGCCCAAAAACACGGGGTTTCATGAAATTGACCACTTGACGTGACGCCGTTCACTCGTCAACTCTTGTTTTAGCTCAAAAACACGGGGTTTCATGAACTTGACAACAAATCGACATGGAACCCACTCGTAAACTCGAGGTCTACCCCAAAAACACGGGGTTTCATGAAATGTTCACGTAAACAACTCATCGTTCACTCGTAAACTCGTGAAATAGCTAAAAAACACGGGTTTGATACAAAAAACAACTCTCACATATAACAACTCTTACTTAACGTGAACTAACCAGAAGACGTAAACGACACGTTACGTGGTTCACTCAACACCTCGACACTTGACTCAAGAGAAAGCTCAAAAGCCCATTCACTACGTTCACTGACAACACCACGAGGTATAACTCAAAACCACCAGACGGTCGAGCGACTTCGTGCCCCTTCTTGGTACCATTAGGATATCGGTTTCACGCGGTTGTACGATGTCTAAAAGGATGGCATTCTGCCTTAACCACACAAATCAGCAAGTCAACCACCATCGATGCCGTTCACTCTGTTCACTCGTTCCAGCTACTCTTCTCAAGGCACACACGGGCATCTCTGTCCTTACCCGGCACGAGTAAGCAAGTATTTACTACCTTTGATTACGTGGTCAAGACCCGGTACTACGGGTATGAGATGTGGCAGAAAATACCAAGAAATGGGTGTAGAATCAACTCGCAGAAATGCCCGGTCAAAGAAGGGCTTGCTAGAACTCTGAAGAAAGGCTTAAAGCAGAGCTTTCTCACTGACTCAGGAAAGGCTCAATCATCAGAAATGGTTCGAGGAGAGCTTCAATCGAAAAAAGCCTACTTATTCTACTTCTACTCGAAAACCTTATTAGGCAGTAGTGGCAAGCAAGAGCTAATGTTATCCACTGACTGTATTCACTAGTCTCCTTCTCTGGTGAGAATGGAGATGTATAAAGTGACTTAAGACCCTCCCCTTACCTTACAAGTAAGCAAGTAAACTACCAGCAAGAAAACTCCTGCAGCGCTAGCGCGCTCATCCCTTGCTTGGTCCTTACGACACAGACTTCTTAGAAGATTGGCAAGGGGCCTCTTGGGAATCGAACCTCTCAAGAGATTCTTTTTTTTATACGATGTCTACATGCAAGCAAGATGGGTGTGGGTTATCCACATCAAAGAAAAGATAGAAAAGAAGGATGGATAGTGCGTGCAAGCCCCTGTCTTCAGTCTCATTTTTTTTAGGGAGTTTGGGCTTCTTGTATGTGAGAAAAGCAAGAGAGAAAAGAGACTGTCTTTGGATGAGTCTAGATCTGGCTTCTTGTCTGTGCTAGCTAACCCAATATCGGAAGCTTTGTAGCTCCCTGTGTACTCGACTATTCACTCCATGTTGACTTTTAAGCATTCCAGTTTACCTCGCTGCTCTCCATCCTTTCTTTGTATGGATTCACTTACTGGCCTTCTTGTCGAGTCTTGAAGGAGGATGAGTGGTATAGTGATCCTATGGCTCAATCATGGTTTAGCCGGCCCAATGGTGCATACTCCCCTTCCATGTCAACCGGAAGCAAGGGTCTCTTGATCCTATCTTGTCATCACGTGAAGCGCAAACTCCTCCTAATCCGCTTCTGATCGATGATGAGAGCCTTTATCTTCTGTGTCTCTACTTGTTGACGGCCAAGAACTCAAGTGAGATTGAGCTGCTTCGGAAAGCGGTATCCATCTGAATGAGACTGACGCAACCTAGGGTGACAAAGATAGATAGGGTGAATGCTTAGAGTAAGATCAAGCAAGAGTTTGAAAGGGGGCATTCTTCTTAGAGAAGGGAGCCCTTTGTCAAGCGATTGGAGTGACCACAGAAGCGGAACGAGTTTCACGGAACAGAAAAGGGAAGAAGGCTTTAAGTTAGGGTTGCAGTGGATCTCTGAAAGAAGAATAGAGAAAGGCTCAATCGGAAAAACAAAACAGACAGTAGAAACTGTGGGCATGATAATCAAACGTTCATTGCAGTGAATGGTTCTGAGGCAACCACGGGACCCGGAGACTCCTTCCTTCCCTCCTCCTATATACGCGATAGAGAGGGAGAAGCCCTCTTCATATCCCAAAGTGCTTCAATCTCAACCGGCCTATTCTAGTCCCTGGAAGCGGCTTGCTGTGCTATTAGCCATTCTCCCCCTTTCCCGCTGGCCCATAGCGGACTCTCGAGAAGAGAAATATAACTGCTAGTTTCGGCTATCTTTCCTGTTCAAATAAAGCAAGTGGACCAACTCGAACGTAGCTTGCTTTCCGGGTGTCGGTATAGGTAGGTCATAGAAAGAAAAAAGTGCTTTTCGGTGAGCGTTATTAGCTTCCGGCTCATTCGTATGCTCATCCTATTCATGTCACCATAACCTGTAAAAAACCATCATTTCAAACCATCCTGTTACAGGGAATCTTTGGATATCAGTTCGAAGGGAGCGCCGAAGACCGAAAGTGAACTAGCCCTACTCGTGTACAGAGATGGCACCCTCCCACTCACTGGACAAAACACCTCAATGGTATTGAAGGCGAACCCACCTTTAGTCGATGTTCCACGTTCTCCTGCCTATAAGGTAGTTTTGACTTTCGCAAGAAAACGGATGTAGCAAGAAAACGGATGCGCTACCGCGCAACGACTTTCACGCTAGGCGCTCACTCCGTTGCTTGGTCTACCGCACCATGAAAACCAATATCGCGCTAGCGCTCACTCCGTCGTTAGGGTAAGGGTGAAAACGCCTGCACGCCATACCTATACCCATACAGTGTATGGCAGGTAGGCGGTGGACTCTTTGTTTGATTAGGGAAGGGAAGTAAGGGGCCTAAGCACGGCATCCACCGTACACTTGAGTGGCAAGAAAGCGAGACCGTACCCGTTTTTCCAGGCCTGTTCGGACATACGGTTCCCGCGGAAGATCAAGTTGGTGAGCCGTATGATGGGAAACCTTCCCGCACGGTTCGGAGAGCACTGAAGATGAATGAGAGGTTCACCACCACATCATTGCAAGGGGAGCTTGCTCGATCCGCGGATTGGTCCGACTCGTAATTCACTTCTGACTCCGTGTTCGATAGCCCGACCGTAGTGATGTTAATTGTGGTTACATCCATTAGTAGCTTGGTCCATCTTTATTCAATTTCATATATGTCTGAGGATCCGCATCACCCTCGATTTATGTGTTATTTATCCATTCCTACTTTTTTTATGCCAATGTTGGTGACTGGAGATAACTCTCTTCAATTATTCCTGGGATGGGAGGGAGTAGGTCTTGCTTCATATTTGTTAATTCATTTCTGGTTCATACGACTTCAGGCAGATAAAGCAGCTACAAAAGCTATGCCTGTCAATCGAGTAGGTGATTTTGGATTAGCTCCTGGGATTTCGGGTCGTTTTACCCTCTTTCAAACAGTAGACTTTGAAACCATTTTTGCTCGTGCGTTTGCCCCCAGAAATTCATGGATTTCTCGCAATATGAGATTTCATGCCATAACTCTGATTTGTATTTTACTTCTTATTGGTGCTGCTGGGAAATCTGCACAGATAGGATCGCATACTCGGTCACCCGATGCAATGGAGGGTCCCACTCCAGTATCTGCTTCGATTCATGCAGCTACTATGGTCACAGCTTGCGTTTTCATGATAGCAAGGTGCTCCCCTTTATTTGAATACCCACCTACGGCTTTGATTGTTATTACTTCTGCAGGAGCTATGACGTCATTCCTTGCGGCAACCATTGGAATATTACAGAACGATCTAAAGAGGGTCATAGCTTATTCAACTTGCAGTCAATTAGGCTATATGATCTTTGCTTGTGGCATTTCTAACTATTCGGTTAGCGTCTTTCACTTAATGAATCACGCTTTTTTCAAAGCATTACTCTTCCTGAGTGCAGGTTCGGTGATTCATGCCATGTCGGATGAGCAAGATATGCGGAAGAGGGGGGCTTGCCTCCTCATTTCCTTTAACCTATGCCATGATGATCATGGGCAGCTTATCTCTTATTGGATTTCCTTTTCCAACTGGATTTTATTCCAAAGATGTGATCTTAGAGCTCGCTTACACTAAGTATACCATCAGTGGGAACTTTGCTTTCTGGTTGGGAAGTGTCTCTGTCCTTTTCACTTCTTATTACTCTTTTCGTTTACTATTTCTAACATTTCAAGTACCAACAAATTCATTCGGGCGAGACAGATTATGATGTCATGATGCGCCCATTCCTATGGCCATTCCTTCAATACTTCTGGCTCTCGGGAGTCTCTTTGTAGGATACTTGGCCAAAGTGTGACCCGTTAGCCCATAAGTCAGTACTATGACGAAGCGGCTGTTGCTCACCCGACACGATCATACGAGGTCACAATTCACCCAACACGATCATCCGGGGTGAACAAGAATTGGGGATCGGATGCGGGCGAAATTCCCGCCAATGGCTGAGATGTTCAGTCGACTCCCCCCCCCCTTAGTGGGGTCCGGACCCCTACGAGTGAGCAGAAAAGGGAGGAGGAAAGAGGCCCTGGTGAACCGTCATAATAATAATAAGTGAACAAGTGTAAGCTTCGCTGCCCGACAGTATGGAGTACTGTACTGACCACACCGAGGGACAGGCCCTGAAGCGAAGGACAGGAACGAGCGGAATCAATGTGTTCCAATTTCTGGCCTTGCACCGACCATCCAACGGACCATGGACTAAATGGCCACTGCCTGAAAGGACTATGTCCAGGGGACCGCCGCCCCCCACAAGGTACATCTCGCGCCTATGGGCCGCTATAACTATCCAAGAAGACACTCGAAACTGGAAGGATAAAGAAACCTACCCGGTAGACTGCCGAGCTACAAGTCCTACGACACAGGAGCGGGATTTTCTAAAAAGCCAAGGTCGTGGGTGGCCAAGAGGGCCCACTTGGAGACTTGGGATCTCAGCAGGAAATGCGAAGGTTGCTTAAAGCCGGTATTCATGTAATTTCGATAGACGAAAGAGAATCAACAAGTTTCGCAATTGTCACTTCTGAGTTGGCTCAACATAACATAGGGAATACCAAAACCCTGGGAACCGGGGCCTGGCCATCCCATCCCGGTCGACGTTCTAGCGTTGTTTGTCCGTCGACAGCTGAATGTTTCGACCTGGTTCGATTCATGGTCGCATCTGCAAACGTTTTCCTGGGGGGCCGACGCCCCCCCCCCAGTCCAGGCATTTCTCTATATCACTTTCGAATAAAGGATGCCACAGTACTTACCTTATCCTTGGTGAGTCGAAGTGGGGTTCCGTCCTCCCTTGCCTTGCGACGTAGGTATTCCGTTTCTTGTTTCCGTCGTGCGGCATCCGACGTTTGGTTTCCCTTTCTCAGCTTCCTGCTCGAGCTACTCGGCTAACTCTGGTGCTTTCGAAGAAAACCTTTCTTTGATTGAAAAGAGAAAGAAAGACCTTGCTTGATCCATTGAATGATCAAACCATTTCTCTTTGAATACAATAGGGGATTTTGAGGACCAGCGAGAGCCATCGCAAATCTAACGAAGAAATTCTAGAGTCAACGTATGCGGTGGCTCCTAAACGAACTTCTCTCCTACATCTGATCGCAACCAGCCAAAAAAACGTGAGCGCCTCGCGTGATACGGCTTTTTGTTTGGCCTACTCTTGCTTCTTTCTTGTCTTTTTGATTTTGGAAAAGAAGATTGATATCGCTTGCTCTTGAAGCTCAACGTCAACTGCTACCGCTCGGGCACCCGGGAATCCTCTCGCTCTGCTCCCTTTACCAACCATTTTGAATACTTTACATAAAATAAGCAAAAAAAAAGTAAAGTCTTCTTCTAATATCCCGCGAACTTCTGCTTTAGGATGCATACGTGGATTCCTGCCCCATTGTCAACCATTCTTCGTCTAATCCTGCAGTCTCCTACGTAGGCGATAATGTAGACTGCATCCAGTTGCGGGTGTCTCCCGCAGGATTCGTGCTTATCTAAGAAGGGTATAGAACGGCGTGTTTTTTTGGGGGGTCTGAAGAAGTTCTAAGATGGAAATCTGGGCGTTACAAATGTGTGCTTCTAAGTCATAGGGAGGGATCTGGCGATATCCTGCTGCGGTCATATTGTGAGTGGCGTTTGGCGAAGGCCCCTACAGCTTGTTCCGGTGTTTCATAGGTAGATCTAGGGTTCCTTACTACCTGTCCTGATCTTCCCAATCATTTTCGCAGGAGATCCGGCTTTGATCAGATCGTTTTTCTTTCTTATCCTTCGATCACAAATTCATTCTATTCCTAGAAAATAGGAGGCGATGGAATCCTATTTATGTATCTGTTTTTAGGTTGGTATAACAAAGAAAGAAAGTGCCAAGAAACAACACATACCCTTCACTGTTGTAAGGTTCGGGATGGGAGACGGAACTTTACTTCACTGAACCGGCACTACGATTTGTTTGTTGGCTCCTACCACTCGTCCCTCGTTCATCTTTCGATAGATTGTCCTTCATCCCTGGATGACTAAGGCCAGTAGCGGCAATAGCAACTTTCACAGTATCATCTCCAACCGATACTTCAACGAAAGCCGAGGTTTGCTAATGCGCATTCTAGAAAGGTTCTTTAATTCTCCACACTCTCAATCTCTAACTCAGAAAGAAGAAAGGAAGGAAGGCGCTCGCTACGCCCTAGTCGCTTTGGTCATTCTTTATCTGAAGAGATAGGTGGTCGAGAAAGAGAGATGACTGACTTCCTCAGGACCCACAGAGAGAGAGGCTTTCCGGGCTACTATAAACGGACTAAAATAAGATCCAATATCAGGTCCAGAACAGAAGTTCCATAATCGAGATCTTGGCATCCGGATTTTCTTCCGGAGGAGTAGATAGAGTAGGCTTCTTCCGCTTAGCGAGTGAGACCAAAGCGTTCACCTAGGCTTGTTCGTGTTGCATAACTTTAACTTAGAAATCTTTTACATATCTTCTCCTTTCGAAAGACCTCCAGTACGGATCGCAGATGTTGCACGTGTTCGGACCACGTCTTGCTGTAGACAGGGATATAATCTGACTACACAACCACGAAATCATAAAGAAAGGCGATGTAATCGTCTAGCCCTCTCCTTTATAGGAGAATGCCACCTATCCCTCTTGATCGACAACTACGGGAGAAACCCATTTTCTTTGAAAGAAAAGCTTTTCATTTCTTTTTCTAGTAACCTTCTTGACAGGAAATTTGCTCTTCATTAGTCCAGCAGCCTCCATGGATCCTAGCTTTCATTCGCCGCCTGATTCATCAATGAGCTTCCTCGCTATGACCACCTCCTGTAAGAGGCCTAGACTTTGTTACCCGGCAGCCAGGGCGCATAGGAGGTTCGATAAAATGATGTGTATAACCTCTCATACTTATAGGTTATGTGCCGCTCAGCTATTTCATAACGTAGTTTATAGCATATTGTAAAGACGTCTGCAAAGTTTCCCTCTAAGGAATTGTTAGATCAAGCATTCGGTAGCAGTTAGGCAATCGGTTAATCGATAGATCTCCAGCCCTTTCTAACTGTACTACTTGCTGTTAGCATTCCTTGAGTTCAGGATTCGCTCTCAATGGCTTTCTTTCATCGTAGAAGGAGTTACTTGGCTTTCCTGGCAGAGTGCATACTTCCTTTCTTTCGCCTCTTGACATGCGCTACTGCTCGATGCAATTCATCTCGCTTTTGGATTAGGTGATTGTTTAAACAGCAGCGAATGGTTGGAGGATTCTTATTGATTCGGCTGCGGAGGATATTGACCCATGTTTTGTTCCGTCTGCGCCAAGCGGCCCCGGCAAGCCGGGGAAGGTTCCCGCTTGGGTTCTTGATGTGGCACGGGCCCTATCTTCAGCTATCGCGCGGGATCGTGTCTTCCTTTTGTTTGCGATTTACTGAAAGGTGCCATTAGTGCGATTCCTGAACAGGTTCGTTACTTGGCATGAAATGAACTAGCTGATCGAGTTGGTATAAATCCGTACCTTAACCGGGAAGCTTTCGCCAAAGTAGTGCTATAGGTCTTAGCCAAATGAACGAAAGCGATGACGACATTTTCTTTTTAGCAGGAATTGATCCCAGTATAAGGTGCTTGTCCAGTGGGTTTGTCTGTCGGTACTCGCATGATCGGGTCGTTCTCCTCTCCGCGGTGACAATGGCAGGTTTATGGGGCAGGCATTGGGATAGGAGTAGAGTCCAGCAAGATTGAGCCCCAAAAAAGAGTTTTCTATTCAAATCCCTACTCAACGAATCTCATGGAAACGCCTTAAGGAGAATCCGAAACTGGTTGCTAGCGGAAGTAGCGCGCCAAAGAGCAAAGCGGAGCATTCACAAAGAAATGGTGTAAGCGGAAGGGAAGCGCAACGGTTAGCGACTGCCCGAGGAGTGATACCTCTCTTCTTTTCCTTTTAGAAAGGAGACAATAAGCCCGTCACATTGACCGCTTTTGGCAGCTGTTAGGCAAGTGATACCGTGCGCAAGTCCGGACCTATGACGGTGCGTTAAGGCGAGTTGATGAGCTAATACGGCTGGCTTACTTTTTTTTATATGGGGGCATGGGGCTAGCCACAAAGGAAGAGGCTCAAATTAAGATATATACCGTCTTTCAGCTGACTTTTCCAAACCATGCTTCGCAATCAAGCTAGAAAAAGACTAAGCAAGTGCTGTCCTAATGAAATGGCTGATAGTAGAGTAGAACATTCATTCCTTACCGCCGCTGCCTGCTTAAGACTAAAAGCTAGTAGTGAGACTTCTATTCTGCCGCCTGCGCTTTCGCTTCAGTCTGAAGTAACTAGACTAACCGTTGATGCTTACCTATCAATGGAAGGAAACCTCCAGCTTCCGTGCCCTCTAGATCGAACTCACTTATCGAGCGTCACTGGTTTCTCGATCTCTATCGAACTCACTTGCGTGCTTCACTAGCTTATTTGAAAAAAGCAGGCACCTTGTTGCAGCCAGCCGACAAGGACGACCACAATTAGCGGATGGGGCTTTGGCTATACAGGTTTCATCGCCGATTCCGTGTGGTAACAGCTTGTGGACAAAAGGAACCATCGAATAACTAACTATACGCTTACCTTTGTGAAACGCGCAATCGATGTTCTTCCTTTTGGGCGAGTAGACTGATCGACCAACCATTGTTGAACCAAACAAAGCAAGGGCACTGACTTTACGAAACCAAGGGCGTTGACTAGTGCCCATGTGTGTGCTTGCATAGCTGCTCTGACTCTTTACCTCCTCAACTATGATAAAGGAAAAAAGTCATTTATAATGGAGGAGTTCCACGGATGGATGGGAATTCCAACAACTCGCGCTGAAGAGATGGATATTGGCTCTTTTTCGCTAGCAGGGATAGACGCTCTTGTCTTTTAGTAGCTAGCTCTGCTTTCCTCAGCCTCTACTCTCCCTTGCTTAGTCCTATATTTGCTTCTTGGCCGCATGTGTATGACAAATAGTTGTGTTGCATTGGTCTTCAATTAGTTAATGGCTTAGTTGTTCGCTTTAGCCAGTGAAGGCTCCCATAGTCCTTCCTATTTACAGGCTAGAAGGACTTTTGTAAGTCCGAAAGATTTTAAGGCTGTGAGAGAAAGAGAACCATCCCCTATGGCACGTCTGAGGATGTTTAGATGTGTTGGGTTCCTGACTCTGCGAGGATGTCATCGACGTAGTCTTCCATGATGTAATGTAAAGTTTCATTCATTCTTTCCAACAAGCAAGGGATGAGCGCGACTGAATATAGCAGGCTCAAGCAGTGGATTAGCTGCATAGGCCTAAAAGAAAGCATTTTATTTTTAGATACTTGTTAGAGGCCCGACCAAGAGCGCGAAAAAGCTTTATTTGAAATTAGAGTAAGCTAAGACATTCCTTTTCTTGCTTTCGACAAGACCTCCCTCCTTTCCGACAGGAGAAAGAAGATTACGCCAATGCCAATTGCCAATGTTATAGCGATTACGACTAAGAAGGGCAGGAGATGAATTAAAGAATCGTACTGCAACTGCTGAAGAGAGATAAGAGCTAAAGCTAAGACGGGCGGGAGACCCAGACTTTCATACTTCAATACCCTATGTGCCCACCAGTACTGAAGACAAAGAAAATATTGATTTTAAGTGGAATGAATTTCTCGATATCTCATTCCAATCTCAGGGATTCGATTCGCGCATAACTCGCACTGCTTTCAAGAGCTAGCTTTCACACTCCTTCTCTATATAAGATCCATAGCTTGAACAAGACAGCTGCACCGGGATACTCAGAAAGAAATAAAGCGCATCCACAACTGCCGCAGAAAGAAGAGGAGCATCTATACTATCTTCCGAAATAGCTACATCAAGAACAAGAGCTGGTACCGCATGTGCGGCGACAGGCAGGAGATATCTAATATTTCTATTTAGAATGATTATATTCAAATATTTGAAAGAACAATAGCAAGGGGATTCGCCAACTGGATAGGACCATTTCTTCCAGATGAAAGAAGAGCCGATGGAAGAAGAGAGCTAAGAAGGCCGAGAATCCTTAAGCAAGGGCGGGGGCAAGGAGATCACATCTGTCTAACAGACGGGGTAAAGAAGCAAAGAATCTATTCGCGTTGACCGGGAAGTGGCATATAATATAGGAAATGAAAGCGACGTGTGTAGCTGACCAATTGCAAGGGCTGAGCTAAGGCTAAGCCAATGGCAGGAGACCAGACCTAGCTAGCACCTGGCTTTCCTGCACCTTGCTCCTACGCCTCCGGATCCTCCGACTTCTTGTGCCTACGCTACAGCTCATGCCAAAAAGCACATACTGAGGCCAAGGAAGGGACCAAGCACTAAGAGCTCCACCTACTTACTGCTTGGGCCGACACCGCTCCTGCACTTGCAAGAGGAACAGAGCCTAGCAAGAAAACGGATGCAAAAGAGGAAAGGAGTAAATCAGATTCGTCAGACAAGACTACCAAGGTCTGTGGTGAATCTGCCAGATCTGCCTCACGCCCGACAAATGTTGTATAATAGAGCATCTGACTACTTCATGATCAACCAACTGCAACACTGCAGGAGTGGATTCAGGTGCCGTACCATATCTCGACCTAGCCGCATGAGTTGGAACCACATAAGCTTCTGGCAAAGAGCATTTCCTTTCCGAGTACGCTAATCTGGAAGTGAAAGTTTCCCAATTCGATTGAGTCTTTTGTGATGGCCCAGCCTGGCGGTGTGGTGGACCAACCATTCTTCTTAATGAAGTTCAGGATCTGCCTTCTCCAACCTAAAAGAGATGGCTCCTGCAGAACAAGGCTCTTTCTTAGTTCCAACCACCTGGGATGCCTTATTAGCGTCATTTAATTTAGGTCCTTCTCTACCACCATTTCTCTTGGATATCCCCAATCTGTAAGGTCTCTTTCCGCTGCCTATTCGAGGCAACCAGCTCCATCTCCATGGTCAGTCACCGCACCTCTTTCTCTTGCTCTTCCTAGCTGATCGAACAGATCCGCAATGAGAGGGATGGGGTACTTGTTATTGATCCTTACCTTGTTGAGGGCTCTATCGTCGATGCAAAGTCGAAGACTCCCATCGTGCTTCTTTTGAAACAGCACCATATAGGGCCTTTGATGGCTCGGCATCCAGCAACTCCTCAGTTCTTCTTGCTCCGGTGGGGCCATCCTGTAAGGTGCCATTGCCGGTGGCTTAGCCTCAGGTTCCAGCTCAATGCGATGATCCTAGGTGGCATAACATCTTTGAACTCGTCAAGGACTTCTGCTATTCTTGCTTTATAGTAATCGCGTCCTTCTCTTTGAAACCCTGTAACAAGTCAGCAAGTCAACTACCTCGCTCGAGTGTAAACAACTACTAAAATTGATGAACTACAATCTCAACGTCTGATGCGATCAGTAGTACAAGAAGGATCTAGCACCTTTTGATCCCTGTCTTTTTAGAGTCAGGTAGCTCATACTACTGAGGGACCCTTCGGGATACGTTCCTTCGCGAAGGGGCCTCCGCTCTCTCACTCACTCAAGGGTTTCTTCACAGAAAGGCAACGCCGGTGAGGTTTGAAGAAAGCCTTCCAAGCATAACTTCTCTCTCATATGCTTGACAGAGCTACGCTCACTGATAGTATACCATACTCAACGAGTCTTCTTGACTTACAGACATGACGTCTCGAATGCGCCGTACTCATCTTAACTCGTGAGACTCACTTCACTTTGCGGCCCTGTCAAAATAGCTTAAAGTACCGTTTCGCTCGTGCCGGGGACCCGAGCTTCACTAAGTTTACAATTCAGAAAGTCTGTGTTCAATAGTACAAGGTTTCTTACTTGCTTGCAGAAGTCACTCTTTTCATCGAACACCCGGTCCTGTAAAAAAGAGCTTTAAGTTCCGCTCGCGAAGGCTCCTTCGCTCTCTCACGTTGAAAAAGAAAACAAGCTTAGGGGAGCCCTCAAGCGCCGAGGGCTTATGCCACCTTGGTCCGGAATTGAATGACAGAAGAGAGGGAATGAGAGAAGCATTGGGATCCCGGATCAGAGTGAGCCCTCGCCGTGATACTGGTTTTCACTTTTTGATCCTGGTTTTATGGTCCACCTGTTGAAGGCTTGAACGCAACGCTTGGATAACTTGGCTTGTGGAAACCTATGTTTACTCAAAAGCATAGAATGGATTCCGCTCTTTGCCATACATCTGCAGGAACTCACTTGACATAGCTCTGGAGCGCTCATGGTATCACTCCCGTTGACTGGGTCTATCCCTCTGTCTAAGACCTCATGGTGATGAAGAAAGAAAAGCATCTCTTTCATCGAATCCTGATTCCCGTTTGAAAGATGATCTGAGGTGAAGGGCCCATCTGAGCAAGAAGCCGATCCAGTGCAAGTTCCACTGTACGCTAGACAGAATGAGTGGGCAAGAAGGCTTAAATGAACAATCACGGACAGACATTACATGATCGAGTGGTCCATCATCTGAGGGCAAGATCCCCATATCCCCTTTCTTTGACCCGATTTAAGGTCTCCCTTCTCTTCGTTCTTTGGCTTTTTTCAGTCATTCTGTGATCGAATGGTCATCTTAAGCGTGAATTTGCTGACAGGCCTTTGCCCTTCTCTTTGGCAAAGTGGACACGGATCTTGGTACGCAGGATGATAAGGGGGCCTTTACCGCTTCCTCATTTCCAAGGTCAAAATCATTAGCATGGGATGAGCCGAATGCAGAGTACCTCCTTGAACCACAATGTATGACTTGCTCGGATTTCCCTTCCCTCTCTGTTATTTGGCTCCCTGCTAAAGGTCTCTCGAAAGTCGGGATGCTCAGATTGTGACCGCTAACTACTCTTTTCTTTGGGCTTGGCAAATAGTTCCTATCGAAGGAAATTTGGCATCTACCGATCACCGAATCAATGTGACCAACTTTAGAGATCGTCCCCTTTTGGGTAATCCGGAGAATTCGAAGAAGAATGAAGAAAGTTTGACGAAACCCCATAATTTAGATTCAAACTGGATTCCCCACTCTAAGGGAAGTGAGCCAAGGAAAGGCAGTGAAGGTTCGACTCCGGGGTGAAAGCCCTGGGTTGCGTAGAGAAAGGATAATGGAATTCAAAAAGACGACATTTGGGAGTTGGACTCTAGTTCCCGATATTGAACCCCTCCTTTCACTTGTGCATAAACTAACTGCCCTGTCGGACTCTACCTGTCTGACCTCTATTCGCCTCCTCTCGCGATCTCTTGTACGCGGATCCTGCCCTACTAAAGGAATCCTTTTTTCACTGACGAGCTCTTCCTTTTCGAAGGCTTAGCCAAACCGAAAGTAGCCAGAGCTTATCTTAGAACCTTGCTCGCCGGAAACCACTTTCTTCCACTAAGGCTCGAGACGGACGAGAGCTTTCTACTTCCAAAGTGAGAGTTCCCATGAGCTTCTTCACTTTTTCTGATAGATAGGAGACTTATCCTAAACCGAAAGAGAAAGAGGATAAAGCTACACTCGAACCAAGAGATCAGAGTTCGCTAAAAGAGCGAAAGCCATAGAAGCAGAGGGAAGATGCGAAGGAATAGATAGCTTTAACTGAAGAAGATAATGAGGCTTTCTTAAACGCCCGGGTTTTTTTTCCCGAAAAAACGCAAGCTAACAGTAGTATGAGTTTCCGCGCGAAGGATTCAATCCAGCTATAGCTCCCATGAGAGGGCTGACCTCCAACTCTTAGCGTCTTTCACACTCACTCTCTAAGCATTCGATGTTGTCACCTTAAGGCGTCAACTGTCTAGCCTTTGCTTTCTTGTCGTGCAATGCGGTCTTCTCAGCTCCTGATCGAGCTTGTGTAAGGTAGATGTTGCCTGGTACTAGGCCCCCCACTTGAGGCTCCCTCTTTAGAGTAAATAAACACTTCTTGTCGGCCCCCCACTTGAGTATCCCTCTTTAGGGAATAAACACTTCTATCAACCTATAAAGACCTGGAACGGTAGATCAAAGCCCAGCTCGTACAGACTTATTCCAAGTACTCCCAAAGGCTTCCCACTTGAGTCTCCTTCTTTAGGGAAATAAAAAACGTATTGAAACTCATACAGACCAAAATATATGACTAGGCAATTCAAATATGACCAAAGCACAGACTTCTTTAATGTTCTGGATGCTCATACAGACTTCTTCAAGTACTCCCTCCACACTACAAATCCCTAATAGGATGTACTTTAGGGTAGCAATCAGAGACTAGTTCTTTGATTGGTCATCTAGCATCTCTATGCTCACGTAAAAATCAAATCCATCTGTAATAGCTTTCTACAATAAGATGTAGCCTAAACACCTATCTAATTTTGATAGAAAGAGTGAATTGAATTCAGGGTAAGGGTAACGTGAGGTATGCATATTTAAAGTTTGAAATATGCCATAGAGATATAGAAATAGGTAACCTGATACCTCAGGCTAAATAGGGACAACGAGAAAGCTTCCTGAGCCTGTTAAGTAGGGAAAACACATTTGGTAGACCAACTCAAAAGAAAAAAAAAACACTATTATGATGAATTTGTTCTCTAGGAATACGCCAGGCATGGCTCAAAACATGCATTTGAATATCCTGTTAGGTCTATGACAGTGGATCCGGACCGCGAAGTGAACAGAAAAACCAGTGAGCGAAGCGAACGAGACACCGCTCCTGCACTTGCAAGAGGAACAGAGCCTGAGCTAATACAAGGCAATAGCAGATGAAGTTGACGTCTAAAAGGGAAATTGAAAGCATTTTCAGGCTGGCAACTAGTTACAAAGACCCAGAGGACCAAGGAAAGTCTAGTTTTTGACTAATAATAAAATAAACATGGCTTCTTCTGCGGGGCTGCCTTTAAGCAACCAAAAGAGACCTTCAATTAGCAAGAATGCGACCCGCCCAGATTTCTACTTACAAGTTGGGAGATTCCATTCACGAAGTATTCGATAAAGAGAATGCGAGTGAGAAGGACTTGGACAAGACAACAGATGACACACTAATTGCACCTCCTGGTGCTAAGAACTCGAGTGCCGACTGCTGCTACAGTGTTTTAAAAGAACGTTATCGCTATTGTAGATTTACAAATTGACGGAATGGTGCTTTGTTCACACCCATTTTACCGCTGCTTTACACGTCCCTGGATAGGCACATTTTACCGGAAAGAGATAGACGGGCAGAAGATCAATGAAAAAAGACTAGCTAGCGTGAGCGGGAGGAGTCTACGACAACCAATACTTATTCAATGAAATTGCCAATTGCAGCAGACTTGGACTGAGCAATTGAAGTGAATACCTCAGGTCTAGGGGCCCAATCATACTAAAAAGAAGAGTTTGATTTTGATTCTGGCTCAGAACCGAACCTGGTTCACCTTTCGTCTTACGTATGTTAGTGTGTTGTTTCCTGCTCTTCAAGTTAGAGAAGGACTTACACCATCCGGGGACGGGAAGCCTCTGAACCGCTACGTCCCTTTCTAACAGTTGATTCAATAGCTGTCCTTCGCCTATTCTTCCACCGCTTCTACAGTTGTGATTGCGCTTTTTCTAATAGAAATAGAACCAGGGGCCTATCGCTTTGATCTTTATCTTCCTGTAGCTGATGCTAGGCGCTCTCAAGAGCCCTTCGTCAGTCATATGAATGTGCATCTCCTTCTCTGTGCCTAGTGTCAGTTTAAGCCGGATAAGCATGAAGTTACCTTTCCACTATTTGTCCACTTCTCTTCCTCAACGGGGAATTCGATGCCTATTCTTCTACTATTGATCCTTCCGGCACCTCGTCTAAAAAGGCTCGAGAAGGCCTATCTTTAAGCTAAAAAAGAAGAGTTCCAGTGGTCTAAGCCCCCAACCCTTTAGATCCAGTACACGTACGGTTAGGTTAAACCTTCCCTGCCACTCGGTCAAGTTCGTTCCAGACGAACTCCGATCACGTACTTTCACTCGACCGGCACCCATATTCTCCCTTCGACCGAGCTTACCGTCCCCCAATCTGCCTAAACCAGTCGTTTTCGGAACACTAAGTCAATCTCGACTTTTGAATCGAAACCATAAAACTCAAGTGATCCTACGTCGGCCTGCAAATGAGCCTGCAAGCTAACTCCTTTCCCCAGCTGACCGGCTCAATTACATTCGGTTGGTAGGATTGAATAGCCTGTGTCACACCATCACAGTAAGGGCGAGACATTCCCCAGCTCTCGAGGCAAGGTAGGAATGTTGGCTGAACGTAGACTAGTCTGTTCAGGCACGCTTCACACAAAGCCAATCGGGAAATTCATTTCGTTACACGGAACAAAACATCAAACTCGGTTCAAGGAACAACACCCTTGCTACACCCGAGCAAACCACCCTTTGAAAGAACATCTAAGTTTGCATTGGGAGCCCCCATCTCTTAACGAAAAACGCTCTCATAGGCTTTTGTCGCCCTTATTGAGTAAGTAGAACGACGTCCCTGGTCCCGCGGACCCTTCTTTAGGGATCACTTTTTAGAGCATTTATTCCGCCAGACTCTTTCAAGTCAGCAAGTCAAGACTACCAGACTCTTTCAAGGGAGGAGTAGTGAATATTTACTCAAGTCAAGGCTAGAAGTGCTAATGTCGTCAGCTATATGAGAAACATCTTATCTCATATAGCTGGCATTTCTCATTTTCTCAATTTCCCTTGGCGCTACATGTCGATTTGCGGTTCCATCTTATCTCATATAGCTGGCATTTCTCATTTTCTCAATTTCCCTAGGTTAAGGAATGAGATTTGAAAGAAAGTGCATTCTCATATAGCTGGCATTTCTCATTTTCTCAATTGACTGTCTTATAAAAGAGATTGGAACTCCCAAAATCAAAAGAAACCAATAGGGCTGACAAAAGGCCTTACCTTAGACTGGCTTACAAAGGGGAAGACAGAAGGACTGCCACTAGTAAAGACTCTTACACTTACACTGGGAATAAAGAAAGAAGAGCTACTATTGATACTGAGAATTCATAAACTGCTCCCATTGATACTCGAGAGAACTCAAACCTCAAGGCAGGCAAGGATAAAGAGAAAGAGTAAAAGTAAAGGGCAGGACTTCAGGGATGTTCTAACTCGTACGAAAGGTTGAGGGAAACTATTAGGACTGTTCAAACTATATATCTGGCACTCCAACTCCATTAAGCTTTCTCCAACTGGCGCTAGGGAGATGTGATGGGCTATTGACTATTCTGCTTTCACATTCTCTCTACTGATCTAACTATCTTTCAAATCTCTAACTGGCTTTTTCACTTACAGCCAGAAGGAAAAAAGAGATATTAAGACTGGCCTTCCACTGGCACTAGACATCTTAACCACAGT